>OX451735.1:1336992700-1337100200 GCA_948472305.1 Vicia faba | reverse complement strand
TTGACGTTGTTGTTGTTGTTATTGTTTATTAGACGTTGTTGTTGTTGTTGTTTATTTGACGTTGTTATTGTTGTTTATTTGACGTTGTTTTTGTTATTTGACGTTGTTTTTGTTATTTGAAGTTGTTGTTGTATTTGTTGTTCTTGTTGTTTTTGCTTATTTGACGTTGTTATTATTGTTGCTATTTTTTTGACGTTGTAGTTGTTTATTTGACGTTGTTGTTGTTGTTGTTTATTTGACATTGTTGTTGTTGTTGTTATATTTGTTATTGTTGTTATTGTTGTTGCTTATTTGACATTGTTGTTATTGTTGTTGTTTATTTGACGTTGTTGTTGTTGTTATTCATTTGACGTTGTTGTTATTGTTGTTTATTTGACGTTGTTGTTGTTGTTGTTCTTTATTTGACGTTGTTGTTGTCGTTGTTTTTGTTGTTTATTTGACGTTGTTGTTGTTATTTATTTGACGTTGTTGTTGTTGTTGTTTATTTGACGTTGTTGTTGACGTTCTTGTTGTTGTTTATTTGACATTGTTGTTGTTGTTGTTGTTTATTTGATGCTGTTTTAGTTGTTGTTGTTTATTTGACGTTGTTGTTGTTTTTTATTTGACGTTGTTGTTATTGACATTGTTGTTGTTGTTGTTTATTTGACGTTGTTGTTGTTGACATTATTGTTGTTGTTGTTTTTTATTTGACATTGTTGTTGTTGTTGTTGTTTATTTGACGTAGTTGTTGTTATTGATGTTGTTGTTGTTGTTGTTGTTATTTATTTGACGTTTTTGTTGTTGTTGATGTTGTTGTTGTTGTTTTTTATTTGACGTTGTTGTTGTTGCTGTTTATTTGACGTTGTTGTTGTTGTTTATTTTACGTTGTTGTTGTTGTTGTTGTAATTGTTATTGTTGTTATTATTGTTGCTTATTTGACGTTGTTGTTATTATTGTTGTTTATTTAACCTTGTTGTTGTTGTTATTCATTTGACTTTGTTGTTGTTGTTTATTTGACGTTATTGTTGTTCATGTTGTTGTTCTTTATTTTACGTTGTTGTTGTCGTTGTTTTTGTTGTTTATTTGACGTTGTTGTTGTTATTTATTTGACGTTGTTGTTGTTGTTGTTTATTTGACGTTGTTGTTAACGTTGTTGTTGTTGTTGTTTATTTGACGTTGTTGTTGTTGTTGTTGTTGTTTATTTGACTTTGTTGTTATTGTTGACGTTGTTGTTGTTGTTGTTTATTTGATGTTGTTATTGTTGTTGTTGACATAGTTGTTGTTGTTTATTTGACGTTTTTGTTGTTGTTGATGTTGTTGTTGTTGTTGTTTTTTATTTGACGTTGTTGTTTTTTATTTGACGTTGTTGTTGTTATTGTTGTTGTTTATTTGATGTTGTTTTAGTTGTTGTTGTTTTTTATTTGACGTTGTTGTTGTTGACATTGTTGTTGTTGTTGTTGTTGTTTATTTGACGTTGTTGTTGTTGTTGTTTATTTGACGTAGTTGTTGTTACTGACGTTGTTGTTGTTGTTGTTGTTTATTTGACGTTTTTGTTGTTATTGATGTTGTTGTTGTTGTTTTTATTTGACGTTGTTGTTGTTGTTGTTTATTTGACGTTGTTGTTGTTTTTATTGTTGTTGTTGTTGTTGTTGTTAATTTGACATTGTTGTTGTTGTTTATTTGACGTTGTTGTTGTTGTTGTTGTTTATTTGACGTTGTTGTTATTGTTTATTTGACGTTGTTGTTGTTGTTATTTATTTGACGTTGTTGTTGTTGTTATTGTTTATTTGACGTTGTTGTTGTTGTTGTTTATTTGACGTTGTTATTGTTGTTTATTTGACGTTGTTTTTGTTATTTGACGTTGTTGTTGTTGTTGTTGTATTTGCTGTTGTTGTTGTTGTTGTTGTTGTTATTTTTGCTTATTTGACGTTGTTGTTATTATTGCTATTTTTTTAACGTTGTTGTTGTTTATTTGACGTTGTTGTTGTTGTTTATTTGACGTTGTTGTTGTTTATTTGACGTAATTGTTGTTATTGACGTTGTTGTTGTTGTTGTTTATTTGACGTTTTTGTTGTTATTGATGTTGTTGTTGTTGTTTTTTATTTGACGTTGTTGTTGTTGTTTATTTGACGTTGTTGTTGTTTTTATTGTTGTCGTTGTTGTTGTTGTTAATTTGACATTGTTGTTGTTGTTTATTTGACGTTGTTGTTGTTGTTATTGTTTATTAGACGTTGTTGTTGTTGTTGTTTATTTGACATTGTTATTGTTGTTTATTTGACGTTGTTTTTGTTATTTGACGTTGTTGTTGTTATTTGAAGTTGTTGTTGTATTTGTTGTTGTTGTTGTTTTTGCTTATTTGACGTTGTTATTATTGTTGCTATTTTTTTGACGTTGTTGTTGTATATTTGACGTTGTTGTTGTTGTTGTTTATTTGACATTGTTGTTGTTGTTGTTATATTTGTTATTGTTGTTATTGTTGTTGCTTATTTGACGTTGTTGTTATTGTTGTTTTTTATTTGACGTTGTTGTTGTTGTTATTCATTTGACGTTGTTGTTATTGTTGTTTATTTAACGTTGTTGTTGTTGTTGTTCTTTATTTGACGTTGTTGTTGTCGTTGTTTTTGTTGTTTATTTGACGTTGTTGTTGTTATTTATTTGACGTTGTTGTTGTTGTTGTTTATTTGACGTTGTTGTTGACGTTCTTGTTGTTGTTTATTTGACATTGTTGTTGTTGTTGTTGTTGTTTATTTGATGCTGTTTTAGTTGTTGTTGTTTATTTGACGTTGTTGTTGTTTTTTATTTGACGTTGTTGTTATTGACATTGTTGTTGTTGTTGTTGTTTATTTGACGTTATTGTTGTTGTTGTTTATTTGACGTAGTTGTTGTTATTGACGTTGTTTTTGTTGTTGTTGCTTATTTGACGTTTTTGTTGTTGTTGATGTTGTTGTTGTTGTTGTTTTTTATTCGATGTTGTTGTTGTTTATTTGACGTTGTTGTTGTTGTTGTTGTTGTTGTTTATTTGATGTTGATTTAGTTGTTGTTGTTTATTTGACGTTGTTGTTGTTGACATTATTGTTGTTGTTGTTGTTTATTTGACATTGTTGTTGTTGTTGTTTATTTGACGTAGTTGTTGTTATTGATGTTGTTGTTGTTGTTGTTATTTATTTGACGTTTTTGTTGTTGTTGATGTTGTTGTTGTTGTTTTTTATTTGACGTTGTTGTTGTTGCTGTTTATTTGACGTTGTTGTTGTTGTTTATTTGACGTTGTTGTTGTTGTTGTTGTTGTAATTGTTATTGTTGTTATTATTGTTGCTTATTTGACGTTGTTGTTATTATTGTTGTTTATTTAACCTTGTTGTTGTTGTTATTCATTTGACTTTGTTGTTGTTGTTTATTTGACGTTATTGTTGTTCATGTTGTTGTTCTTTATTTTACGTTGTTGTTGTCGTTGTTTTTGTTGTTTATTTGACGTTGTTGTTGTTATTTATTTGACGTTGTTGTTGTTGTTGTTTATTTGACGTTGTTGTTAACGTTGTTGTTGTTGTTGTTTATTTGACGTTGTTGTTGTTGTTGTTGTTGTTTATTTGACTTTGTTGTTATTGTTGACGTTGTTGTTGTTGTTGTTTATTTGATGTTGTTATTGTTGTTGTTGACATAGTTGTTGTTGTTTATTTGACGTTTTTGTTGTTGTTGATGTTGTTGTTGTTGTTGTTTTTTATTTGACGTTGTTGTTTTTTATTTGACGTTGTTGTTGTTATTGTTGTTGTTTATTTGATGTTGTTTTAGTTGTTGTTGTTTTTTATTTGACGTTGTTGTTGTTGACATTGTTGTTGTTGTTGTTGTTTATTTGACGTTGTTGTTGTTGTTTATTTGACGTAGTTGTTGTTATTGACGTTGTTGTTGTTGTTGTTTATTTGACGTTTTTGTTGTTATTGACGTTGTTGTTGTTGTTTTTATTTGACGTTGTTGTTGTTGTTGTTTTTATTTGACGTTGTTGTTGTTGTTGTTTATTTGACGTTGTTGTTGTTTTTATTGTTCTTGTTGTTGTTGTTAATTTGACATTGTTGTTGTTGTTTATTTGACGTTGTTGTTGTTGTTGTTTATCTGACGTTGTTGTTATTGTTTATTTGACGTTGTTGTTGTTGTTATTTATTTGACGTTGTTGTTGTTGTTATTATTTATTTGACGTTGTTGTTGTTGTTGTTGTTGTTTATTTGACGTTGTTATTGTTGTTTATTTGACGTTGTTTTTGTTATTTGACGTTGTTGTTGTTGTTGTTGTTGTATTTGCTGTTGTTGTTGTTGTTATTTTTGCTTATTTGACGTTGTTGTTATTGTTGCTATTTTTTTAACGTTGTTGTTGTTTATTTGACGTTGTTGTTGTTGTTTATTTGACGTTGTTGTTGTTGTTGTTGTTGTTGTTGTATTTGTTATTGTTGTTATTGTTGTTGCTTATTTGACGTTGTTGTTATTGTTGTTGTTTATTTGACGTTGTTATTGTTGTTATTCATTTAACGTTGTTGTTGTTGTTTATTTAATGTTGTTGTTGTTGTTCTTTATTTGACGTTGTTGTTGTCGTTGTTTTTGTTGTTTATTTGACGTTGTTGTTGTTATTTATTTGACGTTGTTGTTGTTGTTGTTTATTTGACGTTGTTGTTGACGTAGTTGTTGTTGTTGTTTATTTGACATTGTTGTTGTTATTGTTTATTTGATGTTGTTTTTGTTGTTGTTGTTTATTTGACGTTGTTGTTGTTTTTTATTTGACGTTGTTGTTATTGACATTGTTGTTGTTGTTGTTTATTTGACGTTGTTGTTGTTGTTGTTTATTTGACGTAGTTGTTTTTATTGACGTTGTTGTTGTTGTTGCTTATTTGACGTTTTTGTTTTTGTTGATGTTGTTGTTGTTGTTTTTTATTCGACGTTGTTGTTGTTTATTTGACGTTGTTGTTGTTGTTGTTGTTGTTTATTTGATGTTGATTTACTTGTTGTTGTTTATTTGACGTTGTTGTTGTTGTTGTTTATTTGACGTTGTTATTGTTGTTTATTTGACGTTGTTTTTGTTATCTGACGTTGTTTTTGTTATTTGAAGTTGTTGTTGTTGTTGTATTTGTTGTTGTTGTTGTTTTTGCTTATTTGACGTTGTTATTATTGTTGCTATTTTTTTGACGTTGTTGTTGTTTTATTTGACGTTGTTGTTGTTGTTGTTGTTTATTTGACATTGTTGTTGTTGTTGTTATATTTGTTATTATTGTTATTGTTGTTGCTTATTTGACGTTGTTGTTATTGTTGTTGTTTATTTGACGTTGTTGTTGTTGTTATTCATTTGGCGTTGTTGTTATTGTTGTTTATTTGACATTGTTGTTGTTGTTGTTCTTTATTTGACGTTGTTGTTGTCGTTGTTTTTGTTGTTTATTTGACGTTGTTGTTGTTATTTATTTGACGTTGTTGTTGTTGTTTATTTGACGTTGTTGTTGACGTTCTTGTTGTTGTTTATTTGACATTGTTGTTGTTGTTGTTGTTGTTTATTTGATGCTGTTTTAGTTGTTGTTGTTTATTTGACGTTGTTGTTGTTTTTTATTTGACGTTGTTGTTATTGACATTGTTGTTGTTGTTGTTTATTTGACGTTATTGTTATTGTTGTTTATTTGACGTAGTTGTTGTTATTGACGTTGTTGTTGTTGTTGTTGCTTATTTGACGTTTTTGTTGTTGTTGATGTTGTTGTTGTTGTTGTTTTTTATTCGATGTTGTTGTTGTTTATTTGACGTTGTTGTTGTTGTTGTTGTTGTTGTTGTTTATTTGAGGTTGATTTAGTTGTTGTTGTTTATTTGACGTTGTTGTTGTTGACATTATTGTTGTTGTTGTTGTTTATTTGACGTTGTTGTTGTTGTTGTTGTTTATTTGACGTAGTTGTTGTTATTGATGTTGTTGTTGTTGTTGTTATTTATTTGACGTTTTTGTTGTTGTTGATGTTGTTGTTGTTGTTTTTTATTTGACGTTGTTGTTGTTGCTGTTTATTTGACGTTGTTGTTGTTGTTTATTTGACGTTGTTGTTGTTGTTGTTGTAATTGTTATTGTTGTTATTATTGTTGCTTATTTGACGTTGTTGTTATTATTGTTGTTTATTTAACCTTGTTGTTGTTGTTATTCATTTGACTTTGTTGTTGTTGTTTATTTGACGTTATTGTTGTTCATGTTGTTGTTCTTTATTTTACGTTGTTGTTGTCGTTGTTTTTGTTGTTTATTTGACGTTGTTGTTGTTATTTATTTGACGTTGTTGTTGTTGTTGTTTATTTGACGTTGTTGTTAACGTTGTTGTTGTTGTTGTTTATTTGACGTTGTTGTTGTTGTTGTTTATTTGACTTTGTTGTTATTGTTGACGTTGTTGTTGTTGTTGTTTATTTGATGTTGTTATTGTTGTTGTTGACATAGTTGTTGTTGTTTATTTGACGTTTTTGTTGTTGTTGATGTTGTTGTTGTTGTTGTTTTTTATTTGACGTTGTTGTTTTTTATTTGACGTTGTTGTTGTTATTGTTGTTGTTTATTTGATGTTGTTTTAGTTGTTGTTGTTTTTTATTTGACGTTGTTGTTGTTGACATTGTTGTTGTTGTTGTTGTTTATTTGACGTTGTTGTTGTTGTTTATTTGACGTAGTTGTTGTTATTGACGTTGTTGTTGTTGTTGTTTATTTGACGTTTTTGTTGTTATTGATGTTGTTGTTGTTGTTTTTATTTGACGTTGTTGTTGTTGTTGTTTTTATTTGACGTTGTTGTTGTTGTTGTTGTTTATTTGACGTTGTTGTTGTTTTTATTGTTCTTGTTGTTGTTGTTAATTTGACATTGTTGTTGTTGTTTATTTGACGTTGTTGTTGTTGTTGTTTATCTGACGTTGTTGTTATTGTTTATTTGACGTTGTTGTTGTTGTTATTTATTTGACGTTGTTGTTGTTGTTATTATTTATTTGACGTTGTTGTTGTTGTTGTTGTTGTTTATTTGACGTTGTTATTGTTGTTTATTTGACGTTGTTTTTGTTATTTGACGTTGTTGTTGTTGTTGTTGTATTTGCTGTTGTTGTTGTTGTTATTTTTGCTTATTTGACGTTGTTGTTATTGTTGCTATTTTTTTAACGTTGTTGTTGTTTATTTGACGTTGTTGTTGTTGTTTATTTGACGTTGTTGTTGTTGTTGTTGTTGTATTTGTTATTGTTGTTATTGTTGTTGCTTATTTGACGTTGTTGTTATTGTTGTTGTTTATTTGACGTTGTTATTGTTGTTATTCATTTAACGTTGTTGTTGTTGTTTATTTAATGTTGTTGTTGTTGTTCTTTATTTGACGTTGTTGTTGTCGTTGTTTTTGTTGTTTATTTGACGTTGTTGTTGTTATTTATTTGACGTTGTTGTTGTTGTTGTTTATTTGACGTTGTTGTTGACGTAGTTGTTGTTGTTGTTTATTTGACATTGTTGTTGTTATTGTTTATTTGATGTTGTTTTTGTTGTTGTTGTTTATTTGACGTTGTTGTTGTTTTTTATTTGACGTTGTTGTTATTGACATTGTTGTTGTTGTTGTTTATTTGACGTTGTTGTTGTTGTTGTTTATTTGACGTAGTTGTTTTTATTGACGTTGTTGTTGTTGTTGCTTATTTGACGTTTTTGTTTTTGTTGATGTTGTTGTTGTTGTTTTTTATTCGACGTTGTTGTTGTTTATTTGACGTTGTTGTTGTTGTTGTTGTTGTTTATTTGATGTTGATTTACTTGTTGTTGTTTATTTGACGTTGTTGTTGTTGTTGTTTATTTGACGTTGTTATTGTTGTTTATTTGACGTTGTTTTTGTTATCTGACGTTGTTTTTGTTATTTGAAGTTGTTGTTGTTGTTGTTGTATTTGTTGTTGTTGTTGTTTTTGCTTATTTGACGTTGTTATTATTGTTGCTATTTTTTTGACGTTGTTGTTGTTTTATTTGACGTTGTTGTTGTTGTTGTTTATTTGACATTGTTGTTGTTGTTGTTATATTTGTTATTATTGTTATTGTTGTTGCTTATTTGACGTTGTTGTTATTGTTGTTGTTTATTTGACGTTGTTGTTGTTGTTATTCATTTGGCGTTGTTGTTATTGTTGTTTATTTGACATTGTTGTTGTTGTTGTTCTTTATTTGACGTTGTTGTTGTCGTTGTTTTTGTTGTTTATTTGACGTTGTTGTTGTTATTTATTTGACGTTGTTGTTGTTGTTTATTTGACGTTGTTGTTGACGTTCTTGTTGTTGTTTATTTGACATTGTTGTTGTTGTTGTTGTTGTTGTTTATTTGATGCTGTTTTAGTTGTTGTTGTTTATTTGACGTTGTTGTTGTTTTTTATTTGACGTTGTTGTTATTGACATTGTTGTTGTTGTTTATTTGACGTTATTGTTGTTGTTGTTTATTTGACGTAGTTGTTGTTATTGACGTTGTTGTTGTTGTTGTTGCTTATTTGACGTTTTTGTTGTTGTTGATGTTGTTGTTGTTGTTGTTTTTTATTCGATATTGTTGTTGTTTATTTGACGTTGTTGTTGTTGTTGTTGTTGTTGTTGTTGTTTATTTGAGGTTGATTTAGTTGTTGTTGTTTATTTGACGTTGTTGTTGTTGACATTATTGTTGTTGTTGTTGTTTATTTGACGTTGTTGTTGTTGTTGTTGTTTATTTGACGTAGTTGTTGTTATTGATGTTGTTGTTGTTGTTGTTATTTATTTGACGTTTTTGTTGTTGTTGATGTTGTTGTTGTTGTTTTTTATTTGACGTTGTTGTTGTTGCTGTTTATTTGACGTTGTTGTTGTTGTTTATTTGACGTTGTTGTTGTTGTTGTAATTGTTATTGTTGTTATTATTGTTGCTTATTTGACGTTGTTGTTATTATTGTTGTTTATTTAACCTTGTTGTTGTTGTTATTCATTTGACTTTGTTGTTGTTGTTTATTTGACGTTATTGTTGTTCATGTTGTTGTTCTTTATTTTACGTTGTTGTTGTCGTTGTTTTTGTTGTTTATTTGACGTTGTTGTTGTTATTTATTTGACGTTGTTGTTGTTGTTGTTTATTTGACGTTGTTGTTAACGTTGTTGTTGTTGTTGTTTATTTGACGTTGTTGTTGTTGTTGTTGTTGTTTATTTGACTTTGTTGTTATTGTTGACGTTGTTGTTATTGTTGTTTATTTGATGTTGTTATTGTTGTTGTTGACATAGTTGTTGTTGTTTATTTGACGTTTTTGTTGTTGTTGATGTTGTTGTTGTTGTTGTTTTTTATTTGACGTTGTTGTTTTTTATTTGACGTTGTTGTTGTTATTGTTGTTGTTTATTTGATGTTGTTTTAGTTGTTGTTGTTTTTTATTTGACGTTGTTGTTGTTGACATTGTTGTTGTTGTTGTTGTTTATTTGACGTTGTTGTTGTTGTTTATTTGACGTAGTTGTTGTTATTGACGTTGTTGTTGTTGTTGTTTATTTGACGTTTTTGTTGTTATTGATGTTGTTGTTGTTGTTTTTATTTGACGTTGTTGTTGTTGTTGTTTATTTGACGTTGTTGTTGTTTTTATTGTTGTTGTTGTTGTTGTTAATTTGACATTGTTGTTGTTGTTGTTTATTTGACGTTGTTGTTGTTGTTGTTTATTTGACGTTGTTGTTATTGTTTATTTGACGTTGTTGTTGTTGTTATTTATTTGACGTTGTTGTTGTTGTTATTGTTTATTTGACGTTGTTGTTGTTGTTGTTGTTTATTTGACGTTGTTATTGTTGTTTATTTGACGTTGTTTTTGTTATTTGACGTTGTTGTTGTTGTTGTTGTATTTGTTGTTGTTGTTGTTGTTATTTTTGCTTATTTGACGTTGTTGTTATTGTTCCTATTTTTTTAACGTTGTTGTTGTTTATTTGACGTTGTTGTTGTTGTTTATTTGACGTTGTTGTTGTTGTTGTTGTTGTTGTATTTGTTATTGTTGTTATTGTTGTTGCTTATTTGACGTTGTTGTTATTGTTGTTGTTTATTTGACGTTGTTATTGTTGTTATTCATTTAACGTTGTTGTTGTTGTTGTTTATTTAATGTTGTTGTTGTTGTTGTTCTTTATTTGACGTTGTTGTTGTCGTTGTTTTTGTTGTTTATTTGACGTTGTTGTTGTTATTTATTTGACGTTGTTGTTGTTGTTGTTTATTTGACGTTGTTGTTGACGTAGTTGTTGTTGTTGTTTATTTGACATTGTTGTTGTTGTTGTTTATTTGATGTTGTTTTTGTTGTTGTTGTTTATTTGACGTTGTTGTTATTTTTTATTTGACGTTGTTGTTATTGACATTGTTGTTGTTGTTGTTTATTTAACGTTGTTGTTGTTGTTGTTTATTTGACGTTTTTGTTTTTGTTGATGTTGTTGTTGTTGTTTTTTATTCGATGTTGTTGTTGTTTATTTGACGTTGTTGTTGTTGTTGTTGTTGTTGTTTATTTGATGTTGATTTACTTGTTGTTGTTTATTTGACGTTTTTGTTGTTTTTTATTTGACGTTGTTGTTGTTGACATTGTTGTTGTTGTTGTTGTTTATTTGACGTTGTTGTTGTTGTTGTTGTTTATTTGACGTTGTTGTTGTTGTTGATGTTGTTGTTGTTGTTTTTTATTTGACGTTGTTGTTTTTTATTTGACGTTATTGTTATTGTTGTTGTTTATTTGATGTTGTTTTAGTTGTTGTTGTTTTTTATTTGACGTTGTTGTTGTTGTTGTTGTTGTTTATTTGATGTAGTTGTTGTTATTGACGTTGTTGTTGTTGTTGTTTATTTGACGTTTTTGTTGTTATTGATGTTGTTGTTGTTTTTTATTTGACGTTGTTGTTGTTGTTTATTTGACGTTGTTGTTGTTTTTATTGTTGTTGTTGTTGTTAATTTGACATTGTTGTTGTTGTTTATTTGACGTTGTTGTTGTTGTTGTTGTTTATTTGACGTTGTTGTTGTTGTTGTTGTTTATTTGACGTTGTTGTTGTTGTTATTTATTTGACGTTGTTGTTGTTGTTATTGTTTATTTGACGTTGTTGTTGTTGTTGTTTATTTGACGTTGTTATTGTTGTTTATTTGACGTTGTTTTTGTTATTTGAGGTTGTTTTTGTTATTTGAAGTTGTTGTTGTTGTTGTATTTGTTGTTGTTGTTGTTTTTGCTTATTTGACGTTGTTATTATTGTTGCTATTTTTTTGACGTTGTTGTTGTTTATTTGACGTTGTTGTTGTTGTTGTTGTTTATTTGACATTGTTGTTGTTGTTGTTATATTTGTTATTGTTGTTGCTTATTTGACGTTGTTGTTATTGTTGTTGTTTATTTGACGTTGTTGTTGTTGTTATTCATTTGACGTTGTTGTTATTGTTGTTTATTTGACGTTGTTGTTGTTGTTGTTCTTTATTTGACGTTGTTGTTGTCGTTGTTTTTGTTGTTTATTTGACGTTGTTGTTGTTATTTATTTGACGTTGTTGTTGTTGTTGTTTATTTGACGTTGTTGTTGACGTTGTTGTTGTTGTTTATTTGACATTGTTGTTGTTGTTGTTGTTGTTTATTTGATGCTGTTTTAGTTGTTGTTGTTTATTTGACGTTGTTGTTGTTTTTTATTTGACGTTGTTGTTATTGACATTGTTGTTGTTGTTGTTTATTTGACGTTGTTGTTGTTGTTTATTTGACGTAGTTGTTGTTATTAACGTTGTTGTTGTTGTTGTTGCTTATTTGACATTTTTGTTGTTGTTGATAGTGTTGTTGTTGTTGTTTTTTATTCGATGTTGTTGTTGTTTATTTGACGTTGTTGTTGTTGTTGTTTATTTGATGTTGATTTAGTTGTTGTTGTTTATTTGACGTTGTTGTTGTTGACATTATTGTTGTTGTTGTTGTTTATTTGACGTAGTTGTTGTTGTTGTTTATTTGACATTGTTGTTGTTGTTGTTTATTTGATGTTGTTTTTGTTGTTGTTGTTTATTTGACGTTGTTGTTGTTTTTTATTTGACGTTGTTGTTATTGACATTGTTGTTGTTGTTGTTTATTTGACGTTGTTGTTGTTGTTGTTTATTTGACGTAGTTGTTGTTATTGACGTTGTTGTTGTTGTTGCTTATTTGACGTTTTTGTTTTTGTTGATGTTGTTGTTGTTGTTTTTTATTCGACGTTGTTGTTGTTTATTTGACGTTGTTGTTGTTGTTGTTGTTGTTGTTTATTTGATGTTGATTTACTTGTTGTTGTTTATTTGATGTTGTTGTTGTTGTTGTTTATTTGACGTTGTTATTGTTGTTTATTTGACGTTGTTTTTGTTATCTGACGTTGTTTTTGTTATTTGAAGTTGTTGTTGTTGTTGTTGTATTTGTTGTTGTTGTTGTTTTTGCTTATTTGACGTTGTTACTATTGTTGCTATTTTTTTGACATTGTTGTTGTTTTATTTGACGTTGTTGTTGTTGTTGTTTATTTGACATTGTTGTTGTTGTTGTTATATTTGTTATTGTTGTTATTGTTGTTGCTTATTTGACGTTGTTGTTATTGTTGTTGTTTATTTGACGTTGTTGTTGTTGTTATTCATTTGGCGTTGTTGTTATTGTTGTTTATTTGACATTGTTGTTGTTGTTGTTCTTTATTTGACGTTGTTGTTGTCGTTGTTTTTGTTGTTTATTTGACGTTGTTGTTGTTATTTATTTGACGTTGTTGTTGTTGTTGTTTATTTGACGTTGTTGTTGACGTTCTTGTTGTTGTTTATTTGACATTGTTGTTGTTGTTGTTGTTGTTGTTTATTTGATGCTGTTTTAGTTGTTGTTGTTTATTTGACGTTGTTGTTGTTTTTTATTTGACGTTGTTGTTATTGACATTGTTGTTGTTGTTGTTTATTTGACGTTATTGTTGTTGTTGTTTATTTGACGTAGTTGTTGTTATTGACGTTGTTGTTGTTGTTGTTGCTTATTTGACGTTTTTGTTGTTGTTGATGTTGTTGTTGTTGTTGTTTTTTATTCGATGTTGTTGTTGTTTATTTGACGTTGTTGTTGTTGTTGTTGTTGTTGTTTATTTGAGGTTGATTTAGTTGTTGTTGTTTATTTGACGTTGTTGTTGTTGACATTATTGTTGTTGTTGTTGTTTATTTGACGTTGTTGTTGTTGTTGTTATTTATTTGACGTAGTTGTTGTTATTGATGTTGTTGTTGTTGTTGTTATTTATTTGACGTTTTTGTTGTTGTTGATGTTGTTGTTGTTGTTTTTTATTTGACGTTGTTGTTGTTGCTGTTTATTTGACGTTGTTGTTGTTGTTTATTTGACGTTGTTGTTGTTGTTGTTGTAATTGTTATTGTTGTTATTATTGTTGCTTATTTGACGTTGTTGTTATTATTGTTGTTTATTTAACCTTGTTGTTGTTGTTATTCATTTGACTTTGTTGTTGTTGTTTATTTGACGTTATTGTTGTTCATGTTGTTGTTCTTTATTTTACGTTGTTGTTGTCGTTGTTTTTGTTGTTTATTTGACGTTGTTGTTGTTATTTATTTGACATTGTTGTTGTTGTTTATTTGACGTTGTTGTTAACGTTGTTGTTGTTGTTGTTTATTTGACGTTGTTGTTGTTATTGTTGTTGTTTATTTGACTTTGTTGTTATTGTTGACGTTGTTGTTGTTGTTGTTTATTTGATGTTGTTATTGTTGTTGTTGACATAGTTGTTGTTGTTTATTTGACGTTTTTGTTGTTGTTGATGTTGTTGTTGTTGTTGTTTTTTATTTGACGTTGTTGTTTTTTATTTGACGTTGTTGTTTTTTATTTGACGTTGTTGTTGTTATTGTTGTTGTTTATTTGATGTTGTTTTAGTTGTTGTTGTTTTTTATTTGACGTTGTTGTTGTTGACATTGTTGTTGTTGTTGTTGTTTATTTGACGTTGTTGTTGTTGTTTATTTGACGTAGTTGTTGTTATTGACGTTGTTGTTGTTGTTGTTTATTTGACGTTTTTGTTGTTATTGATGTTGTTGTTGTTGTTTTTATTTGACGTTGTTGTTGTTGTTGTTTATTTGACGTTGTTGTTGTTTTTATTGTTGTTGTTGTTGTTGTTAATTTGACATTGTTGTTGTTGTTGTTTATTTGACGTTGTTGTTGTTGTTGTTGTTTATTTGACGTTGTTGTTATTGTTTATTTGACGTTGTTGTTGTTGTTATTTATTTGACGTTGTTGTTGTTGTTATTGTTTATTTGACGTTGTTGTTGTTGTTGTTGTTGTTGTTTATTTGACGTTGTTATTGTTGTTTATTTGACGTTGTTTTTGTTATTTGACGTTGTTGTTGTTGTTGTTGTTGTATTTGTTGTTGTTGTTGTTGTTATTTTTGCTTATTTGACGTTGTTGTTATTGTTCCTATTTTTTTAACGTTGTTGTTGTTTATTTGACGTTGTTGTTGTTGTTTATTTGACGTTGTTGTTGTTGTTGTTGTATTTGTTATTGTTGTTATTGTTGTTGCTTATTTGACGTTGTTGTTATTGTTGTTGTTTATTTGACGTTGTTATTGTTGTTATTCATTTAACGTTGTTGTTGTTGTTGTTTATTTAATGTTGTTGTTGTTGTTGTTCTTTATTTGACGTTGTTGTTGTCGTTGTTTTTGTTGTTTATTTGACGTTGTTGTTGTTATTTATTTGACGTTGTTGTTGTTGTTGTTTATTTGACGTTGTTGTTGACGTAGTTGTTGTTGTTGTTTATTTGACATTGTTGTTGTTGTTGTTTATTTGATGTTGTTTTTGTTGTTGTTGTTTATTTGACGTTGTTGTTATTTTTTATTTGACGTTGTTGTTATTGACATTGTTGTTGTTGTTGTTTATTTGACGTTGTTGTTGTTGTTGTTTATTTGACGTAGTTGTTGTTATTGACGTTGTTGTTGTTGTTGCTTATTTGACGTTTTTGTTTTTGTTGATGTTGTTGTTGTTGTTTTTTATTCGACGTTGTTGTTGTTTATTTGACGTTGTTGTTGTTGTTGTTGTTGTTGTTGTTTATTTGATGTTGATTTACTTGTTGTTGTTTATTTGACGTTTTTGTTGTTTTTTATTTGACGTTGTTGTTGTTGACATTGTTGTTGTTGTTGTTGTTTATTTGACGTTGTTGTTGTTGTTGTTGTTTATTTGACGTTGTTGTTGTTGTTGATGTTGTTGTTGTTGTTTTTTATTTGACGTTGTTGTTTTTTATTTGACGTTATTGTTATTGTTGTTGTTTATTTGATGTTGTTTTAGTTGTTGTTGTTTTTTATTTGACGTTGTTGTTGTTGTTGTTTATTTGATGTAGTTGTTGTTATTGACGTTGTTGTTGTTGTTGTTTATTTGACGTTTTTGTTGTTATTGATGTTGTTGTTGTTGTTTTTTATTTGACGTTGTTGTTGTTGTTTATTTGACGTTGTTGTTGTTTTTATTGTTGTTGTTGTTGTTATTAATTTGACATTGTTGTTGTTGTTTATTTGACGTTGTTGTTGTTGTTGTTTATTTGACGTTGTTGTTGTTGTTGTTGTTTATTTGACGTTGTTGTTGTTGTTATTTATTTGACGTTGTTGTTGTTGTTATTGTTTATTTGACGTTGTTGTTGTTGTTGTTTATTTGACGTTGTTATTGTTGTTTATTTGACGTTGTTTTTGTTATTTGACGTTGTTTTTGTTATTTGAAGTTGTTGTTGTTGTTGTTGTTGTATTTGTTGTTGTTGTTGTTTTTGCTTATTTGACGTTGTTATTATTGTTGCTATTTTTTTGACGTTGTTGTTGTTTATTTGACGTTGTTGTTGTTGTTGTTGTTGTTTATTTGACATTGTTGTTGTTGTTGTTATATTTGTTATTGTTGTTGCTTATTTGACGTTGTTGTTATTGTTGTTGTTTATTTGACGTTGTTGTTGTTGTTGTTATTCATTTGACGTTGTTGTTATTGTTGTTTATTTGACGTTGTTGTTGTTGTTGTTCTTTATTTGACGTTGTTGTTGTCGTTGTTTTTGTTGTTTATTTGACGTTGTTGTTGTTATTTATTTGACGTTGTTGTTGTTGTTGTTTATTTGACGTTGTTGTTGACGTTGTTGTTGTTGTTTATTTGACATTGTTGTTGTTGTTGTTGTTGTTTATTTGATGCTGTTTTAGTTGTTGTTGTTTATTTGACGTTGTTGTTGTTTTTTATTTGACGTTGTTGTTATTGACATTGTTGTTGTTGTTGTTTATTTGACGTTGTTGTTGTTGTTTATTTGACGTAGTTGTTGTTATTGACGTTGTTGTTGTTGTTGTTGCTTATTTGACATTTTTGTTGTTGTTGATAGTGTTGTTGTTGTTGTTTTTTATTCGATGTTGTTGTTGTTTATTTGACGTTGTTGTTGTTGTTGTTTATTTGATGTTGATTTAGTTGTTGTTGTTTATTTGACGTTGTTGTTGTTGACATTATTGTTGTTGTTGTTGTTTATTTGACGTTGTTGTTGTTGTTGTTTATTTGACGTAGTTGTTGTTATTGATGTTGTTGTTGTTGTTATTTATTTGACGTTTTTGTTGTTGTTGATGTTGTTGTTGTTGTTTTTTATTTGACGTTGTTGTTGTTGCTGTTTATTTGACGTTGTTGTTGTTGTTTATTTGACGTTGTTGTTGTTGTTGTAATTGTTATTGTTGTTATTATTGTTGCTTATTTGACGTTGTTGTTATTATTGTTGTTTATTTAACCTTGTTGTTGTTGTTATTCATTTGACTTTGTTGTTGTTGTTTATTTGACGTTATTGTTGTTCATGTTGTTGTTCTTTATTTTACGTTGTTGTTGTCGTTGTTTTTGTTGTTTATTTGACGTTGTTGTTGTTATTTATTTGACGTTGTTGTTGTTGTTGTTGTTGTTTATTTGACGTTGTTGTTAACGTTGTTGTTGTTGTTGTTTATTTGACGTTGTTGTTGTTGTTGTTGTTTATTTGACTTTGTTGTTATTGTTGACGTTGTTGTTGTTGTTGTTGTTTATTTGATGTTGTTATTGTTGTTGTTGACATAGTTGTTGTTGTTTATTTGACGTTTTTGTTGTTGTTGATGTTGTTGTTGTTGTTGTTTTTTATTTGACGTTGTTGTTTTTTATTTGACGTTGTTGTTGTTATTGTTGTTGTTTATTTGATGTTGTTTTAGTTGTTGTTGTTTTTATTTGACGTTGTTGTTGTTGTTGTTTATTTGATGTAGTTGTTGTTATTGACGTTGTTGTTGTTGTTGTTTATTTGATGTTTTTGTTGTTATTGATGTTGTTGTTGTTGTTTTTTATTTGACGTTGTTGTTGTTGTTTATTTGACGTTGTTGTTGTTTTTATTGTTGTTGTTGTTGTTGTTAATTTGACATTGTTGTTGTTGTTTATTTGACGTTGTTGTTGTTGTTGTTTATTTGACGTTGTTGTTGTTGTTGTTGTTTATTTGACGTTGTTGTTGTTGTTATTTATTTGACGTTGTTGTTGTTGTTATTGTTTATTTGACGTTGTTGTTGTTGTTGTTTATTTGACGTTGTTATTGTTGTTTATTTGACGTTGTTTTTGTTATTTGACGTTGTTTTTGTTATTTGAAGTTGTTGTTGTTGTTGTTGTTGTATTTGTTGTTGTTGTTGATTTTGCTTATTTGACGTTGTTATTATTGTTGCTATTTTTTTGACGTTGTTGTTGTTTATTTGACGTTGTTGTTGTTGTTGTTTATTTGACATTGTTGTTGTTGTTGTTATATTTGTTATTGTTGTTGCTTATTTGACGTTGTTGTTATTGTTGTTGTTTATTTGACGTTGTTGTTGTTGTTATTCATTTGACGTTGTTGTTATTGTTGTTTATTTGACGTTGTTGTTGTTGTTGTTCTTTATTTGACGTTGTTGTTGTCGTTGTTTTTGTTGTTTATTTGACGTTGTTGTTGTTATTTATTTGACGTTGTTGTTGTTGTTGTTTATTTGACGTTGTTGTTGACGTTCTTGTTGTTGTTTATTTGACATTGTTGTTGTTGTTGTTGTTGTTTATTTGATGCTGTTTTAGTTATTGTTGTTTATTTGACGTTGTTGTTGTTTTTTATTTGACGTTGTTGTTATTGACATTGTTGTTTTGTTGTTTATTTGACGTTGTTGTTGTTGTTTATTTGACGTAGTTGTTGTTATTGACGTTGTTGTTGTTGTTGTTGCTTATTTGACATTTTTGTTGTTGTTGATAGTGTTGTTGTTGTTGTTTTTTATTCGATGTTGTTGTTGTTTATTTGACGTTGTTGTTGTTGTTGTTGTTGTTTATTTGATGTTGATTTAGTTGTTGTTGTTTATTTGACGTTGTTGTTGTTGACATTATTGTTGTTGTTGTTGTTTATTTGACGTTGTTGTTGTTGTTGTTGTTTATTTGACGTAGTTGTTGTTATTGATGTTGTTGTTGTTGTTATTTATTTGACGTTTTTGTTGTTGTTGATGTTGTTGTTGTTGTTTTTTATTTGACGTTGTTGTTGTTGCTGTTTATTTGACGTTGTTGTTGTTGTTTATTTGACGTTGTTGTTGTTGTTGTAATTGTTATTGTTGTTATTATTGTTGCTTATTTGACGTTGTTGTTATTATTGTTGTTTATTTAACCTTGTTGTTATTGTTATTCATTTGACTTTGTTGTTGTTGTTTATTTGACGTTATTGTTGTTCATGTTGTTGTTCTTTATTTTACGTTGTTGTTGTCATTGTTTTTGTTGTTTATTTCACGTTGTTGTTGTTATTTATTTGACGTTGTTGTTGTTGTTGTTTATTTGACGTTGTTGTTAACGTTGTTGTTGTTGTTGTTTATTTGACGTTGTTGTTGTTGTTGTTGTTTATTTGACTTTGTTGTTATTGTTGACGTTGTTGTTGTTGTTGTTGTTTATTTGATGTTGTTATTGTTGTTGTTGACATAGTTGTTGTTGTTTATTTGACGTTTTTGTTGTTGTTGATGTTGTTGTTGTTGTTGTTTTTTATTTGACGTTGTTGTTTTTTATTTGACGTTGTTGTTGTTATTGTTGTTGTTTATTTGATGCTGTTTTAGTTGTTGTTGTTTATTTGACGTTGTTGTTGTTTTTTATTTGACGTTGTTGTTATTGACATTGTTGTTGTTGTTGTTTATTTGACGTTATTGTTGTTGTTGTTTATTTGACGTAGTTGTTGTTATTGACGTTGTTGTTGTTGTTGTTGCTTATTTGACGTTTTTGTTGTTGTTGATGTTGTTGTTGTTGTTGTTTTTTATTCGATGTTGTTGTTGTTTATTTGACGTTGTTGTTGTTGTTGTTGTTGTTGTTTATTTGAGGTTGATTTAGTTGTTGTTGTTTATTTGACGTTGTTGTTGTTGACATTATTGTTGTTGTTGTTGTTTATTTGACGTTGTTGTTGTTGTTGTTATTTATTTGACGTAGTTGTTGTTATTGATGTTGTTGTTGTTGTTGTTATTTATTTGACGTTTTTGTTGTTGTTGATGTTGTTGTTGTTGTTTTTTATTTGACGTTGTTGTTGTTGCTGTTTATTTGACGTTGTTGTTGTTGTTTATTTGACGTTGTTGTTGTTGTTGTTGTAATTGTTATTGTTGTTATTATTGTTGCTTATTTGACGTTGTTGTTATTATTGTTGTTTATTTAACCTTGTTGTTGTTGTTATTCATTTGACTTTGTTGTTGTTGTTTATTTGACGTTATTGTTGTTCATGTTGTTGTTCTTTATTTTACGTTGTTGTTGTCGTTGTTTTTGTTGTTTATTTGACGTTGTTGTTGTTATTTATTTGACATTGTTGTTGTTGTTTATTTGACGTTGTTGTTAACGTTGTTGTTGTTGTTGTTTATTTGACGTTGTTGTTGTTATTGTTGTTGTTTATTTGACTTTGTTGTTATTGTTGACGTTGTTGTTGTTGTTGTTTATTTGATGTTGTTATTGTTGTTGTTGACATAGTTGTTGTTGTTTATTTGACGTTTTTGTTGTTGTTGATGTTGTTGTTGTTGTTGTTTTTTATTTGACGTTGTTGTTTTTTATTTGACGTTGTTGTTTTTTATTTGACGTTGTTGTTGTTATTGTTGTTGTTTATTTGATGTTGTTTTAGTTGTTGTTGTTTTTTATTTGACGTTGTTGTTGTTGACATTGTTGTTGTTGTTGTTGTTTATTTGACGTTGTTGTTGTTGTTTATTTGACGTAGTTGTTGTTATTGACGTTGTTGTTGTTGTTGTTTATTTGACGTTTTTGTTGTTATTGATGTTGTTGTTGTTGTTTTTATTTGACGTTGTTGTTGTTGTTGTTTATTTGACGTTGTTGTTGTTTTTATTGTTGTTGTTGTTGTTGTTAATTTGACATTGTTGTTGTTGTTGTTTATTTGACGTTGTTGTTGTTGTTGTTGTTTATTTGACGTTGTTGTTATTGTTTATTTGACGTTGTTGTTGTTGTTATTTATTTGACGTTGTTGTTGTTGTTATTGTTTATTTGACGTTGTTGTTGTTGTTGTTGTTGTTGTTTATTTGACGTTGTTATTGTTGTTTATTTGACGTTGTTTTTGTTATTTGACGTTGTTGTTGTTGTTGTTGTTGTATTTGTTGTTGTTGTTGTTGTTATTTTTGCTTATTTGACGTTGTTGTTATTGTTCCTATTTTTTTAACGTTGTTGTTGTTTATTTGACGTTGTTGTTGTTGTTTATTTGACGTTGTTGTTGTTGTTGTTGTATTTGTTATTGTTGTTATTGTTGTTGCTTATTTGACGTTGTTGTTATTGTTGTTGTTTATTTGACGTTGTTATTGTTGTTATTCATTTAACGTTGTTGTTGTTGTTGTTTATTTAATGTTGTTGTTGTTGTTGTTCTTTATTTGACGTTGTTGTTGTCGTTGTTTTTGTTGTTTATTTGACGTTGTTGTTGTTATTTATTTGACGTTGTTGTTGTTGTTGTTTATTTGACGTTGTTGTTGACGTAGTTGTTGTTGTTGTTTATTTGACATTGTTGTTGTTGTTGTTTATTTGATGTTGTTTTTGTTGTTGTTGTTTATTTGACGTTGTTGTTATTTTTTATTTGACGTTGTTGTTATTGACATTGTTGTTGTTGTTGTTTATTTGACGTTGTTGTTGTTGTTGTTTATTTGACGTAGTTGTTGTTATTGACGTTGTTGTTGTTGTTGCTTATTTGACGTTTTTGTTTTTGTTGATGTTGTTGTTGTTGTTTTTTATTCGACGTTGTTGTTGTTTATTTGACGTTGTTGTTGTTGTTGTTGTTGTTGTTGTTTATTTGATGTTGATTTACTTGTTGTTGTTTATTTGACGTTTTTGTTGTTTTTTATTTGACGTTGTTGTTGTTGACATTGTTGTTGTTGTTGTTGTTTATTTGACGTTGTTGTTGTTGTTGTTGTTTATTTGACGTTGTTGTTGTTGTTGATGTTGTTGTTGTTGTTTTTTATTTGACGTTGTTGTTTTTTATTTGACGTTATTGTTATTGTTGTTGTTTATTTGATGTTGTTTTAGTTGTTGTTGTTTTTTATTTGACGTTGTTGTTGTTGTTGTTTATTTGATGTAGTTGTTGTTATTGACGTTGTTGTTGTTGTTGTTTATTTGACGTTTTTGTTGTTATTGATGTTGTTGTTGTTGTTTTTTATTTGACGTTGTTGTTGTTGTTTATTTGACGTTGTTGTTGTTTTTATTGTTGTTGTTGTTGTTATTAATTTGACATTGTTGTTGTTGTTTATTTGACGTTGTTGTTGTTGTTGTTTATTTGACGTTGTTGTTGTTGTTGTTGTTTATTTGACGTTGTTGTTGTTGTTATTTATTTGACGTTGTTGTTGTTGTTATTGTTTATTTGACGTTGTTGTTGTTGTTGTTTATTTGACGTTGTTATTGTTGTTTATTTGACGTTGTTTTTGTTATTTGACGTTGTTTTTGTTATTTGAAGTTGTTGTTGTTGTTGTTGTTGTATTTGTTGTTGTTGTTGTTTTTGCTTATTTGACGTTGTTATTATTGTTGCTATTTTTTTGACGTTGTTGTTGTTTATTTGACGTTGTTGTTGTTGTTGTTGTTGTTGTTTATTTGACATTGTTGTTGTTGTTGTTATATTTGTTATTGTTGTTGCTTATTTGACGTTGTTGTTATTGTTGTTGTTTATTTGACGTTGTTGTTGTTGTTGTTATTCATTTGACGTTGTTGTTATTGTTGTTTATTTGACGTTGTTGTTGTTGTTGTTCTTTATTTGACGTTGTTGTTGTCGTTGTTTTTGTTGTTTATTTGACGTTGTTGTTGTTATTTATTTGACGTTGTTGTTGTTGTTGTTTATTTGACGTTGTTGTTGACGTTGTTGTTGTTGTTTATTTGACATTGTTGTTGTTGTTGTTGTTGTTTATTTGATGCTGTTTTAGTTGTTGTTGTTTATTTGACGTTGTTGTTGTTTTTTATTTGACGTTGTTGTTATTGACATTGTTGTTGTTGTTGTTTATTTGACGTTGTTGTTGTTGTTTATTTGACGTAGTTGTTGTTATTGACGTTGTTGTTGTTGTTGTTGCTTATTTGACATTTTTGTTGTTGTTGATAGTGTTGTTGTTGTTGTTTTTTATTCGATGTTGTTGTTGTTTATTTGACGTTGTTGTTGTTGTTGTTTATTTGATGTTGATTTAGTTGTTGTTGTTTATTTGACGTTGTTGTTGTTGACATTATTGTTGTTGTTGTTGTTTATTTGACGTTGTTGTTGTTGTTGTTTATTTGACGTAGTTGTTGTTATTGATGTTGTTGTTGTTGTTATTTATTTGACGTTTTTGTTGTTGTTGATGTTGTTGTTGTTGTTTTTTATTTGACGTTGTTGTTGTTGCTGTTTATTTGACGTTGTTGTTGTTGTTTATTTGACGTTGTTGTTGTTGTTGTAATTGTTATTGTTGTTATTATTGTTGCTTATTTGACGTTGTTGTTATTATTGTTGTTTATTTAACCTTGTTGTTGTTGTTATTCATTTGACTTTGTTGTTGTTGTTTATTTGACGTTATTGTTGTTCATGTTGTTGTTCTTTATTTTACGTTGTTGTTGTCGTTGTTTTTGTTGTTTATTTGACGTTGTTGTTGTTATTTATTTGACGTTGTTGTTGTTGTTGTTGTTGTTTATTTGACGTTGTTGTTAACGTTGTTGTTGTTGTTGTTTATTTGACGTTGTTGTTGTTGTTGTTGTTTATTTGACTTTGTTGTTATTGTTGACGTTGTTGTTGTTGTTGTTGTTTATTTGATGTTGTTATTGTTGTTGTTGACATAGTTGTTGTTGTTTATTTGACGTTTTTGTTGTTGTTGATGTTGTTGTTGTTGTTGTTTTTTATTTGACGTTGTTGTTTTTTATTTGACGTTGTTGTTGTTATTGTTGTTGTTTATTTGATGTTGTTTTAGTTGTTGTTGTTTTTTATTTGACGTTGTTGTTGTTGTTGTTTATTTGATGTAGTTGTTGTTATTGACGTTGTTGTTGTTGTTGTTTATTTGATGTTTTTGTTGTTATTGATGTTGTTGTTGTTGTTTTTTATTTGACGTTGTTGTTGTTGTTTATTTGACGTTGTTGTTGTTTTTATTGTTGTTGTTGTTGTTGTTAATTTGACATTGTTGTTGTTGTTTATTTGACGTTGTTGTTGTTGTTGTTTATTTGACGTTGTTGTTGTTGTTGTTGTTTATTTGACGTTGTTGTTGTTGTTATTTATTTGACGTTGTTGTTGTTGTTATTGTTTATTTGACGTTGTTGTTGTTGTTGTTTATTTGACGTTGTTATTGTTGTTTATTTGACGTTGTTTTTGTTATTTGACGTTGTTTTTGTTATTTGAAGTTGTTGTTGTTGTTGTTGTTGTATTTGTTGTTGTTGTTGATTTTGCTTATTTGACGTTGTTATTATTGTTGCTATTTTTTTGACGTTGTTGTTGTTTATTTGACGTTGTTGTTGTTGTTGTTTATTTGACATTGTTGTTGTTGTTGTTATATTTGTTATTGTTGTTGCTTATTTGACGTTGTTGTTATTGTTGTTGTTTATTTGACGTTGTTGTTGTTGTTATTCATTTGACGTTGTTGTTATTGTTGTTTATTTGACGTTGTTGTTGTTGTTGTTCTTTATTTGACGTTGTTGTTGTCGTTGTTTTTGTTGTTTATTTGACGTTGTTGTTGTTATTTATTTGACGTTGTTGTTGTTGTTGTTTATTTGACGTTGTTGTTGACGTTCTTGTTGTTGTTTATTTGACATTGTTGTTGTTGTTGTTGTTGTTTATTTGATGCTGTTTTAGTTATTGTTGTTTATTTGACGTTGTTGTTGTTTTTTATTTGACGTTGTTGTTATTGACATTGTTGTTGTTGTTGTTTATTTGACGTTGTTGTTGTTGTTTATTTGACGTAGTTGTTGTTATTGACGTTGTTGTTGTTGTTGTTGCTTATTTGACATTTTTGTTGTTGTTGATAGTGTTGTTGTTGTTGTTTTTTATTCGATGTTGTTGTTGTTTATTTGACGTTGTTGTTGTTGTTGTTGTTGTTTATTTGATGTTGATTTAGTTGTTGTTGTTTATTTGACGTTGTTGTTGTTGACATTATTGTTGTTGTTGTTGTTTATTTGACGTTGTTGTTGTTGTTGTTGTTTATTTGACGTAGTTGTTGTTATTGATGTTGTTGTTGTTGTTATTTATTTGACGTTTTTGTTGTTGTTGATGTTGTTGTTGTTGTTTTTTATTTGACGTTGTTGTTGTTGCTGTTTATTTGACGTTGTTGTTGTTGTTTATTTGACGTTGTTGTTGTTGTTGTAATTGTTATTGTTGTTATTATTGTTGCTTATTTGACGTTGTTGTTATTATTGTTGTTTATTTAACCTTGTTGTTGTTGTTATTCATTTGACTTTGTTGTTGTTGTTTATTTGACGTTATTGTTGTTCATGTTGTTGTTCTTTATTTTACGTTGTTGTTGTCATTGTTTTTGTTGTTTAATTGACGTTGTTGTTGTTATTTATTTGACGTTGTTGTTGTTGTTGTTTATTTGACGTTGTTGTTAACGTTGTTGTTGTTGTTGTTTATTTGACGTTGTTGTTGTTGTTGTTGTTTATTTGACTTTGTTGTTATTGTTGACGTTGTTGTTGTTGTTGTTGTTTATTTGATGTTGTTATTGTTGTTGTTGACATAGTTGTTGTTGTTTATTTGACGTTTTTGTTGTTGTTGATGTTGTTGTTGTTGTTGTTTTTTATTTGACGTTGTTGTTTTTTATTTGACGTTGTTGTTGTTATTGTTGTTGTTTATTTGATGTTGTTTTAGTTGATGTTGTTTTTTATTTGACGTTGTTGTTGTTGACATTGTTGTTGTTGTTGTTGTTGTTTATTTGACGTTGTTGTTGTTGTTTATTTGACGTAGTTGTTGTTATTGACGTTGTTGTTGTTGTTGTTGTTGTTGTTTATTTGACGTTTTTGTTGTTATTGATGTTGTTGTTGTTGTTTTTATTTGACGTTGTTGTTATTGTTGTTTATTTGACGTTGTTGTTTTTATTGTTGTTGTTGTTGTTGTTTATTTGACATTGTTGTTGTTGTTTATTTTACGTTGTTGTTGTTGTTGTTTATTTGACGTTGTTGTTGTTGTTGTTTATTTGACGTTGTTGTTGTTGTTATTTATTTGACGTTGTTGTTGTTGTTATTGTTTATTTGACGTTGTTGTTGTTGTTGTTGTTGTTGTTTATTTGACGTTGTTATTGTTGTTTATTTGACGTTGTTTTTGTTATTTGACGTTGTTGTTGTTGTTGTTGTATTTGCTGTTGTTGTTGTTGTTGTTATTTTTGCTTATTTGACGTTGTTGTTATTGTTGCTATTTTTTTAACATTGTTGTTGTTTATTTGACGTTGTTATTGTTGTTGTTTATTTGACGTTGTTGTTGTTGTTGTTGTATTTGTTATTGTTGTTATTGTTGTTGCTTATTTGATGTTGTTGTTATTGTTGTTGTTTATTTGACGTTGTTGTTGTTGTTATTCATTTAACGTTGTTGTTGTTGTTGTTGTTGTTGTTTATTTAACGCTGTTGTTGTTGTTGTTCTTTATTTGACGTTGTTGTTGTCGTTGTTTTTGTTGTTTATTTGACGTTGTTGTTGTTATTTATTTGACGTTGTTGTTGTTGTTGTTTATTTGATGTTGTTGTTGACGTTGTTATTGTTGTTGTTGTTTATTTGACGTTGTTGTTGTTGTTGTTTATTTGATGCTGTTTTTGTTGTTGTTGTTTATTTGACGTTGTTGTTGTTTTTTATTTGACGTTGTTGTTATTGACATTGTTGTTGTTGTTGTTTATTTGACGTTGTTGTTGTTGTTGTTTATTTGACGTAGTTGTTGTTATTGACGTTGTTGTTGTTGTTGCTTATTTGACGTTTTTGTTTTTGTTGATGTTGTTGTTGTTGTTTTTTATTCGACGTTGTTGTTGTTTATTTGACGTTGTTGTTGTTGTTGTTGTTGTTGTTTATTTGATGTTGATTTACTTGTTGTTGTTTATTTGACGTTTTTGTTGTTTTTTATTTGACGTTGTTGTTGTTGACATTGTTGTTGTTGTTGTTTATTTGACGTTGTTGTTGTTGTTGTTGTTTATTTGACGTTGTTGTTGTTGTTGATGTTGTTGTTGTTGTTTTTTATTTGACGTTGTTGTTTTTTATTTGACGTTATTGTTATTGTTGTTGTTTATTTGATGTTGTTTTAGTTGTTGTGGTTTTTTATTTGACGTTGTTGTTGTTGTTGTTTATTTGATGTAGTTGTTGTTATTGACGTTGTTGTTGTTGTTGTTTATTTGACGTTTTTGTTGTTATTGATGTTGTTGTTGTTGTTTTTTATTTGACGTTGTTGTTGTTGTTTATTTGACGTTGTTGTTGTTTTTATTGTTGTTGTTGTTGTTGTTAATTTGACATTGTTGTTGTTGTTTATTTGACGTTGTTGTTGTTGTTGTTGTTTATTTGACGTTGTTGTTGTTGTTGTTGTTTATTTGACGTTGTTGTTGTTGTTATTTATTTGACGTTGTTGTTGTTGTTATTGTTTATTTGACGTTGTTGTTGTTGTTGTTTATTTGACGTTGTTATTGTTGTTTATTTGACGTTGTTTTTGTTATTTGACGTTGTTTTTGTTATTTGAAGTTGTTGTTGTTGTTGTTGTATTTGTTGTTGTTGTTGTTTTTGCTTATTTGACGTTGTTATTATTGTTGCTATTTTTTTGACGTTGTTGTTGTTTATTTGACGTTGTTGTTGTTGTTGTTTATTTGACATTGTTGTTGTTGTTGTTATATTTGTTATTGTTGTTGCTTATTTGACGTTGTTGTTATTGTTGTTGTTTATTTGACGTTGTTGTTGTTGTTATTCATTTGAAGTTGTTGTTATTGTTGTTTATTTGACGTTGTTGTTGTTGTTGTTCTTTATTTGACGTTGTTGTTGTCGTTGTTTTTGTTGTTTATTTGACGTTGTTGTTGTTATTTATTTGACGTTGTTGTTGTTGTTGTTTATTTGACGTTGTTGTTGACGTTCTTGTTGTTGTTTATTTGACATTGTTGTTGTTGTTGTTGTTTATTTGATGCTGTTTTAGTTGTTGTTGTTTATTTGACGTTGTTGTTGTTTTTTATTTGACGTTGTTGTTATTGACATTGTTGTTGTTGTTGTTTATTTGACGTTGTTGTTGTTGTTTATTTGACGTAGTTGTTGTTATTGACGTTGTTGTTGTTGTTGTTGCTTATTTGACATTTTTGTTGTTGTTGATAGTGTTGTTGTTGTTGTTTTTTATTCGATGTTGTTGTTGTTTATTTGACGTTGTTGTTGTTGTTGTTTATTTGATGTTGATTTAGTTGTTGTTGTTTATTTGACGTTGTTGTTGTTGACATTATTGTTGTTGTTGTTGTTTATTTGACGTTGTTGTTGTTGTTGTTTATTTGACGTAGTTGTTGTTATTGATGTTGTTGTTGTTGTTATTTATTTGACGTTTTTGTTGTTGTTGATGTTGTTGTTGTTGTTTTTTATTTGACGTTGTTGTTGTTGCTCTTTATTTGACGTTGTTGTTGTTGTTTATTTGACGTTGTTGTTGTTGTTGTTGTAATTGTTATTGTTGTTATTATTGTTGCTTATTTGACGTTGTTGTTATTATTGTTGTTTATTTAACCTTGTTGTTGTTGTTATTCATTTGACTTTGTTGTTGTTGTTTATTTGACGTTATTGTTGTTCATGTTGTTGTTCTTTATTTTACGTTGTTGTTGTCGTTGTTTTTGTTGTTTATTTGACGTTGTTGTTGTTATTTATTTGACGTTGTTGTTGTTGTTGTTGTTTATTTGACATTGTTGTTAACGTTGTTGTTGTTGTTGTTTATTTGACGTTGTTGTTGTTGTTGTTGTTTATTTGACTTTGTTGTTATTGTTGACGTTGTTGTTGTTGTTGTTGTTTATTTGATGTTGTTATTGTTGTTGTTGACATAGTTGTTGTTGTTTATTTGACGTTTTTGTTGTTGTTGATGTTGTTGTTGTTGTTGTTTTTTATTTGACGTTGTTGTTTTTTATTTGACGTTGTTGTTATTATTGTTGTTGTTTATTTGATGTTGTTTTAGTTGTTGTTGTTTTTTATTTGACGTTGTTGTTGTTGTTGTTTATTTGATGTAGTTGTTGTTATTGACGTTGTTGTTGTTGTTGTTTATTTGACGTTTTTGTTGTTATTGATGTTGTTGTTGTTGTTTTTTATTTGACGTTGTTGTTGTTGTTTATTTGACGTTGTTGTTGTTTTTATTGTTGTTGTTGTTGTTGTTAATTTGACATTGTTGTTGTTGTTTATTTGACGTTGTTGTTGTTGTTGTTGTTTATTTGACGTTGTTGTTGTTGTTGTTGTTTATTTGACGTTGTTGTTGTTGTTATTTATTTGACGTTGTTGTTGTTGTTATTGTTTATTTGACGTTGTTGTTGTTGTTGTTTATTTGACGTTGTTATTGTTGTTTAATTGACGTTGTTTTTGTTATTTGACGTTGTTTTTGTTATTTGAAGTTGTTGTTGTTGTTGTTGTATTTGTTGTTGTTGTTGTTTTTGCTTATTTGACGTTGTTATTATTGTTGCTATTTTTTTGACGTTGTTGTTGTTTATTTGACGTTGTTGTTGTTGTTGTTGTTGTTTATTTGACATTGTTGTTGTTGTTGTTATATTTGTTATTGTTGTTGCTTATTTGACGTTGTTGTTATTGTTGTTGTTTATTTGACGTTGTTGTTGTTGTTATTCATTTGACGTTGTTGTTATTGTTGTTTATTTGACGTTGTTGTTGTTGTTGTTCTTTATTTGACGTTGTTGTTGTCGTTGTTTTTGTTGTTTATTTGACGTTGTTGTTGTTATTTATTTGACATTGTTGTTGTTGTTGTTTATTTGACGTTGTTGTTGACGTTCTTGTTGTTGTTTATTTGACATTGTTGTTGTTGTTGTTGTTGTTTATTTGATGCTGTTTTAGTTGTTGTTGTTTATTTGACGTTGTTGTTGTTTTTTATTTGACATTGTTGTTATTGACATTGTTGTTGTTGTTGTTTATTTGACGTTGTTGTTGTTGTTTATTTGACGTAGTTGTTGTTATTGACGTTGTTGTTGTTGTTGTTGCTTATTTGACATTTTTGTTGTTGTTGATAGTGTTGTTGTTGTTGTTTTTTATTCGATGTTGTTGTTGTTTATTTGACGTTGTTGTTGTTGTTGTTGTTTATTTGATGTTGATTTAGTTGTTGTTGTTTATTTGACGTTGTTGTTGTTGACATTATTGTTGTTGTTGTTGTTTATTTGACGTTGTTGTTGTTGTTGTTTATTTGACGTAGTTGTTGTAATTGATGTTGTTGTTGTTGTTATTTATTTGACGTTTTTGTTGTTGTTGATGTTGTTGTTGTTGTTTTTTATTTGACGTTGTTGTTGTTGCTGTTTATTTGACGTTGTTGTTGTTGTTTATTTGACGTTGTTGTTGTTGTTGTTGTTGTAATTGTTATTGTTGTTATTATTGTTGCTTATTTGACGTTGTTGTTATTATTGTTGTTTATTTAACCTTGTTGTTGTTGTTATTCATTTGACTTTGTTGTTGTTGTTTATTTGACGTTATTGTTGTTCATGTTGTTGTTCTTTATTTTACGTTGTTGTTGTCATTGTTTTTGTTGTTTATTTGACGTTGTTGTTGTTATTTATTTGACGTTGTTGTTGTTGTTGTTTATTTGACGTTGTTGTTAACGTTGTTGTTGTTGTTGTTTATTTGACGTTGTTGTTGTTGTTGTTGTTTATTTGACTTTGTTGTTATTGTTGACGTTGTTGTTGTTGTTGTTGTTGTTGTTTATTTGATGTTGTTATTGTTGTTGTTGACATAGTTGTTGTTGTTTATTTGACGTTTTTGTTGTTGTTGATGTTGTTGTTGTTGTTGTTTTTTATTTGACGTTGTTGTTTTTTATTTGACGTTGTTGTTATTGTTGTTGTTTATTTGATGTTGTTTTAGTTGATGTTGTTTTTTATTTGACGTTGTTGTTGTTGACATTGTTGTTGTTGTTGTTGTTGTTTATTTGACGTTGTTGTTGTTGTTTATTTGACGTAGTTGTTGTTATTGACGTTGTTGTTGTTGTTGTTGTTTATTTGACGTTTTTGTTGTTATTGATGTTGTTGTTGTTATTTTTATTTGACGTTGTTGTTATTGTTGTTTATTTGACGTTGTTGTTGTTTTTATTGTTGTTGTTGTTGTTGTTAATTTGACATTGTTGTTGTTGTTTATTTGACGTTGTTGTTGTTGTTGTTGTTTATTTGACGTTGTTGTTGTTGTTTATTTGACGTTGTTGTTGTTGTTATTTATTTGACGTTGTTGTTGTTGTTATTGTTTATTTGACGTTGTTATTGTTGTTGTTGTTGTTGTTTATTTGACGTTGTTATTGTTGTTTATTTGACGTTGTTTTTGTTATTTGACGTTGTTGTTGTTGTTGTTGTTGTATTTGCTGTTGTTGTTGTTGTTGTTATTTTTGCTTATTTGACGTTGTTATTATTGTTGCTATTTTTTTAACATTGTTGTTGTTTATTTGACGTTGTTGTTGTTGTTGTTTATTTGACGTTGTTGTTGTTGTTGTTGTTGTATTTGTTATTGTTGTTATTGTTGTTGCTTATTTGATGTTGTTGTTATTGTTGTTGTTTATTTGACGTTGTTGTTGTTGTTATTCATTTAACGTTGTTGTTGTTGTTGTTGTTTATTTAACGCTGTTGTTGTTGTTGTTCTTTATTTGACGTTGTTGTTGTCGTTGTTTTTGTTGTTTATTTGACGTTGTTGTTGTTATTTATTTGACGTTGTTGTTGTTGTTGTTTATTTGACGTTGTTGTTGTTGTTGTTTATTTGACTTTGTTGTTGTTGTTGTTTATTTGACGTTTTTGTTGTTTTTTATTTGACGTTGTTGTTGTTGACATTGTTGTTGTTGTTGTTGTTTATTTGACGTTGTTGTTGTTGTTGTTGTTTATTTGACGTTGTTGTTGTTGTTGATGTTGTTGTTGTTGTTTTTTATTTGACGTTGTTGTTTTTTATTTGACGTTATTGTTATCGTTGTTGTTTATTTGATGTTGTTTTAGTTGTTGTTGTTTTTTATTTGACGTTGTTGTTGTTGTTGTTTATTTGATGTAGTTGTTGTTATTGACGTTGTTGTTGTTGTTGTTTATTTGACGTTTTTGTTGTTATTGATGTTGTTGTTGTTGTTTTTTATTTGACGTTGTTGTTGTTGTTTATTTGACGTTGTTGTTGTTTTTATTGTTGTTGTTGTTGTTGTTAATTTGACATTGTTGTTGTTGTTTATTTGACGTTGTTGTTGTTGTTGTTGTTTATTTGACGTTGTTGTTGTTGTTGTTGTTTATTTGACGTTGTTGTTGTTGTTATTTATTTGACGTTGTTGTTGTTGTTGTTATTGTTTATTTGACGTTGTTGTTGTTGTTGTTTATTTGACGTTGTTATTGTTGTTTATTTGACGTTGTTTTTGTTATTTGACGTTGTTTTTGTTATTTGAAGTTGTTGTTGTTGTTGTTGTTGTATTTGTTGTTGTTGTTGTTTTTGCTTATTTGACGTTGTTATTATTGTTGCTATTTTTTTGACGTTGTTGTTGTTTATTTGACGTTGTTGTTGTTGTTGTTTATTTGACATTGTTGTTGTTGTTGTTATATTTGTTATTGTTGTTGCTTATTTGACGTTGTTGTTATTGTTGTTGTTTATTTGACGTTGTTGTTGTTGTTATTCATTTGACGTTGTTGTTATTGTTGTTTATTTGACGTTGTTGTTGTTGTTGTTCTTTATTTGACGTTGTTGTTGTCGTTGTTTTTGTTGTTTATTTGACGTTGTTGTTGTTATTTATTTGACGTTGTTGTTGTTGTTGTTGTTTATTTGACGTTGTTGTTGACGTTCTTGTTGTTGTTTATTTGACATTGTTGTTGTTGTTGTTGTTGTTTATTTGATGCTGTTTTAGTTGTTGTTGTTTATTTGACGTTGTTGTTGTTTTTTATTTGACGTTGTTGTTATTGACATTGTTGTTGTTGTTGTTTATTTGACGTTGTTGTTGTTGTTTATTTGACGTAGTTATTGTTATTGACGTTGTTGTTGTTGTTGTTGCTTATTTGACATTTTTGTTGTTGTTGATAGTGTTGTTGTTGTTGTTTTTTATTCGATGTTGTTGTTGTTTATTTGACGTTGTTGTTGTTGTTGTTGTTTATTTGATGTTGATTTAGTTGTTGTTGTTTATTTGACGTTGTTGTTGTTGACATTATTGTTGTTGTTGTTGTTTATTTGACGTTGTTGTTGTTGTTGTTTATTTGACGTAGTTGTTGTTATTGATGTTGTTGTTGTTGTTATTTATTTGACGTTTTTGTTGTTGTTGATGTTGTTGTTGTTGTTTTTTATTTGACGTTGTTGTTGTTGCTGTTTATTTGACGTTGTTGTTGTTGTTTATTTGACGTTGTTGTTGTTGTTGTTGTTGTAATTGTTATTGTTGTTATTATTGTTGCTTATTTGACGTTGTTGTTATTATTGTTGTTTATTTAACCTTGTTGTTGTTGTTATTCATTTGACTTTGTTGTTGTTGTTTATTTGACGTTATTGTTGTTCATGTTGTTGTTCTTTATTTTACGTTGTTGTTGTCATTGTTTTTGTTGTTTATTTGACGTTGTTGTTGTTATTTATTTGACGTTGTTGTTGTTGTTGTTGTTTATTTGACGTTGTTGTTAACGTTGTTGTTGTTGTTGTTTATTTGACGTTGTTGTTGTTGTTGTTGTTGTTTATTTGACTTTGTTGTTATTGTTGACGTTGTTGTTGTTGTTGTTGTTTATTTGATGTTGTTATTGTTGTTGTTGACATAGTTGTTGTTGTTTATTTGACGTTTTTGTTGTTGTTGATGTTGTTGTTGTTGTTGTTTTTTATTTGACGTTGTTGTTTTTTATTTGACGTTGTTGTTGTTATTGTTGTTGTTTATTTGATGTTGTTTTAGTTGTTGTTGTTTTTTATTTGACGTTGTTGTTGTTGTTGTTTATTTGATGTAGTTGTTGTTATTGACGTTGTTGTTGTTGTTGTTTATTTGACGTTTTTGTTGTTATTGATGTTGTTGTTGTTGTTTTTTATTTGACATTGTTGTTGTTGTTTATTTGACGTTGTTGTTGTTTTTATTGTTGTTGTTGTTGTTGTTAATTTGACATTGTTGTTGTTGTTTATTTGACGTTGTTGTTGTTGTTGTTTATTTGACGTTGTTGTTGTTGTTGTTTATTTGACGTTGTTGTTGTTGTTATTTATTTGACGTTGTTGTTGTTGTTATTGTTTATTTGACGTTGTTGTTGTTGTTGTTTATTTGACGTTGTTATTGTTGTTTATTTGACGTTGTTTTTGTTATTTGACGTTGTTTTTGTTATTTGAAGTTGTTGTTGTTGTTGTTGTATTTGTTGTTGTTGTTGTTTTTGCTTATTTGACGTTGTTATTATTGTTGCTATTTTTTTGACGTTGTTGTTGTTTATTTGACGTTGTTGTTGTTGTTGTTTATTTGACATTGTTGTTGTTGTTGTTATATTTGTTATTGTTGTTGCTTATTTGACGTTGTTGTTATTGTTGTTGTTTATTTGACGTTGTTGTTGTTGTTATTCATTTGACGTTGTTGTTATTGTTGTTTATTTGACGTTGTTGTTGTTGTTGTTCTTTATTTGACGTTGTTGTTGTCGTTGTTTTTGTTGTTTATTTGACGTTGTTGTTGTTATTTATTTGACGTTGTTGTTGTTGTTGTTTATTTGACGTTGTTGTTGACGTTCTTGTTGTTGTTTATTTGACATTGTTGTTGTTGTTGTTGTTGTTTATTTGATGCTGTTTTAGTTGTTGTTGTTTATTTGACGTTGTTGTTGTTTTTTATTTGACGTTGTTGTTATTGACATTATTGTTGTTGTTGTTTATTTGACGTTGTTGTTGTTGTTTATTTGACGTAGTTGTTGTTATTGACGTTGTTGTTGTTGTTGTTGCTTATTTGACATTTTTGTTGTTGTTGATAGTGTTGTTGTTGTTGTTTTTTATTCGATGTTGTTGTTGTTTATTTGACGTTGTTGTTGTTGTTGTTGTTTATTTGATGTTGATTTAGTTGTTGTTGTTTATTTGACGTTGTTGTTGTTGACATTATTGTTGTTGTTGTTGTTTATTTGACGTTGTTGTTGTTGTTGTTTATTTGACGTAGTTGTTGTTATTGATGTTGTTGTTGTTGTTATTTATTTGACGTTTTTGTTAATGTTGATGTTGTTGTTGTTGTTTTTTATTTGACGTTGTTGTTGTTGCTGTTTATTTGACGTTGTTGTTGTTGTTTATTTGACGTTGTTGTTGTTGTTGTAATTGTTATTGTTGTTATTATTGTTGCTTATTTGACATTGTTGTTATTATTGTTGTTTATTTAACCTTGTTGTTGTTATTCATTTGACTTTGTTGTTGTTGTTTATTTGACGTTATTGTTGTTCATGTTGTTGTTCTTTATTTTACGTTGTTGTTGTCGTTGTTTTTGTTGTTTATTTGACGTTGTTGTTGTTATTTATTTGACGTTGTTGTTGTTGTTGTTTATTTGACGTTGTTGTTAACGTTGTTGTTGTTGTTGTTTATTTGACGTTGTTGTTGTTGTTGTTGTTTATTTGACTTTGTTGTTATTGTTGACGTTGTTGTTGTTGTTGTTTATTTGATGTTGTTATTGTTGTTGTTGACATAGTTGTTGTTGTTTATTTGACGTTTTTGTTGTTGTTGATGTTGTTGTTGTTGTTGTTTTTTATTTGACGTTGTTGTTTTTTATTTGACGTTGTTGTTGTTTATTTGATGTTGTTTTAGTTGTTGTTGTTTTTTATTTGACGTTGTTGTTGTTGTTGTTTATTTGATGTAGTTGTTGTTATTGACGTTGTTGTTGTTGTTGTTTATTTGACGTTTTTGTTGTTATTGATGTTGTTGTTGTTGTTTTTTATTTGACGTTGTTGTTGTTGTTTATTTGACGTTGTTGTTGTTTTTATTGTTGTTGTTGTTGTTGTTAATTTGACATTGTTGTTGTTGTTTATTTGACGTTGTTGTTGTTGTTGTTTATTTGACGTTGTTGTTGTTGTTGTTGTTTATTTGACGTTGTTGTTGTTGTTATTTATTTGACGTTGTTGTTGTTGTTATTGTTTATTTGACGTTGTTGTTGTTGTTGTTTATTTGACGTTGTTATTTTTGTTTATTTGACGTTGTTTTTGTTATTTGACGTTGTTTTTGTTATTTGAAGTTGTTGTTGTTGTTGTTGTATTTGTTGTTGTTGTTGTTTTTGCTTATTTGACGTTGTTATTATTGTTGCTATTTTTTTGACGTTGTTGTTGTTTATTTGACGTTGTTGTTGTTGTTGTTTATTTGACATTGTTGTTGTTGTTGTTATATTTGTTATTGTTGTTGCTTATTTGACGTTGTTGTTATTGTTGTTGTTTATTTGACGTTGTTGTTGTTGTTATTCATTTGACGTTGTTGTTATTGTTGTTTATTTGACGTTGTTGTTGTTGTTGTTCTTTATTTGACGTTGTTGTTGTCGTTGTTTTTGTTGTTTATTTGACGTTGTTGTTGTTATTTATTTGACATTGTTGTTGTTGTTGTTTATTTGACGTTGTTGTTGACGTTCTTGTTGTTGTTTATTTGACATTGTTGTTGTTGTTGTTGTTTATTTGATGCTGTTTTAGTTGTTGTTGTTTATTTGACGTTGTTGTTGTTTTTTATTTGACGTTGTTGTTATTGACATTGTTGTTGTTGTTGTTTATTTGACGTTGTTGTTGTTGTTTATTTGACGTAGTTGTTGTTATTGACGTTGTTGTTGTTGTTGTTGCTTATTTGACATTTTTGTTGTTGTTGATAGTGTTGTTGTTGTTGTTTTTTATTCGATGTTGTTGTTGTTTATTTGACGTTGTTGTTGTTGTTGTTGTTGTTTATTTGATGTTGATTTAGTTGTTGTTGTTTATTTGACGTTGTTGTTGTTGACATTATTGTTGTTGTTGTTGTTTATTTGACGTTGTTGTTGTTGTTGTTTATTTGACGTAGTTATTGTTATTGATGTTGTTGTTGTTGTTATTTATTTGACGTTTTTGTTGTTGTTGATGTTGTTGTTATTGTTTTTTATTTGACGTTGTTGTTGTTGCTGTTTATTTGACGTTGTTGTTGTTGTTTATTTGACGTTGTTGTTGTTGTTGTTGTAATTGTTATTGTTGTTATTATTGTTGCTTATTTGACGTTGTTGTTATTATTGTTGTTTATTTAACCTTGTTGTTGTTGTTATTCATTTGACTTTGTTGTTGTTGTTTATTTGACGTTATTGTTGTTCATGTTGTTGTTCTTTATTTTACGTTGTTGTTGTCATTGTTTTTGTTGTTTATTTGACGTTGTTGTTGTTATTTATTTGACGTTGTTGTTGTTGTTGTTTATTTGACGTTGTTGTTAACGTTGTTGTTGTTGTTGTTTATTTGACGTTGTTGTTGTTGTTGTTGTTTATTTGACTTTGTTGTTATTGTTGACGTTGTTGTTGTTGTTGTTGTTTATTTGATGTTGTTATTGTTGTTGTTGACATAGTTGTTGTTGTTTATTTGACGTTTTTGTTGTTGTTGATGTTGTTGTTGTTGTTGTTTTTTATTTGACGTTGTTGTTTTTTATTTGACGTTGTTGTTGTTATTGTTGTTGTTTATTTGATGTTGTTTTAGTTGATGTTGTTTTTTATTTGACGTTGTTGTTGTTGACATTGTTGTTGTTGTTGTTGTTGTTGTTTATTTGACGTTGTTGTTGTTGTTTATTTGACGTAGTTGTTGTTATTGACGTTGTTGTTGTTGTTGTTGTTGTTTATTTGACGTTTTTGTTGTTATTGATGTTGTTGTTGTTATTTTTATTTGACGTTATTGTTATTGTTGTTTATTTGACGTTGTTGTTGTTTTTATTGTTGTTGTTGTTGTTGTTGTTAATTTGACATTGTTGTTGTTGTTTATTTGACGTTGTTGTTGTTGTTGTTTATTTGACGTTGTTGTTGTTGTTTATTTGACGTTGTTGTTGTTGTTTATTTGACGTTGTTGTTGTTGTTATTTATTTGACGTTGTTGTTGTTGTTATTGTTTATTTGACGTTGTTGTTGTTGTTGTTGTTGTTGTTGTTTATTTGACGTTGTTATTGTTGTTTATTTGACGTTGTTTTTGTTATTTGACGTTGTTGTTGTTGTTGTTGTATTTGCTGTTGTTGTTGTTGTTATTTTTGCTTATTTGACGTTGTTGTTATTGTTGCTATTTTTTTAACATTGTTGTTGTTTATTTGACGTTGTTGTTGTTGTTGTTTATTTGACGTTGTTGTTGTTGTTGTTGTTGTATTTGTTATTGTTGTTATTGTTGTTGCTTATTTGATGTTGTTGTTATTGTTGTTGTTTATTTGACGTTGTTGTTGTTGTTATTCATTTAACGTTGTTGTTGTTGTTGTTGTTTATTTAACGTTGTTGTTGTTGTTGTTCTTTATTTGACGTTGTTGTTGTCGTTGTTTTTGTTGTTTATTTGACGTTGTTGTTGTTATTTATTTGACGTTGTTGTTGTTGTTGTTTATTTGACGTTGTTGTTGTTGTTGTTTATTTAACTTTGTTGTTGTTGTTGTTTATTTGACGTTTTTGTTGTTTTTTATTTGACGTTGTTGTTGTTGACATTGTTGTTGTTGTTGTTGTTTATTTGACGTTGTTGTTGTTGTTGTTGTTGTTTATTTGACGTTGTTGTTGTTGTTGATGTTGTTGTTGTTATTTTTTATTTGACGTTGTTGTTTTTTATTTGACGTTATTGTTATTGTTGTTGTTTATTTGATGTTGTTTTAGTTGTTGTTGTTTTTTATTTGACGTTGTTGTTGTTGTTGTTTATTTGATGTAGTTGTTGTTATTGACGTTGTTGTTGTTGTTGTTTATTTGACGTTTTTGTTGTTATTGATGTTGTTGTTGTTGTTTTTTATTTGACGTTGTTGTTGTTGTTTATTTGACGTTGTTGTTGTTTTTATTGTTGTTGTTGTTGTTGTTAATTTGACATTGTTGTTGTTGTTTATTTGACGTTGTTGTTGTTGTTGTTTATTTGACGTTGTTGTTGTTGTTGTTGTTTATTTGACGTTGTTGTTGTTGTTATTTATTTGACGTTGTTGTTGTTGTTATTGTTTATTTGACGTTGTTGTTGTTGTTGTTTATTTGACGTTGTTATTTTTGTTTATTTGACGTTGTTTTTGTTATTTGACGTTGTTTTTGTTATTTGAAGTTGTTGTTGTTGTTGTTGTATTTGTTGTTGTTGTTGTTTTTGCTTATTTGACGTTGTTATTATTGTTGCTATTTTTTTGACGTTGTTGTTGTTTATTTGACGTTGTTGTTGTTGTTGTTGTTGTTTATTTGACATTGTTGTTGTTGTTGTTATATTTGTTATTGTTGTTGCTTATTTGACGTTGTTGTTATTGTTGTTGTTTATTTGACGTTGTTGTTGTTGTTATTCATTTGACGTTGTTGTTATTGTTGTTTATTTGACGTTGATGTTGTTGTTGTTCTTTATTTGACGTTGTTGTTGTCGTTGTTTTTGTTGTTTATTTGACGTTGTTGTTGTTATTTATTTGACGTTGTTGTTGTTGTTGTTTATTTGACGTTGTTGTTGACGTTCTTGTTGTTGTTTATTTGACATTGTTGTTGTTGTTGTTGTTGTTTATTTGATGCTGTTTTAGTTGTTGTTGTTTATTTGACGTTGTTGTTGTTTTTTATTTGACGTTGTTGTTATTGACATTGTTGTTGTTGTTGTTTATTTGACGTTATTGTTGTTGTTGTTTATTTGACGTAGTTGTTGTTATTGACGTTGTTGTTGTTGTTGTTGCTTATTTGACATTTTTTTTGTTGTTGATAGTGTTGTTGTTGTTGTTTTTTATTCGATGTTGTTGTTGTTTATTTGACGTTGTGGTTGTTGTTGTTGATGTTTATTTGATGTTGATTTAGTTGTTGTTGTTTTTTTGACATTGTTGTTGTTGACATTATTGTTGTTGTTGTTGTTTATTTGACGTTGTTGTTGTTGTTGTTTATTTGACGTAGTTGTTGTTATTGATGTTGTTGTTGTTGTTATTTATTTGACGTTTTTGTTGTTGTTGATGTTGTTGTTGTTGTTTTTTATTTGACGTTGTTGTTGTTGCTGTTTATTTGACGTTGTTGTTGTTGTTTATTTCACGTTGTTGTTGTTGTTGTTGTAATTGTTATTGTTGTTATTATTGTTGCTTATTTGACGTTGTTGTTATTATTGTTGTTTATTTAACCTTGTTGTTGTTGTTATTCATTTGACTTTGTTGTTGTTGTTTATTTGACGTTATTGTTGTTCATGTTGTTGTTCTTTATTTTACGTTGTTGTTGTCATTGTTTTTGTTGTTTATTTGACGTTGTTGTTGTTATTTATTTGACGTTGTTGTTGTTGTTGTTGTTTATTTGACGTTGTTGTTAACGTTGATGTTGTTGTTGTTTATTTGACGTTGTTGTTGTTGTTGTTGTTTATTTGACTTTGTTGTTATTGTTGACGTTGTTGTTGTTGTTGTTGTTTATTTGATGTTGTTATTGTTGTTGTTGACATAGTTGTTTTTGTTTATTTGACGTTTTTGTTGTTGTTGATGTTGTTGTTGTTGTTGTTTTTTATTTGACGTTGTTGTTTTTTATTTGACGTTGTTGTTGTTATTGTTGTTGTTTATTTGATGTTGTTTTAGTTGTTGTTGTTTTTTATTTGACGTTGTTGTTGTTGTTGTTTATTTGATGTAGTTGTTGTTATTGACGTTGTTGTTGTTGTTGTTTATTTGACGTTTTTGTTGTTATTGATGTTGTTGTTGTTGTTTTTTATTTGACGTTGTTGTTGTTGTTTATTTGACGTTGTTGTTGTTTTTATTGTTGTTGTTGTTGTTGTTAATTTGACATTGTTGTTGTTGTTTATTTGACGTTGTTGTTGTTGTTGTTTATTTGACGTTGTTGTTGTTGTTGTTGTTTATTTGACGTTGTTGTTGTTGTTATTTATTTGACGTTGTTGTTGTTGTTATTGTTTATTTGACGTTGTTGTTGTTGTTGTTGTTTATTTGACGTTGTTATTGTTGTTTATTTGACGTTGTTTTTGTTATTTGACGTTGTTTTTGTTATTTGAAGTTGTTGTTGTTGTTGTATTTGTTGTTGTTGTTGTTTTTGCTTATTTGACGTTGTTATTATTGTTGCTATTTTTTTGACGTTGTTGTTGTTTATTTGACGTTGTTGTTGTTGTTGTTTATTTGACATTGTTGTTGTTGTTGTTATATTTGTTATTGTTGTTGCTTATTTGACGTTGTTGTTATTGTTGTTGTTTATTTGACGTTGTTGTTGTTGTTATTCATTTGACGTTGTTGTTATTGTTGTTTATTTGACGTTGTTGTTGTTGTGGTTCTTTATTTGACGTTGTTGTTGTCGTTGTTTTTGTTGTTTATTTGACGTTGTTGTTGTTATTTATTTGACGTTGTTGTTGTTGTTGTTTATTTGACGTTGTTGTTGACGTTCTTGTTGTTGTTTATTTGACATTGTTGTTGTTGTTGTTGTTGTTGTTTATTTGATGCTGTTTTAGTTGTTGTTGTTTATTTGACGTTGTTGTTGTTTTTTATTTGACGTTGTTGTTATTGACATTGTTGTTGTTGTTGTTTATTTGACGTTGTTGTTGTTGTTTATTTGACGTAGTTGTTGTTATTGACGTTGTTGTTGTTGTTGTTGCTTATTTAACATTTTTGTTGTTGTTGATAGTGTTGTTGTTGTTGTTTTTTATTTGATGTTGTTGTTGTTTATTTGACGTTGTTGTTGTTGTTGTTGTTGTTGTTTTTTATTCGATATTGTTGTTGTTTATTTGACGTTGTTGTTGTTGTTGTTGTTGTTTATTTGTTGTTTATTTGACGTTGTTGTTGTTGACATTATTGTTGTTGTTGTTGTTTATTTGACGTTGTTGTTGTTGTTGTTTATTTGACGTAGTTGTTGTTATTGATGTTGTTGTTGTTATTTATTTGACGTTTTTGTTGTTGTTGATGTTGTTGTTGTTGTTTTTTATTTGACGTTGTTGTTGTTGCTGTTTATTTGACGTTGTTGTTGTTGTTTATTTGACGTTGTTGTTGTTGTTGTTGTAATTGTTATTGTTGTTATTATTGTTGCTTATTTGACGTTGTTGTTATTATTGTTGTTTATTTAACCTTGTTGTTGTTGTTATTCATTTGACTTTGTTGTTGTTGTTTATTTGACGTTATTGTTGTTCATGTTGTTGTTCTTTATTTTACGTTGTTGTTGTCATTGTTTTTGTTGTTTATTTGACGTTGTTGTTGTTATTTATTTGACGTTGTTGTTGTTGTTGTTTATTTGACGTTGTTGTTAACGTTTTTGTTGTTGTTGTTTATTTGACGTTGTTGTTGTTGTTGTTGTTTATTTGACTTTGTTGTTATTGTTGACGTTGTTGTTGTTGTTGTTGTTTATTTGATGTTGTTATTGTTGTTGTTGACATAGTTGTTGTTGTTTATTTGACGTTTTTGTTGTTGTTGATGTTGTTGTTGTTGTTGTTTTTTATTTGACGTTGTTGTTTTTTATTTGACGTTGTTGTTATTGTTGTTGTTTATTTGATGTTGTTTTAGTTGATGTTGTTTTTTATTTGACGTTGTTGTTGTTGACATTGTTGTTGTTATTGTTGTTGTTTATTTGACGTTGTTGTTGTTGTTTATTTGACGTAGTTGTTGTTATTGACGTTGTTGTTGTTGTTGTTGTTGTTTATTTGACGTTTTTGTTGTTATTGACGTTGTTGTTGTTGTTTTTATTTGACGTTGTTGTTATTGTTGTTTATTTGACGTTGTTGTTGTTTTTATTGTTGTTGTTGTTGTTGTTAATTTGACATTGTTGTTGTTGTTTATTTGACGTTGTTGTTGTTGTTGTTTATTTGACGTTGTTGTTGTTGTTTATTTGACGTTGTTGTTCTTGTTATTTATTTGACGTTGTTGTTGTTATTGTTTATTTGACGTTGTTGTTGTTGTTGTTGTTGTTGTTTATTTGACGTTGTTATTGTTGTTTATTTGACGTGGTTTTTGTTATTTGACGTTATTGTTGTTGTTGTATTTGCTGTTGTTGTTGTTGTTGTTATTTTTGCTTATTTGACGTTGTTGTTATTGTTGCTATTTTTTTAACATTGTTGTTGTTTATTTGACGTTGTTGTTGTTGTTGTTTATTTGACGTTGTTGTTGTTGTTGTTGTATTTGTTATTGTTGTTATTGTTGTTGCTTATTTGATGTTGTTGTTATTGTTGTTGTTTATTTGACGTTGTTGTTGTTGTTATTCATTTAACGTTGTTGTTGTTGTTGTTGTTTATTTAACGCTGTTGTTGTTGTTGTTCTTTATTTGACGTTGTTGTTGTCGTTGTTTTTGTTGTTTATTTGACGTTGTTGTTGTTATTTATTTGACGTTGTTGTTGTTGTTGTTTATTTGACGTTGTTGTTGACGTTGTTGTTGTTGTTGTTGTTTATTTGACATTGTTGTTGTTGTTGTTTATTTGATGCTGTTTTTGTTGTTGTTGTTTATTTGACGTTGTTGTTGTTTTTTATTTGACGTTGTTGTTATTGACATTGTTGTTGTTGTTGTTTATTTGACATTGTTGTTGTTGTTGTTTATTTGAAGTAGTTGTTGTTATTGACGTTGTTGTTGTTGTTGCTTATTTGACGTTTTTGTTTTTGTTGATGTTGTTGTTGTTGTTGTTTTTTATTCGACGTTGTTGTTGTTTATTTGACGTTGTTGTTGTTGTTGTTGTTGTTGTTGTTGTTGTTGTTTATTTGATGTTGATTTAGTTGTTGTTGTTTATTTGACGTTGTTGTTGTTTTTTATTTGACGTTGTTGTTGTTGACATTGTTGTTGTTGTTGTTGTTTATTTGACGTTGTTGTTGTTGTTTATTTGACGTTGTTGTTGTTGTTTATTTGACGTAGTTGTTGTTATTGATGTTGTTGTTGTTGTTGTTGTTTATTTGACGTTTTTGCTGTTATTGATGTTGTTGTTGTTGTTTTTTATTTGACGTTGTTGTTGTTGCTTTTTATTTGACGTTGTTGTTGTTTTTTATTTGACGTTGTTGTTGTTGTTGTTGTTAATATTATTGTTGTTATTATTGTTGCTTATTTGACGTTGTTGTTATTATTGTTATTTATTTAACCTTGTTGTTGTTGTTATTCATTTGACGTTGTTGTTGTTGTTTATTTGACTTTGTTGTTATTGTTGACGTTGTTGTTGTTGTTGTTTATTTGATGTTGTTATTGTTGTTGTTGACATAGTTGTTGTTGATTATTTGACGTTTTTGTTGTTGTTGATGTTGTTGTTGTTGTTGTTTTTTATTTGACGTTGTTGTTTTTTATTTGACGTTGTTGTTGTTATTGTTGTTGTTTATTTGATGTTGTTTTAGTTGTTGTTGTTGTTTATTTGACGTTGTTGTTGATGACATTATTGTTGTTGTTGTTGTTTATTTGACGTTGTTGTTGTTGTTGTTGTTTATTTGACGTAGTTGTTATTATTGATGTTGTTGTTGTTGTTGTTATTTATTTGACGTTTTTGTTGTTGTTGATGTTGTTGTTGTTGTTTTTTATTTGACGTTGTTGTTGTTGCTGTTTATTTGACGTTGTTGTTGTTGTTTATTTGACGTTGTTGTTGTTGTTGTTGTAATTTTTATTGTTGTTATTATTGTTGCTTATTTGACGTTGTTGTTATTATTGTTGTTTATTTAACCTTGTTGTTGTTGTTATTCATTTGACTTTGTTGTTGTTGTTTATTTGACGTTATTGTTGTTCATGTTGTTGTTCTTTGTTTTACGTTGTTGTTGCCGTTGTTTTTGTTGTTTATTTGACGTTGTTGTTGTTATTTATTTGACGTTGTTGTTGTCGTTGTTGTTGTTTATTTGACGTTGTTGTTAACGTTGTTGTTGTTGTTGTTTATTTGACGTTGTTGTTGTTGTTGTTGTTTATTTGACTTTGTTGTTATTGTTGACGTTGTTGTTGTTGTTGTTTATTTGATGTTGTTATTGTTGTTGTTGACATAGTTGTTGTTGTTTATTTGACATTTTTGTTGTTGTTGATGTTGTTGTTGTTGTTTTTTTTTATTTGACGTTGTTGTTTTTTATTTGACGTTGTTGTTGTTATTGTTGTTGTTTATTTGATGTTGTTTTAGTTGATGTTGTTTTTTATTTGACGTTGTTGTTGTTGACATTGTTGTTGTTGTTGTTGTTTATTTGACGTTGTTGTTGTTGTTTATTTGACGTAGTTGTTGTTATTGACGTTGTTGTTGTTGTTGTTGTTTATTTGACGTTTTTGTTGTTATTGATGTTGTTGTTGTTGTTTTTATTTGACGTTGTTGTTGTTGTTGTTTATTTGACGTTGTTGTTGTTTTTATTGTTGTTGTTGTTGTTGTTAATTTGACATTGTTGTTGTTGTTTATTTGACGTTGTTGTTGTTGTTGTTTATTTGACGTTGTTGTTGTTGTTTATTTGACGTTGTTGTTGTTGTTATTTATTTGACGTTGTTGTTGTTGTTATTGTTTATTTGACGTTGTTGTTGTTGTTGTTATTTATTTGACGTTGTTATTGTTGTTTATTTGACGTTGTTTTTGTTATTTGACGTTGTTGTTGTTGTTGTTGTTGTTGTATTTGCTGTTGTTGTTGTTGTTGTTATTTTTGCTTATTTGACGTTGTTGTTATTGTTGCTATTTTTTTAACGTTGTTGTTGTTTATTTGACGTTGTTGTTGTTGTTTATTTGAAGTTGTTGTTGTTGTTGTTGTTGTATTTGTTATTGTTGTTATTGTTGTTGCTTATTTGACGTTGTTGTTATTGTTGTTGTTTATTTGACGTTGTTGTTGTTGTTATTCATTTAACGTTGTTGTTGTTGTTGTTTATTTAACGTTGTTGTTGTTGTTCTTTATTTGACGTTGTTGTTGTCGTTGTTTTTGTTATTTATTTGACGTTGTTGTTGTTATTTATTTGACGTTGTTGTTGTTGTTGTTTATTTGACGTTGTTGTTGACGTTGTTGTTGTTGTTGTTTATTTGACATTGTTGTTGTTGTTGTTTATTTGATGCTGTTTTTGTTGTTGTTGTTTATTTGACGTTATTATTGTTTTTTATTTGACGTTGTTGTTATTGACATTGTTGTTGTTGTTGTTTATTTGACATTGTTGTTGTTGTAGTTTATTTGACGTAGTTGTTGTTATTGACGTTGTTGTTGTTGTTGCTTATTTGACGTTTTTGTTTTTGTTGATGTTGTTGTTGTTGTTGTTTTTTATTCGACGTTGTTGTTGTTTATTTGACGTTGTTGTTGTTGTTGTTGTTGTTGTTTATTTGATGTTGATTTAGTTGTTATTGTATATTTGACGTTGTTGTTGTTTTTTATTTGATGTTGTTGTTGTTGACATTGTTGTTGTTGTTGTTGTTTATTTGACGTTGTTGTTGTTGTTGTTGTTGTTTATTTGACGTAGTTGTTGTTATTGATGTTGTTGTTGTTGTTGTTGTTTATTTGACGTTTTTGTTGTTGTTGATGTTGTTGTTGTTTTTTTTTATTTGACGTTGTTGTTGTTGCTTTTTATTTGACGTTGTTGTTGTTTTTTATTTGACGTTGTTGTTGTTGTTGTTGTTAATAATATTGTTGTTATTATTGTTGCTTATTTGACGTTGTTATTATTATTGTTATTTATTTAACCTTGTTGTTGTTGTTATTCATTTGACGTTGTTGTTGTTGTTTATTTTACTTTGTTGTTATTGTTGACGTTGTTGTTGTTGTTGTTTATTTGATGTTGTTATTGTTGTTGTTGACATAGTTGTTGTTGATTATTTGACGTTTTTGTTGTTGTTGATGTTGTTGTTGTTGTTGTTTTTTATTTGACGTTGTTGTTGTTATTGTTGTTGTTTATTTGATGTCGTTTTAGTTGTTGTTGTTTTTTATTTGACGTTGTGTTTGTTGACATTGTTGTTGTTGTTGTTGTTTATTTGACGTTGTTGTTGTTGTTGTTGTTTATTTGACGTTGTTGTTGTTGTTGATGTTGTTGTTGTTGTTTTTTATTTGACGTTGTTGTTTTTTATTTGACGTTATTGTTATTGTTGTTGTTTATTTGATGTTGTTTTAGTTGTTGTTGTTTTTTATTTGACGTTGTTGTTGTTGTTGTTTATTTGATGTAGTTGTTGTTATCGACGTTGTTGTTGTTGTTGTTTATTTGACGTTTTTGTTGTTATTGATGTTGTTGTTGTTGTTTTTTTATTTGACGTTGTTGTTGTTGTTTATTTGACGTTGTTGTTGTTTTTATTGTTGTTGTTGTTGTTGTTAATTTGACATTGTTGTTGTTGTTTATTTGACGTTGTTGTTGTTGTTGTTGTTTATTTGACGTTGTTGTTGTTGTTGTTGTTTATTTGACGTTGTTGTTGTTGTTATTTATTTGACGTTGTTGTTGTTGTTATTGTTTATTTGACGTTGTTGTTGTTGTTGTTTATTTGACGTTGTTATTGTTGTTTATTTGACGTTGTTTTTGTTATTTGACGTTGTTTTTGTTATTTGAAGTTGTTGTTGTTGTTGTTGTATTTGTTGTTGTTGTTGTTTTTGCTTATTTGACGTTGTTATTATTGTTGCTATTTTTTTGACGTTGTTGTTGTTTATTTGACGTTGTTGTTGTTGTTGTTGTTTATTTGACATTGTTGTTGTTGTTGTTATATTTGTTATTGTTGTTGCTTATTTGACGTTGTTGTTATTGTTGTTGTTTATTTGACGTTGTTGTTGTTGTTATTCATTTGACGTTGTTGTTATTGTTGTTTATTTGACGTTGTTGTTGTTGTTGTTGTTCTTTATTTGACGTTGTTGTTGTCGTTGTTTTTGTTGTTTATTTGACGTTGTTGTTGTTATTTATTTGACGTTGTTGTTGTTGTTGTTTATTTGACGTTGTTGTTGACGTTCTTGTTGTTGTTTATTTGACATTGTTGTTGTTGTTGTTGTTGTTTATTTGATGCTGTTTTAGTTGTTGTTGTTTATTTGACGTTGTTGTTGTTTTTTATTTGACGTTGTTGTTATTGACATTGTTGTTGTTGTTGTTTATTTGACGTTGTTGTTGTTGTTTATTTGACGTAGTTGTTGTTATTGACGTTGTTGTTGTTGTTGTTGCTTATTTGACATTTTTGTTGTTGTTGATAGTGTTGTTGTTGTTGTTTTTTATTCGATGTTGTTGTTGTTTATTTGACGTTGTTGTTGTTGTTGTTGTTGTTTATTTGATGTTGATTTAGTTGTTGTTGTTTATTTGACGTTGTTGTTGTTGACATTATTGTTGTTGTTGTTGTTTATTTGACGTTGTTGTTGTTGTTGTTTATTTGACGTAGTTGTTGTTATTGATGTTGTTGTTGTTGTTATTTATTTGACGTTTTTGTTGTTGTTGATGTTGTTGTTGTTGTTTTTTATTTGACGTTGTTGTTGTTGCTGTTTATTTGACGTTGTTGTTGTTGTTTATTTGACGTTGTTGTTGTTGTTGTTGTAATTGTTATTGTTGTTATTATTGTTGCTTATTTGACGTTGTTGTTATTATTGTTGTTTATTTAACCTTGTTGTTGTTGTTATTCATTTGACTTTGTTGTTGTTGTTTATTTGACGTTATTGTTGTTCATGTTGTTGTTCTTTATTTTACGTTGTTGTTGTCGTTGTTTTTGTTGTTTATTTGACGTTGTTGTTGTTATTTATTTGACGTTGTTGTTGTTGTTGTTTATTTGACGTTGTTGTTAACGTTGTTGTTGTTGTTGTTTATTTGACGTTGTTGTTGTTGTTGTTGTTTATTTGACTTTGTTGTTATTGTTGACGTTGTTGTTGTTGTTGTTGTTGTTTATTTGATGTTGTTATTGTTGTTGTTGACATAGTTGTTGTTGTTTATTTGACGTTTTTGTTGTTGTTGATGTTGTTGTTGTTGTTGTTTTTTATTTGACGTTGTTGTTTTTTATTTGACGTTGTTGTTGTTATTGTTGTTGTTTATTTGATGTTGTTTTAGTTGTTGTTGTTTTTTATTTGACGTTGTTGTTGTTGTTGTTTATTTGATGTAGTTGTTGTTATTGACGTTGTTGTTGTTGTTGTTTATTTGACGTTTTTGTTGTTATTGATGTTGTTGTTGTTGTTTTTTATTTGACGTTGTTGTTGTTGTTTATTTGACGTTGTTGTTGTTTTTATTGTTGTTGTTGTTGTTGTTAATTTGACATTGTTGTTGTTGTTTATTTGACGTTGTTGTTGTTGTTGTTGTTGTTTATTTGACGTTGTTGTTGTTGTTGTTGTTTATTTGACGTTGTTGTTGTTGTTATTTATTTGACGTTGTTGTTGTTGTTATTGTTTATTTGACGTTGTTGTTGTTGTTGTTTATTTGACGTTGTTATTGTTGTTTATTTGACGTTGTTTTTGTTATTTGACGTTGTTTTTGTTATTTGAAGTTGTTGTTGTTGTTGTTGTTGTATTTGTTGTTGTTGTTGTTTTTGCTTATTTGACGTTGTTATTATTGTTGCTATTTTTTTGACGTTGTTGTTGTTTATTTGACGTTGTTGTTGTTGTTTATTTGACATTGTTGTTGTTGTTATATTTGTTATTGTTGTTGCTTATTTGACGTTGTTGTTATTGTTGTTGTTTATTTGACGTTGTTGTTGTTGTTATTCATTTGACGTTGTTGTTATTGTTGTTTATTTGACGTTGTTGTTGTTGTTGTTCTTTATTTGACGTTGTTGTTATCGTTGTTTTTGTTGTTTATTTGACGTTGTTGTTGTTATTTATTTGACGTTGTTGTTGTTGTTGTTTATTTGACGTTGTTGTTGACGTTCTTGTTGTTGTTTATTTGACATTGTTGTTGTTGTTGTTGTTGTTTATTTGATGCTGTTTTAGTTGTTGTTGTTTATTTGACGTTGTTGTTGTTTTTTATTTGACGTTGTTGTTATTGACGTTGTTGTTGTTGTTGTTTATTTGACGTTGTTGTTGTTGTTTATTTGACGTAGTTGTTGTTATTGACGTTGTTGTTGTTGTTGTTGCTTATTTGACATTTTTGTTGTTGTTGATAGTGTTGTTGTTGTTGTTTTTTATTCGATGTTGTTGTTGTTTATTTGACGTTGTTGTTGTTGTTGTTGTTTATTTGATGTTGATTTAGTTGTTGTTGTTTATTTGACGTTGTTGTTGTTGACATTATTGTTGTTGTTGTTGTTTATTTGACGTTGTTGTTGTTGTTGTTTATTTGACGTAGTTGTTGTTATTGATGTTGTTGTTGTTGTTATTTATTTGACGTTTTTGTTGTTGTTGATGTTGTTGTTGTTGTTTTTTATTTGACGTTGTTGTTGTTGCTGTTTATTTGACGTTGTTGTTGTTGTTTATTTGACGTTGTTGTTTATTTGACATTTTTGTTTATTTGACGTTATTGTTGTTGTTTATTTGAGGTTGTTATTGTTGTTGTTGTTGTTGTTTATTAGACGTTGTTAATGTTGTTGACATTGTTGTTGTTGTTTTTGTTGTTTATTTGACGTTGTTGTTGTTGTTGTTGTTGTTATTTTTGTTGTTGTTATTGTTGGTGTTGTTGTTGTTTATTTGACGTTGTTATTTATTTGACATTGTTGTTTATTTGACGTCGTTGTTGTTGTTTATTTGACGTTGTTGTTGTTATTTGAAGTTGTTGTTGTTGTATTTGTTGTTGTTGTTGTTGTTGTTTATTTGGCGTTGTTGTTGTTGTTTATTTGACATTATTTTTGTTGTTTATTTGACGTTGTTATTGTTGTTGTTGTTGTTTATTTGACGTTGTTGTTGACGTTGTTGTTGTTATTTATTTGACGTTGTTGTTGTTGTTGTTGTTTAGACGATGTTAATGTTGTTGACATTGTTGTTGTTGTTTTTGTTGTTTATTTGACGTTGTTGTTGTTGTTGTTGTTATTTTTGTTGTTGTTATTGTTGGTGTTGTTGTTGTTTATTTGACGTTGTTGTTGTTGTTGTTTATTTGACGTTGTTGTTGTTGTTTATTTGACGTTGTTATTGTTGTTGTTGTTTATTTGACGTTGTTGTTGTTGTTGTTTATTTGATGTTGTTTTAGTTGTTGTTGTTTATTTGACGTTGTTGTTGTTTTTTATTTGACGTTGTTGTTGTTGACATTGTTGTTGTTGTTGTTTGTTTGACGTAGTTGTTGTTGTTTTTTATTTGACGTTATTGTTCTTGACATTGTTGTTGTTGTTGTTGTTGTTTATTTGACGTTGTTGTTGTTGTTGTTTATTTGACGTAGTTGTTGTTATTGACGTTGTTATTGTTGTTGTTGTTGTTGTTGTTGTTTATTTGACATTTTTGTTGTTGTTGATGTTGTTGTTGTTGTTGTTTTTTATTTGACGTTGTTGTTGTTATTTATTTGACGTTGTTGTTGTTGTTATTGTTGTTGTTGTTGTTAATTTGACGTTGTTGTTGTTGTTGTTGTTTATTTGACGTTGTTGTTGTTGTTGTGGTTTATTTGACGTTGTTGTTGTTGATTATTTGATGTTCTTGTTGTTGTTATTTATTTGACGTTGTTGTTGTTGTTATTGTTTATTTGACGTTGTTGTTGTTGTTGTTTATTTGACGTTGTTATTGTTGTTTATTGGACGTTGTTATTGTTGTTTATTTGACGTTGTTTTTGTTATTTTACGTTGTTGTTGTTGTTGTATTTGTTGTTGTTGTTGTTGGTACTTATTTGACGTTGTTGTTATTGTTGCTATTTATTTGACGTTGTTATTGTTGTAGTTTATTTGACGTTATTGTTGTTGGTGTTTATTTGACGTTGTTGTTGTTGTTTATTTGACGTTCTTGTTGTTGTTGACGTTGTTGTTGTTGTTGTTTATTTGATGTTGTTATTGTTGTTGTTGACATAGTTGTTGTTGTTTATTTGACGTTGTTGTTGTTGTTTCTGTTGTTGTTTATTTGACGTTGTTGTTCTTGTTTATTTGACGTTGTTGTTGTTGTTGACGTTGTTGTTGTTGTTGTTTATTGGACGTTGTTGTTGTTGTTTATTTTAACGTTGTTGTTGTTGTTGACGGTGTTGTTGTTGTTGTTGTTGTTTATTTGACATTGTTGTTGTTGTTGTTATTTATTTGACGTTGTCGTTGTTGTTGTTGTTGTTGTTGTTTATTTGACGGTGTTGTTGTTGTTTATTTGACGTTGTTGTTGTTGTTTATTTGACGTTGTTGTTGTTGTTTATATGACGTTGTTGTTGTTGTTATTGTTTATTTGACGTCGTTGTTGTTTATTTGACGTTGTTATTGTTGTTTATTTGACGTTGTTTTTGTTATTTGACGTTGTTGTTGTTGTATTTGTTGTTGTTGTTGTTGTTGTTTCTTAGTTGACGTTGTTGTTATTGTTGCTATTTATTTGACGTTATTGTTGTTGTTGTTGTTTATTTGACGTTGTTGTTGTTGTTGTTTATTTGACGTTGTTGTTGTTGTTATTGTATTTGTTATTGTTGTTATTGTTGTTGCTTATTTGACGTTGTTGTTATTGTTGTTGTTTATTTGACGTTGTTGTTGTTGTTATTCATTTGACGTTGTTGTTGTTGTTGTTGTTTATTTGACGTTGTTGTTGTTGTTCTTCATTTGACGTTGTTGTTGTCGTTGTTTTTGTTGTTTATTTGACGTTGTTGTTGTTATTTATTTGACGTTGTATTGTTGTTTATTTGACGTTGTTGTTGACGTTGTTGTTGTTGTTGTTGTTTATTTGATGTTGTCATTGTTGTTATTGTTGTTTATTTGACGTTGTTGTTGTTGTTGACGTTGTTGTTGTTATTGTTTATTTGATGTTGTTGTTGTTGTTGTTGTTGTTGACATAGTTGTTGTTGTTTATTTGACGTTGTTGTTGTTGTTGACGTTGTTGTTTATTTGACGTTGTTGTTGTTGTTGTTTATTTGACGTTGTTGTTGTTGTTGTTGTTGATGGTGTTGTTATTGTTGTTGTTTATTTAACATTGTTGTTGTTGTTGTTATTTATTTGACGTTGTTGTTGTTGTTGTTTATTTGACGTTGTTGTTGTTTATTTGACGTTGTTGTTTATTTGACGTTGTTGTTGTTTTTTATTTGACGTTGTTGTTGTTATTTGAAGTTGTTGTTGTTGTATTTGTTGTTGTTGTTGTTGTTTATTTGACGTTGTTGTAGTTGTTTATTTGACGTTATTGTTGTTGTTTACTTGACATTATTATTGTTGTTGTTGTTGTTTATTTGACATTGTTGTTGACGTTGTTGTTGTTGTTGTTTATTTGACGTTGTTGTTGTTGTTGTTTATTTGACGTTGTTAATGTTGTTGACATAGTTGTTGTTGTTTTTGTTGTTTATTTGACGTTGTTATTGTTGTTGTTGTTTTTGTTGTTGTTATTGTTGTTGTTGTTGTTGTTTATTTGACGTTCTTGTTGTTGTTGTTGGTATTTATTTGACGTTGTTGTTGTTGTTCTTTATTTGACGTTGTTGTTGTTGTTTATTTGACGTTGTTGTTGTTGTTTATTTGACGTTGTTGTTGTTGTTGTTGTTTATTTGACATTGTTGTTGTTGTTGTTGACGTTGTTGTTGTAGTTGTTTATTTGACGTTGTTGTTGTTGTTGTTGTTTATTTGATGTTGTTTTAGTTGTTGTTGTTTATTTGACGTTGTTGTTGTTTTTTATTTGACGTTGTTGTTGTTGACATTGTTGTTGTTGTTGTTTATTTGACGTAGTTGTTGTTATTGACGTTGTTGTTGTTGTTGTTGTTGTTGTTGTTGTTGTTGTTTATTTGACGTTTATGTTGTTGTTGATGTTGTTGTTGTTGTTGTTTTTTATTTGACGTTGTTGTTGTTGTTGTTGTTTATTTGACATTGTTGTTGTTGTTGACGTTGTTGTTGTAGTTATTTATTTGACATTGTTGTTGTTGTTGTTTATTTGATGTTGTTTTAGTTGTTGTTGTTTATTTGACGTTGTTGTTGTTTTTTATTTGACGTTGTTGTTGTTGAAATTGTTGTTGTTGTTGTTGTTTATTTGACCTTCTTGTTGTTGTTTTTTATTTGACGTTGTTGTTGTTGACATTGTTGTTGTTGTTGTTTATTTGACGTAGATGTTGTTATTGACGTTGTTGTTGTTGTTGTTGTTGTTTATTTGACGTTTATGTTGTTGTTGATGTTGTTGTTGTTGTTGTTTTTTATTTGACGTTGTTGTTGTTTATTTGACGTTGTTGTTGTTGTTGTTGTTTATTTGACGTTGTTGTTGTTGTTGTTTATTAGACATTGTTAATGTTGTTGACATTGTTGTTGTTGTTTTTGTTGTTTATTTGACGTTGTTGTTGTTGTTATTTTTGTTGTTGTTATTGTTGGTGTTGTTGTTGTTTACTTGACGTTGTTGTTGTTATTGTTTATTTGACGTTGTTGTTGTTGTTGTTTATTAGACGTTGTTTTAGTTGTTTATTTGACGTTGTTGTTGTTGTTTATTTGACGTTGTTGTTGTTGTTGTTTATTTGACATTGCTGTTGTTGTTGTTGTTGACGTTGTTGTTTTAGTTGTTTATTTGACGTTGTTGTTGTTGTTGTTGTTTATTTCATGTTGTTTTAGTTGTTGTTGTTTATTTGACGTTGTTGTTGTTGACATTGTTGTTGTTGTTGTTTATTTGACGTTGTTGTTGTTGTTTTTCATTTGACGTTGTTGTTGATGTTGTTTTTTATTTGACATTGTTATTGTTGTTGTTGTTGTTGTTTATTTGACGTTGTTGTTGATGTTGTTGTTGTTGTTTATTTCACGTTGTTGTTGTTGTTATTTATTTGACGTTCTTGTTGTTGTTTTTTATTTGACGTTGTTGTTGTTGACATTTTTGTTGGTGTTGTTTATTTGACGTAGTTGTTGTTATTGACGTTGTTGTTGTTGTTGTTGTTATTTGTTTGACGTAGTTGTTGTTGTTTTTTATTTGACGTTATTGTTCTTGACATTGTTGTTGTTGTTGTTGTTTATTTGACGTTGTTGTTGTTGTTGTTGTTGTTGTTTATTTGACGTAGTTGTTGTTATTGACGTTGTTATTGTTGTTGTTGTTGTTGTTGTTTATTTGACATTTTTGTTGTTGTTGATGTTGTTGTTGTTGTTGTTTTTTATTTGACGTTGTTGTTGTTGTTTATTTGACGTTGTTGTTGTTGTTATTGTTGTTGTTGTTGTTAATTTGACGTTGTTGTTGTTGTTGTTGTTTATTTGACGTTGTTGTTGTTGTTGTGGTTTATTTGACGTTGTTGTTGTTGATTATTTGATGTTCTTGTTGTTGTTATTTATTTGACGTTGTTGTTGTTGTTATTGTTTATTTGACGTTGTTGTTGTTGTTGTTGTTTATTTGACGTTGTTATTGTTGTTTATTGGACGTTGTTATTGTTGTTTATTTGACGTTGTTTTTGTTATTTTACGTTGTTGTTGTTGTTGTATTTGTTGTTGTTGTTGTTGGTACTTATTTGACGTTGTTGTTATTGTTGCTATTTATTTGACGTTGTTATTGTTGTAGTTTATTTGACGTTATTGTTGTTGGTGTTTATTTGACGTTGTTGTTGTTGTTGTTGTTGTTGTTGTTGTTTATTTGACGTTCTTGTTGTTGTTGACGTTGTTGTTGTTGTTGTTTATTTGATGTTGTTATTGTTGTTGTTGACATAGTTGTTGTTGTTTATTTGACGTTGTTGTTGTTGTTGCCGTTGTTGTTTATTTGACGTTGTTGTTGTTGTTTATTTGACGTTGTTGTTGTTGTTGACGTTGTTGTTGTTGTTGTTTATTGGACGTTGTTGTTGTTGTTTATTTTAACGTTGTTGTTGTTGTTGACGGTGTTGTTGTTGTTGTTGTTTATTTGACGTTGTTGTTGTTGTTGTTGTTATTTATTTGACGTTGTCGTTGTTGTTGTTGTTGTTGTTGTTTATTTGACGTTGTTGTTGTTGTTTATTTAACGTTGTTGTTGTTGTTTATTTGACGTTGTTGTTGTTGTTTATATGACGTTGTTGTTGTTGTTATTGTTTATTTGACGTTGTTGTTGTTTATTTGACGTTGTTATTGTTGTTTATTTGACGTTGTTTTTGTTATTTGACGTTGTTGTTGTTGTTGTATTTGTTGTTGTTGTTGTTGTTGTTGTTTCTTAGTTGACGTTGTTGTTATTGTTGCTATTTATTTGACGTTATTGTTGTTGTTGTTGTTTATTTGACGTTGTTGTTGTTGTTGTTTATTTGACGTTGTTGTTGTTGTTATTGTATTTGTTATTGTTGTTATTGTTGTTGCTTATTTGACGTTGTTGTTATTGTTGTTGTTTATTTGACGTTGTTGTTGTTGTTATTCATTTGACGTTGTTGTTGTTGTTGTTTATTTGACGTTGTTGTTGTTCTTCATTTGACGTTGTTGTTGTCGTTGTTTTTGTTGTTTATTTGACGTTGTTGTTGTTATTTATTTGACGTTGTTATTGTTGTTTATTTGACGTTGTTGTTGTTGTTGTTTATTTGACGTTGTCATTGTTGTTATTGTTGTTTATTTGACGTTGTTGTTGTTGTTGACATTGTTGTTGTTATTGTTTATTTGATGTTGTTGTTGTTGTTGTTGTTGACATAGTTGTTGTTGTTTATTTGACGTTGTTGTTGTTGTTGACGTTGTTGTTTATTTGACGTTGTTGTTGTTGTTGTTGTTTATTTGCCGTTGTTGTTGTTGTTGTTGTTGACGTTGTTGTTGTTGTTGTTGTTTATTGGACGTTGTTGTTGTTGTTTATTTGACATTGTTGTTGTTGTTGATGGTGTTGTTATTGTTGTTGTTTATTTAACATTGTTGTTGTTGTTGTTATTTAATTGACGTTGTTGTTGTTGTTGTTTATTTGACGTTGTTGTTGTTTATTTGACGTTGTTGTTTATTTGACGTTGTTGTTGTTTTTTATTTGACGTTGTTGTTGTTATTTGAAGTTGTTGTTGTTGTATTTGTTGTTGTTATTGTTGTTTATTTGACGTTGTTGTAGTTGTTTATTTGACGTTATTGTTGTTGTTTATTTGACATTATTATTGTTGTTGTTGTTGTTGTTGTTTATTTGACATTGTTGTTGACGTTGTTGTTATTGTTATTTATTTGACGTTGTTGTTGTTGTTGTTTATTTGACGTTGTTAATGTTGTTGACATAGTTGTTGTTGTTTTTGTTGTTTATTTGACGTTGTTATTGTTGTTGTTGTTTTTGTTGTTGTTATTGTTGTTGTTGTTGTTGTTTATTTGACGTTCTTGTTGTTGTTGTTGTTGTTTATTTGACGTTGTTGTTGTTGTTCTTTATTTGACGTTGTTGTTGTTCTTTATTTGACGTTGTTGTTGTTGTTTATTTGACGTTGTTGTTGTTGTTGTTGTTTATTTGACATTGTTGTTGTTGTTGTTGACGTTGTTGTTGTAGTTGTTTATTTGACGTTGTTGTTGTTGTTGTTTATTTGATGTTGTTTTAGTTGTTGTTGTTTATTTGACGTTGTTGTTGTTTTTTATTTGACGTTGTTGTTGTTGACATTGTTGTTGTTGTTGTTTATTTGACGTAGTTGTTGTTATTGACGTTGTTGTTGTTGTTGTTGTTGTTGTTGTTGTTGTTTATTTGACGTTTATGTTGTTGTTGATGTTGTTGTTGTTGTTGTTTTTTATTTGACGTTGTTGTTGTTGTTGTTGTTTATTTGACATTGTTGTTGTTGTTGACGTTGTTGTTGTAGTTATTTATTTGACATTGTTGTTGTTGTTGTTTATTTGATGTTGTTTTAGTTGTTGTTGTTTATTTGACGTTGTTGTTGTTTTTTATTTGACGTTGTTGTTGTTGAAATTGTTGTTGTTGTTGTTGTTTATTTGACCTTCTTGTTGTTGTTTTTTATTTGACGTTGTTGTTGTTGACATTGTTGTTGTTGTTGTTTATTTGACGTAGTTGTTGTTATTGACGTTGTTGTTGTTGTTGTTGTTGTTTATTTGACGTTTATGTTGTTGTTGATGTTGTTGTTGTTGTTGTTTTTTATTTGACGTTGTTGTTGTTGTTGTTGTTTATTTGACGTTGTTGTTGTTGTTGTTGTTTATTTGACGTTGTTGTTGTTGTTTATTTGACGTTGTTGTTGTTGTTGTTTATTTGACGTTGTTGTTGTTGTTATTTATTTGACGTTGTTGTTGTTGTTGTGGTTGTTTATTTGACGTTGTTGTTTATTTGAAATTGTTGTTGTTGTATTTGTTGTTGTTGTTTATTTGACGTTGTTGTTGGTTTTGTTTATTTGACGTTATTGTTGTTGTTTATTTGACGTTGTTATTGTTGTTGTTGTTGTTGTTTCTTAGTTGACGTTGTTGTTATTGTTGCTATTTATTTGACGTTATTGTTGTTGTTGTTGTTTATTTGACGTTGTTGTTGTTGTTGTTTATTTGACGTTGTTGTTGTTGTTATTGTATTTGTTATTGTTGTTATTGTTGTTGCTTATTTGACGTTGTTGTTATTGTTGTTGTTTATTTGACGTTGTTGTTGTTGTTATTCATTTGACGTTGTTGTTGTTGTTGTTTATTTGACGTTGTTGTTGTTCTTCATTTGACGTTGTTGTTGTCGTTGTTTTTGTTGTTTATTTGACGTTGTTGTTGTTATTTATTTGACGTTGTTATTGTTGTTTATTTGACGTTGTTGTTGACGTTGTTGTTGTTGTTGTTTATTTGACGTTGTCATTGTTGTTATTGTTGTTTATTTGACGTTGTTGTTGTCGTTGACATTGTTGTTGTTATTGTTTATTTGATGTTGTTGTTGTTGTTGTTGTTGACATAGTTGTTGTTGTTTATTTGACGTTGTTGTTGTTGTTGACGTTGTTGTTTATTTGACGTTGTTGTTGTTGTTGTTGTTTATTTGCCGTTGTTGTTGTTGTTGTTGTTGACGTTGTTGTTGTTGTTGTTTATTGGACGTTGTTGTTGTTGTTTATTTGACATTGTTGTTGTTGTTGATGGTGTTGTTATTGTTGTTGTTTATTTAACATTGTTGTTGTTGTTGTTATTTATTTGACGTTGTTGTTGTTGTTGTTTATTTGACGTTGTTGTTGTTTATTTGACGTTGTTGTTTATTTGACGTTGTTGTTGTTTTTTATTTGACGTTGTTGTTGTTATTTGAAGTTGTTGTTGTTGTATTTGTTGTTGTTATTGTTGTTTATTTGACGTTGTTGTAGTTGTTTATTTGACGTTATTGTTGTTGTTTATTTGACATTATTATTGTTGTTGTTGTTGTTGTTGTTTATTTGACATTGTTGTTGACGTTGTTGTTGTTGTTGTTTATTTGACGTTGTTGTTGTTGTTGTTTATTTGACGTTGTTAATGTTGTTGACATAGTTGTTGTTGTTTTTGTTGTTTATTTGACGTTGTTATTGTTGTTGTTGTTTTTGTTGTTGTTATTGTTGTTGTTGTTGTTGTTTATTTGACGTTGTTGTTGTTGTTCTTTATTTGACGTTGTTGTTGTTGTTTATTTAACGTTGTTGTTGTTGTTTATTTGACGTTGTTGTTGTTGTTGTTGTTTATTTGACATTGTTGTTGTTGTTGTTGACGTTGTTGTTGTAGTTGTTTATTTGACGTTGTTGTTGTTGTTGTTTATTTGATGTTGTTTTAGTTGTTGTTGTTTATTTGACGTTGTTGTTGTTTTTTATTTGACGTTGTTGTTGTTGACATTGTTGTTGTTGTTGTTTATTTGACGTAGTTGTTGTTATTGACGTTGTTGTTGTTGTTGTTGTTGTTGTTGTTGTTGTTGTTTATTTGACGTTTATGTTGTTGTTGATGTTGTTGTTGTTGTTGTTTTTTATTTGACGTTGTTGTTGTTGTTGTTGTTTATTTGACATTGTTGTTGTTGTTGACGTTGTTGTTGTAGTTATTTATTTGACATTGTTGTTGTTGTTGTTTATTTGATGTTGTTTTAGTTGTTGTTGTTTATTTGACGTTGTTGTTGTTTTTTATTTGACGTTGTTGTTGTTGAAATTGTTGTTGTTGTTGTTGTTTATTTGACCTTCTTGTTGTTGTTTTTTATTTGACGTTGTTGTTGTTGACATTGTTGTTGTTGTTGTTTATTTGACGTAGTTGTTGTTATTGACGTTGTTGTTGTTGTTGTTGTTGTTTATTTGACGTTTATGTTGTTGTTGATGTTGTTGTTGTTGTTGTTTTTTATTTGACGTTGTTGTTGTTGTTGTTGTTTATTTGACGTTGTTGTTGTTGTTGTTGTTTATTTGACGTTGTTGTTGTTGTTTATTTGACGTTGTTGTTGTTGTTGTTTATTTGACGTTGTTGTTGTTGTTATTTATTTGACGTTGTTGTTGTTGTTGTGGTTGTTTATTTGACGTTGTTGTTTATTTGAAATTGTTGTTGTTGTATTTGTTGTTGTTGTTTATTTGACGTTGTTGTTGGTTTTGTTTATTTGACGTTATTGTTGTTGTTTATTTGACGTTGTTATTGTTGTTGTTGTTGTTTATTTGACGTTGTTGTTGTTGTTGTTTATTTGACGTTGTTGTTGTTGTTGTTTATTAGACATTGTTAATGTTGTTGACATTATTGTTGTTGTTTTTGTTGTTTATTTGACGTTGTTGTTGTTGTTATTTTTGTTGTTGTTATTGTTGGTGTTGTTGTTGTTTATTTGACGTTGTTGTTGTTATTGTTTATTTGACGTTGTTGTTGTTGTTGTTTATTAGACGTTGTTTTAGTTGTTTATTTGACGTTGTTGTTGTTGTTTATTTGACGTTGTTGTTGTTGTTGTTTATTTGACATTGCTGTTGTTGTTGTTGTTGACGTTGTTGTTGTAGTTGTTTATTTGACGTTGTTGTTGTTGTTGTTGTTTATTTGATGTTGTTTTAGTTGTTGTTGTTTATTTGACGTTGTTGTTGTTGACATTGTTGTTGTTGTTGTTTATTTGACGTTGTTGTTGTTGTTTTTCATTTGACGTTGTTGTTGACGTTGTTTTTTATTTGACATTGTTATTGTTGTTGTTGTTGTTGTTTATTTGACGTTGTTGTTGATGTTGTTGTTGTTGTTTATTTCACGTTGTTGTTGTTGTTATTTATTTGACGTTCTTGTTGTAGTTTTTTATTTGACGTTGTTGTTGTTGACATTTTTGTTGGTGTTGTTTATTTGACGTAGTTGTTGTTATTGACGTTGTTGTTGTTGTTGTTGTTGTTTATTTGACGTTTATGTTGTTGTTGATGTTGTTGCTGTTGTTGTTTTTTATTTGACGTTGTTGTTGTTGTTGTTGTTGTTGTTTATTTGACATTGTTGTTGTTGTTGTTGACGTTGTTGTTGTAGTTATTCATTTGACATTGTTGTTGTTGTTTATTTGATGTTGTTTTAGTTGTTGTTGTTTATTTGACGTTGTTGTTGTTTTTTATTTGACGTTGTTGTTGTTGAAATTGTTGTTGTTGTTGTTGTTTATTTGACCTTCTTGTTGTTGTTTTTTATTTGACGTTGTTGTTGTTGACATTGTTGTTGTTGTTGTTGTTTATTTGACGTAGTTGTTGTTATTGACGTTGTTGTTGTTGTTGTTGTTGTTTATTTGACGTTTATGTTGTTGTTGATGTTGTTGTTGTTGTTGTTTTTTATTTGACGTTGTTATTGTTGTTGTTGTTGTTTATTTGACGTTGTTGTTGTTGTTGTTAATTTGACGTTGTTGTTGTTGTTTATTTGACGTTGTTGTTGTTGTTGTTTATTTGACGTTGTTGTTGTTGTTATTTATTTGACGTTGTTGTTGTTGTTGTTTATTTGACGTTGTTGTTTATTTGAAATTATTGTTGTTATATTTGTTGTTGTTGTTTATTTGACGTTGTTGTTGTTGTTTATTTGACGTTATTGTTGTTGTTTATTTGACGTTGTTATTGTTGTTGTTGTTGTTTATTTGACGTTGTTGTTGTTGTTGTTTATTTGACGTTGTTGTTGTTGTTGTTTATTAGACATTGTTAATGTTGTTGACATTGTTGTTGTTGTTTTTGTTGTTTATTTGACGTTGTTGTTGTTATTTTTGTTGTTGTTATTGTTGGTGTTGTTGTTGTTTATTTGACGTTGTTGTTGTTGTTGTTTATTTGACGTTGTTGTTGTTGTTGTTGTTTATTAGACGTTGTTTTAGTTGTTTATTTGACGTTGTTGTTGTTGTTGTTGTTTATTTGACGTTGTTGTTGTTGTTATTTATTTGACGTTGTTGTTGTTGTTGTGGTTGTTTATTTGACGTTGTTGTTTATTTGAAATTGTTGTTGTTGTATTTGTTGTTGTTGTTTATTTGACGTTGTTGTTGGTTTTGTTTATTTGACGTTATTGTTGTTGTTTATTTGACGTTGTTATTGTTGTTGTTGTTGTTTATTTGACGTTGTTGTTGTTGTTGTTTATTTGACGTTGTTGTTGTTGTTGTTTATTAGACATTGTTAATGTTGTTGACATTGTTGTTGTTGTTTTTGTTGTTTATTTGACGTTGTTGTTGTTGTTATTTTTGTTGTTGTTATTGTTGGTGTTGTTGTTGTTTATTTGACGTTGTTGTTGTTATTGTTTATTTGACGTTGTTGTTGTTGTTTATTAGACGTTGTTTTAGTTGTTTATTTGACGTTGTTGTTGTTGTTTATTTGACGTTGTTGTTGTTGTTGTTTATTTGACATTGCTGTTGTTGTTGTTGTTGTTGACGTTGTTGTTGTAGTTGTTTATTTGACGTTGTTGTTGTTGTTGTTTATTTGATGTTGTTTTAGTTGTTGTTGTTTATTTGACGTTGTTGTTGTTGACATTGTTGTTGTTGTTGTTTATTTGACGTTGTTGTTGTTGTTTTTCATTTGACGTTGTTGTTGACGTTGTTTTTTATTTGACATTGTTATTGTTGTTGTTGTTGTTGTTTATTTGACGTTGTTGTTGATGTTGTTGTTGTTGTTTATTTCACGTTGTTGTTGTTGTTATTTATTTGACGTTCTTGTTGTTGTTTTTTATTTGACGTTGTTGTTGTTGACATTTTTGTTGGTGTTGTTTATTTGACGTAGTTGTTGTTATTGACGTTGTTGTTGTTGTTGTTGTTGTTGTTGTTTATTTGACGTTTATGTTGTTGTTGATGTTGTTGTTGTTGTTGTTTTTTATTTGACGTTGTTGTTGTTGTTGTTGTTGTTTATTTGACATTGTTGTTGTTGTTGTTGACGTTGTTGTTGTAGTTATTTATTTGACATTGTTGTTGTTGTTTATTTGATGTTGTTTTAGTTGTTGTTGTTTATTTGACGTTGTTGTTGTTTTTTATTTGACGTTGTTGTTGTTGAAATTGTTGTTGTTGTTGTTGTTGTTTATTTGACCTTCTTGTTGTTGTTTTTTATTTGACGTTGTTGTTGTTGACATTGTTGTTGTTGTTGTTTATTTGACGTAGTTGTTGTTATTGACGTTGTTGTTGTTGTTGTTGTTGTTTATTTGACGTTTATGTTGTTGTTGATGTTGTTGTTGTTGTTGTTTTTTATTTGACGTTGTTATTGTTGTTGTTGTTGTTTATTTGACGTTGTTGTTGTTGTTGTTGTTAATTTGACGTTGTTGTTGTTGTTTATTTGACGTTGTTGTTGTTGTTGTTTATTTGACGTTGTTGTTGTTGTTATTTATTTGACGTTGTTGTTGTTGTTGTTTATTTGACGTTGTTGTTTATTTGAAATTATTGTTGTTGTATTTGTTGTTGTTGTTTATTTGACGTTGTTGTTGTTGTTGTTTATTTGACGTTATTGTTGTTGTTTATTTGACGTTGTTATTGTTGTTGTTGTTGTTGTTTATTTGACGTTGTTGTTGTTGTTGTTTATTTGACGTTGTTGTTGTTGTTTATTAGACATTGTTAATGTTGTTGACATTGTTGTTGTTGTTTTTGTTGTTTATTTGACGTTGTTGTTGTTATTTTTGTTGTTGTTATTGTTGGTGTTGTTGTTGTTTATTTGACGTTGTTGTTGTTGTTGTTTATTTGACGTTGTTGTTGTTGTTTATTAGACGTTGTTTTAGTTGTTTATTTGACGTTGTTGTTGTTGTTGTTGTTGTTTATTTGACATTGCTGTTGTTGTTGTTGTTGACGTTGTTGTTGTAGTTGTTTATTTGACGTTGTTGTTGTTGTTGTTTATTTGATGTTGTTTTAGTTGTTGTTGTTTATTTGACGTTGTTGTTGTTGACATTGTTGTTGTTGTTGTTTATTTGACGTTGTTGTTGTTGTTTTTCATTTGACGTTGTTGTTGACGTTGTTTTTTATTTGACATTGTTATTGTTGTTGTTGTTGTTGTTTATTTGACGTTGTTGTTGACGTTGTTGTTGTTGTTTATTTCACGTTGTTGTTGTTGTTGTTTATTTGACGTTGTTAATGTTGTTGACATAGTTGTTGTTTTTGTTGTTGTTATTGTTGGTGTTGTGGTTGTTTATTTGACGTTGTTGTTGTTGTTGTTTATTTGACGTTGTTGTTGTTGTTGTTTATTTGACGTTGTTGTTGTTGTTGTTGTTGTTTATTTGACGTTGTTGTTGTTGTTTATTTGACGTTGTTGTTGTTGTTGTTTATTTGACATTGTTGTTGTTGTAGTTGACGTTGTTGTTGTAGTTGTTTATTAGACGTTGTTGTTGTTGTTGTTTATTTGATGTTGTTTTAGTTGTTGTTGTTTATTTGACGTTGTTGTTGTTTTTTATTTGACGTTGTTGTTGTTAACATTGTTGTTGTTGTTTATTTGACATTTTTGTTGTTGTTGATGTTGTTGTTGTTGTTGTTTTTTATTTGACGTTGTTGTTGTTGTTGTTTATTTGACGTTGTTGTTGTTGTTATTGTTGTTGTTGTTGTTAATTTGACGTTGTTGTTGTTGTTGTTTATTTGACGTTGTTGTTGTTGTTTATTTGACGTTGTTGTTGTTGTTGTTGATTATTTGATGTTCTTGTTGTTGTTATTTATTTGACGTTGTTGTTGTTGTTATTGTTTATTTGACGTTGTTGTTGTTGTTGTTTATTTAATGTTGTTATTGTTGTTTATTGGACGTTGTTATTGTTGTTTATTTGACGTTGTTTTTGTTATTTTACTTTGTTGTTGTTGTTGTATTTGTTGTTGTTGTTGCTTATTTGACGTTGTTGTTATTGTTGCTATTTATTTGACGTTGTTATTGTTGTAGTTTATTTGACGTTGTTGTTGTTGGTGTTTATTTGACGTTGTTGTTGTTGTTGTTGTTGTTTATTTGACGTTCTTGTTGTTGTTGACGTTGTTGTTGTTGTTTATTTGATGTTGTTATTGTTGTTGTTGACATAGTTGTTGTTGTTTATTTGACGTTGTTGTTGTTGTTGCCGTTGTTGTTTATTTGACGTTGTTGTTGTTTATTTGACGTTGTTGTTGTTGTTGTTGACGTTGTTGTTGTTGTTGTTGTTTATTGGATGTTGTTGTTGTTGTTCATTTTAACGTTGTTGTTGTTGTTGACGGTGTTGTTGTTGTTGTTTATTTGACGTTGTTGTTGTTGTTGTTGTTATTTATTTGACGTTGTTGTTGTTGTTGTTTATTTGACGTTGTTGTTGTTGTTTATTTGACGTTGTTGTTGTTGTTTATTTGACGTTGTTGTTGTTGTTTATATGACGTTGTTGTTGTTGTTATTGTTTATTTGACGTTGTTGTTGTTTATTTGACGTTGTTATTGTTGTTTATTTGACGTTGTTTTTGTTATTTGACGTTGTTGTTGTTGTTGTTGTTGTATTTGTTGTTGTTGTTGTTGTTGTTGTTGCTTAGTTGACGTTGTTGTTATTGTTGCTATTTATTTGACGTTATTGTTGTTGTTGTTGTTTATTTGACGTTGTTGTTGTTGTTGTTGTTTATTTGACGTTGTTGTTGTTGTTATTGTATTTGTTATTGTTGTTATTGTTGTTGCTTATTTGACGTTGTGGTTATTGTTGTTGTTTATTTGACGTTGTTGTTGTTGTTATTCATTTGACGTTGTTGTTGTTGTTTATTTGACGTTGTTGTTGTTGTTCTTCATTTGACGTTGTTGTTGTCGTTGTTTTTGTTGTTTATTTGATGTTGTTGTTGTTATTTATTTGACGTTGTTGTTGTTGTTGTTTATTTGACGTTGTTGTTGACGTTGTTGTTGTTGTTGTTTATTTGACGTTGTCATTGTTGTTATTGTTGTTTATTTGACGTTGTTGTTGTTGTTGACGTTGTTGTTGTTATTGTTTATTTGATGTTGTTGTTGTTGTTGACATAGTTGTTGTTGTTTATTTGACGTTGTTGTTGTTGTTGACGTTGTTGTTTATTTGACATTGTTGTTGTTGTTGTTGTTTATTTGACGTTGTTGTTGTTGTTGTTGTTGACGTTGTTGTTGTTGTTGTTTAATTGACGTTGTTGTTGTTGTTTATTTGACATTGTTGTTGTTGTTGATGGTGTTGTTATTGTTGTTGTTTATTTGACATTGTTGTTGTTGTTATTATTTATTTGACGTTGTTGTTGTTGTTGTTTATTTGACGTTGTTGTTGTTTATTTGACGTTGTTGTTTATTTGACGTTGTTGTTGTTTTTTATTTGACGTTGTTGTTGTTATTTGAAGTTGTTGTTGTTGTTGTTGTTGTTGTATTTGTTGTTGTTGTTGTTGTTGTTGTTTATTTGACGTTGTGGTAGTTGTTTATTTGACGTTGTTGTTGTTGTTTATTTGACATTGTTATTGTTGTTGTTGTTGTTGTTTTTGTTGTTTATTTGACATTGTTGTTGACGTTGTTGTTGTTGTTTATTTGACGTTGTTGTTGTTGTTGTTTATTTGACGTTGTTAATGTTGTTGACATAGTTGTTGTTGTTTTTGTTGTTTATTTGACGTTGTTATTGTTGTTGTTGTTTTTGTTGTTGTTATTGTTGTTTTTGTTGTTGTTTTTTTGACGTTGTTGTTGTTGTTGTTGTTTATTTGACGTTGTTGTTGTTGTTGTTTATTTAACGTTGTTGTTGTTGTTTATTTGACGTTGTTGTTGTTGTTGTTTATTTGACATTGTTGTTTTTGTTGTTGACGTTGTTGTTGTAGTTGTTTATTTGACGTTGTTGTTGTTGTTGTTTATTTGATGTTGTTTTAGTTGTTGTTGTTTATTTGACGTTGTTGTTGTTTTTTATTTGACGTTGTTGTTGTTGACATTGTTGTTGTTGTTGTTGTTTATTTGACGTACTTGTTGTTGTTTTTTATTTAACGTTGTTGTTGTTGACATTGTTGTTGTTGTTGTTTATTTGACGTAGTTGTTGTTATTGACGTTGTTGTTGTTGTTGTTGTTGTTTATTTGACGTTTATGTTGTTGTTGATGATGTTGTTGTTGTTGTTTTTTATTTGACGTTGTTGTTGTTGTTGTTTATTTGACGTTGTTGTTGTTGTTGTTAATTTGATGTTGTTGTTGTTGTTTATTTGACGTTGTTGTTGTTGTTGTTGTTGTTTATTTGACGTTGTTGTTGTTATTTATTTGACGTTGTTGTTGTTGTTGTTTATTTGACGTTGTTGTTTATTTGACATTGTTGTTTATTTGACGTTGTTGTTGTTGTTTATTTGACGTTGTTGTTGTTATTTGAAATTGTTGTTGTTGTATTTCTTGTTGTTGTTTATTTGACGTTGTTGTTGTTGTTTATTTGACGTTATTGTTGTTGTTTATTTGACGTTGTTATTGTTGTTGTTGTTGTTTATTTGACGTTGTTGTTGTTGTTGTTTATTTGACGTTGTTGTTGTTGTTGTTTATTAGACATTGTTAATGTTGTTGACATTGTTGTTGTTGTTTTTGTTGTTTATTTGACGTTGTTGTTGTTGTTGTTGTTGTTGTTGTTATTTTTGTTTTTGTTATTGTTGGTGTTGTTGTTGTTTATTTGACGTTGTTGTTGTTGTTGTTTATTTGACGTTGTTGTTGTTGTTGTTTATTAGACGTTGTTTTAGTTGTTTATTTGACGTTGTTGTTGTTATTGTTTATTTGACGTTGTTGTTGTTGTTGTTTATTTGACATTGCTGTTGTTGTTGTTGTTGTTGTTGACGTTGTAGTTGTAGTTGTTTATTTGACGTTGTTGTTGTTGTTGTTTATTTGACATTGTTGTTGTTGTTGTTGTTTATTTGACGTTGTTGTTGTTTTTTATTTGACGTTGTTGTTGTTGACATTGTTGTTGTTGGTGTTTATTTGACGTTGTTGTTGTTGTTTTTTATTTGACGTTGTTGTTGACGTTGTTTTTTATTTGACTTTGTTATTGTTGTTGTTGTTGTTGTTGTTGTTTATTTGACGTTGTTGTTGACGTTGTTGTTGTTGTTTATTTCACGTTGTTGTTGTTGTTGTTGTTGTTGTTTATTTGACGTTGTTAATGTTGTTGACATAGTTGTTGTTGTTTTTGTTGTTTATTTGACGTTGTTATTGTTGTTGTTGTTTTTGTTGTTGTTATTGTTGGTGTTGTGGTTGTTTATTTGACGTTGTTGTTGTTGTTGTTTATTTGACATTGTTGTTGTTGTTGTTTATTTGACGTTGTTGTTGTTGTTGTTGTTCATTTGACGTTGTTGTTGTTGTTTATTTGACGTTGTTGTTGTTGTTGTTTATTTGACATTGTTGTTGTTGTTGTTGTTGACGTTGTTGTTGTAGTTGTTTATTTGACGTTGTTGTTGTTGTTGTTTATTTGATGTTGTTTTAGTTGTTGTTGTTTATTTGACGTTGTTGTTGTTTTTTATTTGACGTTGTTGTTGTTGACATTGTTGTTGTTGTTGTTTATTTGACGTTCTTGTTGTTATTTTTTATTTGACGTTATTGTTGTTGACATTGTTGTTGTTGTTGTTGTTTATTTGACGTTGTTGTTGTTGTTTTTCATTTGACGTTGTTGTTGACGTTGTTTTTTATTTGACATTGTTATTGTTGTTGTTGTTGTTGTTGTTGTTTATTTGACGTTGTTGTTGACGTTGTTGTTGTTGTTGTTTATTTCACGTTGTTGTTGTTGTTGTTATTGTTGTTTATTTGATGTTGTTAATGTTGTTGACATAGTTGTTGTTGTTTTTGTTGTTTATTTGACGTTGTTATTGTTGTTGTTGTTTTTGTTGTTGTTGTTTATTTGACGTTGTTGTTGTTGTTTATTTGACGTTGTTGTTGTTGTTGTTTATTTGACATTGTTGTTGTTGTTGTTGTAGTTGACGTTGTTGTTGTAGTTGTTTATTTGACGTTGTTGTTGTTGTTGTTGTTTATTTGATGTTGTTTTAGTTGTTGTTGTTTATTTGACGTTGTTGTTGTTTTTTATTTGACGTTGTTGTTGTTAATATTGTTGTTGTTGTTTATTTGACATTTTTGTTGTTGTTGATGTTGTTGTTGTTGTTTTTTATTTGACGTTGTTGTTGTTGTTTATTTGACGTTGTTGTTGTTGTTATTGTTGTTGTTGTTGTTAATTTGACGTTGTTGTTGTTGTTGTTTATTTGACGTTGTTGTTGTTGTTTATTTGACATTGTTGTTGTTGTTGATTATTTGATGTTCTTGTTGTTGTTATTTATTTGACGTTGTTGTTGTTGTTATTGTTTATTTGACGTTGTTGTTGTTGTTTATTTGACGTTGTTATTGTTGTTTATCGGACGTTGTTATTGTTGTTTATTTGACGTTGTTTTTGTTATTTTACTTTGTTGTTGTTGTTGTATTTGTTGTTGTTGTTGTTGTTGTTTATTTGACGTTCTTGTTGTTGTTGACGTTGTTGTTGTTGTTTATTTGATGTTGTTATTGTTGTTGTTGACATAGTTGTTGTTGTTTATTTGACGTTGTTGTTGTTTATTTGACGTTGTTGTTGTTGTTGTTAACGTTGTTGTTGTTGTTATTTATTGGACGTTGTTGTTGTTGTTGTTTATTTTAACGTTGTTGTTGTTGTTGACGGTGTTGTTGTTGTTGTTGTTTATTTGACGTTGTTGTTGTTGTTGTTATTTATTTGACGTTGTTGTTGTTGTTTATTTGACGTTGTTGTTGTTGTTTATATGACGTTATTGTTGTTGTTATTGTTTATTTGACGTTGTTGTTGTTTATTTGACGTTGTTATTGTTGTTTATTTGACGTTGTTTTTGTTATTTGACGTTGTTGTTGTTGTTGTTGTTGTTGTATTTGTTGTTGTTCTTGTTGTTGTTGTTGCTTAGTTGACGTTGTTGTTATTGCTGCTATTTATTTGACGTTATTGTTGTTGTTGTTGTTTATTTGACATTGTTGTTGTTGTTTATTTGACGTTGTTGTTGTTGTTATTGTATTTGTTATTGTTGTTATTGTTGTTGCTTATTTGACGTTGTTGTTATTGTTGTTGTTTATTTGACGTTGTTATTGTTGTTTATTGGACGTTGTTATTGTTGTTTATTTGACGTTGTTTTTGTTATTTTACTTTGTTGTTGTTGTTGTATTTGTTGTTGTTGTTGTTGTTGTTTATTTGACGTTCTTGTTGTTGTTGACGTTGTTGTTGTTGTTTATTTGATGTTGTTATTGTTGTTGTTGACATAGTTGTTGTTGTTTATTTGACGTTGTTGTTGTTTATTTGACGTTGTTGTTGTTGTTGTTAACGTTGTTGTTGTTGTTATTTATTGGACGTTGTTGTTGTTGTTTATTTTAACGTTGTTGTTGTTGTTGACGGTGTTGTTGTTGTTGTTGTTTATTTGACGTTGTTGTTGTTGTTGTTATTTATTTGACGTTGTTGTTGTTGTTTATTTGACGTTGTTGTTGTTGTTTATATGACGTTATTGTTGTTGTTATTGTTTATTTGACGTTGTTGTTGTTTATTTGACGTTGTTATTGTTGTTTATTTGACGTTGTTTTTGTTATTTGACGTTGTTGTTGTTGTTGTTGTTGTTGTTGTATTTGTTGTTGTTCTTGTTGTTGTTGTTGCTTAGTTGACGTTGTTGTTATTGCTGCTATTTATTTGACGTTATTGTTGTTGTTGTTGTTTATTTGACATTGTTGTTGTTGTTTATTTGACGTTGTTGTTGTTGTTATTGTATTTGTTATTGTTGTTATTGTTGTTGCTTATTTGACGTTGTTGTTATTGTTGTTGTTTATTTGACGTTGTTGTTGTTGTTATTCATTTGACGTTGTTGTTGTTGTTTATTTGACGTTTTTGTTGTTGTTCTTCATTTGACGTTGTTGTTATTTATTTGACGTTGTTGTTATTTATTTGACGTTGTTGTTGTTGTTTATTTGACGTTGTTGTTGACGTTGTTGTTGTTGTTGTTTATTTGACGTTGTCATTGTTGTTATTGTTGTTTATTTGACGTTGTTGTTGTTGTTGACGTTGTTGTTGTTATTGTTTATTTGATGTTGTTGTTGTTGTTGACATAGTTGTTGTTGTTTATTTGACGTTGTTGTTGTTGTTGACGTTGTTGTTTATTTGACATTGTTGTTGTTGTTGTTGTTTATTTAACGTTGTTGTTGTTGTTGTTGACGTTGTTGTTGTTGTTGTTTATTGGACGTTGTTGTTGTTGTTTATTTGACATTGTTGTTGTTGTTGATGGTGTTGTTATTGTTGTTGTTTATTTGACATTGTTGTTGTTGTTATTATTTATTTGACATTGTTGTTGTTGTTTATTTGACGTTGTTGTTGTTTATTTGACGTTGTTGTTTATTTGACGTTGTTGTTTTTTTTTATTTGACGTTGTTGTTGTTATTTGAAGTTGTTGTTGTTGTTGTTGTTGTATTTGTTGTTGTTGTTGTTGTTGTTTATTTGACGTTGTGGTAGTTGTTTATTTGACGTTGTTGTTGTTGTTTATTTGACATTGTTATTGTTGTTGTTGTTGTTGTTGCTTAGTTGACGTTGTTGTTATTGTTGCTATTTATTTGACGTTATTGTTGTTGTTGTTGTTTATTTGACGTTGTTGTTGTTGTTGTTGTTTATTTGACGTTGTTGTTGTTGTTATTGTATTTGTTATTGTTGTTATTGTTGTTGCTTATTTGACGTTGTGGTTATTGTTGTTGTTTATTTGACGTTGTTGTTGTTGTTATTCATTTGACGTTGTTGTTGTTGTTTATTTGACGTTGTTGTTGTTGTTCTTCATTTGACGTTGTTGTTGTCGTTGTTTTTGTTGTTTATTTGACGTTGTTGTTGTTATTTATTTGACGTTGTTGTTGTTGTTTATTTGACGTTGTTGTTGACGTTGTTGTTGTTGTTGTTTATTTGACGTTGTCATTGTTGTTATTGTTGTTTATTTGACGTTGTTGTTGTTGTTGACGTTGTTGTTGTTATTGTTTATTTGATGTTGTTGTTGTTGTTGACATAGTTGTTGTTGTTTATTTGACGTTGTTGTTGTTGTTGACGTTGTTGTTTATTTGACATTGTTGTTGTTGTTGTTGTTTATTTGACGTTGTTGTTGTTGTTGTTGACGTTGTTGTTGTTGTTGTTGTTTAATTGACGTTGTTGTTGTTGTTTATTTGACATTGTTGTTGTTGTTGATGGTGTTGTTATTGTTGTTGTTTATTTGACATTGTTGTTGTTGTTATTATTTATTTGACGTTGTTGTTGTTGTTGTTTATTTGACGTTGTTGTTGTTTATTTGACGTTGTTGTTTATTTGACGTTGTTGTTGTTTTTTATTTGACGTTGTTGTTGTTATTTGAAGTTGTTGTTGTTGTTGTTGTTGTATTTGTTGTTGTTGTTGTTGTTGTTGTTTATTTGACGTTGTGGTAGTTGTTTATTTGACGTTGTTGTTGTTGTTTATTTGACATTGTTATTGTTGTTGTTGTTGTTGTTTTTGTTGTTTATTTGACATTGTTGTTGACGTTGTTGTTGTTGTTTATTTGACGTTGTTGTTGTTGTTGTTTATTTGACGTTGTTAATGTTGTTGACATAGTTGTTGTTGTTTTTGTTGTTTATTTGACGTTGTTATTGTTGTTGTTGTTTTTGTTGTTGTTATTGTTGTTTTTGTTGTTGTTTTTTTGACGTTGTTGTTGTTGTTGTTGTTTATTTGACGTTGTTGTTGTTGTTGTTTATTTAACGTTGTTGTTGTTGTTTATTTGACGTTGTTGTTGTTGTTGTTTATTTGACATTGTTGTTTTTGTTGTTGACGTTGTTGTTGTAGTTGTTTATTTGACGTTGTTGTTGTTGTTGTTTATTTGATGTTGTTTTAGTTCTTGTTGTTTATTTGACGTTGTTGTTGTTTTTTATTTGACGTTGTTGTTGTTGACATTGTTGTTGTTGTTGTTGTTTATTTGACGTTCTTGTTGTTGTTTTTTATTTAACGTTGTTGTTGTTGACATTGTTGTTGTTGTTGTTTATTTGACGTAGTTGTTGTTATTGACGTTGTTGTTGTTGTTGTTGTTGTTGTTGTTTATTTGACGTTTATGTTGTTGCTGATGATGTTGTTGTTGTTGTTTTTTATTTGACGTTGTTGTTGTTGTTGTTTATTTGACGTTGTTGTTGTTGTTGTTAATTTGATGTTGTTGTTGTTGTTTATTTGACGTTGTTGTTGTTGTTGTTGTTTATTTGACGTTGTTGTTGTTATTTATTTGACGTTGTTGTTGTTGTTGTTTATTTGACGTTGTTGTTTATTTGACATTGTTGTTTATTTGACGTTGTTGTTGTTGTTTATTTGACGTTGTTGTTGTTATTTGAAATTGTTGTTGTTGTATTTCTTGTTGTTGTTTATTTGACGTTGTTGTTGTTGTTTATTTGACGTTATTGTTGTTGTTTATTTGACGTTGTTATTGTTGTTGTTGTTGTTTATTTGACGTTGTTGTTGTTGTTGTTTATTTGACGTTGTTGTTGTTGTTGTTTATTAGACATTGTTAATGTTGTTGACATTGTTGTTGTTGTTTTTGTTGTTTATTTGACGTTGTTGTTGTTGTTGTTGTTGTTGTTGTTATTTTTGTTTTTGTTATTGTTGGTGTTGTTGTTGTTTATTTGACGTTGTTGTTGTTGTTGTTTATTTGACGTTGTTGTTGTTATTTATTAGACGTTGTTTTAGTTGTTTATTTGACGTTGTTGTTGTTATTGTTTATTTGACGTTGTTGTTGTTGTTGTTTATTTGACATTGCTGTTGTTGTTGTTGTTGTTGACGTTGTAGTTGTAGTTGTTTATTTGACGTTGTTGTTGTTGTTGTTTATTTGACATTGTTGTTGTTGTTGTTGTTTATTTGACGTTGTTGTTGTTTTTTATTTGACGTTGTTGTTGTTGACATTGTTGTTGTTGGTGTTTATTTGACGTTGTTGTTGTTGTTTTTTATTTGACGTTGTTGTTGACGTTGTTTTTTATTTGACTTTGTTATTGTTGTTGTTGTTGTTGTTGTTGTTTATTTGACGTTGTTGTTGACGTTGTTGTTGTTGTTTATTTCACGTTGTTGTTGTTGTTGTTGTTGTTGTTTATTTGACGTTGTTAATGTTGTTGACATAGTTGTTGTTGTTTTTGTTGTTTATTTGACGTTGTTATTGTTGTTGTTGTTTTTGTTGTTGTTATTGTTGGTGTTGTGGTTGTTTATTTGACGTTGTTGTTGTTGTTGTTTATTTGACATTGTTGTTGTTGTTGTTTATTTGACGTTGTTGTTGTTGTTGTTGTTCATTTGACGTTGTTGTTGTTGTTTATTTGACGTTGTTGTTGTTGTTGTTTATTTGACATTGTTGTTGTTGTTGTTGTTGTTGACGTTGTTGTTGTAGTTGTTTATTTGACGTTGTTGTTGTTGTTGTTTATTTGATGTTGTTTTAGTTGTTGTTGTTTATTTGACGTTGTTGTTGTTTTTTATTTGACGTTGTTGTTGTTGACATTGTTGTTGTTGTTGTTTATTTGACGTTCTTGTTGTTATTTTTTATTTGACGTTATTGTTGTTGACATTGTTGTTGTTGTTGTTGTTTATTTGACGTTGTTGTTGTTGTTTTTCATTTGACGTTGTTGTTGACGTTGTTTTTTATTTGACATTGTTATTGTTGTTGTTGTTGTTGTTGTTGTTTATTTGACGTTGTTGTTGACGTTGTTGTTGTTGTTGTTTATTTCACGTTGTTGTTGTTGTTGTTATTGTTGTTTATTTGATGTTGTTAATGTTGTTGACATAGTTGTTGTTGTTTTTGTTGTTTATTTGACGTTGTTATTGTTGTTGTTGTTTTTGTTGTTGTTGTTTATTTGACGTTGTTGTTGTTGTTTATTTGACGTTGTTGTTGTTGTTTATTTGACATTGTTGTTGTTGTTGTTGTAGTTGACGTTGTTGTTGTAGTTGTTTATTTGACGTTGTTGTTGTTGTTGTTGTTTATTTGATGTTGTTTTAGTTGTTGTTGTTTATTTGACGTTGTTGTTGTTTTTTATTTGACGTTGTTGTTGTTAATATTGTTGTTGTTGTTTATTTGACATTTTTGTTGTTGTTGATGTTGTTGTTGTTGTTTTTTATTTGACGTTGTTGTTGTTGTTTATTTGACGTTGTTGTTGTTGTTATTGTTGTTGTTGTTGTTAATTTGACGTTGTTGTTGTTGTTGTTTATTTGACGTTGTTGTTGTTGTTTATTTGACATTGTTGTTGTTGTTGATTATTTGATGTTCTTGTTGTTGTTATTTATTTGACGTTGTTGTTGTTGTTATTGTTTATTTGACGTTGTTGTTGTTGTTTATTTGACGTTGTTATTGTTGTTTATTGGACGTTGTTATTGTTGTTTATTTGACGTTGTTTTTGTTATTTTACTTTGTTGTTGTTGTTGTATTTGTTGTTGTTGTTGTTGTTGTTTATTTGACGTTCTTGTTGTTGTTGACGTTGTTGTTGTTGTTTATTTGATGTTGTTATTGTTGTTGTTGACATAGTTGTTGTTGTTTATTTGACGTTGTTGTTGTTTATTTGACGTTGTTGTTGTTTATTTGACGTTGTTGTTGTTGTTGTTAACGTTGTTGTTGTTGTTATTTATTGGACGTTGTTGTTGTTGTTGTTTATTTTAACGTTGTTGTTGTTGTTGACGGTGTTGTTGTTGTTGTTGTTTATTTGACGTTGTTGTTGTTGTTGTTATTTATTTGACGTTGTTGTTGTTGTTTATTTGACGTTGTTGTTGTTGTTTATATGACGTTATTGTTGTTGTTATTGTTTATTTGACGTTGTTGTTGTTTATTTGACGTTGTTATTGTTGTTTATTTGACGTTGTTTTTGTTATTTGACGTTGTTGTTGTTGTTGTTGTTGTTGTATTTGTTGTTGTTCTTGTTGTTGTTGTTGCTTAGTTGACGTTGTTGTTATTGCTGCTATTTATTTGACGTTATTGTTGTTGTTGTTGTTTATTTGACATTGTTGTTGTTGTTTATTTGACGTTGTTGTTGTTGTTATTGTATTTGTTATTGTTGTTATTGTTGTTGCTTATTTGACGTTGTTGTTATTGTTGTTGTTTATTTGACGTTGTTGTTGTTGTTATTCATTTGACGTTGTTGTTGTTGTTTATTTGACGTTTTTGTTGTTGTTCTTCATTTGACGTTGTTGTTGTCGTTGTTTTTGTTGTTTATTTGACGTTGTTGTTATTTATTTGACGTTGTTGTTATTTATTTGACGTTGTTGTTGTTGTTTATTTGACGTTGTTGTTGACGTTGTTGTTGTTGTTGTTTATTTGACGTTGTCATTGTTGTTATTGTTGTTTATTTGACGTTGTTGTTGTTGTTGACGTTGTTGTTGTTATTGTTTATTTGATGTTGTTGTTGTTGTTGACATAGTTGTTGTTGTTTATTTGACGTTGTTGTTGTTGTTGACGTTGTTGTTTATTTGACATTGTTGTTGTTGTTGTTGTTTATTTGACGTTGTTGTTGTTGTTGTTGACGTTGTTGTTGTTGTTGTTTATTGGACGTTGTTGTTGTTGTTTATTTGACATTGTTGTTGTTGTTGATGGTGTTGTTATTGTTGTTGTTTATTTGACATTGTTGTTGTTGTTATTATTTATTTGACGTTGTTGTTGTTGTTTATTTGACGTTGTTGTTGTTTATTTGACGTTGTTGTTTATTTGACGTTGTTGTTTTTTTTTATTTGACGTTGTTGTTGTTATTTGAAGTTGTTGTTGTTGTTGTTGTTGTATTTGTTGTTGTTGTTGTTGTTGTTTATTTGACGTTGTGGTAGTTGTTTATTTGACGTTGTTGTTGTTGTTTATTTGACATTGTTATTGTTGTTGTTGTTGTTGTTGCTTAGTTGACGTTGTTGTTATTGTTGCTATTTATTTGACGTTATTGTTGTTGTTGTTGTTTATTTGACGTTGTTGTTGTTGTTGTTGTTTATTTGACGTTGTTGTTGTTGTTATTGTATTTGTTATTGTTGTTATTGTTGTTGCTTATTTGACGTTGTGGTTATTGTTGTTGTTTATTTGACGTTGTTGTTGTTGTTATTCATTTGACGTTGTTGTTGTTGTTTATTTGACGTTGTTGTTGTTGTTCTTCATTTGACGTTGTTGTTGTCGTTGTTTTTGTTGTTTATTTGACGTTGTTGTTGTTATTTATTTGACGTTGTTGTTGTTGTTTATTTGACGTTGTTGTTGACGTTGTTGTTGTTGTTGTTTATTTGACGTTGTCATTGTTGTTATTGTTGTTTATTTGACGTTGTTGTTGTTGTTGACGTTGTTGTTGTTATTGTTTATTTGATGTTGTTGTTGTTGTTGACATAGTTGTTGTTGTTTATTTGACGTTGTTGTTGTTGTTGACGTTGTTGTTTATTTGACATTGTTGTTGTTGTTGTTGTTTATTTGACGTTGTTGTTGTTGTTGTTGACGTTGTTGTTGTTGTTGTTTAATTGACGTTGTTGTTGTTGTTTATTTGACATTGTTGTTGTTGTTGATGGTGTTGTTATTGTTGTTGTTTATTTGACATTGTTGTTGTTGTTATTATTTATTTGACGTTGTTGTTGTTGTTGTTTATTTGACGTTGTTGTTGTTTATTTGACGTTGTTGTTTATTTGACGTTGTTGTTGTTTTTTATTTGACGTTGTTGTTGTTATTTGAAGTTGTTGTTGTTGTTGTTGTTGTTGTATTTGTTGTTGTTGTTGTTGTTGTTTATTTGACGTTGTGGTAGTTGTTTATTTGACGTTGTTGTTGTTGTTTATTTGACATTGTTATTGTTGTTGTTGTTGTTGTTTTTGTTGTTTATTTGACATTGTTGTTGACGTTGTTGTTGTTGTTTATTTGACGTTGTTGTTGTTGTTGTTTATTTGACGTTGTTAATGTTGTTGACATAGTTGTTGTTGTTTTTGTTGTTTATTTGACGTTGTTATTGTTGTTGTTGTTTTTGTTGTTGTTATTGTTGTTTTTGTTGTTGTTTTTTTGACGTTGTTGTTGTTGTTGTTGTTTATTTGACGTTGTTGTTGTTGTTGTTTATTTAACGTTGTTGTTGTTGTTTATTTGACGTTGTTGTTGTTGTTGTTTATTTGACATTGTTGTTTTTGTTGTTGACGTTGTTGTTGTAGTTGTTTATTTGACGTTGTTGTTGTTGTTTATTTGATGTTGTTTTAGTTGTTGTTGTTTATTTGACGTTGTTGTTGTTTTTTATTTGACGTTGTTGTTGTTGACATTGTTGTTGTTGTTGTTGTTTATTTGACGTTCTTGTTGTTGTTTTTTATTTAACGTTGTTGTTGTTGACATTGTTGTTGTTGTTGTTTATTTGACGTAGTTGTTGTTATTGACGTTGTTGTTGTTGTTGTTGTTGTTGTTGTTTATTTGACGTTTATGTTGTTGTTGATGATGTTGTTGTTGTTGTTTTTTATTTGACGTTGTTGTTGTTGTTGTTTATTTGACGTTGTTGTTGTTGTTGTTAATTTGATGTTGTTGTTGTTGTTTATTTGACGTTGTTGTTGTTGTTGTTGTTTATTTGACGTTGTTGTTGTTATTTATTTGACGTTGTTGTTGTTGTTGTTTATTTGACGTTGTTGTTTATTTGACATTGTTGTTTATTTGACGTTGTTGTTGTTGTTGTTTATTTGACGTTGTTGTTGTTATTTGAAATTGTTGTTGTTGTATTTCTTGTTGTTGTTTATTTGACGTTGTTGTTGTTGTTTATTTGACGTTATTGTTGTTGTTTATTTGACGTTGTTATTGTTGTTGTTGTTGTTTATTTGACGTTGTTGTTGTTGTTGTTTATTTGACGTTGTTGTTGTTGTTGTTTATTAGACATTGTTAATGTTGTTGACATTGTTGTTGTTGTTTTTGTTGTTTATTTGACGTTGTTGTTGTTGTTGTTGTTGTTGTTATTTTTGTTTTTGTTATTGTTGGTGTTGTTGTTGTTTATTTGACGTTGTTGTTGTTGTTGTTTATTTGACGTTGTTGTTGTTGTTGTTTATTAGACGTTGTTTTAGTTGTTTATTTGACGTTGTTGTTGTTATTGTTTATTTGACGTTGTTGTTGTTGTTGTTTATTTGACATTGCTGTTGTTGTTGTTGTTGTTGACGTTGTAGTTGTAGTTGTTTATTTGACGTTGTTGTTGTTGTTGTTTATTTGACATTGTTGTTGTTGTTGTTGTTTATTTGACGTTGTTGTTGTTTTTTATTTGACGTTGTTGTTGTTGACATTGTTGTTGTTGGTGTTTATTTGACGTTGTTGTTGTTGTTTTTTATTTGACGTTGTTGTTGACGTTGTTTTTTATTTGACTTTGTTATTGTTGTTGTTGTTGTTGTTGTTGTTGTTTATTTGACGTTGTTGTTGACGTTGTTGTTGTTGTTTATTTCACGTTGTTGTTGTTGTTGTTGTTGTTGTTTATTTGACGTTGTTAATGTTGTTGACATAGTTGTTGTTGTTTTTGTTGTTTATTTGACGTTGTTATTGTTGTTGTTGTTTTTGTTGTTGTTATTGTTGGTGTTGTGGTTGTTTATTTGACGTTGTTGTTGTTGTTGTTTATTTGACATTGTTGTTGTTGTTGTTTATTTGACGTTGTTGTTGTTGTTGTTGTTTATTTGACGTTGTTGTTGTTGTTTATTTGACGTTGTTGTTGTTGTTGTTTATTTGACATTGTTGTTGTTGTTGTTGTTGTTGACGTTGTTGTTGTAGTTGTTTATTTGACGTTGTTGTTGTTGTTGTTTATTTGATGTTGTCTTAGTTGTTGTTGTTTATTTGACGTTGTTGTTGTTTTTTATTTGACGTTGTTGTTGTTGACATTGTTGTTGTTGTTGTTTATTTGACGTTCTTGTTGTTATTTTTTATTTGACGTTATTGTTGTTGACATTGTTGTTGTTGTTGTTTATTTGACGTTGTTGTTGTTGTTTTTCATTTGACGTTGTTGTTGACGTTGTTTTTTATTTGACATTGTTATTGTTGTTGTTGTTGTTGTTGTTTATTTGACGTTGTTGTTGACGTTGTTGTTGTTGTTGTTTATTTCACGTTGTTGTTGTTGTTGTTATTGTTGTTTATTTGATGTTGTTAATGTTGTTGACATAGTTGTTGTTGTTTTTGTTGTTTATTTGACGTTGTTATTGTTGTTGTTGTTTTTGTTGTTGTTGTTTATTTGACGTTGTTGTTGTTGTTTATTTGACGTTGTTGTTGTTGTTGTTTATTTGACATTGTTGTTGTTGTTGTTGTAGTTGACGTTGTTGTTGTAGTTGTTTATTTGACGTTGTTGTTGTTGTTGTTGTTTATTTGATGTTGTTTTAGTTGTTGTTGTTTATTTGACGTTGTTGTTGTTTTTTATTTGACGTTGTTGTTGTTAATATTGTTGTTGTTGTTTATTTGACATTTTTGTTGTTGTTGATGTTGTTGTTGTTGTTTTTTATTTGACGTTGTTGTTGTTGTTTATTTGACGTTGTTGTTGTTGTTATTGTTGTTGTTGTTGTTAATTTGACGTTGTTGTTGTTGTTGTTTATTTGACGTTGTTGTTGTTGTTTATTTGACATTGTTGTTGTTGTTGATTATTTGATGTTCTTGTTGTTGTTATTTATTTGACGTTGTTGTTGTTGTTATTGTTTATTTGACGTTGTTGTTGTTGTTTATTTGACGTTGTTATTGTTGTTTATTGGACGTTGTTATTGTTGTTTATTTGACGTTGTTTTTGTTATTTTACTTTGTTGTTGTTGTTGTATTTGTTGTTGTTGTTGTTGTTGTTTATTTGACGTTCTTGTTGTTGTTGACGTTGTTGTTGTTGTTTATTTGATGTTGTTATTGTTGTTGTTGACATAGTTGTTGTTGTTTATTTGACGTTGTTGTTGTTTATTTGACGTTGTTGTTGTTGTTGTTAACGTTGTTGTTGTTGTTATTTATTGGACGTTGTTGTTGTTGTTGTTTATTTTAACGTTGTTGTTGTTGTTGACGGTGTTGTTGTTGTTGTTTATTTGACGTTGTTGTTGTTGTTGTTATTTATTTGACGTTGTTGTTGTTGTTTATTTGACGTTGTTGTTGTTGTTTATTTGACGTTGTTGTTGTTGTTTATTTGACGTTGTTGTTGTTGTTTATATGACGTTATTGTTGTTGTTATTGTTTATTTGACGTTGTTGTTGTTTATTTGACGTTGTTATTGTTGTTTATTTGACGTTGTTTTTGTTATTTGACGTTGTTGTTGTTGTTGTTGTTGTTGTATTTGTTGTTGTTCTTGTTGTTGTTGTTGCTTAGTTGACGTTGTTGTTATTGCTGCTATTTATTTGACGTTATTGTTGTTGTTGTTGTTTATTTGACATTGTTGTTGTTGTTTATTTGACGTTGTTGTTGTTGTTATTGTATTTGTTATTGTTGTTATTGTTGTTGCTTATTTGACGTTGTTGTTATTGTTGTTGTTTATTTGACGTTGTTGTTGTTGTTATTCATTTGACGTTGTTGTTGTTGTTTATTTGACGTTTTTGTTGTTGTTCTTCATTTGACGTTGTTGTTGTCGTTGTTTTTGTTGTTTATTTGACGTTGTTGTTATTTATTTGACGTTGTTGTTATTTATTTGACGTTGTTGTTGTTGTTTATTTGACGTTGTTGTTGACGTTGTTGTTGTTGTTGTTTATTTGACGTTGTCATTGTTGTTATTGTTGTTTATTTGACGTTGTTGTTGTTGTTGACGTTGTTGTTGTTATTGTTTATTTGATGTTGTTGTTGTTGTTGACATAGTTGTTGTTGTTTATTTGACGTTGTTGTTGTTGTTGACGTTGTTGTTTATTTGACATTGTTGTTGTTGTTGTTGTTTATTTGACGTTGTTGTTGTTGTTGTTGACGTTGTTGTTGTTGTTGTTTATTGGACGTTGTTGTTGTTGTTTATTTGGCATTGTTGTTGTTGTTGATGGTGTTGTTATTGTTGTTGTTTATTTGACATTGTTGTTGTTGTTATTATTTATTTGACGTTGTTGTTGTTGTTTATTTGACGTTGTTGTTGTTTATTTGACGTTGTTGTTTATTTGACGTTGTTGTTTTTTTTTATTTGACGTTGTTGTTGTTATTTGAAGTTGTTGTTGTTGTTGTTGTTGTATTTGTTGTTGTTGTTGTTGTTGTTTATTTGACGTTGTGGTAGTTGTTTATTTGACGTTGTTGTTGTTGTTTATTTGACATTGTTATTGTTGTTGTTGTTGTTGTTGTTGCTTAGTTGACGTTGTTTTTATTGTTGCTATTTATTTGACGTTATTGTTGTTGTTGTTGTTTATTTGACGTTGTTGTTGTTGTTGTTTATTTCACGTTGTTGTTGTTGTTATTGTATTTGTTATTATTGTTATTGTTGTTGCTTATTTGACGTTGTGGTTATTGTTGTTGTTTATTTGACGTTGTTGTTGTTGTTATTCATTTGACGTTGTTGTTGTTGTTTATTTGACGTTGTTGTTGTTGTTCTTCATTTGACGTTGTTGTTGTCGTTGTTTTTGTTGTTTATTTGACGTTGTTGTTGTTATTTATTTGACGTTGTTGTTGTTGTTTATTTGACGTTGTTGTTGACGTTGTTGTTGTTGTTGTTTATTTGACGTTGTCATTGTTGTTATTGTTGTTTATTTGACGTTGTTGTTGTTGTTGACGTTGTTGTTGTTATTGTTTATTTGATGTTGTTGTTGTTGTTGACATAGTTGTTGTTGTTTATTTGACGTTGTTGTTGTTGTTGACGTTGTTGTTTATTTGACATTGTTGTTGTTGTTGTTGTTGTTTATTTGACGTTGTTGTTGTTGTTGTTGACGACGTTGTTTGTGTTGTTTAATTGACGTTGTTGTTGTTGTTTATTTGACATTGTTGTTGTTGTTGATGGTGTTGTTATTGTTGTTGTTTATTTGACATTGTTGTTGTTGTTATTATTTATTTGACGTTGTTGTTGTTGTTGTTTATTTGACGTTGTTGTTTATTTGACGTTGTTGTTGTTTTTTATTTGACGTTGTTGTTGTTATTTGAACTTGTTGTTGTTGTTGTTGTATTTGTTGTTGTTGTTGTTGTTGTTTATTTGACGTTGTGGTAGTTGTTTATTTGACGTTGTTGTTGTTGTTTATTTGACATTGTTATTGTTGTTGTTGTTGTTGTTGTTGTTGTTTATTTGACATTGTTGTTGACGTTGTTGTTGTTGTTTATTTGACGTTGTTGTTGTTGTTGTTTATTTGACGTTGTTAATGTTGTTGACATAGTTGTTGTTGTTTTTGTTGTTTATTTGACGTTGTTATTGTTGTTGTTGTTTTTGTTGTTGTTATTGTTGTTTTTGTTGTTGTTTATTTGACGTTGTTGTTGTTGTTGTTGTTGTTTATTTGACGTTGTTGTTGTTGTTGTTTATTTGACGTTGTTGTTGTTGTTTATTTGACGTTGTTGTTGTTGTTTATTTGACGTTGTTGTTGTTGTTTATTTGACATTGTTGTTGTTGTTGTTGACGTTGTTGTTGTAGTTGTTTATTTGACGTTGTTGTTGTTGTTGTTGTTTATTTGATGTTGTTTTAGTTGTTGTTGTTTATTTGACGTTGTTGTTGTTTTTTATTTGACGTTGTTGTTGACATTGTTGTTGTTGTTGTTGTTTATTTGACGTTCTTGTTGTTGTTTTTTATTTAACGTTGTTGTTGTTGACATTGTTGTTGTTGTTGTTTATTTGACGTAGTTGTTGTTGTCGTTGTTGTTGTTGTTTATTTGACGTTTATGTTGTTGTTGATGATGTTGTTGTTGTTGTTTTTTATTTGACGTTGTTGTTGTTGTTGTTTATTTGACGTTGTTGTTGTTGTTGTTGTTAATTTGATGTTGTTGTTGTTGTTTATTTGACGTTGTTGTTGTTGTTGTTGTTTATTTGACGTTGTTGTTGTTATTTATTTGACGTTGTTGTTGTTGTTGTTTATTTGACGTTGTTGTTTATTTGACATTGTTGTTTATTTGACGTTGTTGTTGTTGTTTATTTGACGTTGTTGTTGTTATTTGAAATTGTTGTTGTTGTATTTGTTGTTGTTGTTTATTTGACGTTGTTGTTGTTGTTTATTTGACGTTATTGTTGTTGTTTATTTGACGTTGTTATTGTTGTTGTTGTTGTTTATTTGACGTTGTTGTTGTTGTTGTTTATTTGACGTTGTTGTTGTTGTTGTTTATTAGACATTGTTAATGTTGTTGACATTGTTGTTGTTGTTTTTGTTGTTTATTTGACGTTGTTGTTGTTGTTGTTGTTATTTTTGTTTTTGTTATTGTTGGTGTTGTTGTTGTTTATTTGACGTTGTTGTTATTGTTGTTTATTTGACGTTGTTGTTGTTGTTGTTGTTTATTAGACGTTGTTTTAGTTGTTTATTTGACGTTGTTGTTGTTGTTGTTTATTTGACGTTGTTGTTGTTGTTGTTTATTTGACATTGCTGTTGTTGTTGTTGTTGTTGACGTTGTAGTTGTAGTTGTTTATTTGACGTTGTTGTTGTTGTTGTTTATTTGACATTGCTGTTGTTGTTGTTGTTTATTTGACGTTGTTGTTGTTTTTTATTTGACGTTGTTGTTGTTGACATTGTTGTTGTTGTTGTTGTTGTTTATTTGACGTTGTTGTTGTTGTTTATTTGACGTTGTTTTTGTTGTTGTTTATTTGACATTGTTGTTGTTGTTGTTGTTGTTGACGTTGTTGTTGTAGTTGTTTATTTGACGTTGTTGTTGTTGTTGTTTATTTGATGTTGTTTTAGTTGTTGTTGTTTATTTGATGTTGTTTTAGTTGTTGTTGTTTATTTGACGTTGTTGTTGTTTTTTATTTGACGTTGTTGTTGTTGACATTGTTGTTGTTGTTGTTGTTTATTTGACGTTCTTGTTGTTATTTTTTATTTGGCGTTATTGTTGTTGACATTGTTGTTGTTGTTGTTTATTTGACGTTGTTGTTGTTGTTTTTCATTTGACGTTGTTGTTGACGTTGTTTTTTATTTGACATTGTTATTGTTGTTGTTGTTGTTGTTGTTGTTGTTTATTTGACGTTGTTGTTGACGTTGTTGTTGTTGTTTATTTCACGTTGTTGTTGTTGTTGTTGTTGTCGTTTATTTGATGTTGTTAATGTTGTTGACATAGTTGTTGTTGTTTTTGTTGTTTATTTGACGTTGTTATTGTTGTTGTTGTTTTTGTTGTTGTTGTTTATTTGACGTTGTTGTTGTTGTTTATTTGACGTTGTTGTTGTTGTTGTTTATTTGACATTGTTGTTGTTGTTGTTGTAGTTGACGTTGTTGTTGTAGTTGTTTATTTGACGTTGTTGTTGTTGTTGTTGTTGTTTATTTGATGTTGTTTTAGTTGTTGTTGTTTATTTGACGTTGTTGTTGTTTTTTATTTGACGTTGTTGTTGTTAACATTGTTGTTGTTGTTTATTTGACATTTTTGTTGTTGTTGATGTTGTTGTTGTTGTTTTTTATTTGACGTTGTTGTTGTTGTTTATTTGACGTTGTTGTTGTTGTTATTGTTGTTGTTGTTGTTAATTTGACGTTGTTGTTGTTGTTGTTTATTTGACGTTGTTGTTGTTGTTTATTTGACATTGTTGTTGATGTTGATTATTTGATGTTCTTGTTGTTGTTATTTATTTGACGTTGTTGTTGTTGTTATTGTTTATTTGACGTTGTTGTTGTTGTTGTTTATTTGACGTTGTTATTGTTGTTTATTGGACGTTGTTATTGTTGTTTATTTGACGTTGTTTTTGTTATTTTACTTTGTTGTTGTTGTTGTATTTGTTGTTGTTGTTGTTGTTGTTTATTTGACGTTCTTGTTGTTGTTGACGTTGTTGTTGTTGTTTATTTGATGTTGTTATTGTTGTTGTTGACATAGTTGTTGTTGTTTATTTGACGTTGTTGTTGTTTATTTGACGTTGTTGTTGTTGTTGTTAACGTTGTTGTTGTTGTTATTTATTGGACGTTGTTGTTGTTGTTTATTTGACGTTGTTGTTGTTTATTTGACATTGTTGTTGTTGTTGTTGTTGTAGTTGACGTTGTTGTTGTAGTTGTTTATTTGACGTTGTTGTTGTTGTTGTTGTTTATTTGATGTTGTTTTAGTTGTTGTTGTTTATTTGACGTTGTTGTTGTTTTTTATTTGACGTTGTTGTTGTTAATATTGTTGTTGTTGTTTATTTGACATTTTTGTTGTTGTTGATGTTGTTGTTGTTGTTTTTTATTTGACGTTGTTGTTGTTGTTTATTTGACGTTGTTGTTGTTGTTATTGTTGTTGTTGTTGTTAATTTGACGTTGTTGTTGTTGTTGTTTATTTGACGTTGTTGTTGTTGTTTATTTGACATTGTTGTTGTTGTTGATTATTTGATGTTCTTGTTGTTGTTATTTATTTGACGTTGTTGTTGTTGTTATTGTTTATTTGACGTTGTTGTTGTTGTTTATTTGACGTTGTTATTGTTGTTTATTGGACGTTGTTATTGTTGTTTATTTGACGTTGTTTTTGTTATTTTACTTTGTTGTTGTTGTTGTATTTGTTGTTGTTGTTGTTGTTGTTTATTTGACGTTCTTGTTGTTGTTGACGTTGTTGTTGTTGTTTATTTGATGTTGTTATTGTTGTTGTTGACATAGTTGTTGTTGTTTATTTGACGTTGTTGTTGTTTATTTGACGTTGTTGTTGTTGTTGTTAACGTTGTTGTTGTTGTTATTTATTGGACGTTGTTGTTGTTGTTGTTTATTTTAACGTTGTTGTTGTTGTTGACGGTGTTGTTGTTGTTGTTGTTTATTTGACGTTGTTGTTGTTGTTGTTATTTATTTGACGTTGTTGTTGTTGTTTATTTGACGTTGTTGTTGTTGTTTATTTGACGTTGTTGTTGTTGTTTATTTGACGTTGTTGTTGTTGTTTATATGACGTTATTGTTGTTGTTATTGTTTATTTGACGTTGTTGTTGTTTATTTGACGTTGTTATTGTTGTTTATTTGACGTTGTTTTTGTTATTTGACGTTGTTGTTGTTGTTGTTGTTGTTGTATTTGTTGTTGTTCTTGTTGTTGTTGTTGCTTAGTTGACGTTGTTGTTATTGCTGCTATTTATTTGACGTTATTGTTGTTGTTGTTGTTTATTTGACATTGTTGTTGTTGTTTATTTGACGTTGTTGTTGTTGTTATTGTATTTGTTATTGTTGTTATTGTTGTTGCTTATTTGACGTTGTTGTTATTGTTGTTGTTTATTTGACGTTGTTGTTGTTGTTATTCATTTGACGTTGTTGTTGTTGTTTATTTGACGTTTTTGTTGTTGTTCTTCATTTGACGTTGTTGTTGTCGTTGTTTTTGTTGTTTATTTGACGTTGTTGTTATTTATTTGACGTTGTTGTTATTTATTTGACGTTGTTGTTGTTGTTTATTTGACGTTGTTGTTGACGTTGTTGTTGTTGTTGTTTATTTGACGTTGTCATTGTTGTTATTGTTGTTTATTTGACGTTGTTGTTGTTGTTGACGTTGTTGTTGTTATTGTTTATTTGATGTTGTTGTTGTTGTTGACATAGTTGTTGTTGTTTATTTGACGTTGTTGTTGTTGTTGACGTTGTTGTTTATTTGACATTGTTGTTGTTGTTGTTGTTTATTTGACGTTGTTGTTGTTGTTGTTGACGTTGTTGTTGTTGTTGTTTATTGGACGTTGTTGTTGTTGTTTATTTGACATTGTTGTTGTTGTTGATGGTGTTGTTATTGTTGTTGTTTATTTGACATTGTTGTTGTTGTTATTATTTATTTGACGTTGTTGTTGTTGTTTATTTGACGTTGTTGTTGTTTATTTGACGTTGTTGTTTATTTGACGTTGTTGTTTTTTTTTATTTGACGTTGTTGTTGTTATTTGAAGTTGTTGTTGTTGTTGTTGTTGTATTTGTTGTTGTTGTTGTTGTTGTTTATTTGACGTTGTGGTAGTTGTTTATTTGACGTTGTTGTTGTTGTTTATTTGACATTGTTATTGTTGTTGTTGTTGTTGTTATTGCTTAGTTGACGTTGTTTTTATTGTTGCTATTTATTTGACGTTATTGTTGTTGTTGTTGTTTATTTGACGTTGTTGTTGTTGTTGTTTATTTCACGTTGTTGTTGTTGTTATTGTATTTGTTATTATTGTTATTGTTGTTGCTTATTTGACGTTGTGGTTATTGTTGTTGTTTATTTGACGTTGTTGTTGTTGTTATTCATTTGACGTTGTTGTTGTTGTTTATTTGACGTTGTTGTTGTTGTTCTTCATTTGACGTTGTTGTTGTCGTTGTTTTTGTTGTTTATTTGACGTTGTTGTTGTTATTTATTTGACGTTGTTGTTGTTGTTTATTTGACGTTGTTGTTGACGTTGTTGTTGTTGTTGTTTATTTGACGTTGTCATTGTTGTTATTGTTGTTTATTTGACGTTGTTGTTGTTGTTGACGTTGTTGTTGTTATTGTTTATTTGATGTTGTTGTTGTTGTTGACATAGTTGTTGTTGTTTATTTGACGTTGTTGTTGTTGTTGACGTTGTTGTTTATTTGACATTGTTGTTGTTGTTGTTGTTGTTTATTTGACGTTGTTGTTGTTGTTGTTGACGACGTTGTTTGTGTTGTTTAATTGACGTTGTTGTTGTTGTTTATTTGACATTGTTGTTGTTGTTGATGGTGTTGTTATTGTTGTTGTTTATTTGACATTGTTGTTGTTGTTATTATTTATTTGACGTTGTTGTTGTTGTTGTTTATTTGACGTTGTTGTTTATTTGACGTTGTTGTTGTTTTTTATTTGACGTTGTTGTTGTTATTTGAACTTGTTGTTGTTGTTGTTGTATTTGTTGTTGTTGTTGTTGTTTATTTGACGTTGTGGTAGTTGTTTATTTGACGTTGTTGTTGTTGTTTATTTGACATTGTTATTGTTGTTGTTGTTGTTGTTGTTGTTGTTTATTTGACATTGTTGTTGACGTTGTTGTTGTTGTTTATTTGACGTTGTTGTTGTTGTTGTTTATTTGACGTTGTTAATGTTGTTGACATAGTTGTTGTTGTTTTTGTTGTTTATTTGACGTTGTTATTGTTGTTGTTGTTTTTGTTGTTGTTATTGTTGTTTTTGTTGTTGTTTATTTGACGTTGTTGTTGTTGTTGTTGTTGTTTATTTGACGTTGTTGTTGTTGTTGTTTATTTGACGTTGTTGTTGTTGTTTATTTGACGTTGTTGTTGTTGTTTATTTGACGTTGTTGTTGTTGTTTATTTGACGTTGTTGTTGTTGTTGTTGACGTTGTTGTTGTAGTTGTTTATTTGACGTTGTTGTTGTTGTTGTTGTTGTTTATTTGATGTTGTTTTAGTTGTTGTTGTTTATTTGACGTTGTTGTTGTTTTTTATTTGACGTTGTTGTTGACATTGTTGTTGTTGTTGTTGTTTATTTGACGTTCTTGTTGTTGTTTTTTATTTAACGTTGTTGTTGTTGACATTGTTGTTGTTGTTGTTTATTTGACGTAGTTGTTGTTGTTGTTGTTGTTGTTGTTTATTTGACGTTTATGTTGTTGTTGATGATGTTGTTGTTGTTGTTTTTTATTTGACGTTGTTGTTGTTGTTGTTTATTTGACGTTGTTGTTGTTGTTGTTGTTAATTTGATGTTGTTGTTGTTGTTTATTTGACGTTGTTGTTGTTGTTGTTTATTTGACGTTGTTGTTGTTATTTATTTGACGTTGTTGTTGTTGTTGTTTATTTGACGTTGTTGTTTATTTGACATTGTTGTTTATTTGACGTTGTTGTTGTTGTTTATTTGACGTTGTTGTTGTTATTTGAAATTGTTGTTGTTGTATTTGTTGTTGTTGTTTATTTGACGTTGTTGTTGTTGTTTATTTGACGTTATTGTTGTTGTTTATTTGACGTTGTTATTGTTGTTGTTGTTGTTTATTTGACGTTGTTGTTGTTGTTGTTTATTTGACGTTGTTGTTGTTGTTGTTTATTAGACATTGTTAATGTTGTTGACATTGTTGTTGTTGTTTTTGTTGTTTATTTGACGTTGTTGTTGTTGTTGTTATTTTTGTTTTTGTTATTGTTGGTGTTGTTGTTGTTTATTTGACGTTGTTGTTATTGTTGTTTATTTGACGTTGTTGTTGTTGTTGTTGTTTATTAGACGTTGTTTTAGTTGTTTATTTGACGTTGTTGTTGTTGTTGTTTATTTGACGTTGTTGTTGTTGTTGTTTATTTGACATTGCTGTTGTTGTTGTTGTTGTTGACGTTGTAGTTGTAGTTGTTTATTTGACGTTGTTGTTGTTGTTGTTTATTTGACATTGCTGTTGTTGTTGTTGTTTATTTGACGTTGTTGTTGTTTTTTATTTGACGTTGTTGTTGTTGACATTGTTGTTGTTGTTGTTGTTGTTTATTTGACGTTGTTGTTGTTGTTTATTTGACGTTGTTTTTGTTGTTGTTTATTTGACATTGTTGTTGTTGTTGTTGTTGTTGACGTTGTTGTTGTAGTTGTTTATTTGACGTTGTTGTTGTTGTTGTTTATTTGATGTTGTTTTAGTTGTTGTTGTTTATTTGATGTTGTTTTAGTTGTTGTTGTTTATTTGACGTTGTTGTTGTTTTTTATTTGACGTTGTTGTTGTTGACATTGTTGTTGTTGTTGTTTATTTGACGTTCTTGTTGTTATTTTTTATTTGGCGTTATTGTTGTTGACATTGTTGTTGTTGTTGTTTATTTGACGTTGTTGTTGTTGTTTTTCATTTGACGTTGTTGTTGACGTTGTTTTTTATTTGACATTGTTATTGTTGTTGTTGTTGTTGTTGTTGTTGTTTATTTGACGTTGTTGTTGACGTTGTTGTTGTTGTTTATTTCACGTTGTTGTTGTTGTTGTTGTTGTCGTTTATTTGATGTTGTTAATGTTGTTGACATAGTTGTTGTTGTTTTTGTTGTTTATTTGACGTTGTTATTGTTGTTGTTGTTTTTGTTGTTGTTGTTTATTTGACGTTGTTGTTGTTGTTTATTTGACGTTGTTGTTGTTGTTGTTTATTTGACATTGTTGTTGTTGTTGTTGTAGTTGACGTTGTTGTTGTAGTTGTTTATTTGACGTTGTTGTTGTTGTTGTTGTTGTTTATTTGATGTTGTTTTAGTTGTTGTTGTTTATTTGACGTTGTTGTTGTTTTTTATTTGACGTTGTTGTTGTTAACATTGTTGTTGTTGTTTATTTGACATTTTTGTTGTTGTTGATGTTGTTGTTGTTGTTTTTTATTTGACGTTGTTGTTGTTGTTTATTTGACGTTGTTGTTGTTGTTATTGTTGTTGTTGTTGTTAATTTGACGTTGTTGTTGTTGTTGTTTATTTGACGTTGTTGTTGTTGTTTATTTGACATTGTTGTTGATGTTGATTATTTGATGTTCTTGTTGTTGTTATTTATTTGACGTTGTTGTTGTTGTTATTGTTTATTTGACGTTGTTGTTGTTGTTGTTTATTTGACGTTGTTATTGTTGTTTATTGGACGTTGTTATTGTTGTTTATTTGACGTTGTTTTTGTTATTTTACTTTGTTGTTGTTGTTGTATTTGTTGTTGTTGTTGTTGTTGTTTATTTGACGTTCTTGTTGTTGTTGACGTTGTTGTTGTTGTTTATTTGATGTTGTTATTGTTGTTGTTGACATAGTTGTTGTTGTTTATTTGACGTTGTTGTTGTTTATTTGACGTTGTTGTTGTTGTTGTTAACGTTGTTGTTGTTGTTATTTATTGGACGTTGTTGTTGTTGTTTATTTTAACGTTGTTGTTGTTGTTGACGGTGTTGATGTTGTTGTTGTTTATTTGACGTTGTTGTTGTTGTTGTTATTTATTTGACGTTGTTGTTGTTGTTTATTTGACGTTGTTGTTGTTGTTTATTTGACGTTGTTGTTGTTGTTTATTTGACGTTGTTGTTGTTGTTGTTTATATGACGTTATTGTTGTTGTTATTGTTTATTTGACGTTGTTGTTGTTTATTTGACGTTGTTATTGTTGTTTATTTGACGTTGTTTTTGTTATTTGACGTTGTTGTTGTTGTTGTTGTTGTTGTATTTGTTGTTGTTCTTGTTGTTGTTGTTGCTTAGTTGACGTTGTTGTTATTGTTGCTATTTATTTGACGTTATTGTTGTTGTTGTTGTTTATTTGACGTTGTTGTTGTTGTTTATTTGATGTTGTTGTTGTTGTTATTGTATTTGTTATTGTTGTTATTGTTGTTGCTTATTTGACGTTGTTGTTATTGTTGTTGTTTATTTGACGTTGTTGTTGTTGTTATTCATTTGACGTTGTTGTTGTTGTTTATTTGATGTTTTTGTTGTTGTTCTTCATTTGACGTTGTTGTTGTCGTTGTTTTTGTTGTTTATTTGACGTTGTTGTTATTTATTTGACGTTGTTGTTGTTGTTTATTTGACGTTGTTGTTGACGTTGTTGTTGTTGTTATTTATTTGACGTTGTCATTGTTGTTATTGTTGTTTATTTGACGTTGTTGTTGTTGTTGACGTTGTTGTTGTTATTGTTTATTTGATGTTGTTGTTGTTGTTGACATAGTTGTTGTTGTTTATTTGACGTTGTTGTTGTTGTTGACGTTGTTGTTTATTTGACATTGTTGTTGTTGTTGTTTATTTGACGTTGTTGTTGTTGTTGTTGACGTTGTTGTTGTTGTTGTTTATTGGACGTTGTTGTTGTTGTTTATTTAACATTGTTGTTGTTGTTGATGGTGTTGTTATTGTTGTTGTTTATTTGACATTGTTGTTGTTGTTGATGGTGTTGTTATTGTTGTTGTTTATTTGACATTGTTGTTGTTGTTATTATTTATTTGACGTTGTTGTTGTTGTTGTTGTTTATTTGACGTTGTTGTTGTTTATTTGACGTTGTTGTTTATTTGACGTTGTTGTTGTTTTTTATTTGACGTTGTTGTTGTTATTTGAAGTTGTTGTTGTTGTTGTTTATTTGACGTTGTGGTAGTTGTTTATTTGACGTTGTTGTTGTTGTTTATTTGACATTGTTATTGTTGTTGTTGTTGTTGTTGTTTATTTGACATTGTTGTTGACGTTGTTGTTGTTGTTTATTTGACGTTGTTGTTGTTGTTGTTTATTTGACGTTGTTAATGTTGTTGACATAGTTGTTGTTGTTTTTGTTGTTTATTTGACGTTGTTATTGTTGTTGTTGTTTTTGTTGTTGTTATTGTTGTTGTTGTTGTTGTTTATTTGACGTTGTTGTTGTTGTTGTTGTTTATTTGACGTTGTTGTTGTTGTTGTTTATTTGACATTGTTGTTGTTGTTTATTTGACGTTGTTGTTGTTGTTTATTTGACGCTGTTGTTGTTGTTGTTTATTTGACATTGTTGTTGTTGTTGACGTTGTTGTTGTAGTTGTTTATTTGACGTTGTTGTTTTTGTTGTTGTTTATTAGATGTTGTTTTAGTTGTTGTTGTTTATTTGACGTTGTTGTTGTTTTTTATTTTACGTTGTTGTTGTTGACATTGTTGTTGTTGTTGTTGTTTATTTGACGTTCTTGTTGTTGTTTTTTATTTGACGTTGTTGTTGTTGACATTGTTGTTGTTGTTTATTTGACGTAGTTGTTGTTATTGACGTTGTTGTTGTTGTTGTTGTTTATTTGACGTTTATGTTATTGTTGATGATGTTGTTGTTGTTGTTTTTTATTTGATGTTGTTGTTGTTGTTGTTGTTTATTTGACGTTGTTGTTGTTGTTGTTGTTGTTTATTTGACGTTGTTGTTGTTGTTTATTTGACGTTGTTGTTGTCGTTGTTGTTTATTTGACGTTGTTGTTGTTATTTATTTGACGTTGTTGTTGTTGTTGTTTATTTGACGTTGTTGTTTATTTGACATTGTTGTTTATTTGACGTTGTTGTTGTTGTTTATTTGACGTTGTTGTTGTTATTTGAAATTGTTGTTGTTGTATTTGTTGTTGTTGTTTATTTGACGTGGTTGTTGTTGTTTATTTGACGTTATTGTTGTTGTTTATTTGACGTTGTTATTGTTGTTGTTGTTGTTTATTTGACGTTGTTGTTGTTGTTGTTTATTTGACGTTGTTGTTGTTGTTGTTGTTTATTAGACATTGTAAATGTTGTTGACATTGTTGTTGTTGTTTTTGTTGTTTATTTGACGTTGTTGTTGTTGTTGTTGTTATTTTTGTTTTTGTTATTGTTGGTGTTGTTGTTGTTTATTTGACGTTGTTGTTGTTGTTGTTTATTTGACGTTGTTGTTGTTGTTGTTTATTAGACGTTGTTTTAGTTGTTTATTTGACGTTGTTGTTGTTGTTGTTTATTTGACGTTGTTGTTGTTGTTTATTTGACATTGTTGTTGTTGTTGTTGTTGTTGACGTTGTAGTTGTAGTTGTTTATTTGACGTTGTTGTTGTTGTTTATTTGACACTGCTGTTGTTGTTGTTGTTTATTTGACGTTGTTGTTGTTTTTTATTTGACGTTGTTGTTGTTGACATTGTTGTTGTTGGTGTTTATTTGACGTTGTTGTTGTTGTTTTTTATTTGACGATGTTGTTGATGTTGTTTTTTATTTGACATTGTTATTATTGTTGTTGTTGTTGTTGTTGTTGTTTATTTGACGTTGTTGTTGACGTTGTTGTTGTTGTTTATTTCACGTTGTTGTTGTTGTTGTTGTTGTTTATTTGACGTTGTTAATGTTGTTGACATAGTTGTTGTTGTTTTTGTTGTTTATTTGACGTTGTTATTGTTGTTGTTGTTTTTGTTGTTGTTATTTGACGTTGTTGTTGTTGTTTATTTGACGTTGTTGTTGTTGTTTATTTGACGTTGTTGTTGTTGTTGTTTATATGACGTTATTGTTGTTGTTATTGTTTATTTGACGTTGTTGTTGTTTATTTGACGTTGTTATTGTTGTTTATTTGACGTTGTTTTTGTTATTTGACGTTGTTGTTGTTGTTGTTGTTGTTGTATTTGTTGTTGTTCTTGTTGTTGTTGTTGCTTAGTTGACGTTGTTGTTATTGTTGCTATTTATTTGACGTTATTGTTGTTGTTGTTGTTTATTTGACGTTGTTGTTGTTGTTTATTTGATGTTGTTGTTGTTGTTATTGTATTTGTTATTGTTGTTATTGTTGTTGCTTATTTGACGTTGTTGTTATTGTTGTTGTTTATTTGACGTTGTTGTTGTTGTTATTCATTTGACGTTGTTGTTGTTGTTTATTTGATGTTTTTGTTGTTGTTCTTCATTTGACGTTGTTGTTGTCGTTGTTTTTGTTGTTTATTTGACGTTGTTGTTATTTATTTGACGTTGTTGTTGTTGTTTATTTGACGTTGTTGTTGACGTTGTTGTTGTTGTTATTTATTTGACGTTGTCATTGTTGTTATTGTTGTTTATTTGACGTTGTTGTTGTTGTTGACGTTGTTGTTGTTATTGTTTATTTGATGTTGTTGTTGTTGTTGACATAGTTGTTGTTGTTTATTTGACGTTGTTGTTGTTGTTGACGTTGTTGTTTATTTGACATTGTTGTTGTTGTTGTTTATTTGACGTTGTTGTTGTTGTTGTTGACGTTGTTGTTGTTGTTGTTTATTGGACGTTGTTGTTGTTGTTTATTTGACATTGTTGTTGTTGTTGATGGTGTTGTTATTGTTGTTGTTTATTTGACATTGTTGTTGTTGTTGATGGTGTTGTTATTGTTGTTGTTTATTTGACATTGTTGTTGTTGTTATTATTTATTTGACGTTGTTGTTGTTGTTGTTTATTTGACGTTGTTGTTGTTTATTTGACGTTGTTGTTTATTTGACGTTGTTGTTGTTTTTTATTTGACGTTGTTGTTGTTATTTGAAGTTGTTGTTGTTGTTGTTTATTTGACGTTGTGGTAGTTGTTTATTTGACGTTGTTGTTGTTGTTTATTTGACATTGTTATTGTTGTTGTTGTTGTTGTTGTTTATTTGACATTGTTGTTGACGTTGTTGTTGTTGTTTATTTGACGTTGTTGTTGTTGTTGTTTATTTGACGTTGTTAATGTTGTTGACATAGTTGTTGTTGTTTTTGTTGTTTATTTGACGTTGTTATTGTTGTTGTTGTTTTTGTTGTTGTTATTGTTGTTGTTGTTGTTGTTTATTTGACGTTGTTGTTGTTGTTGTTGTTTATTTGACGTTGTTGTTGTTGTTGTTTATTTGACATTGTTGTTGTTGTTTATTTGACGTTGTTGTTGTTGTTTATTTGACGCTGTTGTTGTTGTTGTTTATTTGACATTGTTGTTGTTGTTGACGTTGTTGTTGTAGTTGTTTATTTGACGTTGTTGTTTTTGTTGTTGTTTATTAGATGTTGTTTTAGTTGTTGTTGTTTATTTGACGTTGTTGTTGTTTTTTATTTTACGTTGTTGTTGTTGACATTGTTGTTGTTGTTGTTGTTTATTTGACGTTCTTGTTGTTGTTTTTTATTTGACGTTGTTGTTGTTGACATTGTTGTTGTTGTTTATTTGACGTAGTTGTTGTTATTGACGTTGTTGTTGTTGTTGTTGTTTATTTGACGTTTATGTTATTGTTGATGATGTTGTTGTTGTTGTTTTTTATTTGATGTTGTTGTTGTTGTTGTTGTTTATTTGACGTTGTTGTTGTTGTTGTTGTTGTTTATTTGACGTTGTTGTTGTTGTTTATTTGACGTTGTTGTTGTCGTTGTTGTTTATTTGACGTTGTTGTTGTTATTTATTTGACGTTGTTGTTGTTGTTGTTTATTTGACGTTGTTGTTTATTTGACATTGTTGTTTATTTGACGTTGTTGTTGTTGTTTATTTGACGTTGTTGTTGTTATTTGAAATTGTTGTTGTTGTATTTGTTGTTGTTGTTTATTTGACGTGGTTGTTGTTGTTTATTTGACGTTATTGTTGTTGTTTATTTGACGTTGTTATTGTTGTTGTTGTTGTTTATTTGACGTTGTTGTTGTTGTTGTTTATTTGACGTTGTTGTTGTTGTTGTAGTTTATTAGACATTGTAAATGTTGTTGACATTGTTGTTGTTGTTTTTGTTGTTTATTTGACGTTGTTGTTGTTGTTGTTATTTTTGTTTTTGTTATTGTTGGTGTTGTTGTTGTTTATTTGACGTTGTTGTTGTTGTTGTTTATTTGACGTTGTTGTTGTTGTTGTTTATTAGACGTTGTTTTAGTTGTTTATTTGACGTTGTTGTTGTTGTTGTTTATTTGACGTTGTTGTTGTTGTTTATTTGACATTGTTGTTGTTGTTGTTGTTGTTGACGTTGTAGTTGTAGTTGTTTATTTGACGTTGTTGTTGTTGTTTATTTGACACTGCTGTTGTTGTTGTTGTTTATTTGACGTTGTTGTTGTTTTTTATTTGACGTTGTTGTTGTTGACATTGTTGTTGTTGGTGTTTATTTGACGTTGTTGTTGTTGTTTTTTATTTGACGATGTTGTTGATGTTGTTTTTTATTTGACATTGTTATTATTGTTGTTGTTGTTGTTGTTGTTGTTTATTTGACGTTGTTGTTGACGTTGTTGTTGTTGTTTATTTCACGTTGTTGTTGTTGTTGTTGTTGTTTATTTGACGTTGTTAATGTTGTTGACATAGTTGTTGTTGTTTTTGTTGTTTATTTGACGTTGTTATTGTTGTTGTTGTTTTTGTTGTTGTTATTGTTGGGGTTGTGGTTGTTTATTTGACGTTGTTGTTGTTGTTTATTTGACGTTGTTGTTGTTGTTTATTTGACGTAGTTGTTGTTATTGACGTTGTTGTTGTTGTTGTTGTTGTTGTTGTTGTTTATTTGACGTTTATGTTGTTGTTGATGATGTTGTTGTTGTTGTTTTTTATTTGACGTTGTTGTTGTTGTTGTTTATTTGACGTAGTTGTTGTTATTGACGTTGTTGTTGTTGTTGTTGTTGTTGTTTATTTGACGTTTATGTTGTTGTTGATGATGTTGTTGTTGTTGTTTTTTATTTGACGTTGTTGTTGTTGTTGTTTATTTGACGTTGTTGTTGTTGTTGTTGTTAATTTGATGTTGTTGTTGTTGTTTATTTGACGTTGTTGTTGTTGTTGTTTATTTGACGTTGTTGTTGTTATTTATTTGACGTTGTTGTTGTTGTTGTTTATTTGACGTTGTTGTTTATTTGACATTGTTGTTTATTTGACGTTGTTGTTGTTGTTTATTTGACGTTGTTGTTGTTATTTGAAATTGTTGTTGTTGTATTTGTTGTTGTTGTTTATTTGACGTTGTTGTTGTTGTTTATTTGACGTTATTGTTGTTGTTTATTTGACGTTGTTATTGTTGTTATTGTTGTTTATTTGACGTTGTTGTTGTTGTTGTTTATTTGACGTTGTTGTTGTTGTTGTTTATTAGACATTGTTAATGTTGTTGACATTGTTGTTGTTGTTTTTGTTGTTTATTTGACGTTGTTGTTGTTGTTGTTATTATTTTTGTTTTTGTTATTGTTGGTGTTGTTGTTGTTTATTTGACGTTGTTGTTATTGTTGTTTATTTGACGTTGTTGTTGTTGTTGTTGTTTATTAGACGTTGTTTTAGTTGTTTATTTGACGTTGTTGTTGTTGTTGTTGTTTATTTGACGTTGTTGTTGTTGTTGTTTATTTGACATTGCTGTTGTTGTTGTTGTTGTTGACGTTGTAGTTGTAGTTGTTTATTTGACGTTGTTGTTGTTGTTGTTTATTTGACATTGCTGTTGTTGTTGTTGTTTATTTGACGTTGTTGTTGTTTTTTATTTGACGTTGTTGTTGTTGACATTGTTGTTGTTGTTGTTGTTGTTTATTTGACGTTGTTGTTGTTGTTTATTTGACGTTGTTGTTGTTGTTGTTTATTTGACATTGTTGTTGTTGTTGTTGTTGTTGTTGACGTTGTTGTTGTAGTTGTTTATTTGACGTTGTTGTTGTTGTTGTTTATTTGATGTTGTTTTAGTTGTTGTTGTTTATTTGATGTTGTTTTAGTTGTTGTTGTTTATTTGACGTTGTTGTTGTTTTTTATTTGACGTTGTTGTTGTTGACATTGTTGTTGTTGTTGTTTATTTGACGTTCTTGTTGTTATTTTTTATTTGGCGTTATTGTTGTTGACATTGTTGTTGTTGTTGTTTATTTGACGTTGTTGTTGTTGTTTTTCATTTGACGTTGTTGTTGACGTTGTTTTTTATTTGACATTGTTATTGTTGTTGTTGTTGTTGTTGTTGTTTATTTGACGTTGTTGTTGACGTTTTTGTTGTTGTTTATTTCACGTTGTTGTTGTTGTTGTTGTTGTTTATTTGATGTTGTTAATGTTGTTGACATAGTTGTTGTTGTTTTTGTTTATTAATGAGACGTTGTTATTGTTGTTGTTGTTTTTGTTGTTGTTTTTTATTTGACGTTGTTGTTGTTGTTTATTTGACGTTGTTGTTGTTGTTGTTTATTTGACATTGTTGTTGTTGTTGTTGTAGTTGACGTTGTTGTTGTAGTTGTTTATTTGACGTTGTTGTTGTTGTTGTTGTTTATTTGATGTTGTTTTAGTTGTTGTTGTTTATTTGACGTTGTTGTTGTTTTTTATTTGACGTTGTTGTTGTTAACATTGTTGTTGTTGTTTATTTGACATTTTTGTTGTTGTTGATGTTGTTGTTGTTGTTTTTTATTTGACGTTGTTGTTGTTGTTTATTTGACGTTATTGTTGTTGTTATTGTTGTTGTTGTTGTTAATTTGACGTTGTTGTTGTTGTTGTTTATTTGACGTTGTTGTTGTTGTTTATTTGACATTGTTGTTGTTGTTGATTATTTGATGTTCTTGTTGTTGTTATTTATTTGACGTTGTTGTTGTTGTTATTGTTTATTTGACGTTGTTGTTGTTGTTGTTTATTTGACGTTGTTATTGTTGTTTATTGGACGTTGTTATTGTTGTTTATTTGACGTTGTTTTTGTTATTTTACTTTGTTGTTGTTGTTGTATTTGTTGTTGTTGTTGTTGTTGTTTATTTGACGTTCTTGTTGTTGTTGACGTTGTTGTTGTTGTTTATTTGATGTTGTTATTGTTGTTGTTGACATAGTTGTTGTTGTTTATTTGACGTTGTTGTTGTTTATTTGACGTTGTTGTTGTTGTTGTTAACGTTGTTGTTGTTGTTATTTATTGGACGTTGTTGTTGTTGTTTATTTTAACGTTGTTGTTGTTGTTGACGGTGTTGATGTTGTTGTTGTTTATTTGACGTTGTTGTTGTTGTTGTTATTTATTTGACGTTGTTGTTGTTGTTGTTTATTTGACGTTGTTGTTGTTGTTTATTTGACGTTGTTGTTGTTGTTTATTTGACGTTGTTGTTGTTGTTTATATGACGTTATTGTTGTTGTTATTGTTTATTTGACGTTGTTGTTGTTTATTTGACGTTGTTATTGTTGTTTATTTGACGTTGTTTTTGTTATTTGACGTTGTTGTTGTTGTTGTTGTTGTATTTGTTGTTGTTCTTGTTGTTGTTGTTGCTTAGTTGACGTTGTTGTTATTGTTGCTATTTATTTGACGTTATTGTTGTTGTTGTTGTTTATTTGACGTTGTTGTTGTTGTTTATTTGACGTTGTTGTTGTTGTTATTGTATTTGTTATTGTTGTTATTGTTGTTGCTTATTTGACGTTGTTGTTATTGTTGTTGTTTATTTGACGTTGTTGTTGTTGTTATTCATTTGACGTTGTTGTTGTTGTTTATTTGATGTTTTTGTTGTTGTTCTTCATTTGACGTTGTTGTTGTCGTTGTTTTTGTTGTTTATTTGACGTTGTTGTTATTTATTTGACGTTGTTGTTGTTGTTTATTTGACGTTGTTGGTGACGTTGTTGTTGTTGTTATTTATTTGACGTTGTCATTGTTGTTATTGTTGTTTATTTGACGTTGTTGTTGTTGTTGACGTTGTTGTTGTTATTGTTTATTTGATGTTGTTGTTGTTGTTGACATAGTTGTTGTTGTTTATTTGACGTTGTTGTTGTTGTTGACGTTGTTGTTTATTTGACATTGTTGTTGTTGTTGTTGTTTATTTGACGTTGTTGTTGTTGTTGTTGACGTTGTTGTTGTTGTTGTTTATTGGACGTTGTTGTTGTTGTTTATTTGACATTGTTGTTGTTGTTGATGGTGTTGTTATTGTTGTTGTTTATTTGACATTGTTGTTGTTGTTGATGGTGTTGTTATTGTTGTTGTTTATTTGACATTGTTGTTGTTGTTATTATTTATTTGACGTTGTTGTTGTTGTTGTTTATTTGACGTTGTTGTTGTTTATTTGACGTTGTTGTTTATTTGACGTTGTTGTTGTTTTTTATTTGACGTTGTTGTTGTTAATTGAAGTTGTTGTTGTTGTTGTTTATTTGACGTTGTGGTAGTTGTTTATTTGACGTTGTTGTTGTTGTTTATTTGACATTGTTATTGTTGTTGTTGTTGTTGTTGTTTATTTGACATTGTTGTTGACGTTGTTGTTGTTGTTTATTTGACGTTGTTGTTGTTGTTGTTTATTTGACGTTGTTAATGTTATTGACATAGTTGTTGTTGTTTTTGTTGTTTATTTGACGTTGTTATTGTTGTTGTTGTTTTTGTTGTTGTTATTGTTGTTGTTGTTGTTGTTTATTTGACGTTGTTGTTGTTGTTGTTGTTTATTTGACGTTGTTGTTGTTGTTGTTTATTTGACATTGTTGTTGTTGTTTATTTGACGTTGTTGTTGTTGTTTATTTGACGTTGTTGTTGTTTTTGTTTATTTGACATTGTTGTTGTTGTTGTTGACGTTGTTGTTGTAGTTGTTTATTTGACGTTGTTGTTTTTGTTGTTGTTTATTAGATGTTGTTTTAGTTGTTGTTGTTTATTTGACGTTGTTGTTGTTTTTTATTTTACATTGTTGTTGTTGACATTGTTGTTGTTGTTGTTGTTTATTTGACGTTCTTGTTGTTGTTTTTTATTTGACGTTGTTGTTGTTAACATTGTTGTTGTTGTTTATTTGACGTAGTTGTTGTTATTGACGTTGTTGTTGTTGTTGTTGTTGTTTATTTGACGTTTATGTTGTTGTTGATGATGTTGTTGTTGTTGTTTTTTATTTGATGTTGTTGTTGTTGTTGTTGTTTATTTGACGTTGTTGTTGTTGTTGTTTATTTGACGTTGTTGTTGTTGTTTATTTGACGTTGTTGTTGTCGTTGTTGTTTATTTGACGTTGTTGTTGTTATTTATTTGACGTTGTTGTTGTTGTTGTTTATTTGACGTTGTTGTTTATTTGACATTGTTGTTTATTTGACGTTGTTGTTGTTGTTTATTTGACGTTGTTGTTGTTATTTGAAATTGTTGTTGTTGTATTTGTTGTTGTTGTTTATTTGACGTGGTTGTTGTTGTTTATTTGACGTTATTGTTGTTGTTTATTTGACGTTGTTATTGTTGTTGTTGTTGTTTATTTGACGTTGTTGTTGTTGTTGTTTATTTGACGTTGTTATTGTTGTTGTTTATTAGACATTGTAAATGTTGTTGACATTGTTGTTGTTGTTTTTGTTGTTTATTTGACGTTGTTGTTGTTGTTGTTGTTATTTTTGTTTTTGTTATTGTTGGTGTTGTTGTTGTTTATTTGACGTTGTTGTTGTTGTTGTTGTTTATTTGACGTTGTTGTTGTTGTTGTTTATTTGACGTTGTTGTTGTTGTTGTTTATTAGACGTTGTTTTAGTTGTTTATTTGACGTTGTTGTTGTTGTTGTTTATTTGACGTTGTTGTTGTTGTTTATTTGACATTGTTGTTGTTGTTGTTGTTGACGTTGTAGTCGTAGTTGTTTATTTGACGTTGTTGTTGTTGTTTATTTGACATTGCTGTTGTTGTTGTTGTTTATTTGACGTTGTTGTTGTTTTTTATTTGACGTTGTTGTTGTTGACATTGTTGTTGTTGGTGTTTATTTGACGTTGTTGTTGTTGTTTTTTATTTGACGTTGTTGTTGATGTTGTTTTTTATTTGACATTGTTATTATTGTTGTTGTTGTTGTTGTTGTTGTTGTTTATTTGACGTTGTTGTTGACGTTGTTGTTGTTGTTTATTTCACGTTGTTGTTGTTGTTGTTGTTGTTTATTTGACGTTGTTAATGTTGTTGACATAGTTGTTGTTGTTTTTGTTGTTTATTTGACGTTGTTATTGTTGTTGTTGTTTTTGTTGTTGTTATTGTTGGGGTTGTGGTTGTTTATTTGACGTTGTTGTTGTTGTTTATTTGACGTTGTTGTTGTTGTTGTTTATTTGACGTTGTTGTTATTGTTGTTTATTTGACGTTGTTGTTGTTGTTGTTTATTTGACGTTGTTGTTGTTGTTGTTTATATGACATTGTTGTTGTTGTTGTTGTTGTTGTTGACGTTGTTGTTGTAGTTGTTTATTTGACGTTGTTGTTGTTGTTTATTTGATGTTGTTTTAGTTGTTGTTGTTTATTTGACGTTGTTGTTGTTTTTTATTTGACGTTGTTGTTGTTGACATTGTTGTTATTGTTGTTTATTTGACGTTCTTGTTGTTATTTTTTATTTGACGTTGTTGTTGTTGACATTGTTGTTGTTGTTGTTGTTTATTTGACGTAGTTGTTGTTATTGACGTTGTTGTTGTTGTTGTTTATTTGACGTTTATGCTGTTGTTGATGTTGTTGTTGTTGTTGTTTTTTATTTGACATTGTTGTTGTTGTTGTTTTTTTGATGTTGTTGTTGTTGTTATTGTTGTTGTTGTTGTTGTTAATTTGACGTTGTTGTTGTTGTTTATTTGACGCTGTTGTTGTTTTTTATTTGACGTTGTTGTTGTTATTTGAAATTGTTGTTGTTGTGGTATTTGTTGTTGTTGTTGTTTATTTGACGTTGTTGTTGTTGTTTATTTGACGTTATTGTTGTTGTTTATTTGACGTTGTTATTGTTGTTGTTGTTGTTTATTTGACGTTGTTGTTGTTGTTGTTTATTTGACGTTGTTGTTGTTGTTGTTTATTAGACGTTGTTAATGTCTATGACATTGTTGTTGTTGTTTTTGTTGTTTATTTGACGTTGTTGTTATTGTTGTTGTTGTTATTTTTGTTGTTGTTATTGTTGGTGTTGTTGTTGTTTATTTGACGTTGTTGTTGTTGTTGTTTATTTGACATTGTTGTTTATGTTGTTTATTTGACGTTGTTGTTGTTGTTTATTCAACGTTGTTGTTGTTGTTGTTTTTTTGAAATTGCTGTTGTTGTTGTTCTTGACGTTGTTGTAGTTGTTTATTTGACGTTGTTGTCGTTGTTGTTTATTTGATGTTGTTTTAGTTGTTGTTGTTTATTTGTTGTTGTTGTTGTTTTTTATTTGATGTTGTTGTTGTTGACATTGTTGTTGTTGTTGTTGTTTATTTGACATTGTTGTTGTTGTTTTTTATTTGACGTTGTTGTTGTTGACATTGTTGTTGTTGTTGTTTATTTGACGTTGTTGTTGTTGTTGTTTATTTGACGTTGTTGTTGTTATTGACGTTGTTGTTGTTGTTGTTTATTTGACATTTTTGTTGTTGTTGATGTTGTTGTTGTTGTTGTTTTTTATTTGACGTTGTTGTTGTTGTTAATTTGACGTTGTTGTTGTTCTTATTGTTGTTGTTGTTGTTAATTTGACATTGTTGTTGTTGTTGTTTATTTGACGTTGTTGTTGTTGTTTATTTGACGTTGTTGTTGTTGTTTATTTGATGTTGTTGTTGTTATTTATTTGACGTTGTTAATGTTGTTGACATTGTTGTTGTTGTTTTTGTTGTTTATTTGACGTTGTTGTTGTTGTTGTTGTTATTTTTGTTGTTGTTATTGTTGGTGCTGTTGTTGTTTATTTGACGTTCTTGTTGTTGTTGTTGTTTATTTGACGTTGTTGTTGTTTATTTGACGTTGTTGTTGTTGTTTATTTGACGTTGTTGTTGTTGTTGTTTATTTGACGTTGTTGTTGTTGTTTATTTGACATTGTTGTTGTTGTTGTTGTTGTTGACGTTGTTGTTGTAGTTGTTTATTTGACGTTGTTGTTGTTGTTGTTTATTTGATGTTGTTTTAGTTGTTGTTGTTTATTTGACGTTGTTGTTGTTTTTTATTTGACGTTATTGTTGTTGACATTGTTGTTATTGTTTTTTATTTGACGTTGTTGTTATTGTTTTTTATTTGACGTTGTTGTTGACATTGTTGTTGTTGTTGTTTATTTGACGTTGTTGTTGTTGTTTATTTGACGTAGTTGTTGTTATTGACGTTGTTGTTGTTGTTGTTTATTTGACATTTTTGTTGTTGTTGATGTTGTTGTTTTTTATTTGACGTTGTTGTTGTTGTTGTTTATTTGACGTTGTTGTTGTTGTTGTTGTTAATTTGACGTTGTTGTTGTTGTTGTTTATTTGACGTTGTTGTTGTTGTTGTTTATTTGACGTTGTTGTTGTTGTTTATTTGATGTTGTTGTTGTTGTTATTTATTTGACGTTGTTGTTGTTGTTATTATTTATTTAACGTTGTTGTTGTTGTTGTTGTTTATTTGACGTTGTTATTGTTGTTTATTGGACGTTGTTATTGTTGTTTATTTGACGTTGTTTTTGTTATTTTACGTTGTTGTTGTTGTTGTTGTATTTGTTGTTATTGTATTTGTTGGTGTTGTTGTTGTTGCTTATTTGACGTTGTTGTTATAGTTGCTATTTATTTGACGTTGTTATTGTTGTTGTTTATTTGACGTTGTTGTTGTTGTTTTTGTTGTTTATTTGACGTTGTTGTTGTTATTTATTTGACGTTGTTGTTGTTGTTGTTTATTTGACGTTGTTGTTAACGTTGTTGTTGTTGGTGTTTATTTGACGTTGTTGTTGTTGTTGTTGTTGTCTATTTGACGTTGTTGTTGTTGTTGTTGACGTTGTTAATGTTGTTGTTTATTTGATGTTGTTATTGTTGTTGTTGACATAGTTGTTGTTGTTTATTTGACGTTGTTGTTGTTATTGACGTTGTTGTTGTTGTTGTTGTTTATTTGACATTTTTGTTATTGTTGATGTTGTTGTTGTTGTTGTTTTGTTATTTGACGTTGTTGTTGTTGTTGTTTATTTGACGTTGTTGTTGTTCTTATTGTTGTTGTTGTTGTTAATTTGACATTGTTGTTGTTGTTGTTTATTTGACGTTGTTGTTGTTGTTGTTTATTTGACGTTGTTGTTGTTGTTTATTTGATGTTGTTGTTGTTGTTATTTATTTGATGTTGTTAATGTTGTTGACATTGTTGTTGTTGTTTTTGTTGTTTATTTGACGTTGTTGTTGTTGTTGTTGTTATTTTTGTTGTTGTTATTGTTGGTGCTGTTGTTGTTTATTTGACGTTCTTGTTGTTGTTGTTGTTTATTTGACGTTGTTGTTGTTTATTTGACGTTGTTGTTGTTGTTTATTTGACGTTGTTGTTGTTGTTGTTTATTTGACGTTGTTGTTGTTGTTGTTTATTTGACATTGCTGTTGTTGTTGTTGTTGACGTTGTTGTTGTAGTTGTTAATTTGACGTTGTTGTTGTTGTTGTTTATTTGATGTTGTTTTAGTTGTTGTTGTTTATTTGACGTTGTTGTTGTTTTTTATTTGACGTTGTTGTTGTTGACATTGTTGTTATTGTTTTTTATTTGACGTTGTTGTTATTGTTTTTTATTTGACGTTGTTGTTGTTGACATTGTTGTTGTTGTTGTTTATTTGACGTTGTTGTTGTTTTTTATTTGACGTAGTTGTTGTTATTGACGTTGTTGTTGTTGTTGTTTATTTGACATTTTTGTTGTTGTTGATGTTGTTGTTTTTTATTTGACGTTGTTGTTGTTGTTGTTTATTTGACGTTGTTGTTGTTGTTATTGTTGTTGTTGTTGTTAATTTGACGTTGTTGTTGTTGTTGTTTATTTGACGTTGTTGTTGTTGTTGTTTATTTGACATTGTTGTTGTTGTTGTTTATTTGATGTTGTTGTTGTTGTTATTTATTTGACGTTGTTGTTGTTGTTATTATTTATTTAACGTTGTTGTTGTTGTTTATTTGACGTTGTTATTGTTGTTTATTGGACGTTGTTATTGTTGTTTATTTGACGTTGTTTTTGTTATTTTACGTTGTTGTTGTTGTTGTATTTGTTGTTGTTGTATTTGTTGGTGTTGTTGTTGTTGCTTATTTGACGTTGTTGTTATTGTTGCTATTTATTTGACGTTGTTATTGTTGTTGTTTATGTGACGTTGTTGTTGTTGTTTTTGTTGTTTATTTGACGTTGTTGTTGTTATTTATTTGACGTTGTTGTTGTTGTTGTTGTTGTTTATTTGATGTTGTTGTTAACATTGTTGTTGTTGGTGTTTATTTGACGTTGTTGTTGTTGTTGTTGTTGTTTATTTGACGTTGTTGTTGTTGTTGACGTTGTTATTGTTGTTGTTTATTTGATGTTGTTATTGTTGTTGTTGACATAGTTGTTGTTGTTTATTTGACGTTGTTGTTGTTGTTGTTGTTGCCGTTGTTGTTTATTTGACATTGTTGTTGTTGTTGTTTATTTGACGTTGTTGTTGTTGTTGTTATTGTTGTTGTTGTTGTTGTTGTTAATTTGACGTTGTTGTTGTTGTTTATTTGACGTTGTTGTTGTTGTTGTTTATTTAATGTTGTTGTTGTTATTTATTTGACGTTGTTGTTGTTGTTGTTTATTTGACGTTGTTGTTTATTTGACATTGTTGTTTATTTGACGTCGTTGTTGTTATCTGAAGTTGTTGTTGTTGTTGTTGTTTATTTGACGTTATTGTTGTTGTTGTTTATTTGACGTTGTTGTTGTTGTTGTTATATTTGTTATTGTTGTTATTGTTGTTGCTTATTTGACGTTGACGTTATTGTTGTTGTTGTTTATTTGAAGTTGTTGTTGTTGTTGACGTTGTTGTTGTTGTTTATTTGACGTTGTTGTTGTTGTTGTTGTTGTTGTTCTTTATTTGACGTTGTTGTTGTTGTTGTTTTTGTTGTTTATTTGACGTTGTTGTTGTTATTTATTTGACGTTGTTGTTGTTGTTGTTTATTTGACGTTGTTGTTGTTTATTTGACGTTGTTGTTTATTTGACGTTGTTGTTTATTTGACGTTGTTGTTTATTTGACGTTGTTGTTGTTATTTGAAGTTGTTGTTGTTGTTGTATTTGTTGTTGTTGTTGTTGTTGTTTATTTGACGTTGTTAATGTTTTTGACATTGTTGTTGTTGTTGTTTCTGTTGTTTATTTGACGTTGTTGTTGTTGTTGTTGTTTATTTGACGTTGTTGTTGTTG
>OX451735.1:1336987700-1336990200 GCA_948472305.1 Vicia faba | reverse complement strand
TTATTTGACGTTGTTGTTGTTTATTTGACGTTGTTGTTGTTGTTTATTTGACGTTGTTGTTGTTGTTGTTGTTGTTTATTTGACATTGTTGTTGTTGTTGTTGTTGACGTTGTTGTTGTAGTTGTTAATTTGACGTTGTTGTTGTTGTTGTTTATTTGATGTTGTTTTAGTTGTTGTTGTTTATTTGACGTTGTTGTTGTTTTTTATTTGACGTTGTTGTTGTTGACATTGTTGTTATTGTTTTTTATTTGACGTTGTTGTTATTGTTTTTTATTTGACGTTGTTGTTGTTGACATTGTTGTTGTTGTTGTTTATTTGACGTTGTTGTTGTTTTTTATTTGACGTAGTTGTTGTTATTGACGTTGTTGTTGTTGTTGTTTATTTGACATTTTTGTTGTTGTTGATGTTGTTGTTTTTTATTTGACGTTGTTGTTGTTGTTGTTTATTTGACGTTGTTGTTGTTGTTATTGTTGTTGTTGTTGTTAATTTGACGTTGTTGTTGTTGTTGTTTATTTGACGTTGTTGTTGTTGTTGTTTATTTGACATTGTTGTTGTTGTTGTTTATTTGATGTTGTTGTTGTTGTTATTTATTTGACGTTGTTGTTGTTGTTATTATTTATTTAACGTTGTTGTTGTTGTTTATTTGACGTTGTTATTGTTGTTTATTGGACGTTGTTATTGTTGTTTATTTGACGTTGTTTTTGTTATTTTACGTTGTTGTTGTTGTTGTTGTATTTGTTGTTGTTGTATTTGTTGGTGTTGTTGTTGTTGCTTATTTGACGTTGTTGTTATTGTTGCTATTTATTTGACGTTGTTATTGTTGTTGTTTATGTGACGTTGTTGTTGTTGTTTTTGTTGTTTATTTGACGTTGTTGTTGTTATTTATTTGACGTTGTTGTTGTTGTTGTTGTTGTTTATTTGATGTTGTTGTTAACATTGTTGTTGTTGGTGTTTATTTGACGTTGTTGTTGTTGTTGTTGTTGTTGTTTATTTGACGTTGTTGTTGTTGTTGACGTTGTTATTGTTGTTGTTTATTTGATGTTGTTATTGTTGTTGTTGACATAGTTGTTGTTGTTTATTTGACGTTGTTGTTGTTGTTGTTGTTGTTGCCGTTGTTGTTTATTTGACATTGTTGTTGTTGTTGTTTATTTGACGTTGTTGTTGTTGTTGTTATTGTTGTTGTTGTTGTTGTTGTTAATTTGACGTTGTTGTTGTTGTTTATTTGACGTTGTTGTTGTTGTTGTTTATTTAATGTTGTTGTTGTTATTTATTTGACGTTGTTGTTGTTGTTGTTTATTTGACGTTGTTGTTTATTTGACATTGTTGTTTATTTGACGTCGTTGTTGTTATCTGAAGTTGTTGTTGTTGTTGTTGTTTATTTGACGTTATTGTTGTTGTTGTTTATTTGACGTTGTTGTTGTTGTTGTTATATTTGTTATTGTTGTTATTGTTGTTGCTTATTTGACGTTGACGTTATTGTTGTTGTTGTTTATTTGAAGTTGTTGTTGTTGTTGACGTTGTTGTTGTTGTTTATTTGACGTTGTTGTTGTTGTTGTTGTTGTTGTTCTTTATTTGACGTTGTTGTTGTTGTTGTTTTTGTTGTTTATTTGACGTTGTTGTTGTTATTTATTTGACGTTGTTGTTGTTGTTGTTTATTTGACGTTGTTGTTGTTTATTTGACGTTGTTGTTTATTTGACGTTGTTGTTTATTTGACGTTGTTGTTTATTTGACGTTGTTGTTGTTATTTGAAGTTGTTGTTGTTGTTGTATTTGTTGTTGTTGTTGTTGTTGTTTATTTGACGTTGTTAATGTTTTTGACATTGTTGTTGTTGTTGTTTCTGTTGTTTATTTGACGTTGTTGTTGTTGTTGTTGTTTATTTGACGTTGTTGTTGTTGTTTATTTGACGTTGTTGTTGTTGTTGTTTATTTGACATTGTTGTTGTTGTTGTTGTTGTTGTTGACGTTGTTGTTGTAGTTGTTTATTTGACGTTGTTGTTGTTGTTGTTTATTTGATGTTGTTTTAGTTGTTGTTGTTTATTTGACGTTGTTGTTGTTGTTATTATTTATTTGACGTTGTTGTTGTTGTTTATTTGACGTTGTTATTGTTGTTTATTGGACGTTGTTATTGTTGTTTATTTGACGTTGTTTTTGTTATTTTACGTTGTTGTTGTTGTTGTTGTTGTTGTTGTATTTGTTGTTGTTGTATTTGTTGGTGTTGTTGTTGTTGCTTATTTGACGTTGTTGTTATTGTTGCTATTTATTTGACGTTGTTATTGTTGTTTTTTATTTGACGTTGTTGTTGTTGTTTTTGTTGTTTATTTGACGTTGTTGTTGTTATTTATTTGACGTTGTTGTTGTTGTTGTTGTTTATTTGACGTTATTGTTAACGTTGTTGTTGTTGGTGTTTATTTGACGTTGTTGTTGTTGTTGTTGTTGTTTATTTGACGTTGTTGTTGTTGTTGTTGACGTTGTTATTGTTGTTGTTTATTTGATGTTGTTA
>OX451735.1:1336960200-1336965200 GCA_948472305.1 Vicia faba | reverse complement strand
CATTTTTGTTGTTGTTGATGTTGTTGTTGTTGTTGTTTTTTATTTGACGTTGTTGTTGTTGTTGTTTATTTGACGTTGTTGTTGTTCTTATTGTTGTTGTTGTTGTTAATTTGACATTGTTGTTGTTGTTGTTTATTTGACGTTGTTGTTGTTGTTGTTTATTTGACGTTGTTGTTGTTGTTTATTTGATGTTGTTGTTGTTGTTATTTATTTGACGTTGTTAATGTTGTTGACATTGTTGTTGTTGTTTTTGTTGTTTATTTGACGTTGTTGTTGTTGTTGTTATTTTTGTTGTTGTTATTGTTGGTGCTGTTGTTGTTTATTTGACGTTCTTGTTGTTGTTGTTGTTTATTTGACGTTGTTGTTGTTTATTTGACGTTGTTGTTGTTGTTTATTTGACGTTGTTGTTGTTTATTTGACGTTGTTGTTGTTGTTTATTTGACGTTGTTGTTGTTGTTGTTTATTTGACGTTGTTGTTGTTGTTGTTTATTTGACATTGCTGTTGTTGTTGTTTTAGACGTTATTGTTGTAGTTGTTTATTTGACGTTGTTGTTGTTGTTGTTTATTTGATGTTGTTTTAGTTGTTGTTGTTTATTTGACATTGTTGTTGTTTTTTATTTGACGTTGTTGTTGTTGACATTGTTGTTATTGTTTTTTATTTGACGTTGTTGTTATTGTTTTTTATTTGACGTTGTTGTTGTTGACATTGTTGTTGTTGTTGTTTATTTGACGTTGTTGTTGTTGTTTATTTGACGTAGTTGTTGTTATTGACGTTGTTGTTGTTGTTGTTGTTTATTTGACATTTTTGTTGTTGTTGATGTTGTTGTTTTTTATTTGACGTTGTTGTTGTTGTTGTTTATTTGACGTTGTTGTTGTTGTTGTTATTGTTGTTGTTGTTGTTAATTTGACATTGTTGTTGTTGTTGTTTATTTGACGTTGTTGTTGTTGTTGTTTATTTGACGTTGTTGTTGTTGTTGTTTATTTGATGTTGTTGTTGTTGTTATTTATTTGACGTTGTTGTTGTTGTTATTATTTATTTGACGTTGTTGTTGTTGTTTATTTGACGTTGTTTATTGGACGTTGTTATTGTTTTTTATTTGACGTTGTTTTTGTTATTTTACGTTGTTGTTGTTGTTGTTGTTGTTGTATTTGTTGTTGTTGTATTTGTTGTTGATGTTGTTGTTGCTTATTTGACGTTGTTGTTATTGTTGCTATTTATTTGACGTTGTTATTGTTGTTGTTTATTTGACGTTGTTGTTGTTGTTTTTGTTGTTTATTTGACGTTGTTGTTGTTATTTATTTGACGTTGTTGTTGTTGTTGTTGTTTATTTGACGTTGTTGTTAACGTTGTTGTTGTTGGTGTTTATTTGACGTTGTTGTTCTTGTTGTTGTTTATTTGACGTTGTTGTTGTTGTTGTTGACGTTGTTATTGTTGTTGTTTATTTGATGTTGTTATTGTTGTTGTTGACATAGTTGTTGTTGTTTATTTGACGTTGTTGTTGTTGTTGTTGTTGTCGTTGTTGTTTATTTGACATTGTTGTTGTTGTTGTTTATTTGACGTTGTTGTTGTTGTTGTTATTGTTGTTGTTGTTGTTGTTAATTTGACGTTGTTGTTGTTGTTTATTTGACGTTGTTGTTGTTGTTGTTTATTTAACGTTGTTGTTGTTGTTATTTATTTGACGTTGTTGTTGTTGTTGTTTATTTGACGTTGTTGTTTATTTGACATTGTTGTTTATTTGACGTTGTTGTTTATTTGACGTTGTTGTTGTTATTTGAAGTTGTTGTTGTTGTTGTATTTATTGTTGTTGTTGTTGTTGTTGTTGTTTATTTGACGTTGTTGTTGTTGTTTATTTGACGTTATTGTTGTTGTTTATTTGACATTGTTATTGTTGTTGTTGTTGTTTATTTGACGTTGTTGTTGACGTTGTTGTTGTTGTTGTTTATTTGACGTTGTTGTTGTTGTTGTTTATTAGACGTTGTTAATGTTGTTGACATTGTTGTTGTTGTTTTTGTTGTTTATTTGACGTTGTTGTTGTTGTTGTTGTTATTTTTGTTGTTGTTATTGTTGGTGTTGTTGTTGTTTATTTGACGTTGTTGTTATTGTTGTTATTGTTGTTGTTGTTGTTAATTTGACGTTGTTGTTGTTGTTGTTTATTTGACGTTGTTGTTGTTGTTGTTTATTTGACGTTGTTGTTGTTGTTGTTTATTTGATGTTGTTGTTGTTGTTATTTATTTGACGTTGTTGTTGTTGTTATTATTTATTTGACGTTGTTGTTGTTGTTTATTTGACGTTGTTATTGTTGTTTATTGGACGTTGTTATTGTCGTTTATTTGACGTTGTTTTTGTTATTTTACGTTGTTGTTGTTGTATTTGTTGTTGTTGTATTTGTTGTTGTTGTTGTTGTTGCTTATTTGACGTTGTTGTTATTGTTGCTATTTATTTGACGTTGTTATTGTTGTTGTTTATTTGACGTTGTTGTTATTATTGTTGTTTATTTGATGTTATTGTTGTTGTTGTTTATTTGACGTTGTTGTTGTTATATTTGTTATTTTTGTTATTGTTGTTGCTTATTTGACGTTGACGTTATTGTTGTTGTTGTTTATTTGAAGTTGTTGTTGTTGTTGTTGACGTTGTTGTTGTTGTTGTTTATTTGACGTTGTTGTTGTTGTTGTTGTTGTTCTTTATTTGACGTTGTTGTTGTTGTTGTTTTTGTTGTTTATTTGACGTTGTTGTTGTTATTTATTTGACGTTGTTGTTGTTGTTGTTGTTTATTTGACGTTGTTGTTAATGTTGTTGTTGTTGTTGGTGTTTATTTGACGTTGTTGTTGTTGTTGTTGTTTATTTGACGTTGTTGTTGTTGTTGTTGACGTTGTTATTGTTGTTGTTTATTTGATGTTGTTATTGTTGTTGTTGACATAGTTGTTGTTGTTTATTTGACGTTGTTGTTGTTGTTGCCGTTGTTGTTTATTTGACATTGTTGTTGTTGTTGTTGATTTGACGTTGTTGTTGTTGTTAATATTGTTGTTGTTGTTGTTGTTAATTTAACGTTGTTGTTGTTGTTTATTTGACGTTGTTATTGTTGTTGTTTATTTAACGTTGTTGTTGTTGTTTATTTGACGTTATTGTTGTTGTTTATTTGACGTTGTTATTGTTGTTGTTGTTGTTTATTTGACGTTGTTGTTGTTGTTGTTTATTTGACGTTGTTGTTGTTGTTGTTTATTAGAAGTTGTTAATGTCTATGACATTGTTGTTGTTGTTTTTGTTGTTTATTTGACATTGTTGTTATTGTTGTTGTTGTTATTTTTGTTGTTGTTATTGTTGGTGTTGTTGTTGTTTATTTGACGTTGTTGTTGTTGTTTATTTGACATTGTTGTTGTTGTTGTTTATTTGACGTTGTTGTTGTTGTTTATTTGACGTTGTTGTTGTTGTTGTTTTTTTGAAATTGTTGTTGTTGTTGTTGTTGACGTTGTTGTAGTTGTTTATTTGACGTTGTTGTCGTTGTTGTTTATTTGATGTTGTTTTAGTTGTTGTTGTTTATTTGTTGTTGTTGTTGTTTTTTATTTGACGTTGTTGTTGTTGACATTGTTGTTGTTGTTGTTGTTTATTTGACGTTGTTGTTGTTGTTTTTTATTTGACGTTGTTGTTGTTGACATTGTTGTTGTTGTTGTTGTTTGTTTGACGTTGTTGTTGTTGTTGTTTAGTTGACGTTGTTGTTGTTATTGACGTTGTTGTTGTTGTTGTTGTTTATTTGACATTTTTGTTGTTGTTGATGTTGTTGTTGTTGTTGTTTTTTATTTGACGTTGTTGTTGTTGTTGTTTATTTGACGTTGTTGTTGTTCTTATTGTTGTTGTTGTTGTTAATTTGACATTGTTGTTGTTGTTGTTTATTTGACGTTGTTGTTGTTGTTTATTTGACGTTGTTGTTGTTGTTGTTATTTTTGTTGTTGTTATTGTTGGTGTTGTTGTTGTTTATTTGACGTTCTTGTTGTTGTTGTTGTTTATTTGACGTTGTTGTTGTTTATTTGACGTTGTTGTTGTTTTTTATTTGACGTTGTTGTTGTTGTTGTTTATTTGATGTTGTTGTTGTTGTTGTTTATTTGACATTGCTGTTGTTGTTGTTGTTGACATTGTTGTTGTAGTTGTTTATTTGACGTTGTTGTTGTTGTTGTTTATTTGATGTTGTTTTAGTTGTTGTTGTTTATTTGACGTTGTTGTTGTTTTTTATTTGACGTTGTTGTTGTTGACATTGTTGTTATTGTTTTTTATTTTACGTTGTTGTTATTGTTTTTTATTTGACGTTGTTGTTGTTGACATTGTTGTTGTTGTTGTTTATTTGACGTTGTTGTTGTTGTTGTTTATTTGACGTTGTTGTTGTTGTTGTTTATTTAACGTTGTTGTTGTTGTTATTTATTTGACGTTGTTGTTGTTGTTGTTTATTTGACGTTGTTGTTTATTTGACATTGTTGTTTATTTGACGTTGTTGTTTATTTGACGTTGTTGTTGTTATTTGAAGTTGTTGTTGTTGTTGTATTTGTTGTTGTTGTTGTTGTTGTTTATTTGACGTTGTTGTTGTTGTTTATTTGACGTTATTGTTGTTGTTTATTTGACATTGTTATTGTTGTTGTTGTTGTTGTTGTTTATTTGACGTTGTTGTTGACGTTGTTGTTGTTGTTGTTTATTTGACGTTGTTGTTGTTGTTGTTTATTAGACGTTGTTAATGTTGTTGACATTGTTGTTGTTGTTTTTGTTGTTTATTTGACGTTGTTGTTGTTGTTGTTTTTATTTTTATTGTTGTTATTGTTGGTGTTGTTGTTGTTTATTTGACGTAGTTGTTATTGTTGTTATTGTTGTTGTTGTTGTTAATTTGACGTTGTTGTTGTTGTTGTTGTTTATTTGATGTTGTTGTTGTTGTTGTTTATTTGACGTTGTTGTTGTTGTTGTTTATTTGATGTTGTTGTTGTTGTTATTTATTTGACGTTGTTGTTGTTGTTATTATTTA
>OX451735.1:1336935200-1336952700 GCA_948472305.1 Vicia faba | reverse complement strand
TGTTGTTGTTGTTGTTGCTTATTTGACGTTGTTGTTATTGTTGCTATTTATTTGACGTTGTTATTGTTGTTGTTTATTTGACGTTATTGTTGTTGTTTTTGTTGTTTATTTGACGTTGTTGTTGTTATTTATTTGACGTTGTTGTTGTTGTTGTTGTTTATTTGACGTTGTTGTTAACGTTGTTGTTGTTGGTGTTTATTTGACGTTGTTGTTGTTGTTGTTGGTTATTTGACGTTGTTGTTGTTGTTGTTGTTGACGTTGTTATTGTTGTTGTTTATTTGATGTTGTTATTGTTGTTGTTGACATAGTTGTTGTTGGTTATTTGACGTTGTTGTTGTTGTTGCCGTTGTTGTTTATTTGACATTGTTGTTGTTGTTGTTGTTGTTGTTATTCTTGTTGTTGTTGTTGTTAATTTGACGTTGTTGTTGTTGTTTATTTGACGTTGTTGTTGTTGTTTATTTAACGTTGTTGTTGTTATTTATTTGACGTTGTTGTTGTTGTTGTTTATTTGACGTTGTTGTTTATTTGACATTGTTGTTTATTTGACGTTGTTGTTTATTTGACGTTGTTGTTGTTATTTGAAGTTGTTGTTGTTGTTGTATTTGTTGTTGTTGTTGTTGGTGTTTATTTGACGTTGTTGTTGTTGTTTATTTGACGTTATTGTTGTTGTTTATTTGACGATGTTATTGTTGTTGTTGTTGTTTATTTGACGTTGTTGTTGACGTTGTTGTTGTTGTTGTTTATTTGACGTTGTTGTTGTTGTTGTTTATTAGACGTTGTTAATGTTGTTGACATTGTTGTTGTTGTTTTTGTTGTTTATTTGACGTTGTTGTTGTTGTTGTTATTTTTGTTGTTGTTATTGTTGGTGTTGTTGTTGTTTATTTGACGTTATTGTTGTTGTTGTTGTTGTTGTTATTTTTGTTGTTGTTATTGTTGGTGTTGTTGTTGTTTATTTGACGTTGTTGTTGTTGTTGTTTATTTGACGTTGTTGTTGTTGTTTATTTGACGTTGTTGTTGTTGTTTATTTGACATTGTTGTTGTTGTTGTTGACGTTGTTGCTGTAGTTGTTGTTGTAGTTGTTTATTTGACGTTGTTGTTGTTGTTGTTTATTTGATGTTGTTTTAGTTGTTGTTGTTTATTTGACGTTGTTGTTGTTTTTTATTTGACGTTATTGTTGTTGACATTGTTGTTGTTGTTGTTATTTATTTGACGTTCTTGTTGTTGTTTTTTATTTGACGTTGTTGTTGTTGACATTGTTGTTGTTGTTGTTGTTTATTTGACGTAGTTGTTGTTATTGATGTTGTTGTTGTTGTTGTTGTTGTTTATTTGACATTTTTGTTGTTGTTGATGTTGTTGTTGTTGTTGTTGTTTTTTATTTGACGTTGTTGTTGTTGTTGTTTATTTGACGTTGTTGTTGTTGTTTTTTATTTGACGTTGTTGTTGTTGACATTATTGTTGTTGTTGTTGTTTATTTGACGTAGTTGTTGTTATTGATGTTGTTGTTGTTGTTGTTGTTGTTGTTTATTTGACGTTTTTGTTGTTGTTGATGTTGTTGTTGTTGTTGTTTTTTATTTGACGTTGTTGTTGTTGTTGTTTATTTGACGTTGTTGTTGTTGTTATTGTTGTTTATTTGACGTAGTTATTGTTATTGACGTTGTTGTTGTTGTTGTTTATTTGACATTTTTGTTGTTGTTGATGTTGTTGTTGTTGTTGTTTTTTATTTGACGTTGTTGTTGTTGTTTATTTGACGTTGTTGTTGTTGTTATTATTGTTGTTGTTGTTGTTAATTTGACGTTGTTGTTGTTGTTGTTGTTTATTTGACGTTGTTGTTGTTGTTGTTTATTTGACGTTGTTGTTGTTGTTGTTTATTTGATGTTGTTGTTGTTTATTTGACGTTGTTGTTGTTGTTGTTGTTTATTTGATGTTGTTGTTGTTGTTATTTATTTGACGTTGTTGTTGTTGTTATTGTTTATTTGACGTTGTTGTTGTTGTTGTTGTTTATTTGACATTGTTATTGTTGTTTATTTGACGTTGTTATTGTTGTTTATTTGACGTTGTTGTTGTTGTTATTGTTTGTGTTGTTGTTGTTGTTTATTTGACGTTGTTGTTGTTGTTTATTTGACATTGTTGTTGTGGTTGTTATTTATTTGACGTTGTTGTTGTTGTTGTTTATTTGACGTTGTTATTGTTGTTTATTGGACGTTGTTATTGTTGTTTATTTGACGTTGTTTTTGTTATTTTACGTTGTTGTTGTTGTTGTTGTATTTGTTGTTGTTGTATTTGTTGTTGTTGTTGTTGTTGCTTATTTGACGTTGTTGTTATTGTTGCTATTTATTTGACGTTGTTATTGTTGTTGTTTATTTGACGTTGTTGTTGTTGTTGGTTTTGTTGTTTATTTGACGTTGTTGTTGTTATTTATTTGACGTTGTTGTTGTTGTTGTTTATTTGACTTTGTTGTTAACGTTGTTGTTGTTGGTGTTTATTTGACGTTGTTGTTGTTGTTGTTGTTTATTTGACGTTGTTGTTGTTGTTGACGTTGTTATTGTTGTTGTTTATTTGATGTTGTTATTGTTGTTGTTGACATAGTTGTTGTTGTTTATTTGACGTTGTTGTTGTTGTTGCCGTTGTTGTTTATTTGACATTGTTGTTGTTGTTGTTTATTTGACGTTGTTGTTGTTGTTGTTATTCTTGTTGTTGTTGTTGTTAATTTGACGTTGTTGTTGTTGTTTATTTGACGTTGTTGTTGTTGTTGTTTATTTAACGTTGTTGTTGTTGTTATTTATTTGACGTTGTTGTTGTTGTTTATTTGACGTTGTTGTTGTTGTTGTTTATTTGACATTGTTGTTGTTGTTGTTTATTTGACGTTGTTGTTGTTGTTGTTTATTTGACATTGCTGTTGTTGTTGTTGTTGACGTTGTTGTTGTAGTTGTTTATTTGACGTTGTTGTTGTTGTTGTTTATTTGATGTTGTTTTAGTTGTTGTTGTTTATTTGACGTTGTTGTTGTTTTTTATTTGACGTTGTTGTTGTTGACATTGTTGTTATTGTTTTTTATTTGACGTTGTTGTTATTGTTTTTTATTTGACGTTGTTGTTGTTGACATTGTTGTTGTTGTTGTTTATTTGACGTTGTTGTTGTTTATTTGACGTAGTTTTTGTTATTGACGTTGTTGTTGTTGTTGTTGTTGTTGTTTATTTGACATTTTTGTTGTTGTTGATGTTGTTTTTTTTTATTTGACGTTGTTGTTGTTGTTGTTAATTTGACGTTGTTGTTGTTGTTGTTGTTTATTTGACGTTGTTGTTGTTGTTGTTTATTTGACGTTGTTGTTGTTGTTGTTTATTTGATGTTGTTGTTGTTGTTATTTATTTGACGTTGTTGTTGTTGTTATTATTTATTTGACGTTGTTGTTGTTGTTGTTTATTTGACGTTGTTATTGTTGTTTATTGGACGTTGTTATTGTCGTTTATTTGACGTTGTTTTTGTTATTTTACGTTGTTGTTGTTGTATTTGTTGTTGTTGTATTTGTTGTTGTTGTTGTTGTTGTTGCTTATTTGACGTTGTTGTTATTGTTGCTATTTATTTGACGTTGTTATTGTTGTTGTTTATTTGACGTTGTTGTTGTTGTTGTTTATTTGACGTTATTGTTGTTGTTGTTTATTTGACGTTGTTGTTGTTGTTGTTATATTTGTTATTGTTGTTATTGTTGTTGCTTATTTGACGTTGACGTTATTGTTGTTGTTGTTTATTTGAAGTTGTTGTTGTTGACGTTGTTGTTGTTGTTGTTTATTTGACGTTGTTGTTGTTGTTGTTCTTTATTTGACGTTGTTGTTGTTGTTGTTGTTTTTGTTGTTTATTTGACGTTGTTGTTGTTATTTATTTGACGTTGTTGTTGTTGTTGTTTATTTGAAGTTGTTGTTAACGTTGTTGTTGTTGGTGTTTATTTGACGTTGTTGTTGTTGTTGTTGTTTATTTGACGTTGTTGTTGTTGTTGTTGACGTTGTTATTTTTCTTGTTTATTTGATGTTGTTATTGTTGTTGTTGACATAGTTGTTGTTGTTTATTTGACGTTGTTGTTGTTGTTGTTGCCGTTGTTGTTTATTTGACATTGTTGTTGTTGTTGTTGATTTGACGTTGTTGTTGTTGTTAATATTGTTGTTGTTGTTGTTAATTTAACGTTGTTGTTGTTGTTTATTTGACGTTGTTGTTGTTGTTGTTTATTTAACGTTGTTGTTGTTGTTTATTTGACGTTATTGTTGTTGTTTATTTGACGTTGTTATTGTTGTTGTTGTTGTTTATTTGACGTTGTTGTTGTTGTTGTTTATTTGACGTTGTTGTTGTTGTTGTTTATTTGATGTTGTTGTTGTTTATTTGACGTTGTTGTTGTTGTTGTTTATTTGATGTTGTTGTTGTTGTTATTTATTTGACGTTGTTGTTGTTGTTATTGTTTATTTGACGTTGTTGTTGTTGTTGTTTATTTGACATTGTTATTGTTGTTTATTTGACGTTGTTATTGTTGTTTATTTGACGTTGTTGTTGTTGTTATTGTTTGTGTTGTTGTTGTTGTTTATTTGACGTTGTTGTTGTTGTTTATTTGACATTGTTGTTGTGGTTGTTATTTATTTGACGTTGTTGTTGTTGTTTATTTGACGTTGTTATTGTTGTTTATTGGACGTTGTTATTGTTGTTTATTTGACGTTGTTTTTGTTATTTTACGTTGTTGTTGTTGTTGTTGTATTTGTTGTTGTTGTATTTGTTGTTGTTGTTGTTGTTGCTTATTTGACGTTGTTGTTATTGTTGTTATTTATTTGACGTTGTTATTGTTGTTGTTTATTTGACGTTGTTGTTGTTGTTTTTGTTGTTTATTTGACGTTGTTGTTGTTATTTATTTGACGTTGTTGTTGTTGTTGTTTATTTGACGTTGTTGTTAACGTTGTTGTTGTTGGTGTTTATTTGACGTTGTTGTTGTTGTTGTTGTTTATTTGACGTTGTTGTTGTTGTTGACGTTGTTATTGTTGTTGTTTATTTGATGTTGTTATTGTTGTTGTTGACATAGTTGTTGTTGTTTATTTGACGTTGTTGTTGTTGTTGCCGTTGTTGTTTATTTGACATTGTTGTTGTTGTTGTTTATTTGACGTTGTTGTTGTTGTTGTTATTCTTGTTGTTGTTGTTGTTAATTTAACGTTGTTGTTGTTGTTTATTTGACGTTGTTGTTGTTGTTGTTGTTTATTTAACGTTGTTGTTGTTGTTTATTTGACGTTATTGTTGTTGTTTATTTGACGTTGTTGTTGTTGTTGTTGTTGTTTATTTGACGTTGTTGTTGTTGTTGTTTATTTGACGTTGTTGTTGTTGTTATTTATTAGACGTTGTTAATGTCTATGACATTGTTGTTGTTGTTTTTGTTGTTTATTTGATGTTGTTGTTATTGTTGGTGTTGTTGTTTATTTGACGTTGTTGTTGTTGTTGTTTATTTGACATTGTTGTTGTTGTTGTTTATTTGACGTTGTTGTTGTTGTTTATTTGACGTTGTTGTTGTTGTTGTTTTTTTGAAATTGCTGTTGTTGTTGTTGTTGACGTTGTTGTAGTTGTTTATTTGACGTTGTTGTCGTTGTTGTTTATTTGATGTTGTTTTAGTTGTTGTTGTTTATTTGTTGTTGTTGTTGTTTTTTATTTGACGTTGTTGTTGTTGACATTGTTGTTATTGTTGTTGTTTATTTGACGTTGTTGTTGTTGTTTTTTATTTGATGTGGTTGTTGTTGACATTGTTGTTGTTGTTGTTTATTTGACGTTGTTGTTGTTGTTGTTTAGTTGACGTTGTTGTTGTTATTGACGTTGTTCTTGTTGTTGTTGTTTATTTGACATTTTTGTTGTTGTTGATGTTGTTGTTGTTGTTGTTTTTTATTTGACATTGTTGTTGTTGTTGTTTATTTGACGTTGTTGTTGTTCTTATTGTTGTTGTTGTTGTTAATTTGACATTGTTGTTGTTGTTGTTTATTTGACGTTGTTGTTGTTGTTGTTTATTTGACGTTGTTGTTGTTGTTTATTTGATGTTGTTGTTGTTGTTATTTATTTGACGTTGTTAATGTTGTTGACATTGTTGTTGTTGTTTTTGTTGTTTATTTGACGTTGTTGTTGTTGTTGTTATTTTTGTTGTTGTTATTGTTGGTGCTGTTGTTGTTTATTTGACGTTCTTGTTGTTGTTGTTGTTGTTTATTTGACGTTGTTGTTGTTTATGTGACGTTGTTATTGTTTTTTATTTGACGTTGTTGTTGTTGTTGTTGTTTATTTGACGTTGTTGTTGTTGTTGTTTATTTGACATTGCTGTTGTTGTTGTTGTTGACGTTGTTGTTGTAGTTGTTTATTTCACGTTGTTGTTGTTGTTTATTTGATGTTGTTTTAGTTGTTGTTGTTTTTTATTTGACGTTGTTGTTGTTGACATTGTTGTTATTGTTTTTTATTTGACGTTGTTGTTATTGTTTTTTATTTGACGTTGTTGTTGTTGACATTGTTGTTGTTGTTGTTTATTTGACGTTGTTGTTGTTGTTGTTGTTCTTTATTTGACGTTGTTGTTGTTGTTGTTGTTTTTGTTATTTATTTGACGTTGTTGTTGTTATTTATTTGAGGTTGTTGTTAACGTTGTTGTTGTTGGTGTTTATTTGACGTTGTTGTTGTTGTTATTTATTTGACGTTGTTATTGTTGTTGTTGACGTTGTTATTGTTGTCGTTTATTTGATGTTGTTATTGTTGTTGTTGACATAGTTGTTGTTGTTTATTTGACGTTGTTGTTGTTGTTGCCGTTGTTGTTTATTTGACATGTTGTTGTTGATTTGACGTTGTTGTTGTTGTTGTTGTTGATGTTAATTTAACGTTGTTGTTGTTGTTTATTTGACGTTGTTGTTGTTGTTGTTTATTTAACGTTGTTGTTGTTGTTTATTTGACGTTATTGTTGTTGTTTATTTGACGTTGTTATTGTTGTTGTTGTCGTTTATTTGACGTTGTTGTTGTTGTTGTTTATTTGACGTTGTTGTTGTTGTTGTTGTTTATTAGACGTTGTTAATGTCTATGACATTGTTGTTGTTGTTTTTGTTGTTTATTTGACGTTGTTGTTATTGTTGTTGTTGTTATTTTTGTTGTTGTTATTGTTGGTGTTGTTGTTGTTTATTTGACGTTGTTGTTGTTGTTGTTTATTTAACATTGTTGTTGTTGTTGTTTATTTGACGTTGTTGTTGTTGTTTATTTGACGTTGTTGTTGTTGTTGTTTTTTTGAAATTGCTGTTGTTGTTGTTGTTGACGTTGTTGTAGTTGTTTATTTGACGTTGTTGTCGTTGTTGTTTATTTGATGTTGTTTTAGTTGTTGTTGTTTATTTGATGTTGTTGTTGTTTTTTATTTGACGTTGTTGTTGTTGACATTGTTGTTGATGTTGTTGTTTATTTGACGTTGTTGTTGTTGTTTTTTATTTGACGTTGTTGTTGTTGACATTGTTGTTGTTGTTTATTTGACGTTGTTGTTGTTGTTGTTTAGTTGACGTTGTTGTTGTTATTGACGTTGTTGTTGTTGTTGTTATTTATTTGACATTTTTGTTGTTGTTGATGTTGTTGTTGTTGTTGTTTTTTATTTGACGTTGTTGTTGTTGTTGTTTATTTGACGTTGTTGTTGTTCTTATTGTTGTTGTTGTTGTTAATTTGAAATTGTTGTTGTTGTTGTTTATTTGACGTTGTTGTTGTTGTTGTTTATTTGACGTTGTTGTTGTTGTTTATTTGATGTTGTTGTTGTTGTTATTTATTTGACGTTGTTAATGTTGTTGACATTGTTGTTGTTGTTTTTGTTGTTTATTTGACGTTGTTGTTGTTTTTATTTGACGTTGTTGTTGTTGTTGTTGTTTATTTGACGTTGTTGTTGTTGTTGTTTATTTGATGTTGTTTTAGTTGTTGTTGTTTATTTGACGTTGTTGTTGTTTTTTATTTGACGTTATTGTTGTTGACATTGTTGTTGTTGTTGTTATTTATTTGACGTTCTTGTTGTTGTTTTTTATTTGACGTTGTTGTTGTTGACATTGTTGTTGTTGTTGTTGTTTATTTGACGTAGTTGTTGTTATTGATGTTGTTGTTGTTGTTGTTGTTGTTTATTTGACATTTTTGTTGTTGTTGATGTTGTTGTTGTTGTTGTTGTTTTTTATTTGACGTTGTTGTTGTTGTTGTTTATTTGACGTTGTTGTTGTTGTTTTTTATTTGACGTTGTTGTTGTTGACATTATTGTTGTTGTTGTTGTTTATTTGACGTAGTTGTTGTTATTGATGTTGTTGTTGTTGTTGTTGTTGTTTATTTGACGTTTTTGTTGTTGTTGATGTTGTTGTTGTTGTTGTTTTTTATTTGACGTTGTTGTTGTTGTTGTTTATTTGACGTTGTTGTTGTTGTTATTGTTGTTTATTTGACGTAGTTATTGTTATTGACGTTGTTGTTGTTGTTGTTTATTTGACATTTTTGTTGTTGTTGATGTTGTTGTTGTTGTTGTTTTTTATTTGACGTTGTTGTTGTTGTTTATTTGACGTTGTTGTTGTTGTTATTATTGTTGTTGTTGTTGTTAATTTGACGTTGTTGTTGTTGTTGTTGTTTATTTGACGTTGTTGTTGTTGTTGTTTATTTGACGTTGTTGTTGTTGTTGTTTATTTGATGTTGTTGTTGTTTATTTGACGTTGTTGTTGTTGTTGTTGTTTATTTGATGTTGTTGTTGTTGTTATTTATTTGACGTTGTTGTTGTTGTTATTGTTTATTTGACGTTGTTGTTGTTGTTGTTTATTTGACATTGCTATTGTTGTTTATTTGACGTTGTTATTGTTGTTTATTTGACGTTGTTGTTGTTGTTATTGTTTGTGTTGTTGTTGTTGTTTATTTGACGTTGTTGTTGTTGTTTATTTGACATTGTTGTTGTGGTTGTTATTTATTTGACGTTGTTGTTGTTGTTGTTTATTTGACGTTGTTATTGTTGTTTATTGGACGTTGTTATTGTTGTTTATTTGACGTTGTTTTTGTTATTTTACGTTGTTGTTGTTGTTGTTGTATTTGTTGTTGTTGTATTTGTTGTTGTTGTTGTTGTTGCTTATTTGACGTTGTTGTTATTGTTGCTATTTATTTGACGTTGTTATTGTTGTTGTTTATTTGACGTTGTTGTTGTTGGTTTTGTTGTTTATTTGACGTTGTTGTTGTTATTTATTTGACGTTGTTGTTGTTGTTGTTTATTTGACTTTGTTGTTAACGTTGTTGTTGTTGGTGTTTATTTGACGTTGTTGTTGTTGTTGTTGTTTATTTGACGTTGTTGTTGTTGTTGACGTTGTTATTGTTGTTGTTTATTTGATGTTGTTATTGTTGTTGTTGACATAGTTGTTGTTGTTTATTTGACGTTGTTGTTGTTGTTGCCGTTGTTGTTTATTTGACATTGTTGTTGTTGTTGTTTATTTGACGTTGTTGTTGTTGTTGTTATTCTTGTTGTTGTTGTTGTTAATTTGACGTTGTTGTTGTTGTTTATTTGACGTTGTTGTTGTTGTTGTTTATTTAACGTTGTTGTTGTTGTTATTTATTTGACGTTGTTGTTGTTGTTTATTTGACGTTGTTGTTGTTGTTGTTTATTTGACATTGTTGTTGTTGTTGTTTATTTGACGTTGTTGTTGTTGTTGTTTATTTGACATTGCTGTTGTTGTTGTTGTTGACGTTGTTGTTGTAGTTGTTTATTTGACGTTGTTGTTGTTGTTGTTTATTTGATGTTGTTTTAGTTGTTGTTGTTTATTTGACGTTGTTGTTGTTTTTTATTTGACGTTGTTGTTGTTGACATTGTTGTTATTGTTTTTTATTTGACGTTGTTGTTATTGTTTTTTATTTGACGTTGTTGTTGTTGACATTGTTGTTGTTGTTGTTTATTTGACGTTGTTGTTGTTTATTTGACGTAGTTGTTGTTATTGACGTTGTTGTTGTTGTTGTTGTTGTTGTTTATTTGACATTTTTGTTGTTGTTGATGTTGTTTTTTTTTATTTGACGTTGTTGTTGTTGTTGTTAATTTGACGTTGTTGTTGTTGTTGTTGTTTATTTGACGTTGTTGTTGTTGTTGTTTATTTGACGTTGTTGTTGTTGTTGTTTATTTGATGTTGTTGTTGTTGTTATTTATTTGACGTTGTTGTTGTTGTTATTATTTATTTGACGTTGTTGTTGTTGTTGTTTATTTGACGTTGTTATTGTTGTTTATTGGACGTTGTTATTGTCGTTTATTTGACGTTGTTTTTGTTATTTTACGTTGTTGTTGTTGTATTTGTTGTTGTTGTATTTGTTGTTGTTGTTGTTGTTGTTGCTTATTTGACGTTGTTGTTATTGTTGCTATTTATTTGACGTTGTTATTGTTGTTGTTTATTTGACGTTGTTGTTGTTGTTGTTTATTTGACGTTATTGTTGTTGTTGTTTATTTGACGTTGTTGTTGTTGTTGTTATATTTGTTATTGTTGTTATTGTTGTTGCTTATTTGACGTTGACGTTATTGTTGTTGTTGTTTATTTGAAGTTGTTGTTGTTGACGTTGTTGTTGTTGTTGTTTATTTGACGTTGTTGTTGTTGTTGTTCTTTATTTGACGTTGTTGTTGTTGTTGTTTTTGTTGTTTATTTGACGTTGTTGTTGTTATTTATTTGACGTTGTTGTTGTTGTTGTTTATTTGAAGTTGTTGTTAACGTTGTTGTTGTTGGTGTTTATTTGACGTTGTTGTTGTTGTTGTTGTTTATTTGACGTTGTTGTTGTTGTTGTTGACGTTGTTATTTTTCTTGTTTATTTGATGTTGTTATTGTTGTTGTTGACATAGTTGTTGTTGTTTATTTGACGTTGTTGTTGTTGTTGTTGCCGTTGTTGTTTATTTGACATTGTTGTTGTTGTTGTTGATTTGACGTTGTTGTTGTTGTTAATATTGTTGTTGTTGTTGTTAATTTAACGTTGTTGTTGTTGTTTATTTGACTTTGTTGTTGTTGTTGTTTATTTAACGTTGTTGTTGTTGTTTATTTGACGTTATTGTTGTTGTTTATTTGACGTTGTTATTGTTGTTGTTGTTGTTTATTTGACGTTGTTGTTGTTGTTGTTTATTTGACGTTGTTGTTGTTGTTGTTTATTTGATGTTGTTGTTGTTTATTTGACGTTGTTGTTGTTGTTGTTTATTTGATGTTGTTGTTGTTGTTATTTATTTGACGTTGTTGTTGTTGTTATTGTTTATTTGACGTTGTTGTTGTTGTTGTTTATTTGACATTGTTATTGTTGTTTATTTGACGTTGTTATTGTTGTTTATTTGACGTTGTTGTTGTTGTTATTGTTTGTGTTGTTGTTGTTGTTTATTTGACGTTGTTGTTGTTGTTTATTTGACATTGTTGTTGTGGTTGTTATTTATTTGACGTTGTTGTTGTTGTTTATTTGACGTTGTTATTGTTGTTTATTGGACGTTGTTATTGTTGTTTATTTGACGTTGTTTTTGTTATTTTACGTTGTTGTTGTTGTTGTTGTATTTGTTGTTGTTGTATTTGTTGTTGTTGTTGTTGTTGCTTATTTGACGTTGTTGTTATTGTTGTTATTTATTTGACGTTGTTATTGTTGTTGTTTATTTGACGTTGTTGTTGTTGTTTTTGTTGTTTATTTGACGTTGTTGTTGTTATTTATTTGACGTTGTTGTTGTTGTTGTTTATTTGACGTTGTTGTTAACGTTGTTGTTGTTGGTGTTTATTTGACGTTGTTGTTGTTGTTGTTGTTTATTTGACGTTGTTGTTGTTGTTGACGTTGTTATTGTTGTTGTTTATTTGATGTTGTTATTGTTGTTGTTGACATAGTTGTTGTTGTTTATTTGACGTTGTTGTTGTTGTTGCCGTTGTTGTTTATTTGACATTGTTGTTGTTGTTGTTTATTTGACGTTGTTGTTGTTGTTGTTATTCTTGTTGTTGTTGTTGTTAATTTAACGTTGTTGTTGTTGTTTATTTGACGTTGTTGTTGTTGTTGTTGTTTATTTAACGTTGTTGTTGTTGTTTATTTGACGTTATTGTTGTTGTTTATTTGACGTTGTTGTTGTTGTTGTTGTTGTTTATTTGACGTTGTTGTTGTTGTTGTTTATTTGACGTTGTTGTTGTTGTTATTTATTAGACGTTGTTAATGTCTATGACATTGTTGTTGTTGTTTTTGTTGTTTATTTGATGTTGTTGTTATTGTTGGTGTTGTTGTTTATTTGACGTTGTTGTTGTTGTTGTTTATTTGACATTGTTGTTGTTGTTGTTTATTTGACGTTGTTGTTGTTGTTTATTTGACGTTGTTGTTGTTGTTGTTTTTTTGAAATTGCTGTTGTTGTTGTTGTTGACGTTGTTGTAGTTGTTTATTTGACGTTGTTGTCGTTGTTGTTTATTTGATGTTGTTTTAGTTGTTGTTGTTTATTTGTTGTTGTTGTTGTTTTTTATTTGACGTTGTTGTTGTTGACATTGTTGTTATTGTTGTTGTTTATTTGACGTTGTTGTTGTTGTTTTTTATTTGATGTGGTTGTTGTTGACATTGTTGTTGTTGTTGTTTATTTGACGTTGTTGTTGTTGTTGTTTAGTTGACGTTGTTGTTGTTATTGACGTTGTTGTTGTTGTTGTTGTTTATTTGACATTTTTGTTGTTGTTGATGTTGTTGTTGTTGTTGTTTTTTATTTGACATTGTTGTTGTTGTTGTTTATTTGACGTTGTTGTTGTTCTTATTGTTGTTGTTGTTGTTAATTTGACATTGTTGTTGTTGTTGTTTATTTGACGTTGTTGTTGTTGTTGTTTATTTGACGTTGTTGTTGTTGTTTATTTGATGTTGTTGTTGTTGTTATTTATTTGACGTTGTTAATGTTGTTGACATTGTTGTTGTTGTTTTTGTTGTTTATTTGACGTTGTTGTTGTTGTTGTTATTTTTGTTGTTGTTATTGTTGGTGCTGTTGTTGTTTATTTGACGTTCTTGTTGTTGTTGTTGTTGTTTATTTGACGTTGTTGTTGTTTATGTGACGTTGTTATTGTTTTTTATTTGACGTTGTTGTTGTTGTTGTTGTTTATTTGACGTTGTTGTTGTTGTTGTTTATTTGACATTGCTGTTGTTGTTGTTGTTGACGTTGTTGTTGTAGTTGTTTATTTCACGTTGTTGTTGTTGTTTATTTGATGTTGTTTTAGTTGTTGTTGTTTTTTATTTGACGTTGTTGTTGTTGACATTGTTGTTATTGTTTTTTATTTGACGTTGTTGTTATTGTTTTTTATTTGACGTTGTTGTTGTTGACATTGTTGTTGTTGTTGTTTATTTGACGTTGTTGTTGTTGTTGTTGTTCTTTATTTGACGTTGTTGTTGTTGTTGTTGTTTTTGTTATTTATTTGACGTTGTTGTTGTTATTTATTTGAGGTTGTTGTTAACGTTGTTGTTGTTGGTGTTTATTTGACGTTGTTGTTGTTGTTGTTTATTTGACGTTGTTATTGTTGTTGTTGACGTTGTTATTGTTGTCGTTTATTTGATGTTGTTATTGTTGTTGTTGACATAGTTGTTGTTGTTTATTTGACGTTGTTGTTGTTGTTGCCGTTGTTGTTTATTTGACATGTTGTTGTTGATTTGACGTTGTTGTTGTTGTTGTTGTTGATGTTAATTTAACGTTGTTGTTGTTGTTTATTTGACGTTGTTGTTGTTGTTGTTTATTTAACGTTGTTGTTGTTGTTTATTTGACGTTATTGTTGTTGTTTATTTGACGTTGTTATTGTTGTTGTTGTCGTTTATTTGACGTTGTTGTTGTTGTTGTTTATTTGACGTTGTTGTTGTTGTTGTTGTTTATTAGACGTTGTTAATGTCTATGACATTGTTGTTGTTGTTTTTGTTGTTTATTTGACGTTGTTGTTATTGTTGTTGTTGTTATTTTTGTTGTTGTTATTGTTGGTGTTGTTGTTGTTTATTTGACGTTGTTGTTGTTGTTGTTTATTTAACATTGTTGTTGTTGTTGTTTATTTGACGTTGTTGTTGTTGTTTATTTGACGTTGTTGTTGTTGTTGTTTTTTTGAAATTGCTGTTGTTGTTGTTGTTGACGTTGTTGTAGTTGTTTATTTGACGTTGTTGTCGTTGTTGTTTATTTGATGTTGTTTTAGTTGTTGTTGTTTATTTGATGTTGTTGTTGTTTTTTATTTGACGTTGTTGTTGTTGACATTGTTGTTGATGTTGTTGTTTATTTGACGTTGTTGTTGTTGTTTTTTATTTGACGTTGTTGTTGTTGACATTGTTGTTGTTGTTTATTTGACGTTGTTGTTGTTGTTGTTTAGTTGACGTTGTTGTTGTTATTGACGTTGTTGTTGTTGTTGTTATTTATTTGACATTTTTGTTGTTGTTGATGTTGTTGTTGTTGTTGTTTTTTATTTGACGTTGTTGTTGTTGTTGTTTATTTGACGTTGTTGTTGTTCTTATTGTTGTTGTTGTTGTTAATTTGAAATTGTTGTTGTTGTTGTTTATTTGACGTTGTTGTTGTTGTTGTTTATTTGACGTTGTTGTTGTTGTTTATTTGATGTTGTTGTTGTTGTTATTTATTTGACGTTGTTAATGTTGTTGACATTGTTGTTGTTGTTTTTGTTGTTTATTTGACGTTGTTGTTGTTTTTATTTGACGTTGTTGTTGTTGTTGTTGTTTATTTGACGTTGTTGTTGTTGTTGTTTATTTGACATTGCTCTTGTTGTTGTTGTTGACATTGTTGTTGTAGTTGTTTATTTGACGTTGTTTTAGTTGTTGTTGTTTATTTGACGTTGTTTTAGTTGTTGTTGTTTATTTGACGTTGTTGTTGTTTTTTATTTGACGTTGTTGTTGTTGACATTGTTGTTATTGTTTTTTATTTGACGTTGTTGTTATTGTTTTTTATTTGACGTTGTTGTTGTTGACATTGTTGTTGTTGTTGTTTATTTGACGTTGTTGTTGTTGTTATTTATTTGACGTAGTTGTTGTTATTGACGTTGTTGTTGTTGTTGTTTATTTGACATTTTTGTTGTTGTTGATGTTGTTATTGTTGTTGTTGTTGTTAATTTGACGTTGTTGTTGTTATTTATTTGACGTTGTTGTTGTTGTTTATTTGACGTTGTTGTTGTTTATTTGATGTTGTTGTTGTTGTTATTTATTTGACGTTGTTGTTGTTGTTATTATTTATTTGACGTTGTTGTTGTTGTTGTTTATTTGACGTTGTTATTGTTGTTTATTGGACGTTGTTATTGTTGTTTATTTGACGTTGTTTTTGTTATTTTACGTTGTTGTTGTTGTTGTTGTTGTATTTGTTGTTGTTGTTGTTGTTGCTTATTTCACGTTTTTGTTATTGTTGCTATTTATTTGACGTTGTTATTGTTGTTGTTTATTTGACGTTGTTGTTGTTGTTGTTGTTGTTGTTGTTAATTTGACGTTGTTGTTGTTGTTTATTTGACGTTGTTTTTGTTGTTGTTTATTTAACGTTGTTGTTGTTGTTATTTATTTGACGTTGTTGTTGTTGTTTATTTGACGTTGTTGTTTATTTGACATTGTTGTTTATTTGACGTTGTTGTTTATTTGACGTTGTTGTTGTTATTTGAAGTTGTTGTTGTTGTATTTGTTGTTGTTCTTGTTGTTGTTTATTTGACGTTGTTGTTGTTGTTTATTTGACGTTATTGTTGTTGTTTATTTGACGTTGTTATTGTTGTTGTTGTTGTTTATTTGACGTTGTTGTTGACGTTGTTGTTGTTGTTGTTTATTTGACGTTGTTGTTGTTGTTGTTTATTAGACGTTGTTAATGTTGTTGACATTGTTGTTGTTGTTTTTGTTGTTTATTTGACGTTGTTGTTGTTGTTGTTGTTGTTATTTTTGTTGTTGTTATTGTTGGTGTTGTTGTTGTTTATTTGACGTTATTGTTGTTGTTGTTGTTATTTTTTTTGTTGTTATTATTGGTGTTGTTGTTGTTTATTTGACGTTGTTGTTGTTGTTGTTTATTTGACGTTGTTGTTGTTGTTTATTTGACGTTGTTGTTGTTGTTTATTTGACGTTGTTGTTGTTGTTGTTGTTTATTTGATGTTGTTGTTGTTGTTGTTGTTTATTTGACATTGCTGTTGTTGTTGTTGTTGACGTTGTTGTTGTAGTTGTTTATTTGACGTTGTTGTTGTTGTTGTTTATTTGATGTTGTTTTAGTTGTTGTTGTTTATTTGACGTTGTTGTTGATTTTTATTTGACGTTGTTGTTGTTGACATTGTTGTTATTGTTGTTTATTTGACGTTATTGTTGTTGTTGTTTATTTGACGTTGTTGTTGTTTATTTGACATTGTTGTTGTTGTTGTTTATTTGACGTTGTTGTTGTTGTTGTTTATTTGACATTGCTCTTGTTGTTGTTGTTGACGTTGTTGTTGTAGTTGTTTATTTGACGTTGTTGTTGTTGTTGTTGTTTATTTGATGTTGTTTTAGTTGTTGTTGTTTATTTGACGTTGTTGTTGTTTTTTATTTGACGTTGTTGTTGTTGACATTGTTGTTATTGTTTTTTATTTGACGTTGTTGTTATTGTTTTTTATTTGACGTTGTTGTTGTTGACATTGTTGTTGTTGTTGTTTATTTGACGTTGTTGTTGTTGTTATTTATTTGACGTAGTTGTTGTTATTGACATTGTTGTTGTTGTTGTTTATTTGACATTTTTGTTGTTGTTGATGTTGTTATTGTTGTTGTTGTTGTTAATTTGACGTTGTTGTTGTTGTTTATTTGACGTTGTTGTTGTTGTTGTTTATTTGACGTTGTTGTTGTTTATTTGATGTTGTTGTTGTTGTTATTTATTTGACGTTGTTGTTGTTGTTATTATTTATTTGACGTTGTTGTTGTTGTTGTTTATTTGACGTTGTTATTGTTGTTTATTGGACGTTGTTATTGTTGTTTATTTGACGTTGTTTTTGTTATTTTACGTTGTTGTTGTTGTTGTTGTTGTTGTATTTGTTGTTGTTGTATTTGTTGTTGTTGTTGTTGTTGCTTATTTGACGTTGTTGTTATTGTTGCTATTTATTTGACGTTGTTATTGTTGTTGTTTATTTGACGTTGTTGTTGTTGTTGTTATTGTTGTTGTTGTTGTTGTTAATTTGACGTTGTTGTTGTTGTTTATTTGACGTTGTTTTTGTTGTTGTTTATTTAACGTTGTTGTTGTTGTTATTTATTTGACGTTGTTGTTGGTGTTTATTTGACGTTGTTGTTTATTTGACATTGTTGTTTATTTGACGTTGTTGTTTATTTGACGTTGTTGTTGTTATTTGAAGTTGTTGTTGTTGTATTTGTTGTTGTTCTTGTTGTTGTTTATTTGACGTTGTTGTTGTTGTTTATTTGACGTTATTGTTGTTGTTTATTTGACGTTGTTATTGTTGTTGTTGTTGTTTATTTGACGTTTTTGTTGACGTTGTTGTTGTTGTTGTTTATTTGACGTTGTTGTTGTTGTTGTTTATTAGACGTTGTTAATGTTGTTGACATTGTTGTTGTTGTTTTTGTTGT
>OX451735.1:1336930200-1336932700 GCA_948472305.1 Vicia faba | reverse complement strand
ACGTTGTTTTTGTTGTTGTTTATTTAACGTTGTTGTTGTTGTTATTTATTTGACGTTGTTGTTGTTGTTTATTTGACGTTGTTGTTTATTTGACATTGTTGTTTATTTGACGTTGTTGTTTATTTGACGTTGTTGTTGTTATTTGAAGTTGTTGTTGTTGTATTTGTTGTTGTTCTTGTTGTTGTTTATTTGACGTTGTTGTTGTTGTTTATTTGACGTTATTGTTGTTGTTTATTTGACGTTGGTATTGTTGTTGTTGTTGCTTATTTGACGTTGTTGTTGACGTTGTTGTTGTTGTTGTTTATTTGACGTTGTTGTTGTTGTTGTTTATTAGACGTTGTTAATGTTGTTGACATTGTTGTTGTTGTTTTTGTTGTTTATTTGACGTTGTTGTTGTTGTTGTTGTTGTTATTTTTGTTGTTGTTATTGTTGGTGTTGTTGTTGTTTATTTGATGTTATTGTTGTTGTTGTTGTTATTTTTTTTGTTGTTATTGTTGGTGTTGTTGTTGTTTATTTGACGTTGTTGTTGTTGTTGTTTATTTGACGTTGTTGTTGTTGTTTATTTGACGTTGTTGTTGTTGTTTATTTGACGTTGTTGTTGTTGTTGTTTATTTGATGTTGTTGTTGTTGTTGTTGTTTATTTGACATTGTTGTTGTTGTTGTTGTTGACGTTGTTGTTGTAGTTGTTTATTTGACGTTGTTGTTGTTGTTGTTTATTTGATGTTGTTTTAGTTGTTGTTGTTTATTTGACGTTGTTGTTGTTTTTTATTTGACGTTGTTGTTGTTGACATTGTTGTTATTGTTGTTTATTTGACGTTATTGTTGTTGTTGTTTATTTGACGTTGTTGTTGTTTATTTGACATTGTTGTTGTTGTTGATTATTTGACGTTGTTGTTGTTGTTTTTTATTTGACGTTGTTGTTGATGTTGTTTTTTATTTGACATTGTTATTGTTGTTGTTGTTGTTGTTGTTGTTTATTTGACGTTGTTGTTGACGTTGTTGTTGTTGTTTATTTCACGTTGTTGTTGTTGTTGTTATTGTTTATTTGACGTTGTTAATGTTGTTGACATAGTTGTTGTTGTTTTTGTTGTTTATTTGACGTTGTTATTGTTGTTGTTGTTTTTGTTGTTGTTATTGTTGGTGTTGTGGTTGTTTATTTGACGTTGTTGTTGTTGTTTATTTGACGTTGTTGTTGTTGTTGTTTATTTGACGTTGTTGTTGTTGTTGTTGTTGTTTATTTGATGTTGTTGTTGTTGTTTATTTGACGTTGTTGTTGTTGTTGTTTATTTGACATTGTTGTTGTTGTTGTTGTTGTTGTTGTTGTTGACGTTGTTGTTGTAGTTGTTTATTTGACGTTGTTGTTGTTGTTGTTTATTTGATGTTGTTTTAGTTGTTGTTGTTTATTTGACGTTGTTGTTGTTTTTTATTTGACGTTGTTGTTGTTGACATTGTTGTTGTTGTTGTTTATTTGACATTCTTGTTGTTATTTTTTATTTGACGTTGTTGTTGTTGACATTGTTGTTGTTGTTGTTGTTTATTTGACGTAGTTGTTGTTATTAACGTTGTTGTTGTTGTTGTTTATTTGACGTTTATGTTGTTGTTGATGTTGTTGTTGTTGTTGTTTTTTATCTGACGTTGTTGTTGTTGTTGTTTATTTGATGTTGTTGTTGTTGTTATTGTTGTTGTTGTTGTTGCTAATTTGACGTTGTTGTTGTTGTTTATTTGACGCTGTTGTTGTTGTTTATTTGACGTTGTTGTTGTTATTTGAAATTGTTGTTGTTGTTGTATTTGTTGTTGTTGTTGTTGTTTATTTGACGTTGTTGTTATTGTTTATTTGACGTTATTATTGTTGTTTATTTGACGTTGTTATTGTTGTTGTTGTTGTTGTTTATTTGACGTTGTTGTTGTTGTTGTTTATTTGACGTTGTTGTTGTTGTTGTTTATTAGACGTTGTTAATGTCTATGACATTGTTGTTGTTGTTTTTGTTCTTTATTTGACGTTGTTGTTATTGTTGTTGTTGTTATTTTTGTTGTTGTTATTGTTGGTGTTGTTGTTTATTTGACGTTGTTGTTGTTGTTGTTGTTAATTTGACATTGTTGTTGTTGTTGTTTATTTGACGTTGTTGTTGTTGTTTATTTGCGTTGTTGTTGTTGTTGTTTTTTTGAAATTGTTGTTGTTGTTGTTGTTGACATTGTTGTAGTTGTTTATTTGACGTTGTTGTCGTTGTTGTTTATTTGATGTTGTTTTAGTTGTTGTTGTTTATTTGTTGTTGTTGTTGTTTTTTATTTGACGTTGTTGTTGTTGACATTGTTGTTGTTGTTGTTGTTTATTTGACATTGCTCTTGTTGTTGTTGTTGACGTTGTTGTTGTAGTTGTTTATTTGACGTTGTTGTTGTTGTTGTTGTTTATTTGATGTTGTTTTAGTTGTTGTTGTTTATTTGACGTTGTTGTTGTTTTTTATTTGACGTTGTTGTTGTTGACATTGTTGTTATTGTTTTT
>OX451735.1:1336915200-1336925200 GCA_948472305.1 Vicia faba | reverse complement strand
CATTGTTGTTGTTGTTGTTGTTTATTTGACGTAGTTGTTGTTATTAACGTTGTTGTTGTTGTTGTTTATTTGACGTTTATGTTGTTGTTGATGTTGTTGTTGTTGTTGTTTTTTATCTGACGTTGTTGTTGTTGTTGTTTATTTGATGTTGTTGTTGTTGTTATTGTTGTTGTTGTTGTTGCTAATTTGACGTTGTTGTTGTTGTTTATTTGACGCTGTTGTTGTTGTTTATTTGACGTTGTTGTTGTTATTTGAAATTGTTGTTGTTGTTGTATTTGTTGTTGTTGTTGTTGTTTATTTGACGTTGTTGTTATTGTTTATTTGACGTTATTATTGTTGTTTATTTGACGTTGTTATTGTTGTTGTTGTTGTTGTTTATTTGACGTTGTTGTTGTTGTTGTTTATTTGACGTTGTTGTTGTTGTTGTTTATTAGACGTTGTTAATGTCTATGACATTGTTGTTGTTGTTTTTGTTCTTTATTTGACGTTGTTGTTATTGTTGTTGTTGTTATTTTTGTTGTTGTTATTGTTGGTGTTGTTGTTTATTTGACGTTGTTGTTGTTGTTGTTGTTAATTTGACATTGTTGTTGTTGTTGTTTATTTGACGTTGTTGTTGTTGTTTATTTGCGTTGTTGTTGTTGTTGTTTTTTTGAAATTGTTGTTGTTGTTGTTGTTGACATTGTTGTAGTTGTTTATTTGACGTTGTTGTCGTTGTTGTTTATTTGATGTTGTTTTAGTTGTTGTTGTTTATTTGTTGTTGTTGTTGTTTTTTATTTGACGTTGTTGTTGTTGACATTGTTGTTGTTGTTGTTGTTTATTTGACATTGTTGTTGTTGTTGTTTATTTGACATTTTTGTTGTTGTTGATGTTGTTGTTGTTGTTGTTTTTTATTTGACGTTGTTGTTGTTGTTGTTGTTTATTCGACGTTGTTGTTGTTCTTATTGTTGTTGTTGTTGTTAATTTGACATTGTTGTTGTTGTTGTTTATTTGACGTTCTTGTTGTTGTTGTTGTTTATTTGACGTTGTTGTTGTTTATTTGACGTTGTTGTTGTTGTTTATTTGCATTGTTGTTGTTGTTGTTTATTTGACGTTGTTGTTGTTGTTGTTTATTTGACATTGCTGTTGTTGTTGTTGTTGACGTTGTTGTTGTAGTTGTTTATTTGACGTTGTTGTTGTTGTTTATTTGATGTTGTTTTAGTTGTTGTTGTTTATTTGACGTTGTTGTTGTTTTTTATTTGACGTTGTTGTTGTTGACATTGTTGTTATTGTTTTTTATTTGACGTTGTTGTTATTGTTTTTTATTTGACGTTGTTGTTGTTGACATTGTTGGTTTTATTGTTTATTTGACGTTGTTGTTGTTGTTTATTTGACGTAGTTGTTGTTATTGACGTTGTTGTTGTTGTTGTTTATTTGACATTTTTGTTGTTGTTGATGTTGTTGTTTTTTATTTGACGTTGTTGTTGTTGTTGTTTATTTGACGTTGTTGTTGTTGTTGTTATTGTTGTTGTTGTTGTTAATTTGACGTTGTTGTTGTTGTTGTTTATTTGACGTTGTTGTTGTTGTTGTTTATTTGACGTTGTTGTTGTTGTTGTTTATTTGATGTTGTTGTTGTTGTTATTTATTTGACGTTGTTGTTGTTGTTATTATTTATTTAACGTTGTTGTTGTTGTTTATTTGACGTTGTTATTGTTGTTTATTGGACGTTGTTATTGTTGTTTATTTGACGTTGTTTTTGTTATTTTACGTTGTTGTTGTTGTTGTATTTGTTGTTGTTGTATTTGTTGGTGTTGGTGTTGTTGTTGTTGCTTATTTGACGTTGTTGTTATTGTTGCTATTTATTTGACGTTGTTATTGTTGTTGTTTATTTGACGTTGTTGTTGTTGTTTTTGTTGTTTATTTGACGTTGTTGTTGTTATTTATTTGACGTTGTTGTTGTTGTTGTTTATTTGACGTTGTTGTTAACGTTGTTGTTGTTGGTGTTTATTTGACGTTGTTGTTGTTGTTGTTGTTGTTTATTTGATGTTGTTGTTGTTGTTGACGTTGTTATTGTTGTTGTTTATTTGATGTTGTTATTGTTGTTGTTGACATAGTTGTTGTTGTTTATTTGACGTTGTTGTTGTTATTGACGTTGTTGTTGTTGTTTATTTGACATTTTTGTTGTTTATTTGACGTTGTTGTTGTTGTTGTTGTTTTTTATTTGACGTTGTTGTTGTTGTTGTTTATTTGACATTGTTGTTGTTCTTATTGTTGTTGTTGTTGTTAATTTGACATTGTTGTTGTTGTTGTTTATTTGACGTTGTTGTTGTTGTTGTTGTTGTTTATTTGACGTTGTTGTTGTTTATTTGATGTTGTTGTTGTTGTTATTTATTTGACGTTGTTAATGTTGTTGACATTGTTGTTGTTGTTTTTGTTGTTTATTTGACGTTGTTGTTGTTGTTGTTGTTATTTTTGTTGTTGTTATTGTTGGTGTTGTTGTTGTTTATTTGACGTTCTTGTTGTTGTTGTTGTTTATTTGACGTTGTTGTTGTTTATTTGACGTTGTTGTTGTTGTTTATTTGACGTTGTTGTTGTTGTTGTTTATTTGACGTTGTTGTTGTTGTTGTTTATTTGACATTGATGTTGTTGTTGTTGTTGTTGACGTTGTTGTTGTAGTTGTTAATTTGACGTTGTTGTTGTTGTTGTTTATTTGATGTTGTTTTAGTTGTTGTTGTTTATTTGACGTTGTTGTTGTTTTTTATTTGACGTTGTTGTTGTTGACATTGTTGTTATTGTTTTTTATTTGACGTTGTTGTTATTGTTTTTTATTTGACGTTGTTGTTGTTGACATTGTTGTTGTTGTTGTTTATTTGACGTTGTTGTTGTTGTTTATTTGACGTAGTTGTTGTTATTGACGTTGTTGTTGTTGTTGTTTATTTGACATTTTTGTTGTTTTTGATGTTGTTGTTTTTTATTTGACATTGTTGTTGTTGTTGTTTATTTGACGTTGTTGTTGTTGTTGTTATTGTTGTTGTTGTTGTTAATTTGACGCTGTTGTTGTTGTTGTTTATTTGACGTTGTTGTTGTTGTTGTTTATTTGACATTGTTGTTGTTGTTGTTTATTTGATGTTGTTGTTGTTGTTATTTATTTGACGTTGTTGTTGTTGTTATTATTTATTTAACGTTGTTGTTGTTGTTGTTTATTTGACGTTGTTATTGTTGTTTATTGGACGTTGTTATTGTTGTTTATTTGACGTTGTTTTTGTTATTTTACGTTGTTGTTGTTGTTGTATTTGTTGTTGTTGTATTTGTTGGTGTTGTTGTTGTTGCTTATTTGACGTTGTTGTTATTGTTGCTATTTATTTGACATTGTTATTGTTGTTGGTTATGTGACGTTGTTGTTGTTGTTTTTGTTGTTTATTTGACGTTGTTGTTGTTATTTATTTGACGTTGTTGTTGTTGTTGTTTATTTGACGTTGTTGTTAACGTTGTTGTTGTTGGTGTTTATTTGACGTTGTTGTTGTTGTTGTTTATTTGACGTTGTTGTTGTTGTTGACGTTGTTATTGTTGTTGTTTATTTGATGTTGTTATTGTTGTTGTTGACATAGTTGTTGTTGTTTATTTGATGTTGTTGTTGTTGTTGTTGCCGTTGTTGTTTATTTGACATTGTTGTTGTTGTTGTTTATTTGACTATGTTGTTGTTGTTGTTATTGTTGTTGTTGTTGTTGTTGTTAATTTGACGTTGTTGTTGTTGTTTATTTGACTATGTTGTTGTTGTTGTTGTTTATTTAAATTTGTTGTTGTTATTTATTTGACGTTGTTGTTGTTGTTGTTTATTTGACATTGTTGTTTATTTGACATTGTTGTTTATTTGACGTCGTTGTTGTTATCTGAAGTTGTTGTTGTTGTTGTTGTTTATTTGACGTTATTGTTGTTGTTGTTTATTTGACGTTGTTGTTGTTATATTTGTTATTGTTGTTATTGTTGTTGCTTATTTGACGTTGACGTTATTGTTGTTGTTGTTTATTTGAAGTTGTTGTTGTTGTTGACGTTGTTGTTGTTGTTTATTTGACGTTGTTGTTGTTGTTGTTGTTGTTCTTTATTTGACGTTGTTGTTGTTGTTGTTTTTGTTGTTTATTTGACGTTGTTGTTGTTATTTATTTGACGTTGTTGTAGTTGTTGTTTATTTGACGTTGTTGTTGTTTATTTGACGTTGTTGTTTATTTGACGTTGTTGTTTATTTGACGTTGTTGTTTATTTGACGTTGTTGTTGTTATTTGAAGTTGTTGTTGTTGTTGTATTTGTTGTTGTTGTTGTTGTTGTTGTTTATTTGACGTTGTTAATGTTTTTGACATTGTTGTTGTTGTTGTTTCTGTTGTTTATTTGACGTTGTTGTTGTTGTTGTTTATTTGACGTTGTTGTTGTTGTTTATTTGACGTTGTTGTTGTTGTTGTTTATTTGACATTGTTGTTGTTGTTGTTGTTGTTGTTGACGTTGTTGTTGTAGTTGTTTATTTGACGTTGTTGTTGTTGTTGTTTATTTGATGTTGTTTTAGTTGTTGTTGTTTATTTGACGTTGTTGTTGTTTTTTATTTGACGTTGTTGTTGTTGACATTGTGGTTGTTGTTGTTTATTTGACGTTCTTGTTGTTATTTTTTATTTGACGTTGTTGTTGTTGACATTGTTGTTGTTGTTGTTGTTTATTTGACGTAGTTGTTGTTATTGACGTTGTTGTTGTTGTTGTTTATTTGACGTTTATGTTGTTGTTGATGTTGTTGTTGTTGTTTATTTGATGTTGTTGTTGTTGTTATTGTTGTTGTTAATTTGACGTTGTTGTTGTTGTTTATTTGACGTTGTTGTTGTTGTTGTTGTTAATTTGATGTTGTTGTTGTTGTTTATTTGATGTTGTTGTTGTTGTTGTTTATTTGACGTTGTTGTTGTTGTTATTTATTTGACGTTGTTGTTGTTGTTGTTTATTTGACGTTGTTGTTTATTTGACATTGTTGTTTATTTGACGTTGTTGTTGTTTTTTATTTGACGTTGTTGTTGTTATTTGAAATTGTTGTTGTTGTTGTATTTGTTGTTGTTGTTGTTGTTGTTGTTTATTTGACGTTGTTGTTGTTGTTTATTTGACGTTATTGTTGTTGTTTATTTGACATTGTTATTGTTGTTGTTGTTGTTTATATGACGTTGTTGTTGTTGTTGTTTATTTGACGTTGTTGTTGTTGTTGTTTATTAGACGTTGTTAATGTCTATGACATTGTTGTTGTTGTTTTTGTTGTTTATTTGACGTTGTTGTTATTGTTGTTGTTGTTATTTTTGTTGTTGTTATTGTTGGTGTTGTTGTTGTTTATTTAACGTTGTTGTTGTTGTTGTTTATTTGACATTGTTGTTGTTGTTGTTTATTTGACGTTGTTGTTGTTGTTGTTGTTTATTTGACGTTGTTGTTGTTGTTGTTTTTTTGAAATTGCTGTTGTTGTTGTTGTTGACGTTGTTGTAGTTGTTTATTTGACGTTGTTGTCGTTGTTGTTTATTTGATGTTGTTTTAGTTGTTGTTGTTTATTTGTTATTGTTGTTGTTTTTTATTTGACGTTGTTGTTGTTGACATTGTTGTTGTTGTTGTTGTTTATTTGACGTTGTTGTTGTTGTTTTTTATTTGACGTTGTTGTTGTTGACATTGTTGTTGTTGTTGTTTATTTGACGTTGTTGTTGTTGTTGTTTATTTGACGTTGTTGTTGTTATTGACGTTGTTGTTGTTGTTGTTTATTTGACATTTTTGTTGTTGTTGTTGTTGTTTTTTATTTGATGTTGTTGTTGTTGTTTATTTGACATTGTTGTTGTTCTTATTGTTGTTGTTGTTGTTGTTAATTTGACATTGTTGTTGTTGTTGTTTATTTGACGTTGTTGTTGTTGTTGTTTATTTGACGTTGTTGTTGTTGTTTATTTGATGTTGTTGTTGTTGTTATTTATTTGACGTTGTTAATGTTGTTGACATTGTTGTTGTTGTTTTTGTTGTTTATTTGACGTTGTTGTTGTTGTTGTTGTTATTTTTGTTGTTGTTATTGTTGGTGCTGTTGTTGTTTATTTGACGTTCTTGTTGTTGTTGTTGTTTATTTGACGTTGTTGTTGTTTATTTGACGTTGTTGTTGTTGTTGTTTATTTGACGTTGTTGTTGTTGTTGTTTATTTGACGTTGTTGTTGTTGTTGTTTATTTGACATTGCTGTTGTTGTTGTTGTTGACGTTATTGTTGTAGTTGTTTATTTGACGTTGTTGTTGTTGTTGTTTATTTGATGTTGTTTTAGTTGTTGTTGTTTATTTGACGTTGTTGTTGTTTTTTATTTGACGTTGTTGTTGTTTACATTGTTGTTATTGTTTTTTATTTGACGTTGTTGTTATTGTTTTTTATTTGACGTTGTTGTTGTTGACATTGTTGTTGTTGTTGTTTATTTGACGTTGTTGTTGTTGTTTATTTGACGTAGTTGTTGTTATTGACGTTGTTGTTGTTGTTGTTTATTTGACATTTTTGTTGTTGTTGATGTTGTTGTTTTTTATTTGACGTTGTTGTTGTTGTTGTTTATTTGACGTTGTTGTTGTTGTTGTTGTTATTGTTGTTGTTGTTGTTGTTAATTTGACGTTGTTGTTGTTGTTGTTTATTTGACGTTGTTGTTGTTGTTGTTTATTTGACGTTGTTGTTGTTGTTGTTTATTTGATGTTGTTATTGTTGTTATTTATTTGACGTTGTTGTTGTTGTTATTATTTATTTGACGTTGTTGTTGTTGTTGTTTATTTGACGTTGTTATTGTTGTTTATTGGACGTTGTTATTGTTGTTTATTTGACGTTGTTTTTGTTATTTTACGTTGTTGTTGTTGTTGTTGTATTTGTTGTTGTTGTATTTGTTGTTGTTGTTGTTGTTGCTTATTTGACGTTGTTGTTATTGTTTCTATTTATTTGACGTTGTTATTGTTGTTGTTTATTTGACGTTGTTGTTGTTGTTTTTGTTGTTTATTTGACGTTGTTGTTGTTATTTATGTGACGTTGTTGTTGTTGTTGTTTATTTGACGTTTTTGTTAACGTTGTTTTTGTTGGTGTTTATTTGACGTTGTTGTTGTTGTTGTTGTTTATTTGACGTTGTTGTTGTTGTTGTTGACGTTGTTATTGTTGTTGTTTATTTGATGTTGTTATTGTTGTTGTTGACATAGTTGTTGTTGTTTATTTGACGTTGTTGTTGTTGTTGTCGTTGTTGTTTATTTGACATTGTTGTTGTTGTTGTTTATTTGACGTTGTTGTTGTTGTTGTTATTGTTGTTGTTGTTGTTGTTAATTTGACGTTGTTGTTGTTGTTTATTTGACGTTGTTGTTGTTGTTGTTTATTTAACGTTGTTGTTGTTGTTATTTATTTGACGTTGTTGTTGTTGTTGTTTATTTGACGTTGTTGTTTATTTGACATTGTTGTTTATTTGACGTTGTTGTTTATTTGACGTTGTTGTTGTTATTTGAAGTTGTTGTATTTGTTGTTGTTGTTGTTGTTGTTGTTTATTTGACGTTGTTGTTGTTGTTTATTTGACGTTATTGTTGTTGTTTATTTGACATTGTTATTGTTGTTGTTGTTGTTTATTTGACGTTGTTGTTGAAGATGTTGTTGTTGTTGTTTATTTGACGTTGTTGTTGTTGTTGTTGTTTATTAGACGTTGTTAATGTTGTTGACATTGTTATTGTTGTTTTTGTTGTTTATTTGACGTTGTTGTTGTTGTTGTTATTTTTGTTGTTGTTATTGTTGGTGTTGTTGTTGTTTATTTGACGTTGTTGTTATTGTTGTTATTGTTGTTGTTGTTGTTAATTTGACGTTGTTGTTGTTGTTGTTTATTTGACGTTGTTGTTGTTGTTGTTTATTTGACGTTGTTGTTGTTGTTGTTTATTTGATGTTGTTGTTGTTGTTATTTATTTGACGTTGTTGTTGTTGTTATTATTTATTTGACGTTGTTGTTGTTGTTTATTTGACGTTGTTATTGTTGTTTATTGGACGTTGTTATTGTCATTTATTTGACGTTGTTTTTGTTATTTTATGTTGTTGTTGTTGTATTTGTTGTTGTTATATTTGTTGTTGTTGTTGTTGTTGTTGCTTATTTGACGTTGTTGTTATTGTTGCTATTTATTTGACGTTGTTATTGTTGTTGTTTATTTGACGTTGTTGTTATTGTTGTTGTTTATTTGACGTTATTGTTGTTGTTGTTGTTTATTTGACGTTGTTGTTGTTGTTGTTATATTTGTTATTGTTGTTATTGTTGTTGCTTATTTGACGTTGACGTTATTGTTGTTGTTGTTTATTTGAAGTTGTTGTTGTTGTTGACGTTGTTGTTGTTGTTGTTTATTTGACGTTGTTGTTGTTGTTGTTGTTCTTTATTTGACGTTGTTGTTGTTGTTGTTTTTGTTGTTTATTTGACGTTGTTGTTGTTATTTATTTGACGTTGTTGTTGTTGTTGTTTATTTGACGTTGTTGTTAACGTTGTTGTTGTTGGTGTTTATTTGACGTTGTTGTTGTTGTTGTTGTTTATTTGACGTTGTTGTTGTTGTTGTTGTTGACGTTGTTATTGTTGTTGTTTATTTGATGTTGTTATTGTTGTTGTTGACATAGTTGTTGTTGTTTATTTGACGTTGTTGTTGTTGTTGCCGTTGTTGTTTATTTGACATTGTTGTTGTTGTTGTTGATTTGACGTTGTTGTTGTTGTTAATATTGTTGTTGTTGTTGTTGTTAATTTAACGTTGTTGTTGTTGTTTATTTGACGTTGTTGTTGTTGTTGTTTATTTAACGTTGTTGTTGTTGTTTATTTGACGTTATTGTTGTTGTTTATTTGACGTTGTTATTGTTGTTGTTGTTGTTTATTTGACGTTGTTGTTGTTGTTGTTTATTTGACGTTGTTGTTGTTGTTGTTGTTTATTAGAAGTTGTTAATGTCTATGACATTGTTGTTGTTGTTTTTGTTGTTTATTTGACATTGTTGTTATTGTTGTTGTTGTTATTTTTGTTGTTGTTATTGTTGGTGTTGTTGTTGTTTATTTGACGTTGTTGTTGTTGTTGTTTATTTGACATTGTTGTTGTTGTTGTTTATTTGACGTTGTTGTTGTTGTTGTTTTTTTGAAATTGTTGTTGTTGTTGTTGTTGACGTTGTTGTAGTTGTTTATTTGACGTTGTTGTCGTTGTTGTTTATTTGATGTTGTTTTAGTTGTTGTTGTTTATTTGTTGTTGTTGTTGTTTTTTATTTGACGTTGTTGTTGTTGACATTGTTGTTGTTGTTGTTGTTTATTTGACGTTGTTGTTGTTGTTTTTTATTTGACGTTGTTGTTGTTGACATTGTTGTTGTTGTTGTTGTTTATTTGACGTTGTTGTTGTTGTTGTTGTTTAGTTGACGTTGTTGTTGTTATTGACGTTGTTGTTGTTGTTGTTTTTTATTTGACGTTGTTGTTGTTGTTGTTTATTTGACGTTGTTGTTGTTCTTATTGTTGTTGTTGTTGTTAATTTGACATTGTTGTTGTTGTTGTTTATTTGACGTTGTTGTTGTTGTTGTTTATTTGACGTTGTTGTTGTTGTTTATTTGATGTTGTTGTTGTTGTTATTTATTTGACGTTGTTAATGTTGTTGACATTGTTGTTTTTGTTTTTGTTGTTTATTTGACGTTGTTGTTGTTGTTATTTTTGTTGTTGTTATTGTTTGTGTTGTTGTTGTTTATTTGACGTTCTTGTTGTTGTTGTTGTTTATTTGACGTTGTTGTTGTTTATTTGACGTTGTTGTTGTTTTTTATTTGACGTTGTTGTTGTTGTTGTTGTTGTTTATTTGACGTTGTTGTTGTTGTTGTTTATTTGACATTGCTGTTGTTGTTGTTGTTGACGTTGTTGTTGTAGTTGTTTATTTGACGTTGTTGTTGTTGTTGTTGTTGTTTATTTGATGTTGTTTTAGTTGTTGTTGTTTATTTGACGTTGTTGTTGTTTTTTATTTGACGTTGTTGTTGTTGACATTGTTGTTATTGTTT
>OX451735.1:1336900200-1336910200 GCA_948472305.1 Vicia faba | reverse complement strand
TTGTTGTTGTTGTTGTTTATTTGACGTTGTTGTTGTTGTTGTTATATTTGTTATTGTTGTTATTGTTGTTGCTTATTTGACGTTGACGTTATTGTTGTTGTTGTTTATTTGAAGTTGTTGTTGTTGTTGACGTTGTTGTTGTTGTTGTTTATTTGACGTTGTTGTTGTTGTTGTTGTTCTTTATTTGACGTTGTTGTTGTTGTTGTTTTTGTTGTTTATTTGACGTTGTTGTTGTTATTTATTTGACGTTGTTGTTGTTTATTTGACGTTGTTGTTAACGTTGTTGTTGTTGGTGTTTATTTGACGTTGTTGTTGTTGTTGTTGTTTATTTGACGTTGTTGTTGTTGTTGTTGTTGACGTTGTTATTATTGTTGTTTATTTGATGTTGTTATTGTTGTTGTTGACATAGTTGTTGTTGTTTATTTGACGTTGTTGTTGTTGTTGCCGTTGTTGTTTATTTGACATTGTTGTTGTTGTTGTTGATTTGACGTTGTTGTTGTTGTTAATATTGTTGTTGTTGTTGTTGTTGTTAATTTAACGTTGTTGTTGTTGTTTATTTGATGTTGTTGTTGTTGTTGTTTATTTAACGTTGTTGTTGTTGTTTATTTGACGTTATTGTTGTTGTTTATTTGACGTTGTTATTGTTGTTGTTGTTGTTTATTTGACGTTGTTGTTGTTGTTGTTTATTTGACGTTGTTGTTGTTGTTGTTGTTTATTAGAAGTTGTTAATGTCTATGACATTGTTGTTGTTGTTTTTGTTGTTTATTTGACATTGTTGTTATTGTTGTTGTTGTTATTTTTGTTGTTGTTATTGTTGGTGTTGTTGTTGTTTATTTGACGTTGTTGTTGTTGTTGTTTATTTGACATTGTTGTTGTTGTTGTTTATTTGACGTTGTTGTTGTTGTTGTTTTTTTGAAATTGTTGTTGTTGTTGTTGTTGACGTTGTTGTAGTTGTTTATTTGACGTTGTTGTTTATTTGATGTTGTTTTAGTTGTTGTTGTTTATTTGTTGTTGTTGTTGTTTTTTATTTGACGTTGTTGTTGTTGACATTGTTGTTGTTGTTGTTGTTTATTTGACGTTGTTGTTGTTGTTTTTTATTTGACGTTGTTGTTGTTGACATTGTTGTTGTTGTTGTTGTTGTTGTTGTTTAGTTGACGTTGTTGTTGTTATTGACGTTGTTGTTGTTGTTGTTTTTTATTTGACGTTGTTGTTGTTGTTGTTTATTTGACGTTGTTGTTGTTCTTATTGTTGTTGTTGTTGTTAATTTGACATTGTTGTTGTTGTTGTTGTTTATTTGACGTTGTTGTTGTTGTTTATTTGACGTTGTTGTTGTTGTTTATTTGATGTTGTTGTTGTTGTTATTTATTTGACGTTGTTAATGTTGTTGACATTGTTGTTTTTGTTTTTGTTGTTTATTTGACGTTGTTGTTGTTGTTGTTATTTTTGTTGTTGTTATTGTTTGTGTTGTTGTTGTTTATTTGACGTTCTTGTTCTTGTTGTTGTTTATTTGACGTTGTTGTTGTTTATTTGACGTTGTTGTTGTTTTTTATTTGACGTTGTTGTTGTTGTTGTTGTTGTTTATTTGACGTTGTTGTTGTTGTTGTTTATTTGACATTGCTGTTGTTGTTGTTGTTGACGTTGTTGTTGTAGTTGTTTATTTGACGTTGTTGTTGTTGTTGTTTATTTGATGTTGTTTTAGTTGTTGTTGTTTATTTGACGTTGTTGTTGTTTTTTATTTGACGTTGTTGTTGTTGACATTGTTGTTATTGTTTTTTACTTGACGTTGTTGTTATTGTTTTTTATTTGACGTTGTTGTTGTTGACATTGTTGTTGTTGTTGTTTATTTGACGTTGTTGTTGTTGTTTATTTGACGTAGTTGTTGTTATTGACGTTGTTGTTGTTGTTGTTGTTGTTTATTTGACATTTTTGTTGTTGTTGATGTTGTTGTTTTTTATTTGACGTTGTTGTTGTTGTTGTTTATTTGACGTTGTTGTTGTTGTTGTTGTTATTGTTGTTGTTGTTGTTGTTAATTTGACGTTGTTGTTGTTGTTGTTTATTTGACGTTGTTGTTGTTGTTGTTTATTTGACGTTGTTGTTGTTGTTGTTTATTTGATGTTGTTGTTGTTGTTATTTATTTGACGTTGTTGTTGTTGTTATTATTTATTTGACGTTGTTGTTGTTGTTGTTTATTTGACGTTGTTATTGTTGTTTATTGGACGTTGTTATTGTTGTTTATTTGACGTTGTTTTTGTTATTTTACGTTGTTGTTGTTGTTGTTGTATTTGTTGTTGTTGTATTTGTTGTTGTTGCTATTTATTTGACGTTGTTATTGTTGTTGTTTATTTGACGTTGTTGTTGTTGTTTTTGTTGTTTATTTGACGTTATTGTTGTTATTTATGTGACGTTGTTGTTGTTGTTGTTGTTTATTTGACGTTGTTGTTAACGTTGTTGTTGTTGGTGTTTATTTGACGTTGTTGTTGTTGTTGTTGTTTATTTGACGTTGTTGTTGTTGTTGTTGTTGACGTTGTTATTGTTGTTGTTTATTTGATGTTGTTATTGTTGTTGTTGACATAGTTGTTGTTGTTTATTTGACGTTGTTGTTGTTGTTGTCGTTGTTGTTTATTTGACATTGTTGTTGTTGTTGTTTATTTGACGTTGTTGTTGTTGTTGTTATTGTTGTTGTTGTTGTTGTTAATTTGACGTTGTTGTTGTTGTTTATTTGACGTTGTTGTTGTTGTTGTTGTTGTTTATTTAACGTTGTTGTTGTTGTTATTTATTTGACGTTGTTGTTGTTGTTGTTTATTTGACGTTGTTGTTTATTTGACATTGTTGTTTATTTGACGTTGTTGTTTATTTGACGTTGTTGTTGTTATTTGAAGTTGTTGTTGTTGTATTTGTTGTTGTTGTTGTTGTTTATTTGACGTTGTTGTTGTTGTTTATTTGACGTTATTGTTGTTGTTTATTTGACATTGTTATTGTTGTTGTTGTTGTTTATTCGACGTTGTTGTTGACGTTGTTGTTGTTGTTGTTTATTTGACGTTGTTGTTGTTGTTGTTTATTAGACATTGTTAATGTTGTTGACATTGTTGTTGTTGTTTTTGTTGTTTATTTGACGTTGTTGTTGTTGTTGTTATTATTGTTGTTGTTATTGTTGGTGTTGTTGTTGTTTATTTGACGTTGTTGTTATTGTTGTTATTGTTGTTGTTGTTGTTAATTTGACGTTGTTGTTGTTGTTGTTTATTTGACGTTGTTGTTGTTGTTGTTGTTTATTTGACGTTGTTGTTGTTGTTGTTTATTTGATGTTGTTGTTGTTGTTATTTATTTGACGTTGTTGTTGTTATTATTATTTATTTGACGTTGTTGTTGTTGTTTATTTGACGTTGTTATTGTTGTTTATTGGACGTTGTTATTGTCGTTTATTTGACGTTGTTTTTGTTATTTTATGTTGTTGTTGTTGTATTTGTTGTTGTTGTATTTGTTGTTGTTGTTGTTGTTGTAGCTTATTTGACGTTGTTGTTATTGTTGCTATTTATTTGACGTTGTTATTGTTGTTGTTTATTTGACGTTGTTGTTATTGTTGTTGTTTATTTGACGTTATTGTTGTTGTTGTTTATTTGACGTTGTTGTTGTTGTTGTTATATTTGTTATTGTTGTTATTGTTGTTGCTTATTTGACGTTGACGTTATTGTTGTTGTTGTTTATTTGAAGTTGTTGTTGTTGTTGACGTTGTTGTTGTTGTTGTTTATTTGACGTTGTTGTTGTTGTTGTTGTTCTTTATTTGACGTTGTTGTTGTTGTTGTTTTTGTTGTTTATTTGACGTTGTTGTTGTTATTTATTTGACGTTGTTGTTGTTGTTGTTTATTTGACGTTGTTGTTAACATTGTTGTTGTTGGTGTTTATTTGACGTTGTTGTTGTTGTTGTTGTTTATTTGACGTTGTTGTTGTTGTTGTTGTTGTTGACGTTGTTATTGTTGTTGTTTATTTGATGTTGTTATTGTTGTTGTTGACATAGTTGTTGTTGTTTATTTGACGTTGTTGTTGTTGTTGCCGTTGTTGTTTATTTGACATTGTTGTTGTTGTTGTTGATTTGACGTTGTTGTTGTTGTTAATATTGTTGTTGTTGTTGTTGTTAATTTAACGTTGTTGTTGTTGTTTATTTGACGTTGTTGTTGTTGTTGTTGTTTATTTAACGTTGTTGTTGTTGTTTATTTGACGTTATTGTTGTTGTTTATTTGACGTTGTTATTGTTGTTGTTGTTGTTTATTTGACGTTGTTGTTGTTGTTGTTTATTTGACGTTGTTGTTGTTGTTGTTTATTAGAAGTTGTTAATGTCTATGACATTGTTGTTGTTGTTTTTGTTGTTTATTTGACATTGTTGTTATTGTTGTTGTTGTTATTTTTGTTGTTGTTATTGTTGGTGTTGTTGTTGTTTATTTGACGTTGTTGTTGTTGTTGTTTATTTGACATTGTTGTTGTTGTTGTTTATTTGACGTTGTTGTTGTTGTTGTTGTTTATTTGACATTGTTGTTGTTGTTGTTTATTTGACGTTGTTGTTGTTGTTTTTTATTTGACGTTGTTGTTGTTGACATTGTTGTTGTTGTTGTTGTTTATTTGACGTTGTTGTTGTTGTTGTTTAGTTGACGTTGTTGTTGTTATTGACGTTGTTGTTGTTGTTGTTGTTTATTTGACATTTTTGTTGTTGTTGATGTTGTTGTTGTTGTTGTTGTTTATTTGACGTTGTTGTTGTTGTTGTTTATTTGACGTTGTTGTTGTTCTTATTGTTGTTGTTGTTGTTAATTTGACATTGTTGTTGTTGTTGTTTATTTGACGTTGTTGTTGTTGTTGTTTATTTGACGTTGTTGTTGTTGTTTATTTGATGTTGTTGTTGTTGTTATTTATTTGACGTTGTTAATGTTGTTGACATTGTTGTTTTTGTTTTTGTTGTTTATTTGACGTTGTTGTTGTTGTTGTTATTTTTGTTGTTGTTATTGTTTGTGTTGTTGTTGTTTATTTGACGTTCTTGTTGTTGTTGTTGTTTATTTGACGTTGTTGTTGTTTATTTGACGTTGTTGTTGTTTTTTATTTGACGTTGTTGTTGTTGTTGTTGTTTATTTGACGTTGTTGTTGTTGTTGTTTATTTGACATTGCTGTTGTTGTTGTTGTTGACGTTGTTGTTGTAGTTGTTTATTTAACGTTGTTGTTGTTGTTGTTGTTGTTTATTTGATGTTGTTTTAGTTGTTGTTGTTGTTGTTTTTTATTTGACGTTGTTGTTGTTGACATTGTTGTTATTGTTTTTTATTTGACGTTGTTGTTATTGTTTTTTATTTGACGTTGTTGTTGTTGACATTGTTGTTGTTGTTGTTTATTTGACGTTGTTGTTGTTGTTTATTTGACGTAGTTGTTGTTATTGACGTTGTTGTTGTTGTTGTTGTTGTTTATTTGACATTTTTGTTGTTGTTGATGTTGTTATTTTTTATTTGACGTTGTTGTTGTTGTTGTTTATTTGACGTTGTTGTTGTTGTTGTTGTTATTGTTGTTGTTGTTGTTGTTGTTGTTAATTTGACGTTGTTGTTGTTGTTTATTTGACGTTGTTGTTGTTGTTGTTTATTTGACGTTGTTGTTGTTGTTGTTTATTTGATGTTGTTGTTGTTGTTATTTATTTGACGTTGTTGTTGTTGTTATTATTTATTTGACGTTGTTGTTGTTGTTGTTTATTTGACGTTGTTATTGTTGTTTATTGGACGTTGTTATTGTTGTTTATTTGACGTTGTTTTTGTTATTTTACGTTGTTGTTGTTGTTGTTGTATTTGTTGTTGTTGTATTTGTTGTTGTTGCTATTTATTTGACGTTGTTATTGTTGTTGTTTATTTGACGTTGTTGTTGTTGTTTTTGTTGTTTATTTGACGTTGTTGTTGTTATTTATGTGACGTTGTTGTTGTTGTTGTTGTTTATTTGACGTTGTTGTTAACGTTGTTGTTGTTGGTGTTTATTTGACGTTGTTGTTGTTGTTGTTGTTGTTTATTTGACGTTGTTGTTGTTGTTGTTGACGTTGTTATTGTTGTTGTTTATTTGATGTTGTTATTGTTGTTGTTGACATAGTTGTTGTTGTTTATTTGACGTTGTTGTTGTTGTTGTCGTTGTTGTTTATTTGACATTGTTGTTGTTGTTGTTTATTTGACGTTGTTGTTGTTGTTGTTATTGTTGTTGTTGTTGTTGTTAATTTGACGTTGTTGTTGTTGTTTATTTGACGTTGTTGTTGTTGTTGTTTATTTAACGTTGTTGTTGTTGTTATTTATTTGACGTTGTTGTTGTTGTTGTTTATTTGACGTTGTTGTTTATTTGACATTGTTGTTTATTTGACGTTGTTGTTTATTTGACGTTGTTGTTGTTATTTGAAGTTGTTGTTGTTGTATTTGTTGTTGTTGTTGTTGTTTATTTGACGTTGTTGTTGTTGTTTATTTGACGTTATTGTTGTTGTTTATTTGACATTGTTATTGTTGTTGTTGTTGTTGTTTATTTGACGTTGTTGTTGACGTTGTTGTTGTTGTTGTTTATTTGACGTTGTTGTTGTTGTTGTTTATTAGACGTTGTTAATGTTGTTGACATTGTTGTTGTTGTTTTTGTTGTTTATTTGACGTTGTTGTTGTTGTTGTTGTTATTATTGTTGTTGTTATTGTTGGTGTTGTTGTTGTTTATTTGACGTTGTTGTTATTGTTGTTATTGTTGTTGTTGTTGTTAATTTGACGTTGTTGTTGTTGTTGTTTATTTGACGTTGTTGTTGTTGTTGTTTATTTGACGTTGTTGTTGTTGTTGTTTATTTGATGTTGTTGTTGTTGTTATTTATTTGACGTTGTTGTTGTTATTATTATTTATTTGACGTTGTTGTTGTTGTTTATTTGACGTTGTTATTGTTGTTTATTGGACGTTGTTATTGTCGTTTATTTGACGTTGTTTTTGTTATTTTACGTTGTTGTTGTTGTATTTGTTGTTGTTGTATTTGTTGTTGTTGTTGTTGTTGCTTATTTGACGTTGTTGTTATTGTTGCTATTTATTTGACGTTGTTATTGTTGTTGTTTATTTGACGTTGTTGTTGTTGTTGTTGTTTATTTGACGTTATTGTTGTTGTTGTTTATTTGACGTTGTTGTTGTTGTTGTTGTTATATTTGTTATTGTTGTTATTGTTGTTGCTTATTTGACGTTGACGTTATTGTTGTTGTTGTTTATTTGAAGTTGTTGTTGTTGTTGACCTTGTTGTTGTTGTTGTTTATTTGACGTTGTTGTTGTTGTTGTTCTTTATTTGACGTTGTTGTTGTTGTTGTTATGTTGTTTATTTGACGTTGTTGTTGTTATTTATTTGACGTTGTTGTTGTTGTTGTTATGTTGTTTATTTGACGTTGTTGTCGTTATTTATTTGACGTTGTTGTTGTTGTTGTTTATTTGACGTTGTTGTTAACGTTGTTGTTGTTGGTGTTTATTTGACGTTGTTGTTGTTGTTGTTGTTTATTTGACGTTGTTGTTGTTGTTGTTGTTGTTGACGTTGTTATTGTTGTTGTTTATTTGATATTGTTATTGTTGTTGTTGACATAGTTGTTATTGTTTATTTGACGTTGTTGTTGTTGTTGCCGTTGTTGTTTATTTGACATTGTTGTTGTTGTTGTTGTTGATTTGACGTTGTTGTTGTTGTTAATATTGTTGTTGTTGTTGTTAATTTAACGTTGTTGTTGTTGTTTATTTGACGTTGTTGTTGTTGTTGTTTATTTAACGTTGTTGTTGTTGTTTATTTGACGTTATTGTTGTTGTTTATTTGACGTTGTTATTGTTGTTGTTGTTGTTTATTTGACGTTGTTGTTGTTGTTGTTTATTTGACGTTGTTGTTGTTGTTGTTTATTAGACGTTGTTAATGTCTATGACATTGTTGTTGTTGTTTTTGTTGTTTATTTGACGTTGTTGTTATTGTTGTTGTTGTTATTTTTGTTGTTGTTATTGTTGGTGTTGTTGTTGTTTATTTGACGTTGTTGTTGTTGTTGTTTATTTGACATTGTTGTTGTTGTTGTTTATTTGACGTTGTTGTTGTTGTTTATTTGACGTTGTTGTTGTTGTTGTTTTTTTGAAATTGCTGTTGTTGTTGTTGTTGACGTTGTTGTAGTTGTTTATTTGACGTTGTTGTCGTTGTTGTTTATTTGATGTTGTTTTAGTTGTTGTTGTTTATTTGTTGTTGTTGTTGTTTTTTATTTGACGTTGTTGTTGTTGACATTGTTGTTATTGTTGTTGTTTATTTGACGTTGTTGTTGTTGTTGTTGACGTTGTTATTGTTGTTGTTTATTTGATGTTGTTATTGTTGTTGTTGACATAGTTGTTGTTGTTTATTTGACGTTGTTGTTGTTGTTGTCGTTGTTGTTTATTTGACATTGTTGTTGTTGTTGTTTATTTGACGTTGTTGTTGTTGTTGTTGTTATTCTTGTTGTTGTTGTTGTTAATTTGACGTTGTTGTTTATTTGACGTTATTGTTGTTGTTGTTTATTTGACGTTGTTGTTGTTGTTGTTATATTTGTTATTGTTGTTATTGTTGTTGCTTATTTGACGTTGACGTTATTGTTGTTGTTGTTTATTTGAAGTTGTTGTTGTTGTTGACCTTGTTGTTGTTGTTGTTTATTTGACGTTGTTGTTGTTGTTGTTGTTCTTTATTTGACGTTGTTGTTGTTGTTGTTATGTTGTTTATTTGACGTTGTTGTTGTTATTTATTTGACGTTGTTGTTGTTGTTGTTATGTTGTTTATTTGACGTTGTTGTTGTTATTTATTTGACGTTGTTGTTGTTGTTGTTTATTTGACGTTGTTGTTAACGTTGTTGTTGTTGGTGTTTATTTGACGTTGTTGTTGTTGTTGTTGTTTATTTGACGTTGTTGTTGTTGTTGTTGTTGACGTTGTTATTGTTGTTGTTTATTTGATGTTGTTATTGTTGTTGTTGACATAGTTGTTGTTGTTTATTTGACGTTGTTGTTGTTGTTGCCGTTGTTGTTTATTTGAGATTGTTGTTGTTGTTGTTGATTTGACGTTGTTGTTGTTGTTAATATTGTTGTTGTTGTTGTTGTTGTTAATTTAACGTTGTTGTTGTTGTTTATTTGACGTTGTTGTTGTTGTTGTTTATTTAACGTTGTTGTTGTTGTTTATTTGACGTTATTGTTGTTGTTTATTTGACGTTGTTATTGTTGTTGTTGTTGTTTATTTGACGTTGTTGTTGTTGTTGTTTATTTGACGTTGTTGTTGTTGTTGTTTATTAGACGTTGTTAATGTCTATGACATTGTTGTTGTTGTTTTTGTTGTTTATTTGACGTTGTTGTTATTGTTGTTGTTGTTATTTTTGTTGTTGTTATTGTTGGTGTTGTTGTTGTTTATTTGACGTTGTTGTTGTTGTTGTTGTTTATTTGACATTGTTGTTGTTGTTGTTTATTTGACGTTGTTGTTGTTGTTTATTTGACGTTGTTGTTGTTGTTGTTTTTTTGAAATTGCTGTTGTTGTTGTTGTTGACGTTGTTGTAGTTGTTTATTTGACGTTGTTGTCGTTGTTGTTTATTTGATGTTGTTTTAGTTGTTGTTGTTTATTTGTTGTTGTTGTTGTTTTTTATTTGACGTTGTTGTTGTTGACATTGTTGTTATTGTTGTTGTTTATTTGACGTTGTTGTTGTTGTTGTTGTTGACGTTGTTATTGTTGTTGTTTATTTGATGTTGTTATTGTTGTTGTTGACATAGTTGTTGTTGTTTATTTGACGTTGTTGTTGTTGTTGTCGTTGTTGTTTATTTGACATTGTTGTTGTTGTTGTTTATTTGACGTTGTTGTTGTTGTTGTTGTTATTCTTGTTGTTGTTGTTGTTAATTTGACGTTGTTGTTGTTGTTTATTTGACGTTGTTGTTGTTGTTGTTGTTGTTATTCTTGTTGTTGTTGTTGTTAATTTGACGTTGTTGTTGTTGTTTATTTGACGTTGTTGTTGTTGTTGTTTATTTA
>OX451735.1:1336862700-1336897700 GCA_948472305.1 Vicia faba | reverse complement strand
GTTGTTCATTTGACGTTGTTGTTGACGTTGATGTTGTTGTTGTTTATTTGACGTTGTTGTTGTCGTTGTTTATTAGACGTTGTTAATGTTGTTGACATTGTTGTTGTTGTTTTTGTTGTTTATTTGACGTTGTTGTTGTTGTTGTTGTTGTTATTTTTATTGTTGTTATTGTTGGTGTTGTTGTTGTTTATTTGACGTTATTGTTGTTGTTGTTGTTGTTATTTTTGTTGTTGTTATTGTTGGTGTTGTTGTTGTTTATTTGACGTTGTTGTTGTTGTTGTTTATTTGACGTTGTTGTTGTTGTTGTTTATTTGACGTTGTTGTTGTTGTTGTTTATTTGACGTTGTTGTTGTTGTTTATTTGATGTTGTTGTTGTTGTTATTTATTTGACGTTGTTGTTGTTGTTATTGTTTATTTGACGTTGTTGTTGTTGTTTATTTGACGTTGTTATTGTTGTTTATTTGACGTTGTTATTGTTGTTTATTTGACGTTGTTGTTGTTGTTATTGTTTGTGTTGTTGTTTTGTTTATTTGACGTTGTTGTTGTTGTTTATTTGACATTGTTGTTGTGGTTGTTATTTATTTGACGTTGTGGTTGTTGTTGTTTATTTGACGTTGTTATTGTTGTTTATTGGACGTTGTTATTGTTGTTTATTTGACGTTGTTTTTGTTATTTTACGTTGTTGTTGTTGTTGTATTTGTTGTTGTTGTATTTGTTGTTGTTGTTGTTGTTGCTTATTTGACGTTGTTGTTATTGTTGCTATTTATTTGACATTGTTATTGTTGTTGTTTATTTGACGTTGTTGTTGTTGTTGTTGTTGTTTATTTGACGTTGTTGTTGTTGTTGTTTATTTGACGTTGTTGTTGTTGTTGTTTATTAGACGTTGTTAATGTCTATGACATTGTTGTTGTTGTTTTTGTTGTTTATTTGACGTTGTTGTTATTGTTGTTGTTGTTATTTTTGTTGTTGTTATTGTTGGTGTTGTTGTTGTTTATTTGACGTTGTTGTTGTTGTTGTTGTTTATTTGACATTGTTGTTGTTGTTGTTTATTTGACGTTGTTGTTGTTGTTTATTTGACGTTGTTGTTGTTGTTGTTTTTTTGAAATTGCTGTTGTTGTTGTTGTTGACGTTGTTGTAGTTGTTTATTTGACGTTGTTGTCGTTGTTGTTTATTTGATGTTGTTTTAGTTGTTGTTGTTTATTTGTTGTTGTTGTTGTTTTTTATTTGACGTTGTTGTTGTTGACATTGTTGTTATTGTTGTTGTTTATTTGACGTTGTTGTTGTTGTTGTTGTTGACGTTGTTATTGTTGTTGTTTATTTGATGTTGTTATTGTTGTTGTTGACATAGTTGTTGTTGTTTATTTGACGTTGTTGTTGTTGTTGTCGTTGTTGTTTATTTGACATTGTTGTTGTTGTTGTTTATTTGACGTTGTTGTTGTTGTTGTTGTTATTCTTGTTGTTGTTGTTGTTAATTTGACGTTGTTGTTGTTGTTTATTTGACGTTGTTCTTGTTGTTGTTGTTGTTGTTATTCTTGTTGTTGTTGTTGTTAATTTGACGTTGTTGTTGTTGTTTATTTGACGTTGTTGTTGTTGTTGTTTATTTAACGTTGTTGTTGTTGTTATTTATTTGACGTTGTTGTTGTTGTTGTTTATTTGACGTTGTTGTTTATTTGACATTGTTGTTTATTTGACGTTGTTGTTTATTTGACGTTGTTGTTGTTATTTGAAGTTGTTGTTGTTGTTGTATTTGTTGTTGTTGTTGTTGTTTATTTGACGTTGTTGTTGTTGTTTATTTGACGTTATTGTTGTTGTTTATTTGACGTTGTTATTGTTGTTGTTGTTGTTTATTTGACGTTGTTGTTGTTGTTGTTTATTTGACGTTGTTGTTGACGTTGTTGTTGTTGTTGTTTATTTGACGTTGTTGTTGTTGTTGTTTATTAGACGTTGTTAATGTTGTTGACATTGTTGTTGTTGTTTTTGTTGTTTATTTGACGTTGTTGTTGTTGTTGTTGTTATTTTTGTTGTTGTTATTGTTGGTGTTGTTGTTGTTTATTTGACGTTATTGTTGTTGTTGTTGTTGTTATTTTTGTTGTTGTTATTGTTGGTGTTGTTGTTGTTTATTTGACGTTGTTGTTGTTGTTGTTTATTTGACGTTGTTGTCGTTGTTTATTTGACATTGTTGTTGTTGTTTATTTGACATTGTTGTTGTTGTTGTTGACGTTGTTGTTGTAGTTGTTTATTTGACGTTGTTGTTGTTGTTGTTGTTGTTTATTTGATGTTGTTTTAGTTGTTGTTGTTTATTTGACGTTGTTGTTGTTTTTTATTTGACGTTGTTGTTGTTGACATTGTTGTTGTTGTTGTTGTTTATTTGACGTTCTTGTTGTTGTTTTTTATTTGACGTTGTTGTTGTTGACATTGTTGTTGTTGTTGTTTATTTGACGTAGTTGTTGTTATTGATGTTGTTGTTGTTGTTGTTGTTGTTGTTTATTTGACGTTTTTGTTGTTAATGATGTTGTTCTTGTTGTTGTTTTTTATTTGATGTTGTTGTTGTTGTTTATTTGACGTTGTTGTTGTTGTTTTTTATTTGACGTTGTTGTTGTTGACATTGTTGTTGTTGTTGTTGTTTATTTGACGTAGTTGTTGTTATTGATGTTGTTGTTGTTGTTGTTGTTTTTTATTTGACGTTTTTGTTGTTGTTGATGTTGTTGTTGTTGTTTTTTATTTGACGTTGTTGTTGTTGTTGTTTATTTGACGTTGTTGTTGTTGTTGTTGTTGTTTATTTGACGTAGTTGTTGTTATTGACGTTGTTGTTGTTGTTGTTTATTTGACATTTTTGTTGTTGTTGATGTCGTTGTTGTTGTTGTTTTTTATTTGACGTTGTTGTTGTTGTTTATTTGACGTTGTTGTTGTTGGTATTGTTGTTGTTGTTGTTGTTAATTTGACGTTGTTGTTGTTGTTGTTGTTTATTTGACGTTGTTGTTGTTGTTGTTTATTTGACGTTGTTGTTGTTGTTTATTTGATGTTGTTGTTGTTGTTATTTATTTGACGTTGTTGTTGTTGTTATTGTTTATTTGACGTTGTTGTTGTTGTTTATTTGACGTTGTTATTGTTGTTTATTTGACGTTGTTATTGTTGTTTATTTGACGTTGTTGTTGTTGTTATTGTTTGTGTTGTTGTTTTGTTTATTTGACGTTGTTGTTGTTGTTTATTTGACATTGTTGTTGTGGTTGTTATTTATTTGACGTTGTTGTTGTTGCTGTTTATTTGACGTTGTTATTGTTGTTTATTGGACGTTGTTATTGTTGTTTATTTGACGTTGTTTTTGTTATTTTACGTTGTTGTTGTTGTTGTATTTGTTGTTGTTGTATTTGTTGTTGTTGTTGTTGTTGCTTATTTGACGTTGTTGTTATTGTTGCTATTTATTTGACGTTGTTATTGTTGTTGTTTATTTGACGTTGTTGTTGTTGTTTTTGTTGTTTATTTGACGTTGTTGTTGTTATTTATTTGACGTTGTTGTTGTTGTTGTTGTTTATTTGACGTTGTTGTTAACGTTGTTGTTGTTGGTGTTTATTTGACGTTGTTGTTGTTGTTGTTGTTGTTTATTTGACGTTGTTGTTGTTGTTGTTGACGTTGTTATTGTTGTTGTTTATTTGATGTTGTTATTGTTGTTGTTGACATAGTTGTTGTTGTTTATTTGACGTTGTTGTTGTTGTTGCCGTTGTTGTTTATTTGACATTGTTGTTGTTGTTGTTTATTTAACGTTGTTGTTGTTGTTGTTGTTATTGTTGTTGTTGTTGTTAATTTGACGTTGTTGTTGTTGTTTATTTGACGTTGTTGTTGTTGTTGTTTATTTAACGTTGTTAATGTTGTTATTTATTTGACGTTGTTGTTGTTGTTGTTTATTTGACGTTGTTGTTTATTTGACATTGTTGTTTATTTGACGTTGTTGTTTATTTGACGTTGTTGTTGTTATTTGAAGTTGTTGTTGTTGTTGTATTTGTTGTTGTTCTTGTTGTTGTTTATTTGACGTTGTTGTTGTTGTTTATTTGACGTTATTGTTGTTGTTTATTTGACGTTGTTATTGTTGTTGTTGTTGTTCATTTGACGTTGTTGTTGACGTTGTTGTTGTTGTTGTTTATTTGACGTTGTTGTTGTCGTTGTTTATTAGACGTTGTTAATGTTGTTGACATTGTTGTTGTTGTTTTTGTTGTTTATTTGACGTTGTTGTTGTTGTTGTTGTTGTTATTTTTATTGTTGTTATTGTTGGTGTTGTTGTTGTTTATTTGACGTTATTGTTGTTGTTGTTGTTATTTTTGTTGTTGTTATTGTTGGTGTTGTTGTTGTTTATTTGACGTTGTTGTTGTTGTTGTTTATTTGACGTTGTTGTTGTTGTTGTTTATTTGACGTTGTTGTTGTTGTTGTTTATTTGACGTTGTTGTTGTTGTTTATTTGATGTTGTTGTTGTTGTTATTTATTTGACGTTGTTGTTGTTGTTATTGTTTATTTGACGTTGTTGTTGTTGTTTATTTGACGTTGTTATTGTTGTTTATTTGACGTTGTTATTGTTGTTTATTTGACGTTGTTGTTGTTGTTATTGTTTGTGTTGTTGTTTTGTTTATTTGACGTTGTTGTTGTTGTTTATTTGACATTGTTGTTGTGGTTGTTATTTATTTGACGTTGTTGTTGTTGTTGTTTATTTGACGTTGTTATTGTTGTTTATTGGACGTTGTTATTGTTGTTTATTTGACGTTGTTTTTGTTATTTTACGTTGTTGTTGTTGTTGTATTTGTTGTTGTTGTATTTGTTGTTGTTGTTGTTGTTGCTTATTTGACGTTGTTGTTATTGTTGCTATTTATTTGACGTTGTTATTGTTGTTGTTTATTTGACGTTGTTGTTGTTGTTTTTGTTGTTTATTTGACGTTGTTGTTGTTATTTATTTGACGTTGTTGTTGTTGTTGTTGTTTATTTGACGTTGTTGTTAACGTTGTTGTTGTTGGTGTTTATTTGACGTTGTTGTTGTTGTTGTTGTTGTTTATTTGACGTTGTTGTTGTTGTTGTTGACGTTGTTATTGTTGTTGTTTATTTGATGTTGTTATTGTTGTTGTTGACATAGTTGTTGTTGTTTATTTGACGTTGTTGTTGTTGTTGCCGTTGTTGTTTATTTGACATTGTTGTTGTTGTTGTTTATTTAACGTTGTTGTTGTTGTTGTTATTGTTGTTGTTGTTGTTGTTAATTTGACGTTGTTGTTGTTGTTTATTTGACGTTGTTGTTGTTGTTGTTTATTTAACGTTGTTAATGTTGTTATTTATTTGACGTTGTTGTTGTTGTTGTTTATTTGACGTTGTTGTTTATTTGACATTGTTGTTTATTTGACGTTGTTGTTTATTTGACGTTGTTGTTGTTATTTGAAGTTGTTGTTGTTGTTGTATTTGTTGTTGTTCTTGTTGTTGTTTATTTGACGTTGTTGTTGTTGTTTATTTGACGTTATTGTTGTTGTTTATTTGACTTTGTTATTGTTGTTGTTGTTGTTCATTTGACGTTGTTGTTGACGTTGTTGTTGTTGTTGTTTATTTGACGTTGTTGTTGTCGTTGTTTATTAGACGTTGTTAATGTTGTTGACATTGTTGTTGTTGTTTTTGTTGTTTATTTGACGTTGTTGTTGTTGTTGTTGTTATTTTTATTGTTGTTATTGTTGGTGTTGTTGTTGTTTATTTGACGTTATTGTAGTTGTTGTTGTTGTTATTTTTGTTGTTGTTATTGTTGGTGTTGTTGTTGTTTATTTGACGTTGTTGTTGTTGTTTATTTGACGTTGCTGTTGTTGTTGTTTATTTGACGTTGTTGTTGTTGTTGTTGTTTATTTGACGTTGTTGTTGTTGTTGTTTATTTGACGTTGTTGTTGTTGTTGTTTATTTGACATTGCTGTTGTTGTTGTTGTTGACGTTGTTGTTGTAGTTGTTTATTTGACGTTGTTGTTGTTGTTGTTTATTTGATGTTGTTTTAGTTGTTGTTGTTTATTTGACGTTGTTGTTGTTTTTTATTTGACGTTGTTGTTGTTGACATTGTTGTTATTGTTTTTTATTTGACGTTGTTGTTATTGTTTTTTATTTGACGTTGTTGTTGTTGACATTGTTGTTGTTGTTGTTGTTTATTTGACGTTGTTGTTGTTTATTTGACGTAGTTGTTGTTATTGACGTTGTTGTTGTTGACATAGTTGTTGTTTTTTATTTGACATTTTTGTTGTTGTTGTTGTTGTTGTTTATTAGACGTTGTTAATGTCTATGACATTGTTGTTGTTGTTTTTGTTGTTTATTTGACGTTGTTGTTATTGTTGTTGTTGTTATTTTTGTTGTTGTTATTGTTGGTGTTGTTGTTGTTTATTTGACGTTGTTGTTGTTGTTGTTTATTTGACATTGTTGTTGTTGTTGTTTATTTGACGTTGTTGTTGTTGTTTATTTGACGTTGTTGTTGTTGTTGTTTTTTTGAAATTGCTGTTGTTGTTGTTGTTGACGTTGTTGTAGTTGTTTATTTGACGTTGTTATCGTTGTTGTTTATTTGATGTTGTTTTAGTTGTTGTTGTTTATTTGTTGTTGTTGTTGTTTTTTATTTGACGTTGTTGTTGTTGACATTGTTGTTATTGTTGTTGTTTATTTGACGTTGTTGTTGTTGTTGTTGTTGTTGACGTTGTTATTGTTGTTGTTTATTTGATGTTGTTATTGTTGTTGTTGACATAGTTGTTGTTGTTTATTTGACGTTGTTGTTGTTGTTGTCGTTGTTGTTTATTTGACATTGTTGTTGTTGTTGTTTATTTGACGTTGTTGTTGTTGTTGTTGTTGTTATTCTTGTTGTTGTTGTTGTTAATTTGACGTTGTTGTTGTTGTTTATTTGACGTTGTTGTTGTTGTTGTTATTCTTGTTGTTGTTGTTGTTAATTTGACGTTGTTGTTGTTGTTTATTTGACGTTGTTGTTGTTGTTGTTTATTTAACATTGTTGTTGTTGTTATTTATTTGACGTTGTTGTTGTTGTTGTTTATTTGACGTTGTTGTTTATTTGACATTGTTGTTTATTTGACGTTGTTGTTTATTTGACGTTGTTGTTGTTATTTGAAGTTGTTGTTGTTGTTGTTGTTGTTGTTGTTTATTTGACGTTGTTGTTGTTGTTTATTTGACGTTATTGTTGTTGTTTATTTGACGTTGTTATTGTTGTTGTTGTTGTTTATTTGACGTTGTTGTTGACGTTGTTGTTGTTATTTATTTGACGTTGTTGTTGTTGTTGTTTATTAGACGTTGTTAATGTTGTTGACATTGTTGTTGTTGTTTTTGTTGTTTATTTGACGTTGTTGTTGTTGTTTATTTGACATTGTTGTTGTGGTTGTTATTTATTTGACGTTGTTGTTGTTGTTGTTTATTTGACGTTGTTATTGTTGTTTATTGGACGTTGTTATTGTTGTTTATTTGACGTTGTTTTTGTTATTTTACGTTGTTGTTGTTGTTGTATTTGTTGTTGTTGTATTTGTTGTTGTTGTTGTTGTTGCTTATTTGACGTTGTTATTATTGTTGCTATTTATTTGACGTTGTTATTGTTGTTGTTTATTTGACGTTGTTGTTGTTGTTTTTGTTGTTTATTTGACGTTGTTGTTGTTATTTATTTGACGTTGTTGTTGTTGTTGTTTATTTGACGTTGTTGTTAACGTTGTTGTTGTTGGTGTTTATTTGACGTTGTTGTTGTTGTTGTTGTTTATTTGACGTTGTTGTTGTTGTTGTTGACGTTGTTATTGTTGTTGTTTATTTGATGTTGTTATTGTTGTTGTTGACATAGTTGTTGTTGTTTATTTGACGTTGTTGTTGTTGTTGCCGTTGTTGTTTATTTGACACTGTTGTTGTTGTTGTTTATTTAACGTTGTTGTTGTTGTTGTTATTGTTGTTGTTGTTGTTGTTAATTTGACGTTGTTGTTGTTGTTTATTTGACGTTGTTGTTGTTGTTGTTTATTTAACGTTGTTAATGTTGTTATTTATTTGACGTTGTTGTTGTTGTTGTTTATTTGACGTTGTTGTTTATTTGACATTGTTGTTTATTTGACGTTGTTGTTTATTTGACATTGTTGTTTATTTGACGTTGTTGTTTATTTGACGTTGTTGTTGTTATTTGAAGTTGTTGTTGTTGTTGTATTTGTTGTTGTTCTTGTTGTTGTTTATTTGACGTTGTTGTTGTTGTTGTTTATTTGACGTTATTGTTGTTGTTTATTTGACGTTGTTATTGTTGTTGTTGTTGTTCATTTGACGTTGTTGTTGACGTTGTTGTTGTCGTTGTTTATTAGACGTTGTTAATGTTGTTGACATTGTTGTTGTTGTTTTTGTTGTTTATTGGACGTGGTTGTTGTTGTTGTTATTTTTATTGTTGTTATTGTTGGTGTTGTTGTTGTTTATTTGACGTTATTGTTGTTGTTGTTGTTGTTATTTTTTTTGTTGTCATTGTTGGTGGTGTTGTTGTTTATTTGACGTTGTTGTTGTTGTTGTTTATTTGACGTTGTTGTTGTTGTTGTTTATTTGACGTTGTTGTTGTTGTTGTTTATTTGACGTTGTTGTTGTTGTTGTTTATTTGACGTTGTTGTTGTTGTTTATTTGACATTGCTGTTGTTGTTGTTGTTGACGTTGTTGTTGTAGTTGTTTATTTGACGTTGTTGTTGTTGTTGTTTATTTAACGTTGTTAATGTTGTTATTTATTTGACGTTGTTGTTGTTGTTGTTTATTTGACATTGTTGTTTATTTGACATTGTTGTTTATTTGACGTTGTTGTTTATTTGACGTTGTTGTTGTTATTTGAAGTTGTTGTTGTTGTTGTATTTGTTGTTGTTCTTGTTGTTGTTTATTTGACGTTGTTGTTGTTGTTTATTTGACGTTATTGTTGTTGTTTATTTGACGTTGTTATTGTTGTTGTTGTTGTTCATTTGACGTTGTTGTTGACGTTGATGTTGTTGTTGTTTATTTGACGTTGTTGTTGTCGTTGTTTATTAGACGTTGTTAATGTTGTTGACATTGTTGTTGTTGTTTTTGTTGTTTATTTGACGTTGTTGTTGTTGTTGTTGTTGTTATTTTTATTGTTGTTATTGTTGGTGTTGTTGTTGTTTATTTGACGTTATTGTTGTTGTTGTTGTTGTTATTTTTGTTGTTGTTATTGTTGGTGTTGTTGTTGTTTATTTGACGTTGTTGTTGTTGTTGTTTATTTGACGTTGTTGTTGTTGTTGTTTATTTGACGTTGTTGTTGTTGTTGTTTATTTGACGTTGTTGTTGTTGTTTATTTGATGTTGTTGTTGTTGTTATTTATTTGACGTTGTTGTTGTTGTTATTGTTTATTTGACGTTGTTGTTGTTGTTTATTTGACGTTGTTATTGTTGTTTATTTGACGTTGTTATTGTTGTTTATTTGACGTTGTTGTTGTTGTTATTGTTTGTGTTGTTGTTTTGTTTATTTGACGTTGTTGTTGTTGTTTATTTGACATTGTTGTTGTGGTTGTTATTTATTTGACGTTGTGGTTGTTGTTGTTTATTTGACGTTGTTATTGTTGTTTATTGGACGTTGTTATTGTTGTTTATTTGACGTTGTTTTTGTTATTTTACGTTGTTGTTGTTGTTGTATTTGTTGTTGTTGTATTTGTTGTTGTTGTTGTTGTTGCTTATTTGACGTTGTTGTTATTGTTGCTATTTATTTGACATTGTTATTGTTGTTGTTTATTTGACGTTGTTGTTGTTGTTGTTGTTGTTTATTTGACGTTGTTGTTGTTGTTGTTTATTTGACGTTGTTGTTGTTGTTGTTTATTAGACGTTGTTAATGTCTATGACATTGTTGTTGTTGTTTTTGTTGTTTATTTGACGTTGTTGTTATTGTTGTTGTTGTTATTTTTGTTGTTGTTATTGTTGGTGTTGTTGTTGTTTATTTGACGTTGTTGTTGTTGTTGTTGTTTATTTGACATTGTTGTTGTTGTTGTTTATTTGACGTTGTTGTTGTTGTTTATTTGACGTTGTTGTTGTTGTTGTTTTTTTGAAATTGCTGTTGTTGTTGTTGTTGACGTTGTTGTAGTTGTTTATTTGACGTTGTTGTCGTTGTTGTTTATTTGATGTTGTTTTAGTTGTTGTTGTTTATTTGTTGTTGTTGTTGTTTTTTATTTGACGTTGTTGTTGTTGACATTGTTGTTATTGTTGTTGTTTATTTGACGTTGTTGTTGTTGTTGTTGTTGACGTTGTTATTGTTGTTGTTTATTTGATGTTGTTATTGTTGTTGTTGACATAGTTGTTGTTGTTTATTTGACGTTGTTGTTGTTGTTGTCGTTGTTGTTTATTTGACATTGTTGTTGTTGTTGTTTATTTGACGTTGTTGTTGTTGTTGTTGTTATTCTTGTTGTTGTTGTTGTTAATTTGACGTTGTTGTTGTTGTTTATTTGACGTTGTTCTTGTTGTTGTTGTTGTTGTTATTCTTGTTGTTGTTGTTGTTAATTTGACGTTGTTGTTGTTGTTTATTTGACGTTGTTGTTGTTGTTGTTTATTTAACGTTGTTGTTGTTGTTATTTATTTGACGTTGTTGTTGTTGTTGTTTATTTGACGTTGTTGTTTATTTGACATTGTTGTTTATTTGACGTTGTTGTTTATTTGACGTTGTTGTTGTTATTTGAAGTTGTTGTTGTTGTTGTATTTGTTGTTGTTGTTGTTGTTTATTTGACGTTGTTGTTGTTGTTTATTTGACGTTATTGTTGTTGTTTATTTGACGTTGTTATTGTTGTTGTTGTTGTTTATTTGACGTTGTTGTTGTTGTTGTTTATTTGACGTTGTTGTTGACGTTGTTGTTGTTGTTGTTTATTTGACGTTGTTGTTGTTGTTGTTTATTAGACGTTGTTAATGTTGTTGACATTGTTGTTGTTGTTTTTGTTGTTTATTTGACGTTGTTGTTGTTGTTGTTGTTATTTTTGTTGTTGTTATTGTTGGTGTTGTTGTTGTTTATTTGACGTTATTGTTGTTGTTGTTGTTGTTATTTTTGTTGTTGTTATTGTTGGTGTTGTTGTTGTTTATTTGACGTTGTTGTTGTTGTTGTTTATTTGACGTTGTTGTCGTTGTTTATTTGACATTGTTGTTGTTGTTTATTTGACATTGTTGTTGTTGTTGTTGACGTTGTTGTTGTAGTTGTTTATTTGACGTTGTTGTTGTTGTTGTTGTTGTTTATTTGATGTTGTTTTAGTTGTTGTTGTTTATTTGACGTTGTTGTTGTTTTTTATTTGACGTTGTTGTTGTTGACATTGTTGTTGTTGTTGTTGTTTATTTGACGTTCTTGTTGTTGTTTTTTATTTGACGTTGTTGTTGTTGACATTGTTGTTGTTGTTGTTTATTTGACGTAGTTGTTGTTATTGATGTTGTTGTTGTTGTTGTTGTTGTTGTTTATTTGACGTTTTTGTTGTTAATGATGTTGTTCTTGTTGTTGTTTTTTATTTGATGTTGTTGTTGTTGTTGTTTATTTGACGTTGTTGTTGTTGTTTTTTATTTGACGTTGTTGTTGTTGACATTGTTGTTGTTGTTGTTGTTTATTTGACGTAGTTGTTGTTATTGATGTTGTTGTTGTTGTTGTTGTTTTTTATTTGACGTTTTTGTTGTTGTTGATGTTGTTGTTGTTGTTTTTTATTTGACGTTGTTGTTGTTGTTGTTTATTTGACGTTGTTGTTGTTGTTGTTGTTGTTTATTTGACGTAGTTGTTGTTATTGACGTTGTTGTTGTTGTTGTTTATTTGACATTTTTGTTGTTGTTGATGTCGTTGTTGTTGTTGTTTTTTATTTGACGTTGTTGTTGTTGTTTATTTGACGTTGTTGTTGTTGGTATTGTTGTTGTTGTTGTTGTTAATTTGACGTTGTTGTTGTTGTTGTTGTTTATTTGACGTTGTTGTTGTTGTTGTTTATTTGACGTTGTTGTTGTTGTTTATTTGATGTTGTTGTTGTTGTTATTTATTTGACGTTGTTGTTGTTGTTATTGTTTATTTGACGTTGTTGTTGTTGTTTATTTGACGTTGTTATTGTTGTTTATTTGACGTTGTTATTGTTGTTTATTTGACGTTGTTGTTGTTGTTATTGTTTGTGTTGTTGTTTTGTTTATTTGACGTTGTTGTTGTTGTTTATTTGACATTGTTGTTGTGGTTGTTATTTATTTGACGTTGTTGTTGTTGCTGTTTATTTGACGTTGTTATTGTTGTTTATTGGACGTTGTTATTGTTGTTTATTTGACGTTGTTTTTGTTATTTTACGTTGTTGTTGTTGTTGTATTTGTTGTTGTTGTATTTGTTGTTGTTGTTGTTGTTGCTTATTTGACGTTGTTGTTATTGTTGCTATTTATTTGACGTTGTTATTGTTGTTGTTTATTTGACGTTGTTGTTGTTGTTTTTGTTGTTTATTTGACGTTGTTGTTGTTATTTATTTGACGTTGTTGTTGTTGTTGTTGTTTATTTGACGTTGTTGTTAACGTTGTTGTTGTTGGTGTTTATTTGACGTTGTTGTTGTTGTTGTTGTTGTTTATTTGACGTTGTTGTTGTTGTTGTTGACGTTGTTATTGTTGTTGTTTATTTGATGTTGTTATTGTTGTTGTTGACATAGTTGTTGTTGTTTATTTGACGTTGTTGTTGTTGTTGCCGTTGTTGTTTATTTGACATTGTTGTTGTTGTTGTTTATTTAACGTTGTTGTTGTTGTTGTTGTTATTGTTGTTGTTGTTGTTAATTTGACGTTGTTGTTGTTGTTTATTTGCCGTTGTTGTTGTTGTTGTTTATTTAACGTTGTTAATGTTGTTATTTATTTGACGTTGTTGTTGTTGTTGTTTATTTGACGTTGTTGTTTATTTGACATTGTTGTTTATTTGACGTTGTTGTTTATTTGACGTTGTTGTTGTTATTTGAAGTTGTTGTTGTTGTTGTATTTGTTGTTGTTCTTGTTGTTGTTTATTTGACGTTGTTGTTGTTGTTTATTTGACGTTATTGTTGTTGTTTATTTGACGTTGTTATTGTTGTTGTTGTTGTTCATTTGACGTTGTTGTTGACGTTGTTGTTGTTGTTGTTTATTTGACGTTGTTGTTGTCGTTGTTTATTAGACGTTGTTAATGTTGTTGACATTGTTGTTGTTGTTTTTGTTGTTTATTTGACGTTGTTGTTGTTGTTGTTGTTGTTATTTTTATTGTTGTTATTGTTGGTGTTGTTGTTGTTTATTTGACGTTATTGTTGTTGTTGTTGTTATTTTTGTTGTTGTTATTGTTGGTGTTGTTGTTGTTTATTTGACGTTGTTGTTGTTGTTGTTTATTTGACGTTGTTGTTGTTGTTGTTTATTTGACGTTGTTGTTGTTGTTGTTTATTTGACGTTGTTGTTGTTGTTTATTTGATGTTGTTGTTGTTGTTATTTATTTGACGTTGTTGTTGTTGTTATTGTTTATTTGACGTTGTTGTTGTTGTTTATTTGACGTTGTTATTGTTGTTTATTTGACGTTGTTATTGTTGTTTATTTGACGTTGTTGTTGTTGTTATTGTTTGTGTTGTTGTTTTGTTTATTTGACGTTGTTGTTGTTGTTTATTTGACATTGTTGTTGTGGTTGTTATTTATTTGACGTTGTTGTTGTTGTTGTTTATTTGACGTTGTTATTGTTGTTTATTGGACGTTGTTATTGTTGTTTATTTGACGTTGTTTTTGTTATTTTACGTTGTTGTTGTTGTTGTATTTGTTGTTGTTGTATTTGTTGTTGTTGTTGTTGTTGCTTATTTGACGTTGTTGTTATTGTTGCTATTTATTTGACGTTGTTATTGTTGTTGTTTATTTGACGTTGTTGTTGTTGTTTTTGTTGTTTATTTGACGTTGTTGTTGTTATTTATTTGACGTTGTTGTTGTTGTTGTTGTTTATTTGACGTTGTTGTTAACGTTGTTGTTGTTGGTGTTTATTTGACGTTGTTGTTGTTGTTGTTGTTGTTTATTTGACGTTGTTGTTGTTGTTGTTGACGTTGTTATTGTTGTTGTTTATTTGATGTTGTTATTGTTGTTGTTGACATAGTTGTTGTTGTTTATTTGACGTTGTTGTTGTTGTTGCCGTTGTTGTTTATTTGACATTGTTGTTGTTGTTGTTTATTTAACGTTGTTGTTGTTGTTGTTATTGTTGTTGTTGTTGTTGTTAATTTGACGTTGTTGTTGTTGTTTATTTGACGTTGTTGTTGTTGTTGTTTATTTAACGTTGTTAATGTTGTTATTTATTTGACGTTGTTGTTGTTGTTGTTTATTTGACGTTGTTGTTTATTTGACATTGTTGTTTATTTGACGTTGTTGTTTATTTGACGTTGTTGTTGTTATTTGAAGTTGTTGTTGTTGTTGTATTTGTTGTTGTTCTTGTTGTTGTTTATTTGACGTTGTTGTTGTTGTTTATTTGACGTTATTGTTGTTGTTTATTTGACTTTGTTATTGTTGTTGTTGTTGTTCATTTGACGTTGTTGTTGACGTTGTTGTTGTTGTTGTTTATTTGACGTTGTTGTTGTCGTTGTTTATTAGACGTTGTTAATGTTGTTGACATTGTTGTTGTTGTTTTTGTTGTTTATTTGACGTTGTTGTTGTTGTTGTTGTTATTTTTATTGTTGTTATTGTTGGTGTTGTTGTTGTTTATTTGACGTTATTGTAGTTGTTGTTGTTGTTATTTTTGTTGTTGTTATTGTTGGTGTTGTTGTTGTTTATTTGACGTTGTTGTTGTTGTTTATTTGACGTTGCTGTTGTTGTTGTTTATTTGACGTTGTTGTTGTTGTTGTTGTTTATTTGACGTTGTTGTTGTTGTTGTTTATTTGACGTTGTTGTTGTTGTTGTTTATTTGACATTGCTGTTGTTGTTGTTGTTGACGTTGTTGTTGTAGTTGTTTATTTGACGTTGTTGTTGTTGTTGTTTATTTGATGTTGTTTTAGTTGTTGTTGTTTATTTGACGTTGTTGTTGTTTTTTATTTGACGTTGTTGTTGTTGACATTGTTGTTATTGTTTTTTATTTGACGTTGTTGTTATTGTTTTTTATTTGACGTTGTTGTTGTTGACATTGTTGTTGTTGTTGTTGTTTATTTGACGTTGTTGTTGTTTATTTGACGTAGTTGTTGTTATTGACGTTGTTGTTGTTGACATAGTTGTTGTTTTTTATTTGACATTTTTGTTGTTGTTGTTGTTGTTGTTTATTAGACGTTGTTAATGTCTATGACATTGTTGTTGTTGTTTTTGTTGTTTATTTGACGTTGTTGTTATTGTTGTTGTTGTTATTTTTGTTGTTGTTATTGTTGGTGTTGTTGTTGTTTATTTGACGTTGTTGTTGTTGTTGTTTATTTGACATTGTTGTTGTTGTTGTTTATTTGACGTTGTTGTTGTTGTTTATTTGACGTTGTTGTTGTTGTTGTTTTTTTGAAATTGCTGTTGTTGTTGTTGTTGACGTTGTTGTAGTTGTTTATTTGACGTTGTTATCGTTGTTGTTTATTTGATGTTGTTTTAGTTGTTGTTGTTTATTTGTTGTTGTTGTTGTTTTTTATTTGACGTTGTTGTTGTTGACATTGTTGTTATTGTTGTTGTTTATTTGACGTTGTTGTTGTTGTTGTTGTTGTTGACGTTGTTATTGTTGTTGTTTATTTGATGTTGTTATTGTTGTTGTTGACATAGTTGTTGTTGTTTATTTGACGTTGTTGTTGTTGTTGTCGTTGTTGTTTATTTGACATTGTTGTTGTTGTTGTTTATTTGACGTTGTTGTTGTTGTTGTTGTTGTTATTCTTGTTGTTGTTGTTGTTAATTTGACGTTGTTGTTGTTGTTTATTTGACGTTGTTGTTGTTGTTGTTATTCTTGTTGTTGTTGTTGTTAATTTGACGTTGTTGTTGTTGTTTATTTGACGTTGTTGTTGTTGTTGTTTATTTAACATTGTTGTTGTTGTTATTTATTTGACGTTGTTGTTGTTGTTGTTTATTTGACGTTGTTGTTTATTTGACATTGTTGTTTATTTGACGTTGTTGTTTATTTGACGTTGTTGTTGTTATTTGAAGTTGTTGTTGTTGTTGTTGTTGTTGTTGTTTATTTGACGTTGTTGTTGTTGTTTATTTGACGTTATTGTTGTTGTTTATTTGACGTTGTTATTGTTGTTGTTGTTGTTTATTTGACGTTGTTGTTGACGTTGTTGTTGTTATTTATTTGACGTTGTTGTTGTTGTTGTTTATTAGACGTTGTTAATGTTGTTGACATTGTTGTTGTTGTTTTTGTTGTTTATTTGACGTTGTTGTTGTTGTTGTTATTTTTGTTGTTGTTATTGTTGGTGTTGTTGTTGTTTATTTGACGTTATTGTTGTTGTTGTTGTTGTTATTTTTGTTGTTGTTATTGTTGGTGTTGTTGTTGTTTTTTTGACGTTGTTGTTGTTGTTGTTGTTTATTTGACGTTGTTGTTGTTGTTTATTTGACGTTGTTGTTGTTGTTTATTTGACATTGTTGTTGTTGTTGTTGACGTTGTTGTTGTAGTTGTTTATTTGACGTTGTTGTTGTTGTTGTTGTTTATTTGATGTTGTTTTAGTTGTTGTTGTTTATCTGACGTTGTTGTTGTTTTTTATTTGACGTTGTTGTTGTTGACATTGTTGTTGTTGTTGTTGTTTATTTGACGTTCTTGTTGTTGTTTTTTATTTGACGTTGTTGTTGTTGACATTGTTGTTGTTGTTGTTGTTTATTTGACGTAGTTGTTGTTATTGATGTTGTTGTTGTTGTTGTTGTTGTTGTTTATTTGACGTTTTTGTTGTTGTTGATGTCTTTGTTGTTGTTGTTTTTTATTTGACGTTGTTGTTGTTGTTGTTTATTTGACGTTGTTGTTGTTGTTTTTTATTTGACGTTGTTGTTGTTGACATTGTTGTTGTTGTTGTTGTTTATTTGACGTAGTTGTTGTTATTGATGTTGTTGTTGTTGTTGTTGTTGTTGTTGTTGTTTATTTGACGTTTTTCTTGTTGTTGATGTTGTTGTTGTTGTTGTTTTTTATTTGACGTTGTTGTTGTTGTTGTTTATTTGACGTTGTTGTTGTTGTTGTTGTTTATTTGACGTAGTTGTTGTTATTGACGTTGTTGTTGTTGTTGTTTATTTGACATTTTTGTTGTTGTTGATGTTGTTGTTGTTGTTGTTTTTTATTTGACGTTGTTGTTGTTGTTTATTTGACGTTGTTGTTGTTGTTATTGTTGTTGTTGTTGTTGTTAATTTGACGTTGTTGTTGTTGTTGTTGTTGTTTATTTGACGTTGTTGTTGTTGTTGTTTATTTGACGTTGTTGTTGTTGTTTATTTGATTTTGTTATTGTTGTTATTTATTTGACGTTGTTGTTGTTGTTATTGTTTATTTGACGTTGTTGTTGTTGTTTATTTGACGTTGTTATTGTTGTTTATTTGACGTTGTTATTGTTGTTTATTTGACGTTGTTGTTGTTGTTATTGTTTGTGTTGTTGTTGTTGTTTATTTGACGTTGTTGTTGTTGTTTATTTGACATTGTTGTTGTGGTTGTTATTTATTTGACGTTGTTGTTGTTGTTGTTTATTTGACGTTGTTATTGTTGTTTATTGGACGTTGTTATTGTTGTTTATTTGACGTTGTTTTTGTTATTTTACGTTGTTGTTGTTGTTGTATTTGTTGTTGTTGTATTTGTTGTTGTTGTTGTTGTTGCTTATTTGACGTTGTTATTATTGTTGCTATTTATTTGACGTTGTTATTGTTGTTGTTTATTTGACGTTGTTGTTGTTGTTTTTGTTGTTTATTTGACGTTGTTGTTGTTATTTATTTGACGTTGTTGTTGTTGTTGTTGTTTATTTGACGTTGTTGTTAACGTTGTTGTTGTTGGTGTTTATTTGACGTTGTTGTTGTTGTTGTTGTTGTTTATTTGACGTTGTTGTTGTTGTTGTTGACGTTGTTATTGTTGTTGTTTATTTGATGTTGTTATTGTTGTTGTTGACATAGTTGTTGTTGTTTATTTGACGTTGTTGTTGTTGTTGCCGTTGTTGTTTATTTGACATTGTTGTTGTTGTTGTTTATTTAACGTTGTTGTTGTTGTTGTTATTGTTGTTGTTGTTGTTGTTAATTTGACGTTGTTGTTGTTGTTTATTTGACGTTGTTGTTGTTGTTGTTTATTTAACGTTGTTAATGTTGTTATTTATTTGACGTTGTTGTTGTTGTTTATTTGACGTTGTTGTTTATTTGACATTGTTGTTTATTTGTCGTTGTTGTTTATTTGACGTTGTTGTTGTTATTTGAAGTTGTTGTTGTTGTTGTATTTGTTGTTGTTCTTGTTGTTGTTTATTTGACGTTGTTGTTGTTGTTTATTTGACGTTATTGTTGTTGTTTATTTGACTTTGTTATTGTTGTTGTTGTTGTTCATTTGACGTTGTTGTTGACGTTGTTGTTGTTGTTGTTTATTTGACGTTGTTGTTGTCGTTGTTTATTAGACGTTGTTAATGTTGTTGACATTGTTGTTGTTGTTTTTGTTGTTTATTTGACGTTGTTGTTGTTGTTGTTGTTATTTTTATTGTTGTTATTGTTGGTGTTGTTGTTGTTTATTTGACGTTATTGTAGTTGTTGTTGTTGTTATTGTTGGTGTTGTTGTTGTTTATTTGACGTTGTTGTTGTTGTTTATTTGACGTTGTTGTTGTTGTTGTTTATTTGACGTTGTTGTTGTTGTTGTTGTTTATTTGACGTTGTTGTTGTTGTTGTTTATTTGACGTTGTTGTTGTTGTTGTTTATTTGACATTGCTGTTGTTGTTGTTGTTGACGTTGTTGTTGTAGTTGTTTATTTGACGTTGTTGTTGTTGTTGTTTATTTGATGTTGTTTTAGTTGTTGTTGTTTATTTGACGTTGTTGTTGTTTTTTATTTGACGTTGTTGTTGTTGACATTGTTGTTATTGTTTTTTATTTGACGTTGTTGTTATTGTTTTTTATTTGACGTTGTTGTTGTTGACATTGTTGTTGTTGTTGTTGTTTATTTGACGTTGTTGTTGTTTATTTGACGTAGTTGTTGTTATTGACGTTGTTGTTGTTGACATAGTTGTTGTTTTTTATTTGACATTTTTGTTGTTGTTGTTGTTGTTGTTTATTAGACGTTGTTAATGTCTATGACATTGTTGTTGTTGTTTTTGTTGTTTATTTGACGTTGTTGTTATTGTTGTTGTTGTTATTTTTGTTGTTGTTATTGTTGGTGTTGTTGTTGTTTATTTGACGTTGTTGTTGTTGTTGTTTATTTGACATTGTTGTTGTTGTTGTTTATTTGACGTTGTTGTTGTTGTTTATTTGACGTTGTTGTTGTTGTTGTTTTTTTGAAATTGCTGTTGTTGTTGTTGTTGACGTTGTTGTAGTTGTTTATTTGACGTTGTTATCGTTGTTGTTTATTTGATGTTGTTTTAGTTGTTGTTGTTTATTTGTTGTTGTTGTTGTTTTTTATTTGACGTTGTTGTTGTTGACATTGTTGTTATTGTTGTTGTTTATTTGACGTTGTTGTTGTTGTTGTTGTTGTTGTTGACGTTGTTATTGTTGTTGTTTATTTGATGTTGTTATTGTTGTTGTTGACATAGTTGTTGTTGTTTATTTGACGTTGTTGTTGTTGTTGTCGTTGTTGTTTATTTGACATTGTTGTTGTTGTTGTTTATTTGACGTTGTTGTTGTTGTTGTTGTTGTTATTCTTGTTGTTGTTGTTGTTAATTTGACGTTGTTGTTGTTGTTTATTTGACGTTGTTGTTGTTGTTGTTATTCTTGTTGTTGTTGTTGTTAATTTGACGTTGTTGTTGTTGTTTATTTGACGTTGTTGTTGTTGTTGTTTATTTAACGTTGTTGTTGTTGTTATTTATTTGACGTTGTTGTTGTTGTTGTTTATTTGACGTTGTTGTTTATTTGACATTGTTGTTTATTTGACGTTGTTGTTTATTTGACGTTGTTGTTGTTATTTGAAGTTGTTGTTGTTGTTGTTGTTGTTGTTGTTTATTTGACGTTGTTGTTGTTGTTTATTTGACGTTATTGTTGTTGTTTATTTGACGTTGTTATTGTTGTTGTTGTTGTTTATTTGACGTTGTTGTTGACGTTGTTGTTGTTGTTTATTTGACGTTGTTGTTGTTGTTGTTTATTAGACGTTGTTAATGTTGTTGACATTGTTGTTGTTGTTTTTGTTGTTTATTTGACGTTGTTGTTGTTGTTGTTATTTTTGTTGTTGTTATTGTTGGTGTTGTTGTTGTTTATTTGACGTTATTGTTGTTGTTGTTATTGTTATTTTTGTTGTTGTTATTGTTGGTGTTGTTGTTGTTTTTTTGACGTTGTTGTTGTTGTTGTTGTTTATTTGACGTTGTTGTTGTTGTTTATTTGACGTTGTTGTTGTTGTTTATTTGACATTGTTGTTGTTGTTGTTGACGTTGTTGTTGTAGTTGTTTATTTGACGTTGTTGTTGTTGTTGTTGTTTATTTGATGTTGTTTTAGTTGTTGTTGTTTATTTGACGTTGTTGTTGTTTTTTATTTGACGTTGTTGTTGTTGACATTGTTGTTGTTGTTGTTGTTTATTTGACGTTCTTGTTGTTGTTTTTTATTTGACGTTGTTGTTGTTGACATTGTTGTTGTTGTTGTTGTTTATTTGACGTAGTTGTTGTTATTGATGTTGTTGTTGTTGTTGTTGTTGTTTATTTGACGTTTTTGTTGTTGTTGATGTCTTTGTTGTTGTTGTTTTTTATTTGACGTTGTTGTTGTTGTTGTTTATTTGACGTTGTTGTTGTTGTTTTTTATTTGACGTTGTTGTTGTTGACATTGTTGTTGTTGTTGTTGTTTATTTGACGTAGTTGTTGTTATTGATGTTGTTGTTGTTGTTGTTGTTGTTGTTTATTTGACGTTTTTCTTGTTGTTGATGTTGTTGTTGTTGTTGTTTTTTATTTGACGTTGTTGTTGTTGTTGTTTATTTGACGTTGTTGTTGTTGTTGTTGTTGTTTATTTGACGTAGTTGTTGTTATTGACGTTGTTGTTGTTGTTGTTTATTTGACATTTTTGTTGTTGTTGATGTTGTTGTTGTTGTTGTTTTTTATTTGACGTTGTTGTTGTTGTTTATTTGACGTTGTTGTTGTTGTTATTGTTGTTGTTGTTGTTGTTAATTTGACGTTGTTGTTGTTGTTGTTGTTGTTTATTTGACGTTGTTGTTGTTGTTGTTTATTTGACGTTGTTGTTGTTGTTTATTTGATTTTGTTATTGTTGTTATTTATTTGACGTTGTTGTTGTTGTTATTGTTTATTTGACGTTGTTGTTGTTGTTTATTTGACGTTGTTATTGTTGTTTATTTGACGTTGTTATTGTTGTTTATTTGACGTTGTTGTTGTTGTTATTGTTTGTGTTGTTGTTGTTGTTTATTTGACGTTGTTGTTGTTGTTTATTTGACATTGTTGTTGTGGTTGTTATTTATTTGACGTTGTTGTTGTTGTTGTTTATTTGACGTTGTTATTGTTGTTTATTGGACGTTGTTATTGTTGTTTATTTGACGTTGTTTTTGTTATTTTACGTTGTTGTTGTTGTTGTATTTGTTGTTGTTGTATTTGTTGTTGTTGTTGTTGTTGCTTATTTGACGTTGTTATTATTGTTGCTATTTATTTGACGTTGTTATTGTTGTTGTTTATTTGACGTTGTTGTTGTTGTTTTTGTTGTTTATTTGACGTTGTTGTTGTTATTTATTTGACGTTGTTGTTGTTGTTGTTTATTTGACGTTGTTGTTAACGTTGTTGTTGTTGGTGTTTATTTGACGTTGTTGTTGTTGTTGTTGTTTATTTGACGTTGTTGTTGTTGTTGTTGACGTTGTTATTGTTGTTGTTTATTTGATGTTGTTATTGTTGTTGTTGACATAGTTGTTGTTGTTTATTTGACGTTGTTGTTGTTGTTGCCGTTGTTGTTTATTTGACACTGTTGTTGTTGTTGTTGTTTATTTAACGTTGTTGTTGTTGTTATTGTTGTTGTTGTTGTTGTTAATTTGACGTTGTTGTTGTTGTTTATTTGACGTTGTTGTTGTTGTTGTTTATTTAACGTTGTTAATGTTGTTATTTATTTGACGTTGTTGTTGTTGTTGTTTATTTGACGTTGTTGTTTATTTGACATTGTTGTTTATTTGACGTTGTTGTTTATTTGACATTGTTGTTTATTTGACGTTGTTGTTTATTTGACGTTGTTGTTGTTATTTGAAGTTGTTGTTGTTGTTGTATTTGTTGTTGTTCTTGTTGTTGTTTATTTGACGTTGTTGTTGTTGTTGTTTATTTGACGTTATTGTTGTTGTTTATTTGACGTTGTTATTGTTGTTGTTGTTGTTCATTTGACGTTGTTGTTGACGTTGTTGTTGTTGTTGTTTATTTGACGTTGTTGTTGTCGTTGTTTATTAGACGTTGTTAATGTTGTTGACATTGTTGTTGTTGTTTTTGTTGTTTATTGGACGTGGTTGTTGTTGTTGTTATTTTTATTGTTGTTATTGTTGGTGTTGTTGTTGTTTATTTGACGTTATTGTTGTTGTTGTTGTTGTTATTTTTTTTGTTGTCATTGTTGGTGGTGTTGTTGTTTATTTGACGTTGTTGTTGTTGTTGTTTATTTGACGTTGTTGTTGTTGTTGTTTATTTGACGTTGTTGTTGTTGTTGTTTATTTGACGTTGTTGTTGTTGTTGTTTATTTGACGTTGTTGTTGTTGTTTATTTGACATTGCTGTTGTTGTTGTTGTTGACGTTGTTGTTGTAGTTGTTTATTTGACGTTGTTGTTGTTGTTGTTTATTTGATGTTGTTTTAGTTGTTGTTGTTTATTTGACGTTGTTGTTGTTTTTTATTTGACGTTGTTGTTGTTGACATTGTTGTTATTGTTTTTTATTTGACGTTTTTGTTATTGTTTTTTATTTGACGTTGTTGTTGTTGACATTGTTGTTGTTGTTGTTTATTTGACGTTGTTGTTGTTTATTTGACGTAGTTGTTGTTATTGACGTTGTTGTTGTTGACATAGTTGTTGTTGTTTATTTGACATTTTTGTTGTTGTTGATGTTGTTGTTTTTTATTTGACGTTGTTGTTGTTGTTTATTCGACGTTGTTGTTATTGTTGTTATTGTTGTTGTTGTTGTTAATTTGATGTTGTTGTTGTTGTTGTTTATTTGACGTTGTTGTTGTTGTTGTTTATTTGACGTTGTTGTTGTTTATTTGATGTTGTTGTTGTTGTTATTTATTTGACGTTGTTGTTGTTGTTATTATTTATTTGACGTTGTTGTTGTTGTTTATTTGACGTTGTTATTGTTGTTTATTGGACGTTGTTATTGTCGTTTATTTGACGTTGTTTTTGTTATTTTACGTTGTTGTTGTTGTATTTGTTGTTGTTGTATTTGTTGTTGTTGTTGTTGTTGCTTATTTGACGTTGTTGTTATTGTTGCTATTTATTTGACGTTGTTATTGTTGTTGTTTATTTGACGTTGTTGTTGTTGTTGTTGTTGTTTATTTGACGTTATTGTTGTTGTTGTTTATTTGACGTTGTTGTTGTTGTTGTTATATTTGTTATTGTTGTTATTGTTGTTGCTTATTTGACGTTGACGTTATTGTTGTTGTTGTTTATTTGAAGTTGTTGTTGTTGTTGACGTTGTTGTTGTTGTTGTTTATTTGACGTTGTTGTTGTTGTTGTTCTTTATTTGACGTTGTTGTTGTTGTTGTTTTTGTTGTTTATTTGACGTTGTTGTTGTTATTTATTTGACGTTGTTGTTGTTGTTGTTTATTTGACGTTGTTGTTAACGTTGTTGTTGTTGGTGTTTATTTGACGTTGTTGTTGTTGTTGTTGTTTATTTGACGTTGTTGTTGTTGTTGTTGACGTTGTTATTGTTGTTGTTTATTTGATGTTGTTATTGTTGTTGTTGACATAGTTGTTGTTGTTTATTTGACGTTGTTGTTGTTGTTGTTGACGTTGTTATTGGTGTTGTTTATTTGATGTTGTTATTGTTGTTGTTGACATAGTTGTTATTGTTTATTTGACGTTGTTGTTGTTGTTGCCGTTGTTGTTTATTTGACATTGTTGTTGTTGTTGTTGATTTGACGTTGTTGTTGTTGTTAATATTGTTGTTGTTGTTGATGTTAATTTAACGTTGTTGTTGTTGTTTATTTGACGTTGTTGTTGTTGTTGTTTATTTAACGTTGTTGTTGTTGTTTATTTGACGTTATTGTTGTTGTTTATTTGACGTTGTTATTGTTGTTGTTGTTGTTTATTTGACGTTGTTGTTGTTGTTGTTTATTTGACGTTGTTGTTGTTGTTGTTTATTAGACGTTGTTAATGTCTATGACATTGTTGTTGTTGTTTTTGTTGTTTATTTGACGTTGTTGTTATTGTTGTTGTTGTTATTTTTGTTGTTGTTATTGTTGGTATTGTTGTTGTTTATTTGACGTTGTTGTTGTTGTTTATTTGACATTGTTGTTGTTGTTATTTATTTGACGTTGTTGTTGTTGTTGTTTATTTGACGTTGTTGTTGTTGTTGTTTTTTTGAAATTGCTGTTGTTGTTGTTGTTGACGTTGTTGTAGTTGTTTATTTGACGTTGTTGTCGTTGTTGTTTATTTGATGTTGTTGTTGTTGTTGTTTATTTGACGTTGTTGTTGTTCTTATTGTTGTTGTTGTTGTTAATTTGACATTGTTGTTGTTGTTGTTTATTTGACGTTGTTGTTGTTGTTGTGTATTTGACGTTGTTGTTGTTGTTGTTTATTTGATGTTGTTGTTGTTGTTATTTATTTGACGTTGTTAATGTTGTTGACATTGTTGTTGTTGTTTTTGTTGTTTATTTGACGTTGTTGTTGTTGTTGTTATTTTTGTTGTTGTTATTGTTGGTGCTGTTGTTGTTTATTTGACGTTCTTGTTGTTGTTGTTGTTTATTTGACGTTGTTGTTGTTTATTTGACGTTGTTGTTGTTTTTTATTTGACGTTGTTGTTGTTGTTGTTTATTTGACGTTGTTGTTGTTGTTGTTTATTTGACATTGCTGTTGTTGTTGTTGTTGACGTTGTTGTTGTAGTTGTTTATTTGACGTTGTTGTTGTTGTTGTTTATTTGATGTTGTTTTAGTTGTTGTTGTTTATTTGACGTTGTTGTTGTTTTTTATTTGACGTTGTTGTTGTTGACATTGTTGTTATTGTTTTTTATTTGACGTTGTTGTTATTGTTTTTTATTTGACGTTGTTGTTGTTGACATTGTTGTTGTTGTTTATTTGACGTTGTTGTTGTTGTTGTTTATTTGACGTAGTTGTTGTTATTGACGTTGTTGTTGTTGTTGTTGTTGTTTATTTGACATTTTTGTTGTTGTTGATGTTGTTGTTTTTTATTTAACGTTGTTGTTGTTGTTGTTTATTTGACGTTGTTGTTGTTGTTATTGTTGTTGTTGTTGTTAATTTGACGTTGTTGTTGTTGTTTATTTGACGTTGTTGTTGTTGTTGTTGTTTATTTGACGTTGTTGTTGTTTATTTGATGTTGTTGTTGTTGTTATTTATTTGACGTTGTTGTTGTTGTTATTATTTATTTGACGTTGTTGTTGTTGTTGTTTATTTGACGTTGTTATTGTTGTTTATTGGACGTTGTTATTGTTGTTTATTTGACGTTGTTTTTGTTATTTTACGTTGTTGTTGTTGTTGTATTTGTTGTTGTTGTATTTGTTGTTGTTGTATTTGTTGTTGTTGTTGTTGTTGCTTATTTGACGTTGTTGTTATTGTTGCTATTTATTTGACGTTGTTATTGTTGTTGTTTATTTGACGTTGTTGTTGTTGTTGTTATTGTTGTTGTTGTTGTTGTTAATTTGACGTTGTTGTTGTTGTTTATTTGACGTTGTTGTTGTTGTTGTTTATTTAACGTTGTTGTTGTTGTTATTTATTTGACGTTGTTGTTGTTGTTGTTTATTTGACGTTGTTGTTTATTTGACATTGTTGTTTATTTGACGTTGTTGTTTATTTGACGTTGTTGTTGTTATTTGAAGTTGTTGTTGTTGTTGTATTTGTTGTTGTTCTTGTTGTTGTTTATTTGACGTTGTTGTTGTTGTTTATTTGACGTTATTGTTGTTGTTTATTTGACGTTGTTATTGTTGTTGTTGTTGTTTATTTGACGTTGTTGTTGACGTTGTTGTTGTTGTTGTTGTTTATTTGACGTAGTTGTTGTTATTGACGTTGTTGTTGTTGTTGTTTATTTGACATTTTTGTTGTTGTTGATGTTGTTGTTTTTTATTTGACGTTGTTGTTGTTGTTGTTTATTTGACGTTGTTGTTGTTGTTGTTATTATTGTTGTTGTTGTTAATTTGACGTTGTTGTTGTTGTTGTTTATTTGACGTTGTTGTTGTTGTTGTTTATTTGACGTTGTTGTTGTTTATTTGATGTTGTTGTTGTTGTTATTTATTTGACGTTGTTGTTGTTGTTATTATTTATTTGACGTTGTTGTTGTTGTTGTTTATTTGACGTTGTTATTGTTGTTTATTGGACGTTGTTATTGTTGTTTATTTGACGTTGTTTTTGTTATTTTACGTTGTTGTTGTTGTTGTATTTGTTGTTGTTGTATTTGTTGTTGTTGTATTTGTTGTTGTTGTTGTTGTTGCTTATTTGACGTTGTTGTTATTGTTGCTATTTATTTGACGTTGTTATTGTTGTTGTTTATTTGACGTTGTTGTTGTTGTTGTTATTGTTGTTGTTGTTGTTGTTAATTTGACGTTGTTGTTGTTGTTTATTTGACGTTGTTGTTGTTGTTGTTGTTTATTTAACGTTGTTGTTGTTGTTATTTATTTGACGTTGATGTTGTTGTTGTTTATTTGACGTTGTTGTTTATTTGACATTGTTGTTTATTTGACGTTGTTGTTTATTTGACGTTGTTGTTGTTATTTGAAGTTGTTGTTGTTGTTGTATTTGTTGTTGTTCTTGTTGTTGTTTATTTGACGTTGTTGTTATTGTTTATTTGATGTTATTGTTGTTGTTTATTTGACGTTGTTATTGTTGTTGTTGTTGTTTATTTGACGTTGTTGTTGACGTTGTTGTTGTTGTTGTTTATTTGACGTTGTTGTTGTTGTTGTTTATTAGACGTTGTTAATGTTGTTAACATTGTTGTTGTTGTTTTTGTTGTTTATTTGACGTTGTTGTTGTTGTTGTTGTTATTTTTTTTTTGTTATTGTTGGTGTTGTTGTTGTTTATTTGACGTTGTTGTTGTTGTTGTTTATTTGACGTTGTTGTTGTTGTTTATTTGACGTTGTTGTTGTTGTTGTTTATTTGACGTTGTTGTTGTTGTTGTTTATTTGATGTTGTTGTTGTTGTTATTTATTTGACGTTGTTGTTGTTGTTATTATTTATTTGACGTTGTTGTTGTTGTTGTTTATTTGACGTTGTTATTGTTGTTTATTGGACGTTGTTATTGTCGTTTATTTGACGTTGTTTTTGTTATTTTACGTTGTTGTTGTTGTATTTGTTGTTGTTGTATTTGTTGTTGTTGTTGTTGTTGCTTATTTGACGTTGTTGTTATTGTTGCTATTTATTTGACGTTGTTATTGTTGTTGTTTATTTGACGTTGTTGTTGTTGTTGTTGTTGTTTATTTGACGTTATTGTTGTTGTTGTTTATTTGACGTTGTTGTTGTTGTTGTTATATTTGTTATTGTTGTTATTGTTGTTGCTTATTTGACGTTGACGTTATTGTTGTTGTTGTTTATTTGAAGTTGTTGTTGTTGTTGACGTTGTTGTTGTTGTTGTTTATTTGACGTTGTTGTTGTTGTTGTTCTTTATTTGACGTTGTTGTTGTTGTTGTTTTTGTTGTTTATTTGACGTTGTTGTTGTTATTTATTTGACGTTGTTGTTGTTGTTGTTTATTTGACGTTGTTGTTAACGTTGTTGTTGTTGGTGTTTATTTGACGTTGTTGTTGTTGTTGTTGTTTATTTGACGTTGTTGTTGTTGTTGTTGACGTTGTTATTGTTGTTGTTTATTTGATGTTGTTATTGTTGTTGTTGACATAGTTGTTGTTGTTTATTTGACGTTGTTGTTGTTGTTGTTGACGTTGTTATTGGTGTTGTTTATTTGATGTTGTTATTGTTGTTGTTGACATAGTTGTTATTGTTTATTTGACGTTGTTGTTGTTGTTGCCGTTGTTGTTTATTTGACATTGTTGTTGTTGTTGTTGATTTGACGTTGTTGTTGTTGTTAATATTGTTGTTGTTGTTGATGTTAATTTAACGTTGTTGTTGTTGTTTATTTGACGTTGTTGTTGTTGTTGTTTATTTAACGTTGTTGTTGTTGTTTATTTGACGTTATTGTTGTTGTTTATTTGACGTTGTTATTGTTGTTGTTGTTGTTTATTTGACGTTGTTGTTGTTGTTGTTTATTTGACGTTGTTGTTGTTGTTGTTTATTAGACGTTGTTAATGTCTATGACATTGTTGTTGTTGTTTTTGTTGTTTATTTGACGTTGTTGTTATTGTTGTTGTTGTTATTTTTGTTGTTGTTATTGTTGGTATTGTTGTTGTTTATTTGACGTTGTTGTTGTTGTTTATTTGACATTGTTGTTGTTGTTATTTATTTGACGTTGTTGTTGTTGTTGTTTATTTGACGTTGTTGTTGTTGTTGTTTTTTTGAAATTGCTGTTGTTGTTGTTGTTGACGTTGTTGTAGTTGTTTATTTGACGTTGTTGTCGTTGTTGTTTATTTGATGTTGTTGTTGTTGTTGTTTATTTGACGTTGTTGTTGTTCTTATTGTTGTTGTTGTTGTTAATTTGACATTGTTGTTGTTGTTGTTTATTTGACGTTGTTGTTGTTGTTGTGTATTTGACGTTGTTGTTGTTGTTGTTTATTTGATGTTGTTGTTGTTGTTATTTATTTGACGTTGTTAATGTTGTTGACATTGTTGTTGTTGTTTTTGTTGTTTATTTGACGTTGTTGTTGTTGTTGTTATTTTTGTTGTTGTTATTGTTGGTGCTGTTGTTGTTTATTTGACGTTCTTGTTGTTGTTGTTGTTTATTTGACGTTGTTGTTGTTTATTTGACGTTGTTGTTGTTTTTTATTTGACGTTGTTGTTGTTGTTGTTTATTTGACGTTGTTGTTGTTGTTGTTTATTTGACATTGCTGTTGTTGTTGTTGTTGACGTTGTTGTTGTAGTTGTTTATTTGACGTTGTTGTTGTTGTTGTTTATTTGATGTTGTTTTAGTTGTTGTTGTTTATTTGACGTTGTTGTTGTTTTTTATTTGACGTTGTTGTTGTTGACATTGTTGTTATTGTTTTTTATTTGACGTTGTTGTTATTGTTTTTTATTTGACGTTGTTGTTGTTGACATTGTTGTTGTTGTTTATTTGACGTTGTTGTTGTTGTTGTTTATTTGACGTAGTTGTTGTTATTGACGTTGTTGTTGTTGTTGTTGTTGTTTATTTGACATTTTTGTTGTTGTTGATGTTGTTGTTTTTTATTTAACGTTGTTGTTGTTGTTGTTTATTTGACGTTGTTGTTGTTGTTATTGTTGTTGTTGTTGTTAATTTGACGTTGTTGTTGTTGTTTATTTGACGTTGTTGTTGTTGTTGTTGTTTATTTGACGTTGTTGTTGTTTATTTGATGTTGTTGTTGTTGTTATTTATTTGACGTTGTTGTTGTTGTTATTATTTATTTGACGTTGTTGTTGTTGTTGTTTATTTGACGTTGTTATTGTTGTTTATTGGACGTTGTTATTGTTGTTTATTTGACGTTGTTTTTGTTATTTTACGTTGTTGTTGTTGTTGTATTTGTTGTTGTTGTATTTGTTGTTGTTGTATTTGTTGTTGTTGTTGTTGTTGCTTATTTGACGTTGTTGTTATTGTTGCTATTTATTTGACGTTGTTATTGTTGTTGTTTATTTGACGTTGTTGTTGTTGTTGTTATTGTTGTTGTTGTTGTTGTTAATTTGACGTTGTTGTTGTTGTTTATTTGACGTTGTTGTTGTTGTTGTTTATTTAACGTTGTTGTTGTTGTTATTTATTTGACGTTGTTGTTGTTGTTGTTTATTTGACGTTGTTGTTTATTTGACATTGTTGTTTATTTGACGTTGTTGTTTATTTGACGTTGTTGTTGTTATTTGAAGTTGTTGTTGTTGTTGTATTTGTTGTTGTTCTTGTTGTTGTTTATTTGACGTTGTTGTTGTTGTTTATTTGACGTTATTGTTGTTGTTTATTTGACGTTGTTATTGTTGTTGTTGTTGTTTATTTGACGTTGTTGTTGACGTTGTTGTTGTTGTTGTTGTTTATTTGACGTAGTTGTTGTTATTGACGTTGTTGTTGTTGTTGTTTATTTGACATTTTTGTTGTTGTTGATGTTGTTGTTTTTTATTTGACGTTGTTGTTGTTGTTGTTTATTTGACGTTGTTGTTGTTGTTGTTATTATTGTTGTTGTTGTTAATTTGACGTTGTTGTTGTTGTTGTTTATTTGACGTTGTTGTTGTTGTTGTTTATTTGACGTTGTTGTTGTTTATTTGATGTTGTTGTTGTTGTTATTTATTTGACGTTGTTGTTGTTGTTATTATTTATTTGACGTTGTTGTTGTTGTTGTTTATTTGACGTTGTTATTGTTGTTTATTGGACGTTGTTATTGTTGTTTATTTGACGTTGTTTTTGTTATTTTACGTTGTTGTTGTTGTTGTATTTGTTGTTGTTGTATTTGTTGTTGTTGTATTTGTTGTTGTTGTTGTTGTTGCTTATTTGACGTTGTTGTTATTGTTGCTATTTATTTGACGTTGTTATTGTTGTTGTTTATTTGACGTTGTTGTTGTTGTTGTTATTGTTGTTGTTGTTGTTGTTAATTTGACGTTGTTGTTGTTGTTTATTTGACGTTGTTGTTGTTGTTGTTGTTGTTTATTTAACGTTGTTGTTGTTGTTATTTATTTGACGTTGATGTTGTTGTTGTTTATTTGACGTTGTTGTTTATTTGACATTGTTGTTTATTTGACGTTGTTGTTTATTTGACGTTGTTGTTGTTATTTGAAGTTGTTGTTGTTGTTGTATTTGTTGTTGTTCTTGTTGTTGTTTATTTGACGTTGTTGTTATTGTTTATTTGATGTTATTGTTGTTGTTTATTTGACGTTGTTATTGTTGTTGTTGTTGTTTATTTGACGTTGTTGTTGACGTTGTTGTTGTTGTTGTTTATTTGACGTTGTTGTTGTTGTTGTTTATTAGACGTTGTTAATGTTGTTAACATTGTTGTTGTTGTTTTTGTTGTTTATTTGACGTTGTTGTTGTTGTTGTTGTTATTTTTTTTTTGTTATTGTTGGTGTTGTTGTTGTTTATTTGACGTTGTTGTTGTTGTTGTTTATTTGACGTTGTTGTTGTTGTTTATTTGACGTTGTTGTTGTTGTTGTTTATTTGACGTTGTTGTTGTTGTTGTTTATTTGATGTTGTTGTTGTTGTTATTTATTTGACGTTGTTGTTGTTGTTATTATTTATTTGACGTTGTTGTTGTTGTTGTTTATTTGACGTTGTTATTGTTGTTTATTGGACGTTGTTATTGTTGTTTATTTGACGTTGTTTTTGTTATTTTACGTTGTTGTTGTTGTTGTATTTGTTGTTGTTGTATTTGTTGTTGTTGTTGTTATTGCTTATTTGACGTTGTTGTTATTGTTGCTATTTATTTGACGTTGTTATTGTTGTTGTTTATTTGACGTTGTTGTTGTTGTTGTTATTGTTGTTGTTGTTGTTGTTAATTTGACGTTGTTGTTGTTGTTTATTTGACGTTGTTGTTGTTGTTGTTTATTTAACGTTGTTGTTGTTGTTATTTATTTGACGTTGTTGTTGTTGTTGTTTATTTGACGTTGTTGTTTATTTGACATTGTTGTTTATTTGACGTTGTTGTTTATTTGACGTTGTTGTTGTTATTTGAAGTTGTTGTTGTTGTTGTATTTGTTGTTGTTCTTGTTGTTGTTTATTTGACGTTGTTGTTATTGTTTATTTGATGTTATTGTTGTTGTTTATTTGACGTTGTTATTGTTGTTGTTGTTGTTTATTTGACGTTGTTGTTGACGTTGTTGTTGTTGTTGTTTATTTGACGTTGTTGTTGTTGTTGTTTATTAGACGTTGTTAATGTTGTTAACATTGTTGTTGTTGTTTTTGTTGTTTATTTGACGTTGTTGTTGTTGTTGTTATTTTTTTTGTTGTTATTGTTGTTGTTGTTGTTGTTTATTTGACGTTGTTGTTGTTGTTTATTTGACGTTGTTGTTGTTGTTTATTTGACGTTGTTGTTGTTGTTGTTTATTTGACGTTGTTGTTGTTGTTGTTTATTTGATGTTGTTGTTGTTGTTGTTTATTTGACATTGCTGTTGTTGTTGTTGTTGACGTTGTTGTTGTAGTTGTTTATTTGACGTTGTTGTTGTTGTTGTTTATTTGATGTTGTTTTAGTTGTTGTTGTTTATTTGACGTTGTTGTTGTTTTTTATTTGACGTTGTTGTTGTTGACATTGTTGTTATTGTTTTTTATTTGACGTTGTTGTTATTGTTTTTTATTTGACGTTGTTGTTGTTGACATTGTTGTTGTTGTTGTTTATTTGACGTTGTTGTTGTTTATTTGACGTAGTTGTTGTTATTGACGTTGTTGTTGTTGTTGTTGTTGTTGTTGTTTATTTGACATTTTTGTTGTTGTTGATGTTGTTGTTTTTTATTTGACGTTGTTGTTGTTGTTTATTTGACGTTGTTGTTATTGTTGTTATTGTTGTTGTTGTTGTTAATTTGACGTTGTTGTTGTTGTTGTTTATTTGACGTTGTTGTTGTTGTTGTTTATTTGACGTTGTTGTTGTTGTTGTTTATTTGATGTTGTTGTTGTTGTTATTTATTTGACGTTGTTGTTGTTGTTATTATTTATTTGACGTTGTTGTTGTTGTTTATTTGACGTTGTTATTGTTGTTTATTGGACGTTGTTATTGTCGTTTATTTGACGTTGTTTTTGTTATTTTACGTAGTTGTTGTTGTATTTGTTGTTGTTGTTGTTGTTGTTGTTGCTTATTTGACGTTGTTGTTATTGTTGCTATTTATTTGACGTTGTTATTATTGTTGTTTATTTGACGTTGTTGTTGTTGCTGTTGTTGTTGTTTATTTGACGTTATTGTTGTTGTTGTTGTTTATTTGACGTTGTTGTTATATTTGTTATTGTTGTTATTGTTGTTGCTTATTTGACGTTGACGTTATTGTTGTTGTTGTTTATTTGAAGTTGTTGTTGTTGTTGACGTTGTTGTTGTTGTTGTTTATTTGACGTTGTTGTTGTTGTTGTTGTTGTTCTTTATTTGACGTTGTTGTTGTTGTTGTTTTTGTTGTTTATTTGACGTTGTTGTTGTTATTTATTTGACGTTGTTGTTGTTGTTGTTGTTTATTTGACGTTGTTTTTAACGTTGTTGTTGTTGGTGTTTATTTGACGTTGTTGTTGTTGTTGTTGTTTATTTGACGTTGTTGTTGTTGTTGTTGATGTTGTTATTGTTGTTGTTTATTTGATGTTGTTATTGTTGTTGTTGACATAGTTATTGTTGTTTATTTGACGTTGTTGTTGTTGTTGCCGTTGTTGTTTATTTGACATTGTTGTTGTTGTTGTTGATTTGACGTTGTTGTTGTTAATATTGTTGTTGTTGTTGTTGTTAATTTAACGTTGTTGTTGTTGTTAATTTGACGTTGTTGTTGTTTATTTAACGTTGTTGTTGTTGTTTATTTGACGTTATTGTTGTTGTTTATTTGACATTGTTATTGTTGTTGTTGTTGTTTATTTGACGTTGTTGTTGTTGTTGTTTATTTGACGTTGTTGTTGTTGTTGTTTATTAGACATTGTTAATGTCTATGACATTGTTGTTGTTGTTTTTGTTGTTTATTTGACGTTGTTGTTATTGTTGTTGTTTTTATTTTTGTTGTTGTTATTGTTGTTGTTTATTTGACGTTGTTGTTGTTGTTGTTTATTTGACATTGTTGTTGTTGTTGTTTATTTGACGTTGTTGTTGTTGTTTATTTGACGTTGTTGTTGTTGTTGTTTTTTTGAAATTGCTGTTGTTGTTGTTGTTGACGTTGTTGTAGTTGTTTATTTGACGTTGTTGTCGTTGTTGTTTATTTGATGTTGTTTTAGTTGTTGTTGTTTATTTGTTGTTGTTGTTGTTTTTTATTTGACGTTGTTGTTGTTGACATTGTTGTTGTTGTTGTTGTTGTTTATTTGACGTTGTTGTTGTTGTTTTTTATTTGACGTTGTTGTTGACATTGTTGTTGTTGTTGTTTATTTGACGTTGTTATTGTTGTTGTTTAGTTGACGTTGTTGTTGTTATTGACGTTGTTTTTGTTGTTGTTGTTTATTTGACATTTGTTGTTGTTGTTGATGTTGTTGTTGTTGTTGTTTTTTATTTGACGTTGTTGTTGTTGTTGTTTATTTGACGTTGTTGTTGTTCTTATTGTTGTTGTTGTTGTTAATTTGACATTGTTGTTGTTGTTGTTTATTTGACGTTGTTGTTGTTGTTGTTTATTTGACGTTGTTGTTGTTGTTTATTTGATGTTGTTGTTGTTGTTATTTATTTGACGTTGTTAATGTTGTTGACATTGTTGTTGTTGTTTTTGTTGTTTATTTGACGTTGTTGTTGTTGTTGTTATTTTTGTTGTTATTGTTGGTGCTGTTGTTGTTTATTTGACGTTCTTGTTGTTGTTGTTTATTTGACGTTGTTGTTGTTTATTTGACGTTGTTGTTGTTTTTTATTTGACGTTGTTGTTGTTGTTGTTGTTTATTTGACGTTGTTGTTGTTGTTGTTTATTTTACATTGCTGTTATTGTTGTTGTTGACGTTGTTGTTGTAGTTGTTTATTTGACGTTGTTGTTGTTGTTGTTTATTTGATGTTGTTTTAGTTGTTATTGTTTATTTGACGTTGTTGTTGTTTTTTATTTGACGTTGTTGTTGTTGACATTGTTGTTATTGTTTTTTATTTGACGTTGTTGTTATTGTTTTTTATTTGACGTTGTTGTTGTTGACATTGTTGTTGTTGTTGTTTATTTGACGTTGTTGTTGTTGTTGTTTATTT
>OX451735.1:1336842700-1336857700 GCA_948472305.1 Vicia faba | reverse complement strand
GTTGTTTATTTGACGTTATTGTTGTTGTTTATTTGACGTTGTTATTGTTGTTGTTGTTGTTTATTTGACGTTGTTGTTGTTGTTGTTTATTTGACGTTGTTGTTGTTGTTGTTGTTTATTAGACGTTGTTAATGTCTATGACATTGTTGTTGTTGTTTTTGTTGTTTATTTGACGTTGTTGTTATTGTTGTTGTTGTTATTTTTGTTGTTGTTATTGTTGGTGTTGTTGTTGTTTATTTGACGTTGTTGTTGTTGTTGTTTATTTGACATTGTTGTTGTTGTTTATTTGACGTTGTTGTTGTTGTTTATTTGACGTTGTTGTTGTTGTTGTTTTTTTGAAATTGCTGTTGTTGTTGTTGTTGTTGACGTTGTTGTAGTTGTTTATTTGACGTTGTTGTCGTTGTTGTTTATTTGATGTTGTTTTAGTTGTTGTTGTTTATTTGTTGTTGTTGTTGTTTTTTATTTGACGTTGTTGTTGTTGACATTGTTGTTGTTGTTGTTGTTTATTTGACATTGTTGTTGTTGTTTTTTATTTGACGTTGTTGTTGTTGACATTGTTGTTATTGTTGTTTATTTGACGTTGTTGTTGTTGTTGTTTAGTTGACGTTGTTGTTGTTATTGACGTTGTTGTTGTTGTTTATTTGACATTTTTGTTGTTGTTGATGTTGTTGTTGTTGTTTTATATTTGACGTTGTTGTTGTTGTTGTTGTTTATTTGACGTTGTTGTTGTTCTTATTGTTGTTGTTGTTGTTAATTTGACATTGTTGTTGTTGTTGTTTATTTGACGTTGTTGTTGTTGTTGTGTATTTGACGTTGTTGTTGTTGTTTATTTGATGTTGTTGTTGTTGTTATTTATTTGACGTTGTTAATGTTGTTGACATTGTTGTTGTTGTTTTTGTTGTTTATTTGACGTTGTTGTTGTTGTTATTTTTGTTGTTGTTATTGTTGGTGCTGTTGTTGTTTATTTGACGTTCTTGTTGTTGTTGTTGTTGTTTATTTGACGTTGTTGTTGTTTATTTGACGTTGTTGTTGTTTTTTATTTGAAGTTGTTGTTGTTGTTGTTGTTTATTTGACGTTGTTGTTGTTGTTGTTTATTTGACATTGCTGTTGTTGTTGTTGTTGACGTTGTTGTTGTAGTTGTTTATTTGACGTTGTTGTTGTTGTTGTTTATTTGATGTTGTTTTAGTTGTTGTTGTTTATTTGACGTTGTTGTTGTTTTTTATTTGACGTTGTTGTTGTTGACATTGTTGTTATTATTTTTTATTTGACGTTGTTGTTATTGTTTTTTATTTGACGTTGTTGTTGTTGACATTGTTGTTGTTGTTGTTTATTTGACGTTGTTGTTGTTGTTGTTTATTTGACGTAGTTGTTGTTATTGACGTTGTTGTTGTTGTTGTTTATTTGACATTTTTGTTGTTGTTGATGTTGTTGTTTTTTATTTGACGTTGTTGTTGTTGTTGTTTATTTGACGTTGTTGTTGTTGTTGTTGTTGTTGTTGTTGTTAATTTGACGTTGTTGTTGTTGTTGTTTATTTGACGTTGTTGTTGTTGTTGTTTATTTGACGTTGTTGTTGTTTATTTGATGTTGTTGTTGTTGTTATTTATTTGACGTTGTTGTTGTTGTTATTATTTATTTGACGTTGTTGTTGTTGTTGTTTATTTGACGTTGTTATTGTTGTTTATTGGACGTTGTTATTGTTGTTTATTTGACGTTGTTTTTGTTATTTTACGTTGTTGTTGTTGTATTTGTTGTTGTTGTATTTGTTGTTGTTGTTGTTGTTGCTTATTTGACGTTGTTGTTATTGTTGCTATTTATTTGACGTTGTTATTGTTGTTGTTTATTTGACGTTGTTGTTGTTGTTGTTATTGTTGTTGTTGTTGTTGTTAATTTGACGTTGTTGTTGTTGTTTATTTGACGTTGTTGTTGTTGTTGTTTATTTAACGTTGTTGTTGTTGTTATTTATTTGACGTTGTTGTTGTTGTTGTTTATTTGACGTTGTTGTTTATTTGACATTGTTGTTTATTTGACGTTGTTGTTTATTTGACGTTGTTGTTGTTATTTGAAGTTGTTGTTGTTGTTGTATTTGTTGTTGTTCTTGTTGTTGTTTATTTGACGTTGTTGTTGTTGTTTATTTGACGTTATTGTTGTTGTTTATTTGACGTTGTTATTGTTGTTGTTGTTGTTTATTTGACGTTGTTGTTGACGTTGTTGTTGTTGTTGTTTATTTGACGTAGTTGTTGTTATTGACGTTGTTGTTGTTGTTGTTTATTTGACATTTTTGTTGTTGTTGATGTTGTTGTTTTTTATTTGACGTTGTTGTTGTTGTTGTTTATTTGACGTTGTTGTTGTTGTTGTTATTATTGTTGTTGTTGTTAATTTGACGTTGTTGTTGTTGTTGTTTATTTGACGTTGTTGTTGTTGTTGTTTATTTGACGTTGTTGTTGTTTATTTGATGTTGTTGTTGTTGTTATTTATTTGACGTTGTTGTTGTTGTTATTATTTATTTGACGTTGTTGTTGTTGTTGTTTATTTGACGTTGTTATTGTTGTTTATTGGACGTTGTTATTGTTGTTTATTTGACGTTGTTTTTGTTATTTTACGTTGTTGTTGTTGTTGTATTTGTTGTTGTTATTGTTGTTGCTTATTTGACGTTGTTGTTATTGTTGCTATTTATTTGACGTTGTTATTGTTGTTGTTTATTTGACGTTGTTGTTGTTGTTGTTATTGTTGTTGTTGTTGTTGTTAATTTGACGTTGTTGTTGTTGTTTATTTGACGTTGTTGTTGTTGTTGTTTATTTAAAGTTGTTGTTGTTGTTATTTATTTGACGTTGTTGTTGTTGTTGTTTATTTGACGTTGTTGTTTATTTGACATTGTTGTTTATTTGACGTTGTTGTTTATTTGACGTTGTTGTTGTTATTTGAAGTTGTTGTTGTTGTTGTATTTGTTGTTGTTCTTGTTGTTGTTTATTTGACGTTGTTGTTGTTGTTTATTTGACGTTATTGTTGTTGTTTATTTGACGTTGTTATTGTTGTTGTTGTTGTTTATTTGACGTTGTTGTTGACGTTGTTGTTGTTGTTGTTGTTTATTTGACGTTGTTGTTGTTGTTGTTTATTAGACGTTGTTAATATTGTTGACATTGTTGTTGTTGTTTTTGTTGTTTATTTGACGTTGTTGTTGTTGTTGTTGTTATTTTTTTTGTTGTTATTGTTGGTGTTGTTGGTGTTTATTTGAATTTGTTGTTGTTGTTGTTTATTTGACGTTGTTGTTGTTGTTTATTTGACGTTGTTGTTGTTGTTGTTTATTTGACGTTGTTGTTGTTGTTGTTTATTTGATGTTGTTGTTGTTGTTGTTTATTTGACATTGCTGTTGTTGTTGTTGACGTTGTTGTTGTAGTTGTTTATTTGACGTTGTTGTTGTTGTTGTTTATTTGATGTTGTTTTAGTTGTTGTTGTTTATTTGACGTTGTTGTTGTTTTTTATTTGACGTTGTTGTTGTTGACATTGTTGTTATTGTTTTTAATTTGACGTTGTTGTTATTGTTTTTTATTTGACGTTGTTGTTGTTGACATTGTTGTTGTTGTTGTTTATTTGACGTTGTTGTTGTTTATTTGACGTAGTTGTTGTTATTGACGTTGTTGTTGTTGTTGTTGTTGTTGTTTATTTGACATTTTTGTTGTTGTTGATGTTGTTGTTTTTTATTTGACTTGTTGTTGTTGTTTATTTGACGTTGTTGTTATTGTTGTTATTGTTGTTGTTGTTGTTAATTTGACGTTGTTGTTGTTGTTGTTTATTTGACGTTGTTGTTGTTGTTGTTTATTTGACGTTGTTGTTGTTGTTGTTTATTTGATGTTGTTGTTGTTGTTATTTATTTGACGTTGTTGTTGTTGTTATTATTTATTTGACGTTGTTGTTGTTGTTTATTTGACGTTGTTATTGTTGTTTATTGGACGTTGTTATTGTCATTTATTTGACGTTGTTTTTGTTATTTTACGTTGTTGTTGTTGTATTTGTTGTTGTTGTATTTGTTGTTGTTGTTGTTGTTGCTTATTTGACGTTGTTGTTATTGTTGCTATTTATTTGACGTTGTTATTATTGTTGTTTATTTGACGTTGTTGTTGTTGTTGTTGTTTATTTGACGTTATTGTTGTTGTTGTTTATTTGACGTTGTTGTTGTTGTTGTTATATTTGTTATTGTTGTTATTGTTGTTGCTTATTTGACGTTGACGTTATTGTTGTTGTTGTTTATTTGACGTTGTTGTTGTTGTTGACGTTGTTGTTGTTGTTGTTTATTTGACGTTGTTGTTGTTGTTGTTGTTGTTGTTCTTTATTTGACGTTGTTGTTGTTGTTGTTTTTGTTGTTTATTTGACGTTGTTGTTGTTATTTATTTGACGTTGTTGTTGTTGTTGTTTATTTGACGTTGTTGTTAACGTTGTTGTTGTTGGTGTTTATTTGACGTTGTTGTTGTTGTTGTTTATTTGACGTTGTTGTTGTTGTTGTTGACGTTGTTATTGTTGTTGTTTATTTGATGTTGTTATTGTTGTTGTTGACATAGTTATTGTTGTTTATTTGACGTTGATGTTGTTGTTGCCATTGTTGTTTATTTGACATTGTTGTTGTTGTTGTTGATTTGACGTTGTTGTTGTTAATATTGTTGTTGTTGTTGTTGTTAATTTAACGTTGTTGTTGTTGTTTATTTGACGTTGTTGTTGTTTATTTAACGTTGTTGTTGTTGTTTATTTGACGTTATTGTTGTTGTTTATTTGACATTGTTATTGTTGTTGTTGTTGTTTATTTGACGTTGTTGTTGTTGTTGTTTATTTGACGTTGTTGTTGTTGTTGTTTATTAGACGTTGTTAATGTCTATGACATTGTTGTTGTTGTTTTTGTTGTTTATTTGACGTTGTTGTTATTGTTGTTGTTGTTATTTTTGTTGTTGTTATTGTTGGTGTTGTTGTTGTTTATTTGACATTGTTGTTCTTGTTGTTTATTTGACATTGTTGTTGTTGTTGTTTATTTGACGTTGTTGTTGTTGTTTATTTGACGTTGTTGTTGTTGTTGTTTTTTTGAAATTGCTGTTGTTGTTGTTGTTGACGTTGTTGTAGTTGTTTATTTGACGTTGTTGTCGTTGTTGTTTATTTGATGTTGTTTTAGTTGTTGTTGTTTATTTGTTGTTGTTGTTGTTTTTTATTTGACGTTGTTGTTGTTGACATTGTTGTTGTTGTTGTTGTTTATTTGACGTTGTTGTTGTTGTTTTTTATTTGACGTTGTTGTTGACATTGTTGTTGTTGTTGTTTATTTGACGTTGTTGTTGTTGTTGTTTAGTTGACGTTGTTGTTTGTATTGACGTTGTTGTTGTTGTTGTTGTTTATTTGACATTTTTGTTGTTGTTGATGTTGTTGTTGTTGTTGTTTTTTATTTGACGTTGTTGTTGTTGTTGTTTAATTGACGTTGTTGTTGTTCTTATTGTTGTTGTTGTTGTTAATTTGACATTGTTGTTGTTGTTGTTGTTTATTTGACGTTGTTGTTGTTTTTTATTTGAAGTTGTTGTTGTTGTTGTTGTTTATTTGACGTTGTTGTTGTTGTTGTTTATTTGACATTGCTGTTGTTGTTGTTGTTGACGTTGTTGTTGTAGTTGTTTATTTGACGTTGTTGTTGTTGTTGTTTATTTGATGTTGTTTTAGTTGTTGTTGTTTATTTGACGTTGTTGTTGTTTTTTATTTGACGTTGTTGTTGTTGACATTGTTGTTATTATTTTTTATTTGACGTTGTTGTTATTGTTTTTTATTTGACGTTGTTGTTGTTGACATTGTTGTTGTTGTTGTTTATTTGACGTTGTTGTTGTTGTTGTTTATTTGACGTAGTTGTTGTTATTGACGTTGTTGTTGTTGTTGTTTATTTGACATTTTTGTTGTTGTTGATGTTGTTGTTTTTTATTTGACGTTGTTGTTGTTGTTGTTTATTTGACGTTGTTGTTGTTGTTGTTGTTGTTGTTGTTGTTGTTAATTTGACGTTGTTGTTGTTGTTGTTTATTTGACGTTGTTGTTGTTGTTGTTTATTTGACGTTGTTGTTGTTTATTTGATGTTGTTGTTGTTGTTATTTATTTGACGTTGTTGTTGTTGTTATTATTTATTTGACGTTGTTGTTGTTGTTGTTTATTTGACGTTGTTATTGTTGTTTATTGGACGTTGTTATTGTTGTTTATTTGACGTTGTTTTTGTTATTTTACGTTGTTGTTGTTGTATTTGTTGTTGTTGTATTTGTTGTTGTTGTTGTTGTTGCTTATTTGACGTTGTTGTTATTGTTGCTATTTATTTGACGTTGTTATTGTTGTTGTTTATTTGACGTTGTTGTTGTTGTTGTTTATTTGACGTAGTTGTTGTTATTGACGTTGTTGTTGTTGTTGTTTATTTGACATTTTTGTTGTTGTTGATGTTGTTGTTTTTTATTTGACGTTGTTGTTGTTGTTGTTTATTTGACGTTGTTGTTGTTGTTGTTGTTGTTGTTGTTGTTAATTTGACGTTGTTGTTGTTGTTGTTTATTTGACGTTGTTGTTGTTGTTGTTTATTTGACGTTGTTGTTGTTTATTTGATGTTGTTGTTGTTGTTATTTATTTGACGTTGTTGTTGTTGTTATTATTTATTTGACGTTGTTGTTGTTGTTGTTTATTTGACGTTGTTATTGTTGTTTATTGGACGTTGTTATTGTTGTTTATTTGACGTTGTTTTTGTTATTTTACGTTGTTGTTGTTGTATTTGTTGTTGTTGTATTTGTTGTTGTTGTTGTTGTTGCTTATTTGACGTTGTTGTTATTGTTGCTATTTATTTGACGTTGTTATTGTTGTTGTTTATTTGACGTTGTTGTTGTTGTTGTTATTGTTGTTGTTGTTGTTGTTAATTTGACGTTGTTGTTGTTGTTTATTTGACGTTGTTGTTGTTGTTGTTTATTTAACGTTGTTGTTGTTGTTATTTATTTGACGTTGTTGTTGTTGTTGTTGTTTATTTGACGTTGTTGTTTATTTGACATTGTTGTTTATTTGACGTTGTTGTTTATTTGACGTTGTTGTTGTTATTTGAAGTTGTTGTTGTTGTTGTATTTGTTGTTGTTCTTGTTGTTGTTTATTTGACGTTGTTGTTGTTGTTTATTTGACGTTATTGTTGTTGTTTATTTGACGTTGTTATTGTTGTTGTTGTTGTTTATTTGACGTTGTTGTTGACGTTGTTGTTGTTGTTGTTTATTTGACGTAGTTGTTGTTATTGACGTTGTTGTTGTTGTTGTTTATTTGACATTTTTGTTGTTGTTGATGTTGTTGTTTTTTATTTGACGTTGTTGTTGTTGTTGTTTATTTGACGTTGTTGTTGTTGTTGTTATTATTGTTGTTGTTGTTAATTTGACGTTGTTGTTGTTGTTGTTTATTTGACATTGTTGTTGTTGTTGTTTATTTGACGTTGTTGTTGTTTATTTGATGTTGTTGTTGTTGTTATTTATTTGACGTTGTTGTTGTTGTTATTATTTATTTGACGTTGTTGTTGTTGTTGTTTATTTGACGTTGTTATTGTTGTTTATTGGACGTTGTTATTGTTGTTTATTTGACGTTGTTTTTGTTATTTTACGTTGTTGTTGTTGTTGGATTTGTTGTTGTTATTGTTGTTGCTTATTTGACGTTGTTGTTATTGTTGCTATTTATTTGACGTTGTTATTGTTGTTGTTTATTTGACGTTGTTGTTGTTGTTGTTATTGTTGTTGTTGTTGTTGTTGTTAATTTGACGTTGTTGTTGTTGTTTATTTGACGTTGTTGTTGTTGTTGTTTATTTAAAGTTGTTGTTGTTGTTATTTATTTGACGTTGTTGTTGTTGTTGTTTATTTGACGTTGTTGTTTATTTGACATTGTTGTTTATTTGACGTTGTTGTTTATTTGACGTTGTTGTTGTTATTTGAAGTTGTTGTTGTTGTTGTATTTGTTGTTGTTCTTGTTGTTGTTTATTTGACGTTGTTGTTGTTGTTTATTTGACGTTATTGTTGTTGTTTATTTGACGTTGTTATTGTTGTTGTTGTTGTTTATTTGACGTTGTTGTTGACGTTGTTGTTGTTGTTGTTGTTTATTTGACGTTGTTGTTGTTGTTGTTTATTAGACGTTGTTAATATTGTTGACATTGTTGTTGTTGTTTTTGTTGTTTATTTGACGTTGTTGTTGTTGTTGTTGTTATTTTTTTTGTTGTTATTGTTGGTGTTGTTGGTGTTTATTTGAATTTGTTGTTGTTGTTGTTTATTTGACGTTGTTGTTGTTGTTTATTTGACGTTGTTGTTGTTGTTGTTTATTTGACGTTGTTGTTGTTGTTGTTTATTTGATGTTGTTGTTGTTGTTGTTTATTTGACATTGCTGTTGTTGTTGTTGACGTTGTTGTTGTAGTTGTTTATTTGACGTTGTTGTTGTTGTTGTTTATTTGATGTTGTTTTAGTTGTTGTTGTTTATTTGACGTTGTTGTTGTTTTTTATTTGACGTTGTTGTTGTTGACATTGTTGTTATTGTTTTTAATTTGACGTTGTTGTTATTGTTTTTTATTTGACGTTGTTGTTGTTGACATTGTTGTTGTTGTTGTTTATTTGACGTTGTTGTTGTTTATTTGACGTAGTTGTTGTTATTGACGTTGTTGTTGTTGTTGTTGTTGTTGTTTATTTGACATTTTTGTTGTTGTTGATGTTGTTGTTTTTTATTTGACTTGTTGTTGTTGTTTATTTGACGTTGTTGTTATTGTTGTTATTGTTGTTGTTGTTGTTAATTTGACGTTGTTGTTGTTGTTGTTTATTTGACGTTGTTGTTGTTGTTGTTTATTTGACGTTGTTGTTGTTGTTGTTTATTTGATGTTGTTGTTGTTGTTATTTATTTGACGTTGTTGTTGTTGTTATTATTTATTTGACGTTGTTGTTGTTGTTTATTTGACGTTGTTATTGTTGTTTATTGGACGTTGTTATTGTCATTTATTTGACGTTGTTTTTGTTATTTTACGTTGTTGTTGTTGTATTTGTTGTTGTTGTATTTGTTGTTGTTGTTGTTGTTGCTTATTTGACGTTGTTGTTATTGTTGCTATTTATTTGACGTTGTTATTATTGTTGTTTATTTGACGTTGTTGTTGTTGTTGTTGTTTATTTGACGTTATTGTTGTTGTTGTTTATTTGACGTTGTTGTTGTTGTTGTTATATTTGTTATTGTTGTTATTGTTGTTGCTTATTTGACGTTGACGTTATTGTTGTTGTTGTTTATTTGACGTTGTTGTTGTTGTTGACGTTGTTGTTGTTGTTGTTTATTTGACGTTGTTGTTGTTGTTGTTGTTGTTGTTCTTTATTTGACGTTGTTGTTGTTGTTGTTTTTGTTGTTTATTTGACGTTGTTGTTGTTATTTATTTGACGTTGTTGTTGTTGTTGTTTATTTGACGTTGTTGTTAACGTTGTTGTTGTTGGTGTTTATTTGACGTTGTTGTTGTTGTTGTTGTTTATTTGACGTTGTTGTTGTTGTTGTTGACGTTGTTATTGTTGTTGTTTATTTGATGTTGTTATTGTTGTTGTTGACATAGTTATTGTTGTTTATTTGACGTTGATGTTGTTGTTGCCATTGTTGTTTATTTGACATTGTTGTTGTTGTTGTTGATTTGACGTTGTTGTTGTTAATATTGTTGTTGTTGTTGTTGTTAATTTAACGTTGTTGTTGTTGTTTATTTGACGTTGTTGTTGTTTATTTAACGTTGTTGTTGTTGTTTATTTGACGTTATTGTTGTTGTTTATTTGACATTGTTATTGTTGTTGTTGTTGTTTATTTGACGTTGTTGTTGTTGTTGTTTATTTGACGTTGTTGTTGTTGTTGTTTATTAGACGTTGTTAATGTCTATGACATTGTTGTTGTTGTTTTTGTTGTTTATTTGACGTTGTTGTTATTGTTGTTGTTGTTATTTTTGTTGTTGTTATTGTTGGTGTTGTTGTTGTTTATTTGACATTGTTGTTCTTGTTGTTTATTTGACATTGTTGTTGTTGTTGTTTATTTGACGTTGTTGTTGTTGTTTATTTGACGTTGTTGTTGTTGTTGTTTTTTTGAAATTGCTGTTGTTGTTGTTGTTGACGTTGTTGTAGTTGTTTATTTGACGTTGTTGTCGTTGTTGTTTATTTGATGTTGTTTTAGTTGTTGTTGTTTATTTGTTGTTGTTGTTGTTTTTTATTTGACGTTGTTGTTGTTGACATTGTTGTTGTTGTTGTTGTTTATTTGACGTTGTTGTTGTTGTTTTTTATTTGACGTTGTTGTTGACATTGTTGTTGTTGTTGTTTATTTGACGTTGTTGTTGTTGTTGTTTAGTTGACGTTGTTGTTTGTATTGACGTTGTTGTTGTTGTTGTTGTTTATTTGACATTTTTGTTGTTGTTGATGTTGTTGTTGTTGTTGTTTTTTATTTGACGTTGTTGTTGTTGTTGTTTAATTGATGTTGTTGTTGTTCTTATTGTTGTTGTTGTTGTTAATTTGACATTGTTGTTGTTGTTGTTGTTTATTTGACGTTGTTGTTGTTTTTTATTTGAAGTTGTTGTTGTTGTTGTTGTTTATTTGACGTTGTTGTTGTTGTTGTTTATTTGACATTGCTGTTGTTGTTGTTGTTGACGTTGTTGTTGTAGTTGTTTATTTGACGTTGTTGTTGTTGTTGTTTATTTGATGTTGTTTTAGTTGTTGTAGTTTATTTGACGTTGTTGTTGTTTTTTATTTGACGTTGTTGTTGTTGACATTGTTGTTATTATTTTTTATTTGACGTTGTTGTTATTGTTTTTTATTTGACGTTGTTGTTGTTGACATTGTTGTTGTTGTTGTTTATTTGACGTTGTTGTTGTTGTTGTTTATTTGACGTAGTTGTTGTTATTGACGTTGTTGTTGTTGTTGTTTATTTGACATTTTTGTTGTTGTTGATGTTGTTGTTTTTTATTTGACGTTGTTGTTGTTGTTGTTTATTTGACGTTGTTGTTGTTGTTGTTGTTGTTGTTGTTGTTAATTTGACGTTGTTGTTGTTGTTGTTTATTTGACGTTGTTGTTGTTGTTGTTTATTTGACGTTGTTGTTGTTTATTTGATGTTGTTGTTGTTGTTATTTATTTGACGTTGTTGTTGTTGTTATTATTTATTTGACGTTGTTGTTGTTGTTGTTTATTTGACGTTGTTATTGTTGTTTATTGGACGTTGTTATTGTTGTTTATTTGACGTTGTTTTTGTTATTTAACGTTGTTGTTGTTGTATTTGTTGTTGTTGTATTTGTTGTTGTTGTTGTTGTTGCTTATTTGACGTTGTTGTTATTGTTGCTATTTATTTGACGTTGTTATTGTTGTTGTTTATTTGACGTTGTTGTTGTTGTTGTTATTGTTGTTGTTGTTGTTGTTAATTTGACGTTGTTGTTGTTGTTTATTTGACGTTGTTGTTGTTGTTTATTTAACGTTGTTGTTGTTGTTATTTATTTGACGTTGTTGTTGTTGTTGTTTATTTGACGTTGTTGTTTATTTGACATTGTTGTTTATTTGACGTTGTTGTTTATTTGACGTTGTTGTTGTTATTTGAAGTTGTTGTTGTTGTTGTATTTGTTGTTGTTCTTGTTGTTGTTTATTTGACGTTGTTGTTGTTGTTTATTTGACGTTATTGTTGTTGTTTATTTGACGTTGTTATTGTTGTTGTTGTTGTTTATTTGACGTTGTTGTTGACGTTGTTGTTGTTGTTGTTTATTTGACGTAGTTGTTGTTATTGACGTTGTTGTTGTTGTTGTTTATTTGACATTTTTGTTGTTGTTGATGTTGTTGTTTTTTATTTGACGTTGTTGTTGTTGTTGTTTATTTGACGTTGTTGTTGTTGTTGTTATTATTGTTGTTGTTGTTAATTTGACGTTGTTGTTGTTGTTGTTTATTTGACGTTGTTGTTGTTGTTGTTTATTTGACGTTGTTGTTGTTTATTTGATGTTGTTGTTGTTGTTATTTATTTGACGTTGTTGTTGTTGTTATTATTTATTTGACGTTGTTGTTGTTGTTGTTTATTTGACGTTGTTATTGTTGTTTATTGGACGTTGTTATTGTTGTTTATTTGACGTTGTTTTTGTTATTTTACGTTGTTGTTGTTGTTGTATTTGTTGTTGTTATTGTTGTTGCTTATTTGACGTTGTTGTTATTGTTGCTATTTATTTGACGTTGTTATTGTTGTTGTTTATTTGACGTTGTTGTTGTTGTTGTTATTGTTGTTGTTGTTGTTGTTAATTTGACGTTGTTGTTGTTGTTTATTTGACGTTGTTGTTGTTGTTGTTTATTTAAAGTTGTTGTTGTTGTTATTTATTTGACGTTGTTGTTGTTGTTGTTTATTTGACGTTGTTGTTTATTTGACATTGTTGTTTATTTGACGTTGTTGTTTATTTGACGTTGTTGTTGTTATTTGAAGTTGTTGTTGTTGTTGTATTTGTTGTTGTTCTTGTTGTTGTTTATTTGACGTTGTTGTTGTTGTTTATTTGACGTTATTGTTGTTGTTTATTTGACGTTGTTATTGTTGTTGTTGTTGTTTATTTGACGTTGTTGTTGACGTTGTTGTTGTTGTTGTTGTTTATTTGACGTTGTTGTTGTTGTTGTTTATTAGACGTTGTTAATATTGTTGACATTGTTGTTGTTGTTTTTGTTGTTTATTTGACGTTGTTGTTGTTGTTGTTGTTATTTTTTTTGTTGTTATTGTTGGTGTTGTTGGTGTTTATTTGAATTTGTTGTTGTTGTTGTTTATTTGACGTTGTTGTTGTTGTTTATTTGACGTTGTTGTTGTTGTTGTTTATTTGACGTTGTTGTTGTTGTTGTTTATTTGATGTTGTTGTTGTTGTTTATTTGACATTGCTGTTGTTGTTGTTGACGTTGTTGTTGTAGTTGTTTATTTGACGTTGTTGTTGTTGTTGTTTATTTGATGTTGTTTTAGTTGTTGTTGTTTATTTGACGTTGTTGTTGTTTTTTATTTGACGTTGTTGTTGTTGACATTGTTGTTATTGTTTTTTATTTGACGTTGTTGTTATTGTTTTTTATTTGACGTTGTTGTTGTTGACATTGTTGTTGTTGTTGTTTATTTGACGTTGTTGTTGTTTATTTGACGTAGTTGTTGTTATTGACGTTGTTGTTGTTGTTGTTGTTGTTGTTTATTTGACATTTTTGTTGTTGTTGATGTTGTTGTTTTTTATTTGACTTGTTGTTGTTGTTTATTTGACGTTGTTGTTATTGTTGTTATTGTTGTTGTTGTTGTTAATTTGACGTTGTTGTTGTTGTTATTTATTTGACGTTGTTGTTGTTGTTGTTTATTTGACGTTGTTGTTGTTGTTGTTTATTTGATGTTGTTGTTGTTGTTATTTATTTGACGTTGTTGTTGTTGTTATTATTTATTTGACGTTGTTGTTGTTGTTTATTTGACGTTGTTATTGTTGTTTATTGGACGTTGTTATTGTCATTTATTTGACGTTGTTTTTGTTATTTTACGTTGTTGTTGTTGTATTTGTTGTTGTTGTTGTTGTTGCTTATTTGACGTTGTTGTTATTGTTGCTATTTATTTGACGTTGTTATTATTGTTGTTTATTTGACGTTGTTGTTGTTGTTGTTGTTTATTTGACGTTATTGTTGTTGTTGTTTATTTGACGTTGTTGTTGTTGTTGTTATATTTGTTATTGTTGTTATTGTTGTTGCTTATTTGACGTTGACGTTATTGTTGTTGTTGTTTATTTGACGTTGTTGTTGCTGTTGACGTTGTTGTTGTTGTTGTTTATTTGACGTTGTTGTTGTTGTTGTTGTTGTTCTTTATTTGACGTTGTTGTTGTTGTTGTTTTTGTTGTTTATTTGACGTTGTTGTTGTTATTTATTTGACGTTGTTGTTGTTGTTGTTTATTTGACGTTGTTGTTAACGTTGTTGTTGTTGGTGTTTATTTGACGTTGTTGTTGTTGTTGTTGTTTATTTGACGTTGTTGTTGTTGTTGTTGACGTTGTTATTGTTGTTGTTTATTTGATGTTGTTATTGTTGTTGTTGACATAGTTATTGTTGTTTATTTGACGTTGATGTTGTTGTTGCCATTGTTGTTTATTGGACATTGTTGTTGTTGTTGTTGATTTGACGTTGTTGTTGTTAATATTGTTGTTGTTGTTGTTGTTAATTTAACGTTGTTGTTGTTGTTTATTTGACGTTGTTGTTGTTTATTTAACGTTGTTGTTGTTGTTTATTTGACGTTATTGTTGTTGTTTATTTGACATTGTTATTGTTGTTGTTGTTGTTTATTTGACGTTGTTGTTGTTGTTGTTTATTTGACGTTGTTGTTGTTGTTGTTTATTAGACGTTGTTAATGTCTATGACATTGTTGTTGTTGTTTTTGTTGTTTATTTGACGTTGTTGTTATTGTTGTTGTTGTTATTTTTGTTGTTGTTATTTTCTGGTGTTGTTGTTGTTTATTTGACATTGTTGTTCTTGTTGTTTATTTGACATTGTTGTTGTTGTTGTTTATTTGACGTTGTTGTTGTTGTTTATTTGACGTTGTTGTTGTTGTTGTTTTTTTGAAATTGCTGTTGTTGTTGTTGTTGACGTTGTTGTAGTTGTTTATTTGACGTTGTTGTCGTTGTTGTTTATTTGATGTTGTTTTAGTTGTTGTTGTTTATTTGTTGTTGTTGTTGTTTTTTATTTGACGTTGTTGTTGTTGACATTGTTGTTGTTGTTGTTGTTGTTTATTTGACGTTGTTGTTGTTGTTTTTTATTTGACGTTGTTGTTGACATTGTTGTTGTTGTTGTTTATTTGACGTTGTTGTTGTTGTTGTTTAGTTGACGTTGTTGTTTTTATTGACGTTGTTGTTGTTGTTGTTTATTTGACATTTTTGTTGTTGTTGATGTTGTTGTTGTTGTTGTTTTTTATTTGACGTTGTTGTTGTTGTTGTTTAATTGACGTTGTTGTTGTTCTTATTGTTGTTGTTGTTGTTAATTTGACATTGTTGTTGTTGTTGT
>OX451735.1:1336815200-1336822700 GCA_948472305.1 Vicia faba | reverse complement strand
ATTTGATGTTGTTGTTGTTGTTGTTGACATAATTGTTGTTGTTTATTTGACGTTGTTGTTGTTGTTATTGTTGTTGACGTTGTTGTTTATTTGACGTTGTTATTGTTGTTTATTTGACGTTGTTGTTGTTTTTGTTGACGTTGACGTTGTTGTTGTTGTTTATTGGACGTTGTTGTTGTTGTTGTTTATTTGACATTGTTGTTGTTGTTGACGGTGTTGTTATTGTTGTTGTTTATTTGACATTGTTGTTGTTGTTGTTATTTATTTGACGTTGTTGTTGTTGTTTATTTGACGTTGTTGTTGTTTTTTATTTGACGTTGTTGTTTATTTGACGTTGTTGTTGTTGTTTATTTGGCGTTGTTGTTTATTTGACGTTGTTGTTGTTGTTTATTTGATGTTTTTGTTGTTATTTGAAGTTGTTGTTGTTGTATTTCTTGTTGTTGTTGTTGTTGTTTATTTGATGTTGTTGTTGTTGTTGTTTATTTGACATTGCTGTTGTTGTTGTTGTTGTTGACGTTGTTGTTATAGTTGTTTATTTGACGTTGTTGTTGTTGTTGTTTATTTGATGTTATTTTAGTTGTTGTTGTTTATTTGACGTTGTTGTTTTTTATTTGACGTTGTTGTTGTTGACATTGTTGTTGTTGTTTATTTGAAGTTGTTGTTGTTGTTTTTTATTTGATGTTGTTGTTGTTGACATTGTTGTTGTTGACATTGTTGTTGTTGTTGTTTATTTGACGTTGTTGTTGTTGTTGTTTATTTGACGTAGTTGTTGTTATTGACGTTGTTGTTGTTGTTGTTGTTGTTTATTTGACATTTTTGTTGTTGTTGATGTTGTTGTTGTTGTTGTTTTTTATTTGACGTTGTTGTTGTTGTTTATTTGACGTTGTTGTTGTTGTTATTGTTGTTGTTGTTGTTGTTAATTTGACGTTGTTGTTGTTGTTGTTTATTTGATGTTGTTGTTGTTGTTGTTATTTATTTGACGTTGTTGTTGTTGTTATTGTTTATTTGACGTTGTTGTTGTGGTAGTTTATTTGACGTTGTTATTGTTGTTTATTGGACGTTGTTATTGTTGTTTATTTGACGTTGTTATTGTTATTTTACGTTGTTGTTGTTGTTATATGTGTTGTTGTTGTTGTTGCTTATTTGACGTTGTTGTTATTGTTGCTATTTATTTGACGTTGTTATTGTTGTTGTTTATTTGACGTTGTTGTTGTTGTTTATTTGACGTTATTGTTGTTGTTGTTTATTTGACGTTGTTGTTGTTGTTGTTATATTTTTTATTGTTGTTATTGTTGTTGCTTATTTGACGTTGTTGTTATTGTTGTTGTTTATTTGATGTTGTTGTTGTTGTTATTCATTTGATATTGTTGTTGTTGTTGTTGTTTATTTGACGTTGTTGTTGTTGTTGTTTTTATTGTTTATTTGACGTTTTTGTTGTTATTTATTTGACGTTGTTGTTGTTGTTTATTTGACGTTGTTGTTAACGTTGTTGTTGTTGGTGTTTATTTGACGTTGTTGTTGTTGTTGTTTATTTGACGTTGTTGATGTTGTTGTTGTTGACGTTGTTATTGTTGTTGTTTATTTGATGTTGTTATTGTTGTTGTTGACATAGTTGTTGTTGTTTATTTGACGTTGTTGTTGTTGTTTATTTGATGTTATTGTTGTTGTTGTTGACGTTGTTGTTGTTGTTGTTTATTGGACGTTGTTGTTGTTGTTTATTTGACATTGTTGTTGTTGTTATTTATTTGACGTTGTTGTTGTTGTTAATTTGACGTTGTTGTTGTTGTTGTTTATTTGACATTGTTGTTGTTGTTGTTTATTTGACGTTGTTGTTGTTATTTATTTGACGTTGTTGTTGTTGTTATTGTTTATTTGGCGTTGTTGTTGTTGTTTATTTGACGTTGTTATTGTTGTTTATTTGACATTGTTTTTGTTATTTGACGTTGTTCTTGTTGTTATTGTATTAGTTGTTGTTGTTGTTGCTTATTTGACGTTGTTGTTATTGTTGCTATTTATTTGACGTTGTTGTTGTTGTTGTTTATTTGACGTTGTTGTTGTTGTTGTTTATTTGACGTTGTTGTTGTTGTATTTGGTATTGTTGTTATTGTTGTTGCTTATTTGACGTTGTTGTTATTGTTGTTGTATATTTGACTTTGTTGTTGTTGTTATTCATTTGACGTTGTTGTTGTTGTTAGTTATTTGACGTTGTTGTTATTGTTCTTTATTTGACGTTGTTGTTGTCGTTGTTTTTGTTGTTTATTTGACGTTGTTGTTGTTATTTATTTGACGTTGTTGTTGTTGTTTATTTGACGTTGTTGTTGTTGTTTATTTGACGTTGTCGTTGTTGTTGTTGTTTATTTGACGTTGTTGTTGTTGTTTATTTGACGTTGTTGTTGTTGTTGTTGACGTTGTTGTTGTTATTGTTTATTTGATGTTGTTGTTGTTGTTGTTGACATAGTTGTTGTTGTTTATTTGACGTTGTTGTTGTTGTTATTGTTGTTGACGTTGTTGTTTATTTGACGTTGTTATTGTTGTTTATTTGACGTTGTTGTTGTTTTTGTTGACGTTGTTGTTGTTGTTGTTGTTTATTGGACGTTGTTGTTGTTGTTTATTTGATGTTGTTGTTGTTGTTTATTTGACATTGCTGTTGTTGTTGTTGTTGTTGATGTTGTTGTTGTAGTTTTTTATTTGACGTTGTTGTTGTTGACATTGTTGTTGTTGTTGTTTATTTGATGTTGTTGTTGTTGTTTTTTATTTGACGTTGTTGTTGTTGACATTGTTGTTGTTGTTGTTTATTTGACGTTGTTGTTGTTGTTGTTTATTTGACGTAGTTGTTGTTATTGACGTTGTTGTTGTTGTTGTTTATTTGACATTTTTGTTGTTGTTGATGTTGTTGTTGTTGTTGTTTTTTATTTGACGTTGTTGTTGTTGTTTATTTGACGTTGTTGTTGTTGTTATTGTTGTTGTTGTTGTTGTTAATTTGACGTTGTTGTTGTTGTTGTTTATTTGATGTTGTTGTTGTTGTTATTTATTTGACGTTGTTGTTGTTGTTATTGTTTATTTGATGTTGTTGTTGTGGTAGTTTATTTGACGTTGTTATTGTTGTTTATTGGACGTTGTTATTGTTGTTTATTTGACGTTGTTATTGTTATTTTACGTTGTTGTTGTTGTTATATGTGTTGTTGTTGTTGTTGCTTATTTGACGTTGTTATTATTGTTGCTATTTATTTGACTTTGTTATTGTTGTTGTTTATTTGACGTTGTTGTTGTTGTTTATTTGACGTTATAGTTGTTGTTGTTTATTTGACGTTGTTGTTGTTGTTGTTGTTTATTTGACGTTGTTGTTGTTATTGTATTTGTTATTGTTGTTATTGTTGTTGCTTATTTGACGTTGTTGTTATTGTTGTTGTTTATTTGACGTTGTTGTTGTTGTTATTCATTTGTTGTTGTTGTTGTTGTTTATTTGACGTTGTTGTTGTTGTTGTTGTTGTTCTTTATTTGACGTTGTTGTTGTTGTTGTTGTTTTTATTGTTTATTTGACGTTTTTGTTGTTATTTATTTGACGTTGTTGTTGTTGTTTATTTGACGTTGTTGTTAACGTTGTTGTTGTTGGTGTTTATTTGACGTTGTTGTTGTTGTTGTTGTTTATTTGACGTTGTTGTTGTTGTTGACGTTGTTATTGTTGTTGTTTATTTGATGTTGTTATTGTTGTTGTTGACATAGTTGTTGTTGTTTATTTGACGTTGTTGTTGTTGTTGTTGCCGTTGTTGTTTATTTGACGTTGTTGTTGTTGTTGTTTATTTGATGTTGTTGTTGTTGTTGTTGACGTTGTTGTTGTTGTTGTTTATTGGACGTTGTTGTTGTTGTTTATTTGACATTGTTATTGTTGTTGACGGTGTTGTTGTTGTTGTTGTTTATTTGACATTGTTGTTGTTGTTATTTATTTGACGTTGTTGTTGTTGTTAATTTGACGTTGTTGTTGTTGTTGTTTATTTGACATTGTTGTTGGTGTTGTTTATTTGACGTTGTTGTTGTTGTTATTTATTTGACGTTGTTGTTGTTGTTATTGTTTATTTAGCGTTGTTGTTGTTGTTGTTTATTTGACGTTGTTATTGTTGTTTATTTGACGTTGTTTTTGTTATTTGACGTTGTTGTTGTTGTTGTTGTATTAGTTGTTGTTGTTGTTGCTTATTTGACGTTGTTGTTATTGTTGCTATTTATTTGACATTGTTGTTGTTGTTGTTTATTTGACGTTGTTGTTGTTGTTATTTATTTGACGTTGTTGTTGTTGTATTTGGTATTGTTGTTGCTTATTTGACGTTGTTGTTATTGTTGTTGTTTATTTGACTTTGTTGTTGTCGTTATTCATTTGACGTCGTTGTTGTTGTTGTTGTTTATTTGACGTTGTTGTTGTTGTTCTTCATTTGACGTTGTTGTTGTCGTTGTTTTTGTTGTTTATTTGACGTTGTTGTTGTTATTTATTTGACGTTGTTGTTGTTGTTTATTTGACGTTGTTGTTGTTGTTTATTTGACGTTGTCATTGTTGTTGTTGTTTATTTGACGTTGTTGTTGTTGTTTATTTGACGTTGTTGACGTTGTTGTTGTTATTGTTTATTTGATGTTGTTGTTGTTGTTGACATAGTTGTTGTTGTTTATTTGACGTTGTTGTTGTTGTTATTGTTGTTGACGTTGTTATTTATTTGACGTTGTTATTGTTGTTTATTTGACGTTGTTGTTGTTTTTGTTGACGTTGTTGTTGTTGTTGTTTATTGGACGTTGTTGTTGTTGTTGTTTATTTCACGTTGTTGTTGTTGTTGTTGTTCTTTATTTGACGTTGTTGTTGTTGTTGTTTTTATTGTTTAATTGACGTTTTTGTTGTTATTTATTTGACGTTGTTGTTGTTGTTGTTTATTTGACGTTGTTGTTAACGTTGTTGTTGTTGGTGTTTATTTGACGTTGTTGTTGTTGTTGTTGTTTATTTGACGTTGTTGTTGTTGTTGACGTTGTTATTGTTGTTGTTTATTTGATGTTGTTATTGTTGTTGTTGACATAGTTGTTGTTGTTTATTTGACGTTGTTGTTGTTGTTGTTGCCGTTGTTGTTTATTTGATGTTGTTGTTGTTGTTGTTTATTTGATGTTGTTATTGTTGTTGTTGACGTTGTTGTTGTTGTTGTTTATTGGACGTTGTTGTTGTTGTTTATTTGACATTGTTATTGTTGTTGACGGTGTTGTTGTTGTTGTTGTTTATTTGACATTGTTGTTGTTGTTATTTATTTGACGTTGTTGTTGTTAATTTGACGTTGTTGTTGTTGTTGTTTTTTGACATTGGTTTTGTTGTTGTTTATTTGACGTTGTTGTTGTTGTTATTTATTTGACGTTGTTGTTGTTGTTATTGTTTATTTGGCGTTGTTGTTGTTGTTGTTGTTTATTTGACGTTGTTATTATTGTTTATTTGACGTTGTTTTTGTTATTTGACGTTGTTGTTGTTGTTGTTGTATTAGTTGTTGTTGTTGTTGCTTATTTGACGTTGTTGTTATTGTTGCTATTTATTTGACGTTGTTGTTGTTGTTGTTTATTTGACGTTGTTGTTGTTGTTATTTACTTGACGTTGTTGTTGTTGTATGTGGTATTGTTGTTATTGTTGTTGCTTATTTGACGTTGTTGTTATTGTTGTTGTTTATTTGACTTTGTTGTTGTTGTTATTCATTTGACGTTGTTGTTGTTGTTGTTTATTTGACGTTGTTGTTGTTGTTCTTCATTTGACGTTGTTGTTGTCGTTGTTTTTGTTGTTTATTTGACGTTGTTGTTGTTATTTATTTGACGTTGTTGTTGTTGTTTATTTGACGTTGTTGTTGTTGTTTATTTGACGTTGTCGTTGTTGTTGTTGTTTATTTGACGTTGTTGTTGTTGTTTATTTGACGTTGTTGTTGTTGTTGACGTTGTTGTTGTTATTGTTTATTTGATGTTGTTGTTGTTGTTGACATAGTTGTTGTTGTTTATTTGACGTTATTGTTGTTGTTATTGTTGTTGACGTTGTTGTTTATTTGACGTTGTTATTGTTGTTTATTTGACGTTGTTGTTGTTTTTGTTGACGTTGTTGTTGTTGTTGTTGTTTATTGGACGTTGTTGTTGTTGTTGTTTATTTGACATTGTTGTTGTTGTTGACGGTGTTGTTATTGTTGTTGTTTATTTGACATTGTTGTTGTTGTTGTTATTTATTTGACGTTGTTGTTGTTGTTGTTTATTTGACGTTGTTGTTGTTGTTTATTTGACGTTGTTGTTTATTTGACGTTGTTGTTGTTGTTTATTTGATGTTTTTGTTGTTATTTGAAGTTGTTGTTGTTGTATTTGTTGTTGTTGTTGTTGTTGTTTATTTGATGTTGTTGTTGTTGTTTATTTGACATTGCCGTTGTTGTTGTTGTTTGACGTTGTTGTTGTTGTTGTTTATTTGACGTTATTGTTGTTGTTGTTTATTTGACGTTGTTGTTGTTGTTGTTATATTTGTTATTGTTGTTATTGTTGTTGCTTATTTGACGTTGTTGTTATTGTTGTTGTTTATTTGACGTTGTTGTTGTTGTTGTTATTCATTTGATGTTGTTGTTGTTGTTGTTTATTTGACGTTGTTGTTGTTGTTGTTGTTCTTTCTTTGACATTGTTGTTGTTGTTTTTATTGTTTATTTGACGTTTTTGTTGTTATTTATTTGACGTTGTTGTTGTTGTTTATTTGACGTTGTTGTTAACGTTGTTGTTGTTGGTGTTTATTTGACGTTGTTATTGTTGTTGTTGTTTATTTGACGTTGTTGTTGTTGGTGACGTTGTTATTGTTGTTGTTTATTTGATGTTGTTATTGTTGTTGTTGACATAATTGTTGTTGTTTATTTGACGTTGTTGTTGTTGTTGTTGTTGCCGTTGTTGTTTATTTGACGTTGTTGTTGTTGTTGTTTATTTGATGTTGTTGTTGTTGTTGACGTTGTTGTTGTTGTTGTTTATTGGACGTTGTTGTTGTTGTTTATTTGACATTGTAATTGTTGTTGACGGTGTTGTTGTTGTTGTTGTTTATTTGACATTGTTGTTGTTGTTATTTATTTGACGTTGTTGTTGTTGTTGTTAATTTGACGTTGTTGTTGTTGTTGTTGTTTATTTGACATTGTTGTTGTTGTTGTTTATTTGACGTTGTTGTTGTTGTTATTTATTTGACGTTGTTGTTGTTGTTATTGTTTATTTGGCGTTGTTGTTGTTGTTGTTTATTTGACGTTGTTATTGTTGTTTATTTGACGTTGTTTTTGTTATTTGACGTTGTTGTTGTTGTTATTGTATTAGTTGTTGTTGTTGTTGCTTATTTGACGTTGTTGTTATTGTTTCTATTTATTTGACGTTGTTGTTGTTGTTGTTTATTTGACGTTGTTGTTGTTGTTGTTTATTTGACGTTGTTGTTGTTGTATTTGGTATTGTTGTTATTGTTGTTGCTTATTTGACGTTGTTGTTATTGTTGTTGTTTAT
>OX451735.1:1336737700-1336812700 GCA_948472305.1 Vicia faba | reverse complement strand
TTGTTATTATTGTTGCTATTTATTTGACTTTGTTATTGTTGTTGTTTATTTGACGTTGTTGTTGTTGTTTATTTGACGTTATAGTTGTTGTTGTTTATTTGACGTTGTTGTTGTTGTTGTTGTTTATTTGACGTTGTTGTTGTTATTGTATTTGTTATTGTTGTTATTGTTGTTGCTTATTTGACGTTGTTGTTATTGTTGTTGTTTATTTGACGTTGTTGTTGTTGTTATTCATTTGTTGTTGTTGTTGTTGTTTATTTGACGTTGTTGTTGTTGTTGTTGTTGTTCTTTATTTGACGTTGTTGTTGTTGTTGTTGTTTTTATTGTTTATTTGACGTTTTTGTTGTTATTTATTTGACGTTGTTGTTGTTGTTTATTTGACGTTGTTGTTAACGTTGTTGTTGTTGGTGTTTATTTGACGTTGTTGTTGTTGTTGTTGTTGTTGTTTATTTGACGTTGTTGTTGTTGTTGACGTTGTTATTGTTGTTGTTTATTTGATGTTGTTATTGTTGTTGTTGACATAGTTGTTGTTGTTTATTTGACGTTGTTGTTGTTGTTGTTGTTGCCGTTGTTGTTTATTTGACGTTGTTGTTGTTGTTGTTTATTTGATGTTGTTGTTGTTGTTGTTGACGTTGTTGTTGTTGTTGTTTATTGGACGTTGTTGTTGTTGTTTATTTGACATTGTTATTGTTGTTGACGGTGTTGTTGTTGTTGTTGTTTATTTGACATTGTTGTTGTTGTTATTTATTTGACGTTGTTGTTGTTGTTAATTTGACGTTGTTGTTGTTGTTGTTGTTTATTTGACATTGTTGTTGGTGTTGTTTATTTGACGTTGTTGTTGTTGTTATTTATTTGACGTTGTTGTTGTTGTTATTGTTTATTTAGCGTTGTTGTTGTTGTTGTTTATTTGACGTTGTTATTGTTGTTTATTTGACGTTGTTTTTGTTATTTGACGTTGTTGTTGTTGTTGTTGTATTAGTTGTTGTTGTTGTTGCTTATTTGACGTTGTTGTTATTGTTGCTATTTATTTGACATTGTTGTTGTTGTTGTTTATTTGACGTTGTTGTTGTTGTTGTTTATTTGACGTTGTTGTTGTTGTATTTGGTATTGTTGTTGCTTATTTGACGTTGTTGTTATTGTTGTTGTTTATTTGACTTTGTTGTTGTCGTTATTCATTTGACGTCGTTGTTGTTGTTGTTGTTTATTTGACGTTGTTGTTGTTGTTCTTCATTTGACGTTGTTGTTTTTGTTGTTTATTTGACGTTGTTGTTGTTATTTATTTGACGTTGTTGTTGTTGTTTATTTGACGTTGTTGTTGTTGTTTATTTGACGTTGTCATTGTTGTTGTTGTTTATTTGACGTTGTTGTTGTTGTTTATTTGACGTTGTTGTTGTTGTTGACGTTGTTGTTGTTATTGTTTATTTGATGTTGTTGTTGTTGTTGTTGACATAGTTGTTGTTGTTTATTTGACGTTGTTGTTGTTGTTATTGTTGTTGACGTTGTTATTTATTTGACGTTGTTATTGTTGTTTATTTGACGTTGTTGTTGTTTTTGTTGACGTTGTTGTTGTTGTTGTTTATTGGACGTTGTTGTTGTTGTTGTTTATTTCACGTTGTTGTTGTTGTTGTTGTTCTTTATTTGACGTTGTTGTTGTTGTTGTTTTTATTGTTTAATTGACGTTTTTGTTGTTATTTATTTGACGTTGTTGTTGTTGTTGTTTATTTGACGTTGTTGTTAACGTTGTTGTTGTTGGTGTTTATTTGACGTTGTTGTTGTTGTTGTTGTTTATTTGACGTTGTTGTTGTTGTTGTTGACGTTGTTATTGTTGTTGTTTATTTGATGTTGTTATTGTTGTTGTTGACATAGTTGTTGTTGTTTATTTGACGTTGTTGTTGTTGTTGTTGCCGTTGTTGTTTATTTGATGTTGTTGTTGTTGTTGTTTATTTGATGTTGTTATTGTTGTTGTTGACGTTGTTGTTGTTGTTGTTTATTGGACGTTGTTGTTGTTGTTTATTTGACATTGTTATTGTTGTTGACGGTGTTGTTGTTGTTGTTGTTTATTTGACATTGTTGTTGTTGTTATTTATTTGACGTTGTTGTTGTTAATTTGACGTTGTTGTTGTTGTTGTTTTTTGACATTGGTTTTGTTGTTGTTTATTTGACGTTGTTGTTGTTGTTATTTATTTGACGTTGTTGTTGTTGTTATTGTTTATTTGGCGTTGTTGTTGTTGTTGTTGTTTATTTGACGTTGTTATTATTGTTTATTTGACGTTGTTTTTGTTATTTGACGTTGTTGTTGTTGTTGTTGTATTAGTTGTTGTTGTTGTTGCTTATTTGACGTTGTTGTTATTGTTGCTATTTATTTGACGTTGTTGTTGTTGTTGTTTATTTGACGTTGTTGTTGTTGTTATTTACTTGACGTTGTTGTTGTTGTATGTGGTATTGTTGTTATTGTTGTTGCTTATTTGACGTTGTTGTTATTGTTGTTGTTTATTTGACTTTGTTGTTGTTGTTATTCATTTGACGTTGTTGTTGTTGTTGTTTATTTGACGTTGTTGTTGTTGTTCTTCATTTGACGTTGTTGTTGTCGTTGTTTTTGTTGTTTATTTGACGTTGTTGTTGTTATTTATTTGACGTTGTTGTTGTTGTTTATTTGACGTTGTTGTTGTTGTTTATTTGACGTTGTCGTTGTTGTTGTTGTTTATTTGACGTTGTTGTTGTTGTTTATTTGACGTTGTTGTTGTTGTTGACGTTGTTGTTGTTATTGTTTATTTGATGTTGTTGTTGTTGTTGACATAGTTGTTGTTGTTTATTTGACGTTATTGTTGTTGTTATTGTTGTTGACGTTGTTGTTTATTTGACGTTGTTATTGTTGTTTATTTGACGTTGTTGTTGTTTTTGTTGACGTTGTTGTTGTTGTTGTTGTTGTTTATTGGACGTTGTTGTTGTTGTTGTTTATTTGACATTGTTGTTGTTGTTGACGGTGTTGTTATTGTTGTTGTTTATTTGACATTGTTGTTGTTGTTGTTATTTATTTGACGTTGTTGTTGTTGTTGTTTATTTGACGTTGTTGTTGTTGTTTATTTGACGTTGTTGTTTATTTGACGTTGTTGTTGTTGTTTATTTGATGTTTTTGTTGTTATTTGAAGTTGTTGTTGTTGTATTTGTTGTTGTTGTTGTTGTTGTTTATTTGATGTTGTTGTTGTTGTTTATTTGACATTGCCGTTGTTGTTGTTGTTTGACGTTGTTGTTGTTGTTGTTTATTTGACGTTATTGTTGTTGTTGTTTATTTGACGTTGTTGTTGTTGTTGTTATATTTGTTATTGTTGTTATTGTTGTTGCTTATTTGACGTTGTTGTTATTGTTGTTGTTTATTTGACGTTGTTGTTGTTGTTGTTATTCATTTGATGTTGTTGTTGTTGTTGTTTATTTGACGTTGTTGTTGTTGTTGTTGTTCTTTCTTTGACATTGTTGTTGTTGTTTTTATTGTTTATTTGACGTTTTTGTTGTTATTTATTTGACGTTGTTGTTGTTGTTGTTTATTTGACGTTGTTGTTAACGTTGTTGTTGTTGGTGTTTATTTGACGTTGTTATTGTTGTTGTTGTTTATTTGACGTTGTTGTTGTTGGTGACGTTGTTATTGTTGTTGTTTATTTGATGTTGTTATTGTTGTTGTTGACATAATTGTTGTTGTTTATTTGACGTTGTTGTTGTTGTTGTTGTTGCCGTTGTTGTTTATTTGACGTTGTTGTTGTTGTTGTTTATTTGATGTTGTTGTTGTTGTTGACGTTGTTGTTGTTGTTGTTTATTGGACGTTGTTGTTGTTGTTTATTTGACATTGTTATTGTTGTTGACGGTGTTGTTGTTGTTGTTGTTTATTTGACATTGTTGTTGTTGTTATTTATTTGACGTTGTTGTTGTTGTTGTTAATTTGACGTTGTTGTTGTTGTTGTTGTTTATTTGACATTGTTGTTGTTGTTGTTTATTTGACGTTGTTGTTGTTGTTATTTATTTGACGTTGTTGTTGTTGTTATTGTTTATTTGGCGTTGTTGTTGTTGTTGTTTATTTGACGTTGTTATTGTTGTTTATTTGACGTTGTTTTTGTTATTTGACGTTGTTGTTGTTGTTATTGTATTAGTTGTTGTTGTTGTTGCTTATTTGACGTTGTTGTTATTGTTTCTATTTATTTGACGTTGTTGTTGTTGTTTATTTGACGTTGTTGTTGTTGTTGTTTATTTGACGTTGTTGTTGTTGTATTTGGTATTGTTGTTATTGTTGTTGCTTATTTGACGTTGTTGTTATTGTTGTTGTTTATTTGACTTTGTTGTTGTTGTTATTCATTTGACGTTGACGTTGTTGTTGTTTATTTGACGTTGTTGTTGTTGTTCTTCATTTGACGTTGTTGTTGTCGTTGTTTTTGTTGTTTATTTGACGTTGTTGTTGTTATTTATTTGACGTTGTTGTTGTTGTTTATTTGACGTTGTTGTTGTTGTTTATTTGACGTTGTCTTTGTTGTTGTTGTTTATTTGACGTTGTTGTTGTTATTTGAAGTTGTTGTTGTTGTATTTGTTGTTGTTGTTGTTGTTGTTGTTGTTGTTTATTTGATGTTATTGTTGTTGTTTATTTGACGTTATTGTTGTTGTTTATTTGACATTGTTATTGTTGTTATTGTTGTTGTTGTTGTTTATTTGACGTTGTTGTTGACGTTGTTGTTCTTGTTGTTTATTTGACGTTATTATTGTTGTTGTTGTTTATTTGACGTTGTTAATGTTGTTGACATAGTTGTTGTTGTTTTTGTTGATTATTTGACGTTGTTATTGTTGTTCTTGTTTTTGTTGTTGTTATTGTTGTTGTTGTTGTTGTTTATTTGACGTTGTTGTTGTTGTTTATTTGACGTTGTTGTTGTTGTTTATTTGACGTTGTTGTTGTTGTTTATTTGACGTTGTTGTTGTTGTTTATTTGACGTTGTTGTTGTTGTTTATTTGACGTTGTTGTTGTTGTTGTTGTTGTTTATTTGACATTGTTGTTGTTGTTGTTAACGTTGTTGTTGTAGTTGTTTATTTGACGTTGTTGTTGTTGTTGTTTATTTGATGTTGTTTTAGTTGTTGTTGTTTATTTGACGTTGTTGTTGTTTTTTATTTGACGTTGTTGTTGTTGACATTGTTGTTGTTGTTGTTTATTTGACGTTCTTGTTGTTGTTTTTTATTTGACGTTGTTGTTGTTGTTGTTGTTTATTTAACGTAGTTGTTGTTATTGACGTTGTTGTTATTGTTGTTGTTGTTGTTGTTGTTTATTTGACGTTTTTGTTGTTGTTGATGTTGTTGTTATTGTTGTTGCTTATTTGACGTTGTTGTTGTTGTTTATTTGACGTTGTTGTTGTTGTTTATTTGACGTTGTTGTTTATTTGACGTTGTTGTTGTTGTTTATTTGATGTTTTTGTTATTATTTGAAGTTGTTGTTGTTGTATTTGTTGTTGTTGTTTTTGTTGTTTATTTGATGTTGTTGTTGTTGTTTATTTGACATTGCCGTTGTTGTTGTTGTTTGACGTTGTTGTTGTTGTTGTTTATTTGACGTTATTGTTGTTGTTGTTTATTTGACGTTGTTGTTGTTGTTGTTGTTATATTTGTTATTGTTGTTATTGTTGTTGCTTATTTGACGTTGTTGTTATTGTTATTGTTTATTTGACGTTGTTGTTGTTGTTATTCATTTAATGTTGTTGTTGTTGTTGTTTATTTGACGTTGTTGTTGTTGTTGTTGTTCTTTATTTGACGTTGTTGTTGTTGTTGTTGTTTTTATTGTTTATTTGACGTTTTTGTTGTTATTTATTTGACGTTGTTGTTGTTGTTTATTTGACGTTGTTGTTAACGTTGTTGTTGTTGGTGTTTATTTGACGTTGTTGTTGTTGTTGTTGTTTATTTGACGTTGTTGTTGTTGGTGACGTTGTTATTGTTGTTGTTTATTTGATGTTGTTATTGTTGTTGTTGACATAGTTGTTGTTGTTTATTTGATGTTGTTGTTGTTGTTGTTGTTGTCGTTGTTGTTTATTTGACGTTGTTGTTGTTGTTGTTGTTTATTTGATGTTGTTGTTGTTGTTGTTGTTGACGTTGTTGTTGTTGTTGTTGTTTATTGGACGTTGTTGTTGTTGTTTATTTGACATTGTTATTGTTGTTGACGGTGTTGTTGTTGTTGTTGTTTATTTGACATTGTTGTTGTTGTTATTTATTTGACGTTGTTGTTGTTGTTGTTAATTTGACGTTGTTGTTGTTGTTTATTTGACATTGTTGTTGTTGTTGTTTATTTGACGTTGTTGTTGTTGTTATTTATTTGACGTTGTTGTTGTTGTTATTGTTTATTTGGCGTTGTTGTTGTTGTTGTTGTTTATTTGATGTTTTTGTTGTTATTTGAAGTTGTTGTTGTTGTATTTGTTGTTGTTGTTGTTGTTTATTTGATGTTGTTGTTGTTGTTTATTTGACATTGTCGTTGTTGTTGTTATTTGACGTTGTTGTTGTTGTTGTTTATTTGACGTTATTGTTGTTGTTGTTTATTTGACGTTGTTGTTGTTGTTGTTATATTTGTTATTGTTGTTATTGTTGTTATTGTTGTTGCTTATTTGACGTTGTTGTTATTGTTGTTGTTTATTTGACGTTGTTGTTGTTGTTGTTATTCATTTGATGTTGTTGTTGTTGTTGTTTATTTGACGTTGTTGTTGTTGTTGTTGTTCTTTCTTTGACATTGTTGTTGTTGTTTTTATTGTTTATTTGACGTTTTTGTTGTTATTTTTTTGACGTTGTTGTTGTTGTTTATTTGACGTTGTTGTTAACGTTGTTGTTGTTGTTTATTTGACGTTGTTGTTGTTGTTGTTGTTTATTTGACGTTGTTGTTGTTGGTGACGTTGTTATTGTTGTTGTTTATTTGATGTTGTTATTGTTGTTGTTGACATAGTTGTTGTTGTTTATTTGACGTTGTTGTTGTTGTTGTTGCCGTTGTTGTTTATTTGACGTTGTTGTTGTTGTTGTTGTTTATTTGATGTTGTTGTTGTTGTTGACGTTGTTGTTGTTGTTGTTTATTGGACGTTGTTGTTGTTGTTTATTTGACATTGTTATTGTTGTTGACGGTGTTGTTGTTGTTGTTGTTTATTTGACATTGTTGTTGTTGTTATTTATTTGACGTTGTTGTTGTTGTTGTTAATTTGACGTTGTTGTTGTTGTTGTTGTTTATTTGACATTGTTGTTGTTGTTGTTTATTTGACGTTGTTGTTGTTGTTATTTATTTGACGTTGTTGTTGTTGTTATTGTTTATTTGGCGTTGTTGTTGTTGTTTATTTGACGTTGTTATTGTTGTTTATTTGACGTTGTTTTTGTTATTTGACGTTGTTGTTGTTGTTATTGTATTAGTTGTTGTTGTTGTTGCTTATTTGACGTTGTTGTTATTGTTTCTATTTATTTGACGTTGTTGTTGTTATTGTTTATTTGACGTTGTTGTTGTTGTTGTTTATTTGACGTTGTTGTTGTTGTATTTGGTATTGTTGTTATTGTTGTTGCTTATTTGACGTTGTTGTTATTGTTGTTGTTTATTTGACTTTGTTGTTGTTGTTATTCATTTGACGTTGTTGTTGTTGTTGTTTATTTGACGTTGTTGTTGTTGTTCTTCATTTGACGTTGTTGTTGTCGTTGTTTTTGTTGTTTATTTGACGTTGTTGTTGTTATTTATTTGACGTTGTTGTTGTTGTTTATTTGACGTTGTTGTTGTTGTTTATTTGACGTTGTCTTTGTTGTTGTTGTTTATTTGACGTTGTTGTTGTTGTTTATTTGACGTTGTTGTTGTTGTTGACCTTGTTGTTGTTATTGTTTATTTGATGTTGTTGTTGTTGTTGTTGACATAGTTGTTGTTGTTTATTTGACGTTGTTGTTGTTGTTATTGTTGTTGATGTTGTTATTTATTTAACGTTGTTATTGTTGTTTATATGACGTTGTTATTGTTGTTTATTTGACGTTGTTGTTGTTTTTGTTGACGTTGTTGTTGTTGTTGTTTATTGGACGTTGTTGTTGTTGTTGTTTATTTGACATTGTTGTTGTTGTTGACGGTGTTGTTATTGTTGTTGTTTATTTGACATTGTTGTTGTTGTTGTTATTTGTTTGACGTTGTTGTTGTTGTTTATTTGACGTTGTTGTTGTTGTTTATTTGACGTTGTTGTTGTTGTTGTTTATTTGATGTTTTTGTTGTTATTTGAAGTTGTTGTTGTATTTGTTGTTGTTGTTGTTGTTGTTTATTTGATGTTGTTGTTGTTGTTTATTTGACATTGCTGTTGTTGTTGTTGTTGACGTTGTTGTTGTAGTTGTTTATTTGACGTTGTTGTTGTTGTTGTTTATTTGATGTTATTTTAGTTGTTGTTGTTTATTTGACGTTGTTGTTGTTTTTTATTTGACGTTGTTGTTGTTGACATTGTTGTTGTTGGTGGTTATTTGATGTTGTTGTTGTTGTTTTTTATTTGACGTTGTTGTTGTTGACATTGTTGTTGTTGTTGTTTATTTGACGTTGTTGTTGTTGTTGTTGTTTATTTGACGTAGTTGTTGTTATTGACGTTGTTGTTGTTGTTTATTTGACATTTTTGTTGTTGTTGATGTTGTTGTTGTTGTTGTTGTTTTTTATTTGACGTTGTTGTTGTTGTTTATTTGACGTTGTTGTTGTTGTTATTGTTGTTGTTGTTGTTAATTTGACGTTGTTGTTGTTGTTGTTGTTGTTTATTTGACGTTGTTGTTGTTGTTGTTTATTTGACGTTGTTGTTGTTGTTGTTTATTTGATGTTGTTGTTGTTGTTATTTATTTGATGTTGTTGTTGTTGTTATTGTTTATTTGACGTTGTTGTTGTTGTAGTTTATTTGACATTGTTATTGTTGTTTAATGGACGTTGTTATTGTTGTTTACTTGACGTTGTTATTGTTATTTTACGTTGTTGTTGTTGTTATATGTGTTGTTTTTGTTGTTGTTGTTGCTTATTTGACGTTGTTGTTATTGTTGCTATTTATTTGACGTTGTTATTGTTGTTGTTTATTTGACGTTGTTGTTGTTGTTGTTGTTTATTTGACGTTATTATTGTTGTTGTTTATTTGACGTTGTTGTTGTTGTTATATTTGTTATTGTTGTTATTGTTGTTGCTTATTTGACGTTGTTGTTATTGTTGTTGTTTATTTGACATTGTTGTTGTTGTTATTCATTTGATGTTGTTGTTGTTGTTTATTTGACGTTGTTGTTGTTGTTGTTGTTCTTTATTTGACGTTGTTGTTGTTGTTGTTTTTATTGTTTATTTGACGTTTTTGTTGTTATTTATTTGATGTTGTTGTTGTTGTTTATTTGACGTTGTTGTTAATGTTTTTGTTGTTGGTGTTTATTTGACGTTGTTGTTGTTGTTGTTGTTTATTTGACGTTGTTGTTGTTGTTGACGTTGTTATTGTTGTAGTTTATTTGATGTTGTTATTGTTGTTGTTGACATAGTTGTTGTTGTTTATTGGACGTTGTTGTTGTTGTTGTTGCCGTTGTTGTTTATTTGACGTTGTTGTTGTTGTTGTTTATTTGATGTTGTTGTTGTTGTTATTGACGTTGTTGTTATTTATTTGATGTTGTTGTTGTTGTTGTTAATTTGACGTTGTTGTTGTTGTTGTTTATTTGACATTGTTGTTGTTGTTGTTTATTTGACGTTGTTGTTGTTGTTATTTATTTGACGTTGTTGTTGTTGTTATTGTTTATTTGGCGTTGTTGTTGTTGTTGTTTATTTGACGTTGTTATTGTTGTTTATTTGACGTTGTTTTTGTTATTTGACGTTGTTGTTGTATTAGTTGTTGTTGTTGTTGCTTATTTGACGTTGTTGTTATTGTTGCTATTTATTTGACGTTGTTGTTGTTGTTGTTTATTTGACGTTGTTGTTGTTGTTGTTTATTTGACGTTGTTGTTGTTGTATTTGGTATTGTTGTTATTGTTGTTGCTTATTTGACGTTGTTGTTATTGTTGTTGTTTATTTGACTTTGTTGTTGTTGTTATTCATTTGACGTTGTTGTTGTTGTTTATTTGACGTTGTTGTTGTTGTTCTTCATTTGACGTTGTTGTTGTCGTTGTTTTTGTTGTTTATTTGACGTTGTTGTTGTTATTTATTTGACGTTGTTGTTGTTGTTTATTTGACGTTGTTGTTGTTGTTTATTTGACGTTGTCGTTGTTGTTATTGTTTATTTGACGTTGTTGTTGTTGTTGACGTTGTTGTTGTTATTGACGTTGTTGTTGTTGTTGACGTTGTTGTTGTTGTTATTGTTGTTGATGTTGTTGTTTATTTGACGTTGTTGTTGTTGTTTATTTGACGTTGTTGTTGTTGTTGACGTTGTTGTTGTTGTTGTTGTTTATTGGACGTTGTTGTTGTTGTTGTTTATTTGACATTGTTGTTGTTGTTGACGGTGTTGTTATTGTTGTTGTTTATTTGACATTGTTGTTGTTGTTGTTATTTATTTCACGTTGTTGTTGTTGTTTATTTGAAGTTGTTGTTGTTGTATTTGTTGTTGTTGTTGTTGTTGTTTATTTGATGTTATTGTTGTTGTTTATTTGACGTTATTGTTGTTGTTTATTTGACATTGTTATTGTTGTTATTGTTGTTGTTGTTGTTTATTTGACGTTGTTGTTGACGTTGTTGTTCTTGTTGTTTATTTGACGTTATTATTGTTGTTGTTGTTGTTTATTTGACGTTGTTAATGTTGTTGACATAGTTGTTGTTGTTTTTGTTGATTATTTGACGTTGTTATTGTTGTTCTTGTTTTTGTTGTTGTTATTGTTGGTGTTGTTGTTGTTTATTTGACGTTGTTGTTGTTGTTGTTGTTTATTTGACGTTGTTGTTGTTGTTTATTTGACGTTGTTGTTATTGTTTATTTGACGTTGTTGTTGTTGTTTATTTGACGTTGTTGTTGTTGTTTATTTGACGTTGTTGTTGTTGTTTATTTGACGTTGTCGTTGTTGTTGTTGTTGTTGTTGTTGTTTATTTGACATTGTTGTTGTTGTTGTTGTTAACGTTGTTGTTGTAGTTGTTTATTTGACGTTGTTGTTGTTGTTGTTTATTTGATGTTGTTTTAGTTGTTGTTGTTTATTTGACGTTGTTGTTGTTTTTTATTTGACGTTGTTGTTGTTGACATTGTTGTTGTTGTTGTTTATTTGACGTTCTTGTTGTTGTTTTTTATTTGACGTTGTTGTTGTTGACATTGTTGTTGTTGTTGTTGTTTATTTAACGTAGTTGTTGTTATTGACGTTGTTGTTATTGTTGTTGTTGTTGTTTATTTGACGTTTTTGTTGTTGTTGATGTTGTTGTTATTGTTGTTGCTTATTTGACGTTGTTGTTGTTGTTTATTTGACGTTGTTGTTGTTGTTTATTTGACGTTGTTGTTTATTTGACGTTGTTGTTGTTGTTTATTTGATGTTTTTGTTGTTATTTGAAGTTGTTGTTGTTGTATTTGTTGTTGTTGTTGTTGTTGTTTATTTGATGTTGTTGTTGTTGTTGTTTATTTGACATTGCCGTTGTTGTTGTTGTTTGACGTTGTTGTTGTTGTTGTTTATTTGACGTTATTGTTGTTGTTGTTTATTTGACGTTGTTGTTGTTGTTGTTGTTATATTTGTTATTGTTGTTATTGTTGTTGCTTATTCGACGTTGTTGTTATTGTTGTTGTTTATTTGACGTTGTTGTTGTTGTTATTCATTTAATGTTGTTGTTGTTGTTGTTTATTTGACGTTGTTGTTGTTGTTGTTGTTCTTTATTTGACGTTGTTGTTGTTGTTGTTGTTGTTTTTATTGTTTATTTGACGTTTTTGTTGTTATTTATTTGACGTTGTTGTTGTTGTTGTTGTTTATTTGACGTTGTTGTTAACGTTGTTGTTGTTGGTGTTTATTTGACGTTGTTGTTGTTGTTGTTGTTGTTGTTTATTTGACGTTGTTGTTGTTGGTGACGTTGTTATTGTTGTTGTTTATTTGATGTTGTTATTGTTGTTGTTGACATAGTTGTTGTTGTTTATTTGACGTTGTTGTTGTTGTTGTTGTTGTTGTCGTTGTTGTTTATTTGACGTTGTTGTTGTTGTTGTTGTTGTTGTTTATTTGATGTTGTTGTTGTTGTTGTTGACGTTGTTGTTGATGTTGTTGTTTATTGGACGTTGTTGTTGTTGTTGTTTATTTGACATTGTTGTTGTTGTTGTTGTTAACGTTGTTGTTGTAGTTGTTTATTTGACGTTGTTGTTGTTGTTGTTGTTGTTTATTTGATGTTGTTTTAGTTGTTGTTGTTTATTTGACGTTGTTGTTGTTGACATTGTTGTTGTTGTTGTTTATTTGACGTTCTTGTCGTTGTTGTTTATTTGACGTTGTTGTTGTTATTGTTGTTGTTGTTGTTGTTGTTTATTTGACGTTGTTGTTATTGTTGTTTATTTGACGTTGTTGTTGTTGTTGTTGTTTATTTGACGTTGTTGTTGTTGGTGACGTTGTTATTGTTGTTGTTTATTTGATGTTGTTATTGTTGTTGTTGACATAGTTGTTGTTGTTTATTTGATGTTGTTGTTGTTGTTGTTGTTGTCGTTGTTGTTTATTTGACGTTGTTGTTGTTGTTGTTGTTGTTTATTTGATGTTGTTGTTGTTGTTGTTGACGTTGTTGTTGTTGTTGTTGTTTATTGGACGTTGTTGTTGTTGTTTATTTGACATTGTTATTGTTGTTGACGGTGTTGTTGTTGTTGTTGTTTATTTGACATTGTTGTTGTTGTTATTTATTTGACGTTGTTGTTGTTGTTGTTAATTTGACGTTGTTGTTGTTGTTTATTTGACATTGTTGTTGTTGTTGTTTATTTGACGTTGTTGTTGTTGTTATTTATTTGACGTTGTTGTTGTTGTTATTGTTTATTTGGCGTTGTTGTTGTTGTTGTTGTTTATTTGATGTTTTTGTTGTTATTTGAAGTTGTTGTTGTTGTATTTGTTGTTGTTGTTGTTGTTTATTTGATGTTGTTGTTGTTGTTTATTTGACATTGTCGTTGTTGTTGTTATTTGACGTTGTTGTTGTTGTTGTTTATTTGACGTTATTGTTGTTGTTGTTTATTTGACGTTGTTGTTGTTGTTGTTATATTTGTTATTGTTGTTATTGTTGTTATTGTTGTTGCTTATTTGACGTTGTTGTTATTGTTGTTGTTTATTTGACGTTGTTGTTGTTGTTGTTATTCATTTGATGTTGTTGTTGTTGTTGTTTATTTGACGTTGTTGTTGTTGTTGTTGTTCTTTCTTTGACATTGTTGTTGTTGTTTTTATTGTTTATTTGACGTTTTTGTTGTTATTTTTTTGACGTTGTTGTTGTTGTTTATTTGACGTTGTTGTTAACGTTGTTGTTGTTGTTTATTTGAAGTTGTTGTTGTTGTTGTTGTTTATTTGACGTTGTTGTTGTTGGTGACGTTGTTATTGTTGTTGTTTATTTGATGTTGTTATTGTTGTTGTTGACATAGTTGTTGTTGTTTATTTGACGTTGTTGTTGTTGTTGTTGCCGTTGTTGTTTATTTGACGTTGTTGTTGTTGTTGTTGTTTATTTGATGTTGTTGTTGTTGTTGACGTTGTTGTTGTTGTTGTTTATTGGACGTTGTTGTTGTTGTTTATTTGACATTGTTATTGTTGTTGACGGTGTTGTTGTTGTTGTTGTTTATTTGACATTGTTGTTGTTGTTATTTATTTGACGTTGTTGTTATTGTTGTTAATTTGACGTTGTTGTTGTTGTTGTTGTTTATTTGACATTGTTGTTGTTGTTGTTAATTTGACGTTGTTGTTGTTGTTATTTATTTGACGTTGTTGTTGTTGTTATTGTTTATTTGGCGTTGTTGTTGTTGTTTATTTGACGTTGTTATTGTTGTTTATTTGACGTTGTTTTTGTTATTTGACGTTGTTGTTGTTGTTATTGTATTAGTTGTTGTTGTTGTTGCTTATTTGACGTTGTTGTTATTGTTTCTATTTATTTGACGTTGTTGTTGTTGTTGTTTATTTGACGTTGTTGTTGTTGTTGTTTATTTGACGTTGTTGTTGTTGTATTTGGTATTGTTGTTATTGTTGTTGCTTATTTGACGTTGTTGTTATTGTTGTTGTTTATTTGACTTTGTTGTTGTTGTTATTCATTTGACGTTGTTGTTGTTGTTGTTTATTTGACGTTGTTGTTGTTGTTCTTCATTTGACGTTGTTGTTGTCGTTGTTTTTGTTGTTTATTTGACGTTGTTGTTGTTATTTATTTGACGTTGTTGTTGTTGTTTATTTGACGTTGTTGTTGTTGTTTATTTGACGTTGTCTTTGTTGTTGTTGTTTATTTGACGTTGTTGTTGTTGTTTATTTGACGTTGTTGTTGTTGTTGACCTTGTTGTTGTTATTGTTTATTTGATGTTGTTGTTGTTGTTGTTGACATAGTTGTTGTTGTTTATTTGACGTTGTTGTTGTTGTTATTGTTGTTGATGTTGTTATTTATTTAACGTTGTTATTGTTGTTTATATGACGTTGTTATTGTTGTTTATTTGACGTTGTTGTTGTTTTTGTTGACGTTGTTGTTGTTGTTGTTTATTGGACGTTGTTGTTGTTGTTGTTTATTTGACATTGTTGTTATTGTTGACGGTGTTGTTATTGTTGTTGTTTATTTGACATTGTTGTTGTTGTTGTTATTTGTTTGACGTTGTTGTTGTTGTTTATTTGACGTTGTTGTTGTTGTTTATTTGACGTTGTTGTTGTTGTTGTTTATTTGATGTTTTTGTTGTTATTTGAAGTTGTTGTTGTATTTGTTGTTGTTGTTGTTGTTGTTTATTTGATGTTGTTGTTGTTGTTTATTTGACATTGCTGTTGTTGTTGTTGTTGACGTTGTTGTTGTAGTTGTTTATTTGACGTTGTTGTTGTTGTTGTTTATTTGATGTTATTTTAGTTGTTGTTGTTTATTTGACGTTGTTGTTGTTTTTTATTTGACGTTGTTGTTGTTGACATTGTTGTTGTTGGTGGTTATTTGATGTTGTTGTTGTTGTTTTTTATTTGACGTTGTTGTTGTTGACATTGTTGTTGTTGTTGTTTATTTGACGTTGTTGTTGTTGTTGTTGTTTATTTGACGTAGTTGTTGTTATTGACGTTGTTGTTGTTGTTTATTTGACATTTTTGTTGTTGTTGATGTTGTTGTTGTTGTTGTTGTTTTTTATTTGACGTTGTTGTTGTTGTTTATTTGACGTTGTTGTTGTTGTTATTGTTGTTGTTGTTGTTAATTTGACGTTGTTGTTGTTGTTGTTGTTTATTTGACGTTGTTGTTGTTGTTGTTTATTTGACGTTGTTGTTGTTGTTGTTTATTTGATGTTGTTGTTGTTGTTATTTATTTGATGTTGTTGTTGTTGTTATTGTTTATTTGACGTTGTTGTTGTTGTAGTTTATTTGACATTGTTATTGTTGTTTAATGGACGTTGTTATTGTTGTTTACTTGACGTTGTTATTGTTATTTTACGTTGTTGTTGTTGTTATATGTGTTGTTTTTGTTGTTGTTGTTGCTTATTTGACGTTGTTGTTATTGTTGCTATTTATTTGACGTTGTTATTGTTGTTGTTTATTTGACGTTGTTGTTGTTGTTGTTGTTGTTGTTTATTTGACGTTATTATTGTTGTTGTTTATTTGACGTTGTTGTTGTTGTTATATTTGTTATTGTTGTTATTGTTGTTGCTTATTTGACGTTGTTGTTATTGTTGTTGTTTATTTGACATTGTTGTTGTTGTTATTCATTTGATGTTGTTGTTGTTGTTTATTTGACGTTGTTGTTGTTGTTGTTGTTCTTTATTTGACGTTGTTGTTGTTGTTGTTTTTATTGTTTATTTGACGTTTTTGTTGTTATTTATTTGATGTTGTTGTTGTTGTTTATTTGACGTTGTTGTTAATGTTTTTGTTGTTGGTGTTTATTTGACGTTGTTGTTGTTGTTGTTGTTTATTTGACGTTGTTGTTGTTGTTGACGTTGTTATTGTTGTAGTTTATTTGATGTTGTTATTGTTGTTGTTGACATAGTTGTTGTTGTTTATTGGACGTTGTTGTTGTTGTTGTTGCCGTTGTTGTTTATTTGACGTTGTTGTTGTTGTTGTTTATTTGATGTTGTTGTTGTTGTTATTGACGTTGTTGTTGTTGTTGTTTATTGGACGTTGTTGTTGTTGTTTATTTGACATTGTTATTGTTGTTGACGGTGTTGTTGTTGTTGTTTATTTGACATTGTTGTTGTTGTTATTTATTTGATGTTGTTGTTGTTGTTGTTAATTTGACGTTGTTGTTGTTGTTGTTTATTTGACATTGTTGTTGTTGTTGTTTATTTGACGTTGTTGTTGTTGTTATTTATTTGACGTTGTTGTTGTTGTTATTGTTTATTTGGCGTTGTTGTTGTTGTTGTTTATTTGACGTTGTTATTGTTGTTTATTTGACGTTGTTTTTGTTATTTGACGTTGTTGTTGTATTAGTTGTTGTTGTTGTTGCTTATTTGACGTTGTTGTTATTGTTGCTATTTATTTGACGTTGTTGTTGTTGTTGTTTATTTGACGTTGTTGTTGTTGTTGTTTATTTGACGTTGTTGTTGTTGTATTTGGTATTGTTGTTATTGTTGTTGCTTATTTGACGTTGTTGTTATTGTTGTTGTTTATTTGACTTTGTTGTTGTTGTTATTCATTTGACGTTGTTGTTGTTGTTTATTTGACGTTGTTGTTGTTGTTCTTCATTTGACGTTGTTGTTGTCGTTGTTTTTGTTGTTTATTTGACGTTGTTGTTGTTATTTATTTGACGTTGTTGTTGTTGTTTATTTGACGTTGTTGTTGTTGTTTATTTGACGTTGTCGTTGTTGTTATTGTTTATTTGACGTTGTTGTTGTTGTTGACGTTGTTGTTGTTATTGACGTTGTTGTTGTTGTTGACGTTGTTGTTGTTGTTATTGTTGTTGATGTTGTTGTTTATTTGACGTTGTTGTTGTTGTTTATTTGACGTTGTTGTTGTTGTTGACGTTGTTGTTGTTGTTGTTGTTTATTGGACGTTGTTGTTGTTGTTGTTTATTTGACATTGTTGTTGTTGTTGACGGTGTTGTTATTGTTGTTGTTTATTTGACATTGTTGTTGTTGTTGTTATTTATTTCACGTTGTTGTTGTTGTTTATTTGAAGTTGTTGTTGTTGTATTTGTTGTTGTTGTTGTTGTTGTTGTTGTTTATTTGATGTTATTGTTGTTGTTTATTTGACGTTATTGTTGTTGTTTATTTGACATTGTTATTGTTGTTATTGTTGTTGTTGTTGTTTATTTGACGTTGTTGTTGACGTTGTTGTTCTTGTTGTTTATTTGACGTTATTATTGTTGTTGTTGTTGTTTATTTGACGTTGTTAATGTTGTTGACATAGTTGTTGTTGTTTTTGTTGATTATTTGACGTTGTTATTGTTGTTCTTGTTTTTGTTGTTGTTATTGTTGGTGTTGTTGTTGTTTATTTGACGTTGTTGTTGTTGTTGTTGTTTATTTGACGTTGTTGTTGTTGTTTATTTGACGTTGTTGTTATTGTTTATTTGACGTTGTTGTTGTTGTTTATTTGACGTTGTTGTTGTTGTTTATTTGACGTTGTTGTTGTTGTTTATTTGACGTTGTCGTTGTTGTTGTTGTTGTTGTTGTTGTTTATTTGACATTGTTGTTGTTGTTTATTTGACGTTGTTGTTGTTTTTTATTTGACGTTGTTGTTGTTGACATTGTTGTTGTTGTTGTTTATTTGACGTTCTTGTTGTTGTTTTTTATTTGATGTTGTTGTTGTTGACATTGTTGTTGTTGTTGTTGTTTATTTAACGTAGTTGTTGTTATTGACGTTGTTGTTATTGTTGTTGTTGTTGTTTATTTGACGTTTTTGTTGTTGTTGATGTTGTTGTTATTGTTGTTGCTTATTTGACGTTGTTGTTGTTGTTTATTTGACGTTGTTGTTGTTGTTTATTTGACGTTGTTGTTTATTTGACGTTGTTGTTGTTGTTTATTTGATGTTTTTGTTGTTATTTGAAGTTGTTGTTGTTGTATTTGTTGTTGTTGTTGTTGTTTATTTGATGTTGTTGTTGTTGTTGTTTATTTGACATTGCCGTTGTTGTTGTTGTTTGACGTTGTTGTTGTTGTTGTTTATTTGACGTTATTGTTGTTGTTGTTTATTTGACGTTGTTGTTGTTGTTGTTGTTATATTTGTTATTGTTGTTATTGTTGTTGCTTATTCGACGTTGTTGTTATTGTTGTTGTTTATTTGACGTTGTTGTTGTTGTTATTCATTTAATGTTGTTGTTGTTGTTGTTTATTTGACGTTGTTGTTGTTGTTGTTGTTCTTTATTTGACGTTGTTGTTGTTGTTGTTGTTGTTTTTATTGTTTATTTGACGTTTTTGTTGTTATTTATTTGACGTTGTTGTTGTTGTTGTTTATTTGACGTTGTTGTTAACGTTGTTGTTGTTGGTGTTTATTTGACGTTGTTGTTGTTGTTGTTATTGTTGTTTATTTGACGTTGTTGTTGTTGGTGACGTTGTTATTGTTGTTGTTTATTTGATGTTGTTATTGTTGTTGTTGACATAGTTGTTGTTGTTTATTTGACGTTGTTGTTGTTGTTGTTGTTGTTGTCGTTGTTGTTTATTTGACGTTGTTGTTGTTGTTGTTGTTGTTGTTTATTTGATGTTGTTGTTGTTGTTGTTGACGTTGTTGTTGATGTTGTTGTTTATTGGACGTTGTTGTTGTTGTTTATTTGACATTGTTATTGTTGTTGACGGTGTTGTTGTTGTTGTTTATTTGACATTGTTGTTGTTGTTATTTATTTGACGTTGTTGTTGTTGTTGTTAATTTGACGTTGTTGTTGTTGTTTATTTGACATTGTTGTTGTTGTTGTTTATTTGACGTTGTTGTTGTTGTTATTTATTTGACGTTGTTGTTGTTGTTATTGTTTATTTGGCGTTGTTGTTGTTGTTGTTTATTTGACGTTGTTATTGTTGTTTATTTGACGTTGTTTTTGTTATTTGACGTTGTTGTTGTTGTTGTTGTATTAGTTGTTGTTGTTGTTGCTTATTTGACGTTGTTGTTATTGTTGCTATTTATTTGACGTTGTTGTTGTTGTTGTTTATTTGACGTTGTTGTTGTTGTTGTTTATTTGACGTTGTTGTTGTTGTATTTGGTATTGTTGTTATTGTTGTTGCTTATTTGACGTTGTTGTTATTGTTGTTGTTTATTTGACTTTGTTGTTGTTGTTATTCATTTGACGTTGTTGTTGTTGTTGTTTATTTGACGTTGTTGTTGTTGTTGTTCTTCATTTGACGTTGTTGTTGTCGTTGTTTTTGTTGTTTATTTGACGTTGTTGTTGTTATTTATTTGACGTTGTTTTTGTTGTTTATTTGACGTTGTTGTTGTTGTTTATTTGACGTTGTCGTTGTTGTTGTTGTTTATTTGACATTTTTGTTGTTGTTGTTGTTGTTTTTTATTTGACGTTGTTGTTGTTGTTTATTTGACGTTGTTGTTGTTGTTATTGTTGTTGTTGTTGTTGTTAATTTGACGTTGTTGTTGTTGTTGTTTATTTGACGTTGTTGTTGTTGTTGTTTATTTGACGTTGTTGTTGTTGTTGTTTATTTGATGTTGTTGTTGTTGTTATTTATTTGATGTTGTTGTTGTTGTTATTGTTTATTTGACGTTGTTGTTGTTGTAGTTTATTTGACGTTGTTATTGTTGTTTATTGGACGTTGTTATTGTTGTTTATTTGACGTTGTTATTGTTATTTTACGTTGTTGTTGTTGTTATATGTGTTGTTGTTGTTGTTGTTGCTTATTTGACGTTGTTGTTATTGTTGCTATTTATTTGACGTTGTTATTGTTGTTGTTTATTTGACGTTGTTGTTGTTGTTGTTTATTTGACGTTATTATTGTTGTTGTTTATTTGACGTTGTTGTTGTTGTTGTTATATTTGTTATTGTTGTTATTGTTGTTGCTTATTTGACGTTGTTGTTATTGTTGTTGTTTATTTGACGTTGTTGTTGTTGTTATTCATTTGATGTTGTTGTTGTTGTTGTTGTTTATTTGACGTTGTTGTTGTTGTTGTTCTTTATTTGACGTTGTTGTTGTTGTTTTTATTGTTTATTTGACGTTTTTGTTGTTATTTATTTGACGATGTTGTTGTTGTTTATTTGACGTTGTTGTTAATGTTTTTGTTGTTGGTGTTTATTTGACGTTGTTGTTGTTTATTTGACGTTCTTGTTGTTGTTGACGTTGTTATTGTTGTTGTTTATTTGATGTTGTTATTGTTGTTGTTGACATAGTTGTTGTTGTTTATTTGACGTTGTTGTTGTTGTTGTTGCCGTTGTTGTTTATTTGACGTTGTTGTTGTTGTTGTTGTTTATTTGATGTTGTTGTTGTTGTTGACGTTGTTGTTGTTGTTGTTGTTTATTGGACGTTGTTGTTGTTGTTTATTTGACATTGTTGTTGTTGTTGACGGTGTTGTTATTGTTGTTTATTTGACATTGTTGTTGTTGTTATTTATTTGACGTTGTTGTTGTTGTTGTTAATTTGACGTTGTTGTTGTTGTTGTTTATTTGACATTGTTGTTGTTGTTGTTTATTTGACGTTGTTGTTGTTGTTATTTATTTGACGTTGTTGTTGTTGTTATTGTTTATTTGGCGTTGTTGTTGTTGTTGTTTATTTGACGTTGTTATTGTTGTTTATTTGACGTTGTTTTTGTTATTTGACGTTGTTGTTGTTGTTGTTGTATTAGTTGTTGTTGTTGTTGCTTATTTGACGTTGTTGTTATTGTTGCTATTTATTTGACGTTGTTGTTGTTGTTGTTGTTTATTTGACGTTGTTGTTGTTGTTGTTGTTTATTTGACGTTGTTGTTGTTGTATTTGGTATTGTTGTTATTGTTGTTGCTTATTTGACGTTGTTGTTGTTTATTTGACTTTGTTGTTGTTGTTATTCATTTGACGTTGTTGTTGTTGTTTATTTGACGTTGTTGTTGTTGTTCTTCATTTGACGTTGTTGTTGTCGTTGTTTTTGTTGTTTATTTGACGTTGTTGTTGTTATTTATTTGACGTTGTTGTTGTTGTTGTTGTTTATTTGACATTGTCGTTGTTGTTGTTGTTTATTTGACGTTGTTGTTGTTATTGACGTTGTTGTTGTTATTGACGTTGTTGTTGTTGTTGACGTTGTTGTTGTTGTTATTGTTGTTGATGTTGTTGTTTATTTGACGTTGTTGTTGTTGTTTATTTGACGTTGTTGTTGTTGTTGTTGACGTTGTTGTTGTTGTTTATTTGGCGTTGTTGTTGTTGTTGTTGACGTTGTTGTTGTTGTTGTTTATTGGACGTTGTTGTTGTTGTTGTTTATTTGACGTTGTTGTTGTTGTTTATTTGACGTTGTTGTTGTTGCTTATTTGACGTTGTTGTTTATTTGACGTTGTTGTTGTTGTTGTTTATTTGACGTTTTTGTTGTTATTTGAAGTTATTGTTGTTGTATTTGTTGTTGTTGTTGTTGTTTATTTGATGTTATTGTTGTTGTTTATTTGACGTTATTGTTGTTGTTTATTTGACATTGTTATTGTTGTTATTATTGTTGTTGTTGTTGTTTATTTGACGTTGTTGTTCTTGTTGTTTATTTGACGTTATTATTGTTGTTGTTGTTGTTTATTTGACGTTGTTAATGTTGTTGACATAGTTGTTGTTGTTTTTGTTGATTATTTGACGTTGTTATTGTTGTTCTTGTTTTTGTTGTTGTTATTGTTGGTGTTGTTGTTGTTTATTTGACGTTGTTGTTGTTATTGTTGTTGTTATTGTTTATTTGACGTTGTTGTTGTTGTTTATTTGATGTTGTTGTTGTTGTTTATTTGACGTTGTTGTTGTTGTTTGTTTGACGTTGTTGTTGTTGTTGTTATTGTTTATTTGACATTGTTGTTGTTGTTGTTGTTAACGTTGTTGTTGTAGTTGTTTATTTGACGTTGTTGTTGTTGTTGTTGTTTATTTGATGTTGTTTTAGTTGTTGTTGTTTATTTGACGTTGTTGTTGTTTTTTATTTGACGTTGTTGTTGTTGACATTGTTGTTGTTGTTGTTTATTTGACGTTCTTGTTGTTGTTTTTTATTTGACGTTGTTGTTGTTGACATTGTTGTTGTTGTTGTTGTTTATTTAACGTAGTTGTTGTTATTGACGTTGTTGTTATTGTTGTTGTTGTTGTTGTTGTTTATTTGACGTTTTTGTTGTTGTTGATGTTGTTGTTATTGTTGTTGCTTATTTGACGTTGTTGTTATTGTTGTTGTTTATTTGACGTTGTTGTTGTTGTTATTCATTTGACGTTGTTGTTGTTGTTGTTTATTTGACGTTGTTGTTGTTGTTCTTCATTTGACGTTGTTGTTGTTGTTGTTTTTGTTATTTATTTGACGTTGTTGTTGTTATTTATTTGACGTTGTTGTTGTTGTTTATTTGACGTTGTTGTTGTTGTTGTTTATTTGACGTTGTCGTCGTTGTTGTTGTTTATTTGACGTTGTTGTTGTTGTTGACGTTGTTGTTGTTATTGTTTATTTGATGTTATTGTTGTTGTTGTTGACATAGTTATTGTTGTTTATTTGACGTTGTTGTTGTTGTTGTTATTGTTGTTGACGTTGTTGTTTATTTGACGTTGTTATTATTGTTTATTTGACGTTGTTGTTGTTGTTGACGTTGTTGTTGTTGTTGTTTATTGGACGTTGTTGTTGTTGTTGTTTATTTGACATTGTTGTTGTTGTTGACGGTGTTGTTATTGTTGTTGTTTATTTGACATTGTTGTTGTTGTTGTTATTTATTTGACGTTGTTGTTGTTGTTTATTTGACGTTGTTGTTGTTTATTTGACGTTGTTGTTTATTTGACGTTGTTGTTGTAGTTTATTTGATGTTTTTGTTGTTATTTGAAGTTGTTGTTGTTGTATTTGTTGTTGTTGTTGTTTATTTGATGTTGTTGTTGTTGTTTATTTGACATTGTTGTTGTTGTTGTTGTTGACGTTGTTGTTGTAGTTGTTTATTTGACGTTGTTGTTGTTGTTGTTGTTGTTTATTTGATGTTATTTTAGTTGTTGTTGTTTATTTGACGTTGTTGTTGTTTTTTATTTGACGTTGTTGTTGTTGACATTGTTGTTGTTGTTGTTTATTTGATGTTGTTGTTGTTGTTTTTTATTTGACTTTGTTGTTGTTGACATTGTTGTTGTTGTTGTTTATTTGACGTTGTTGTTGTTGTTGTTGTTTATTTGACGTTGTTGTTGTTGTTTATTTGACGTTGTTGTTGTTGTTGTTGTTTATTTGACATTGTTGTTGTTGTTGTTGTTAACGTTGTTGTTGTAGTTGTTTATTTGACGTTGTTGTTGTTGTTGTTGTTTATTTGATGTTGTTTTAGTTGTTGTTGTTTATTTGACGTTGTTGTTGTTGACATTGTTGTTGTTGTTGTTTATTTGACGTTCTTGTCGTTGTTGTTTATTTGACGTTGTTGTTGTTATTGTTGTTGTTGTTGTTGTTGTTTATTTGACGTTGTTGTTATTGTTGTTTATTTGACGTTGTTGTTGTTGTTGTTGTTTATTTGATGTTGTTGTTGTTGTTATTTATTTGACGTTGTTGTTGTTATTGTTTATTTGATGTTGTTGTTGTTGTTGTTTATTTGACGTTGTTATTGTTGTTTATTGGACGTTGTTATTGTTGTTTATTTGACGTTGTTATTGTTATTTTACGTTGTTGTTGTTGTTATATGTGTTGTTGTTGTTGTTGTTGCTTATTTGACGTTGTTGTTATTGTTGCTATTTATTTGACGTTGTTATTGTTGTTGTTTATTTGACGTTGTTGTTGTTGTTATTTATTTGACGTTATTGTTGTTGTTGTTTATTTGACGTTGTTGTTGTTGTTGTTATATTTGTTATTGTTGTTATTGTTGTTGCTTATTTGACGTTGTTGTTATTGTTGTTGTTTATTTGACCTTGTTGTTGTTGTTATTCATTTGATGTTGTTGTTGTTGTTGTTTATTTGACGTTGTTGCTGTTGTTGTTCTTTATTTGACGTTGTTGTTGTTGTTGTTTTTGTTGTTTATTTGATGTTTTTGTTGTTATTTATTTGACGTTGTTGTTGTTTATTTGACGTTGTTGTTAACGTTGTTGTTGTTGGTGTTTATTTGACGTTGTTGTTGTTGTTGTTGTTGTTTATTTGACGTTGTTGTTGTTGTTGACGTTGTTATTGTTGTTGTTTATTTGATGTTGTTATTGTTGTTGTTGACATAGTTGTTGTTGTTTATTTGACGTTGTTGTTGTTGTTGTTGTTGCCGTTGTTGTTTATTTGACGTTGTTGTTGTTGTTGTTGTTGTTTATTTGATGTTGTTGTTGTTGTTGTTGTTGACGTTGTTGTTGTTGTTGTTTATTGGACATTGTTATTGTTGTTTATTTGACATTGTTATTGTTGTTGACGGTGTTGTTGTTGTTGTTGTTTATTTGACATTGTTGTTGTTGTTATTTATTTGACGTTGTTGTTGTTGTTGTTAATTTGACGTTGTTGTTGTTGTTGTTTATTTGACATTGTTGTTGTTGTTTATTTGACATTGTTGTTGTTGTTATTTATTTGACGTTGTTGTTGTTGTTATTGTTTATTTGGCGTTGTTGTTGTTGTTTATTTGACGTTGTTATTGTTGTTTATTTGACGTTGTTTTTGTTATTTGACGTTGTTGTTGTTGTTGTTGTATTAGTTGTTGTTGTTGTTGCTTATTTGACGTTGTTGTTATTTTTGCTATTTATTTGACGTTGTTGTTGTTGTTGTTGTTGTTGTTTATTTGACGTTGTTGTTGTTGTTGACGTTGTTGTTGTTGTTGACGTTGTTGTTGTTGTTGACGTTGTTGTTGTTGTTATTGTTGTTGATGTTGTTGTTTATTTGACGTTGTTGTTGTTGTTTATTTGACGTTGTTGTTGTTGTTGTTGTTGACGTTGTTGTTGTTGTTGTTTATTGGACGTTGTTGTTGTTGTTGTTGTTTATTTGACATTGTTTTTGTTGTTGATGGTGTTGTTATTGTTGTTGTTTATTTGACATTGTTGTTGTTGTTGACGGTGTTGTTATTGTTGTTGTTTATTTGACATTGTTGTTGTTGTTGTTATTTATTTGACGTTGTTGTTGTTGTTTATTTGACGTTGTTGTTGTTGCTTAATTGACGTTGTTGTTTATTTGACGTTGTTGTTATTGTTATTTATTTGACGTTTTTGTTGTTATTTGAAGTTGTTGTTGTTGTATTTGTTGTTGTTGTTGTTGTTGTTTATTTGATGTTATTGTTGTTGTTTAATTGACGTTATTGTTGTTGTTTATTTGACATTGTTATTGTTGTTTTTTATTTGACGTTGTTGTTGACGTTGTTGTTCTTGTTGTTTATTTGACGTTATTATTGTTGTTGTTGTTGTTTATTTGACGTTGTTAATGTTGTTGACATAGTTGTTGTTGTTTTTGTTGATTATTTGACGTTGTTATTGTGGTTCTTGTTTCTGTTGTTGTTATTGTTGGTGTTGTTGTTGTTTAATTGACGTTGTTGTTGTTGTTGTTGTTTATTTGACGTTGTTGTTGTTGTTTATTTGACGTTGTTGTTGTTGTTGTTTATTTGACGTTGTTGTTGTTGTTTATTTGACGTTGTTGTTGTTGTTGTTGTTTATTTGACATTGTTGCTGTTGTTGTTGTTAATGTTGTTGTTGTAGTTGTTTATTTGACGTTGTTGTTGTTGTTGTTTATTTGATGTTGTTTTAGTTGTTGTTGTTTATTTGACGTTGTTGTTGTTTTTTATTTGACGTTGTTGTTGTTGACATTGTTGTTGTTGTTGTTGTTTATTTGACGTTCTTGTTGTTGTTTTTTATTTGACGTTGTTGTTGTTGTTATTGTTGGTGTTGTTGTTGTTTATTTAACGTAGTTGTTGTTATTGACGTTGTTGTTATTATTGTTGTTGTTGTTTATTTGACGTTTTTGTTGTTGTTGATGTTGTTGTTGTTGTTGTTTATTTGACGTTGTTGTTGTTGTTGCTTATTTGACAATTTTGTTGTTGTTGTTGTTGACGTTGTTGTTGTAGTTGTTTATTTGACGTTGTTGTTGTTGTTGTTTATTTGATGTTGTTTTAGTTGTTGTTGTTTATTTAACGTTGTTGTTGCTTTTTATTTGACGTTGTTGTTGTTGACATTGTTTTTATTGTTGTTTATTTGACGTTGTTGTTGTTGTTTTTTATTTGACGTAGTTGTTGTTATTGTTGTTGTTGTTATTAATTTGACGTTGTTGTTGTTGTTTATTTGACGTTGTTGTTGTTGTTTATTTGACGTTGTTGTTGTTGTTGTTTATTTGACGTTGTTGTTGTTGTTATTTATTTGACGTTGTTGTTGTTGTTATTTATTTGACGTTGTTGTTGTTGTTTATTGGACGTTGTTATTGTTGTTTATTTGACGTTGTTTTTATTATTTTACGTTGTTGTTGTTGTTGTATTTGTTGGTGTTTGTTGCTTATTTGACGTTGTTGTTATTGTTGCTATTTATTTAACGTTGTTATTGTTGTTGTTTATTTGACGTTGTTGTTGTTGTTGTTGTTTATTTGACGTGATTGTTGTTGTTATTCATTTGATGTTGTTGTTGTTGTTGTTTATTTGACGTTGTTGTTGTTGTTGTTGTTCTTTATTTGACGTTGTTGTTGTTGTTGTTGTTTTTATTGTTTATTTGACGTTTTTGTTGTTATTTATTTGACGTTGTTGTTGTTGTTTATTTGACGTTGTTGTTAACGTTGTTGTTGTTGGTGTTTATTTGACGTTGTTGTTGTTGTTGTTGTTTATTTGACGTTGTTGTTGTTGTTGACGTTGTTATTGTTGTTGTTTATTTGATGTTGTTATTGTTGTTGTTGACATAGTTGTTGTTGTTTATTTGACGTTGTTGTTGTTGTTGTTGCCGTTGTTGTTTATTTGACGTTGTTGTTGTTGTTGTTTATTTGATGTTGTTGTTGTTGTTGTTGACGTTGTTGTTGTTGTTGTTTATTGGACGTTGTTGTTGTTGTTTATTTGACATTGTTATTGTTGTTGACGGTGTTGTTGTTGTTGTTGTTTATTTGACATTGTTGTTGTTGTTATTTATTTGACGTTGTTGTTGTTGTTAATTTGACGTTGTTGTTGTTGTTGTTGTTTATTTGACATTGTTGTTGTTGTTGTTTATTTGACGTTGTTGTTGTTGTTATTTATTTGACGTTGTTGTTGTTGTTATTGTTTATTTGGCGTTGTTGTTGTTGTTGTTTATTTGACGTTGTTATTGTTGTTTATTTGACGTTGTTTTTGTTATTTGACGTTGTTGTTGTTGTTGTTGTATTAGTTGTTGTTGTTGTTGCTTATTTGACGTTGTTGTTATTGTTGCTATTTATTTGACATTGTTGTTGTTGTTGTTTATTTGACGTTGTTGTTGTTGTTGTTGTTTATTTGACGTTGTTGTTGTTGTATTTGGTATTGTTGTTATTGTTGTTGCTTATTTGACGTTGTTGTTATTGTTGTTGTTTATTTGACTTTGTTGTTGTCGTTATTCATTTGACGTCGTTGTTGTTGTTGTTTATTTGACGTTGTTGTTGTTGTTCTTCATTTGACGTTGTTGTTGTCGTTGTTCATGTTTATTTGACGTTGTTGTTGTTATTTATTTGACGTTGTTGTTGTTGTTTATTTGACGTTGTTGTTGTTGTTTATTTGACGTTGTCGTTGTTGTTGTTGTTGTTTATTTGACGTTGTTGTTGTTGTTTATTTGACGTTGTTGTTGTTGTTGACGTTGTTGTTGTTATTGTTTATTTGATGTTGTTGTTGTTGTTGTTGACATAGTTGTTGTTGTTTATTTGACGTTGTTGTTGTTGTTATTGTTGTTGACGTTGTTGTTTATTTGACGTTGTTATTGTTGTTTATTTGACGTTGTTGTTGTTTTTGTTGACGTTGTTGTTGTTGTTGTTTATTGGACGTTGTTGTTGTTGTTTATTTGATGTTGTTGTTGTTGTTGTTTATTTGACATTGCTGTTGTTGTTGTTGTTGTTGACGTTGTTGTTGTAGTTGTTTATTTGACGTTGTTGTTGTTGTTGTTTATTTGATGTTATTTTAGTTGTTGTTGTTTATTTGACGTTGTTGTTGTTTTTTATTTGACGTTGTTGTTGTTGACATTGTTGTTGTTGTTGTTTATTTGATGTTGTTGTTGTTGTTGTTGTTTATTTGACGTAGTTGTTGTTATTGACGTTGTTGTTGTTGTTGTTGTTTATTTGACATTTTTGTTGTTGTTGATGTTGTTGTTGTTGTTGTTTTTTATTTGACGTTGTTGTTGTTGTTTATTTGACATTGTTGTTGTTGTTATTGTTGTTGTTGTTGTTGTTAATTTGACGTTGTTGTTGTTGTTGTTGTTTATTTGATGTTGTTGTTGTTGTTATTTATTTGACGTTGTTGTTGTTGTTATTGTTTATTTGACGTTGTTGTTGTGGTAGTTTATTTGACGTTGTTATTGTTGTTTATTGGACGTTGTTATTGTTGTTTATTTGACGTTGTTATTGTTATTTTACGTTGTTGTTGTTGTTATATGTGTTGTTGTTGTTGTTGTTGTTGCTTATTTGACGTTGTTGTTATTGTTGCTATTTATTTGACGTTGTTATTGTTGTTGTTTATTTGACGTTGTTGTTGTTGTTTATTTGACGTTATTGTTGTTGTTGTTTATTTGACGTTGTTGTTGTTGTTGTTATATTTGTTATTGTTGTTATTGTTGTTGCTTATTGGACGTTGTTGTTATTGTTGTTGTTTATTTGACGTTGTTGTTGTTGTTATTCATTTGATGTTGTTGTTGTTGTTTATTTGACGTTGTTGTTGTTGTTGTTGTTCTTTATTTGACGTTGTTGTTGTTGTTGTTTTTATTGTTTATTTGACGTTTTTGTTGTTATTTATTTGACGTTGTTGTTGTTGTTTATTTGACGTTGTTGTTAACGTTGTTGTTGTTGGTGTTTATTTGACGTTGTTGTTGTTGTTGTTGTTTATTTGACGTTGTTGTTGTTGTTGACGTTGTTGTTGTTGTTGACGTTGTTATTGTTGTTGTTTATTTGATGTTGTTATTGTTGTTGTTGACATAGTTGTTGTTGTTTATTTGACGTTGTTGTTGTTGTTGTTGCCGTTGTTGTTTATTTGACGTTGTTGTTGTTGTTGTTTATTTGATGTTGTTATTGTTGTTGTTGACGTTGTTGTTGTTGTTGTTTATTGGACGTTGTTGTTGTTGTTGTTTATTTGACATTGTTATTGTTGTTGAAGGTGTTGTTGTTGTTGTTGTTTATTTGACATTGTTGTTGTTGTTATTTATTTGACGTTGTTGTTGTTAATTTGACGTTGTTGTTGTTGTTGTTTATTTGACATTGTTGTTGTTGTTGTTTATTTGACGTTGTTGTTGTTGTTATTTATTTGACGTTGTTGTTGTTGTTATTGTTTATTTGGCGTTGTTGTTGTTGTTGTTTATTTGACGTTGTTATTATTGTTTATTTGACGTTGTTTTTGTTATTTGACGTTGTTGTTGTTGTTGTTGTATTAGTTGTTGTTGTTGTTGCTTATTTGACGTTGTTGTTATTGTTGCTATTTATTTGACGTTCTTGTTGTTGTTGTTTATTTGACGTTGTTGTTGTTGTTGTTTATTTGACGTTGTTGTTGTTGTATTTGGTATTGTTGTTATTGTTGTTGCTTATTTGACGTTGTTGTTATTGTTGTTGTTTATTTGACTTTGTTGTTGTTGTTATTCATTTGACGTTGTTGTTGTTGTTGTTTATTTGACGTTGTTGTTGTTGTTCTTCATTTGACGTTGTTGTTGGCGTTGTTTTTGTTGTTTATTTGACGTTGTTGTTGTTATTTATTTGACGTTGTTGTTGTTGTTTATTTGACGTTGTTGTTGTTGTTTATTTGACGTTGTCGTTGTTGTTGTTGTTTATTTGACGTTGTTGTTGTTGTTGACGTTGTTGTTGTTATTGTTTATTTGATGTTGTTGTTGTTGTTGTTGACATAGTTGTTGTTGTTTATTTGACGTTATTGTTGTTGACGTTATTGTTTATTTGACGTTGTTATTGTTGTTTATTTGACGTTGTTGTTGTTTTTGTTGACGTTGTTGTTGTTGTTGTTTATTGGACGTTGTTGTTGTTGTTGTTTATTTGACATTGTTGTTGTTGTTGACGGTGTTGTTATTGTTGTTGTTTATTTGACATTGTTGTTGTTGTTGTTATTTATTTGACGTTGTTGTTGTTGTTGTTTATTTGACGTTGTTGTTGTTGTTTATTTGACGTTGTTGTTTATTTGACGTTGTTGTTGTTGTTTATTTGATGTTTTTGTTGTTATTTGAAGTTGTTGTTGTTGTATTTGTTGTTGTTGTTGTTGTTGTTTATTTGATGTTGTTGTTGTTGTTTATTTGACATTGCCGTTGTTGTTGTTGTTTGACGTTGTTGTTGTTGTTGTTTATTTGACGTTATTGTTGTTGTTGTTTATTTGACGTTGTTGTTGTTGTTGTTATATTTGTTATTGTTGTTATTGTTGTTGCTTATTTGACGTTGTTGTTATTGTTGTTGTTTATTTGACGTTGTTGTTGTTGTTATTCATTTGATGTTGTTGTTGTTGTTGTTTATTTGACGTTGTTGTTGTTGTTGTTCTTTATTTGACGTTGTTGTTGTTGTTTTTATTGTTTATTTGATGTTTTTGTTGTTATTTATTTGACGTTGTTGTTGTTGTTTATTTGACGTTGTTGTTAACGTTGTTGTTGTTGGTGTTTATTTGACGTTGTTGTTGTTGTTGTTTATTTGACGTTGTTGTTGTTGGTGACGTTGTTATTGTTGTTGTTTATTTGATGTTGTTATTGTTGTTATTGACATAGTTGTTGTTGTTTATTTGACGTTGTTGTTGTTGTTGTTGCCGTTGTTGTTTATTTGACGTTGTTGTTGTTGTTGTTTATTTGATGTTGTTGTTGTTGTTGTTGACGTTGTTGTTGTTGTTGTTTATTGGACGTTGTTGTTGTTGTTTATTTGACATTGTTATTGTTGTTGACGGTGATGTTGTTGTTGTTGTTTATTTGACATTGTTGTTGTTGTTATTTATTTGACGTTGTTGTTGTTGTTGTTGTTAATTTGACGTTGTTGTTGTTGTTGTTTATTTGACATTGTTGTTGTTGTTGTTGTTTATTTGACGTTGTTGTTGTTGTTATTTATTTGACGTTGTTGTTGTTGTTATTGTTTATTTGGCGTTGTTGTTGTTGTTGTTTATTTGACGTTGTTATTGTTGTTTATTTGACGTTGTTGTTGTTATTGTATTAGTTGTTGTTGTTGTTGCTTATTTGACGTTGTTGTTATTGTTTCTATTTATTTGACGTTGTTGTTGTTGTTGTTTATTTGACGTTGTTGTTGTTGTATTTGGTATTGTTGTTATTGTTGTTGCTTATTTGACGTTGTTGTTATTGTTGTTGTTTATTTGACTTTGTTGTTGTTGTTATTCATTTGACGTTGTTGTTGTTGTTGTTTATTTGACGTTGTTGTTGTTGTTCTTCATTTGACGTTGTTGTTGTCGTTGTTTTTGTTGTTTATTTGACGTTGTTGTTGTTATTTATTTGACGTTGTTGTTGTTGTTTATTTGACGTTGTTGTTGTTGTTTATTTGACGTTGTCGTTGTTGTTGTTGTTTATTTGACGTTGTTGTTGTTGTTTATTTGACGTTGTTGTTGTTGTTGACGTTGTTGTTGTTATTGTTTATTTGATGTTGTTGTTGTTGTTGTTGACATAGTTTTTGTTGTTTATTTGACGTTGTTGTTGTTGTTATTGTTGTTGATGTTGTTGTTTATTTAACGTTGTTATTGTTGTTTATTTGACGTTGTTATTGTTGTTTATTTGACGTTGTTGTTGTTTTTGTTAACGTTGTTGTTGTTGTTGTTTATTGGACGTTGTTGTTGTTGTTGTTTATTTGACATTGTTGTTGTTGTTGACGGTGTTGTTATTGTTGTTGTTTATTTGACATTGTTGTTGTTATTGTTATTTATTTGACGTTGTTGTTGTTGTTTATTTGACGTTGTTGTTGTTGTTTATTTGACGTTGTTGTTGTTGTTTATTTGACGTTGTTGTTTATTTGACGTTGTTGTTGTTGTTGTTTATTTGATGTTTTTGTTGTTATTTGAAGTTGTTGTTGTATTTGTTGTTGTTGTTGTTGTTGTTGTTTATTTGACGTTGTTGTTGTTGTTGTTTATTTGACATTGTTGTTGTTGTTGTTGTTGACGTTGTTGTTGTAGTTGTTTATTTGACGTTGTTGTTGTTGTTTATTTGATGTTATTTTAGTTGTTGTTGTTTATTTGACGTTGTTGTTGTTTTTTATTTGACGTTGTTGTTGTTGACATTGTTGTTGTTGTTGGTTATTTGATGTTGTTGTTGTTGTTTTTTATTTGACGTTGTTGTTGACATTGTTGTTGTTGTTGTTTATTTGACGTTGTTGTTGTTGTTGTTGTTGTTTATTTGACGTAGTTGTTGTTATTGACGTTGTTGTTGTTGTTTATTTGACATTTTCGTTGTTGTTGATGTTGTTGTTGTTGTTTTTTATTTGACGTTGTTGTTGTTGTTTATTTGACGTTGTTGTTGTTGTTATTGTTGTTGTTGTTGTTAATTTGACGTTGTTGTTGTTGTTGTTTATTTGACGTTGTTGTTGTTGTTGTTTATTTGACGTTGTTGTTGTTGTTGTTTATTTGATGTTGTTGTTGTTGTTATTTATTTGATGTTGTTGTTGTTGTTATTGTTTATTTGACGTTGTTGTTGTTGTAGTTTATTTGACGTTGTTATTGTTGTTTAATGGACGTTGTTATTGTTGTTTATTTGACGTTGTTATTGTTATTTTACGTTGTTGTTGTTGTTATATGTGTTGTTGTTGTTGTTGTTGTTGCTTATTTGACGTTGTTGTTATTGTTGCTATTTATTTGACGTTGTTATTGTTGTTGTTTATTTGACGTTGTTGTTGTTGTTGTTTATTTGACGTTATTATTGTTGTTGTTTATTTGACGTTGTTGTTGTTGTTGTTATATTTGTTATTGTTGTTATTGTTGTTGCTTATTTGACGTTGTTGTTATTGTTGTTGTTTATTTGACGTTGTTGTTGTTGTTATTCATTTGATGTTGTTGTTGTTGTTGTTTATTTGACGTTGTTGTTGTTGTTGTTGTTCTTTATTTGACGTTGTTGTTGTTGTTTTTATTGTTTATTTGACGTTTTTGTTGTTATTTATTTGATGTTGTTGTTGTTGTTGTTTATTTGACGTTGTTGTTAATGTTTTTGTTGTTGGTGTTTATTTGACGTTGTTGTTGTTGTTGTTGTTTATTTGACGTTGTTGTTGTTGTTGACGTTGTTATTGTTGTTGTTTATTTGATGTTGTTATTGTTGTTGTTGACATAGTTGTTGTAGTTTATTTGACGTTGTTGTTGTTGTTGTTGCCGTTGTTGTTTATTTGACGTTGTTGTTGTTGTTGTTGTTTATTTGATGTTGTTGTTGTTGTTGTTGTTATTGACGTTGTTGTTGTTGTTGTTTATTGGACGTTGTTGTTGTTGTTTATTTGACATTGTTATTGTTGTTGACGGTGTTGTTGTTGTTGTTTATTTGACATTGTTGTTGTTGTTATTTATTTGATGTTGTTGTTGTTGTTGTTAATTTGACGTTGTTGTTGTTGTTGTTGTTTATTTGACATTGTTGTTGTTGTTGTTTATTTGACGTTGTTGTTGTTGTTATTTATTTGACGTTGTTGTTATTGTTATTGTTTATTTGGCGTTGTTGTTGTTGTTGTTTATTTGACGTTGTTATTGTTGTTTATTTGACGTTGTTTTTGTTATTTGACGTTGTTGTTGTTGTTGTTGTTGTATTAGTTGTTGTTGTTGTTGCTTATTTGACGTTGTTGTTATTGTTGCTATTTATTTGACGTTGTTGTTGTTGTTGTTTATTTGACGTTGTTGTTGTTGTTGTTTATTTGACGTTATTGTTGTTGTATTTGGTATTGTTGTTATTGTTGTTGCTTATTTGACGTTGTTGTTATTGTTGTTGTTTTTTTGACGTTGTTTTTGTTATTTGACGTTGTTGTTGTTGTTATTGTATTAGTTGTTGTTGTTGTTGTTGCTTATTTGACGTTGTTGTTATTGTTTCTATTTATTTGACGTTGTTGTTGTTGTTGTTTATTTGACGTTGTTGTTGTTGTTGTTTATTTGACGTTGTTGTTGTTGTATTTGGTATTGTTGTTATTGTTGTTGCTTATTTGACGTTGTTGTTATTGTTGTTGTTTATTTGACTTTGTTGTTGTTGTTATTCATTTGACATTGTTGTTGTTGTTGTTGTTTATTTGACGTTGTTGTTGTTGTTCTTCATTTGACGTTGTTGTTGTCGTTGTTTTTGTTGTTTATTTGACGTTGTTGTTGTTATTTATTTGACGTTGTTGTTGTTGTTTATTTGACGTTGTTGTTGTTGTTTATTTGACGTTGTCGTTGTTGTTGTTGTTTATTTGACGTTGTTGTTGTTGTTTATTTGACGTTGTTGTTGTTGTTGACGTTGTTGTTGTTATTGTTTATTTGATGTTGTTGTTGTTGTTGACATAGTTGTTGTTGTTTATTTGACGTTGTTGTTGTTGTTATTGTTGTTGATGTTGTTGTTTATTTAACGTTGTTATTGTTGTTTATTTGACGTTGTTATTGTTGTTTATTTGACGTTGTTGTTGTTTTTGTTGACGTTGTTGTTGTTGTTGTTTATTGGACGTTGTTGTTGTTGTTGTTTATTTGACATTGTTGTTGTTGTTGACGGTGTTGTTATTGTTGTTGTTTATTTGACATTGTTGTTGTTGTTGTTATTTATTTGACGTTGTTGTTGTTGTTTATTTGATGTTATTGTTGTTGTTTATTTGACGTTGTTGTTGTTGTTGTTTATTTGACGTTTTTGTTGTTATTTGAAGTTGTTGTTGTATTTGTTGTTGTTGTTGTTGTTTATTTGATGTTGTTGTTGTTGTTTATTTGACATTGCTGTTGTTGTTGTTGTTGACGTTGTTGTTGTAGTTGTTTATTTGACGTTGTTGTGGTTGTTGTTTATTTGATGTTATTTTAGTTGTTGTTGTTTATTTGACGTTGTTGTTGTTTTTTATTTGACGTTGTTGTTGTTGACATTGTTGTTGTTGTTGGTTATTTGATGTTGTTGTTGTTGTTGTTTATTTGACGTTGTTGTTGTTGTTGTTGTTTATTTGACGTAGTTGTTGTTATTGACGTTGTTGTTGTTGTTTATTTGACATTTTTGTTGTTGTTGATGTTGTTGTTGTTGTTGTTGTTTATTTGACGTTGTTGTTGTTGTTGTTTATTTGACGTTGTTGTTGTTGTTGTTTATTTGATGTTGTTGTTGTTGTTATTTATTTGATGTTGTTGTTGTTGTTATTGTTTATTTGACGTTGTTGTTGTTGTAGTTTATTTGACGTTGTTATTGTTGTTTAATGGACGTTGTTATTGTTGTTTATTTGACGTTGTTATTGTTATTTTACGTTGTTGTTGTTGTTATATGTGTTGTTGTTGTTGTTGTTGTTGCTTATTTGACGTTGTTGTTATTGTTGCTATTTATTTGACGTTGTTAATGTTGTTGTTTATTTGACGTTGTTGTTGATGTTGTTGTTTATTTGACGTTATTATTGTTGTTGTTTATTTGACGTTGTTGTTGTTGTTGTTATATTTGTTATTGTTGTTATTGTTGTTGCTTATTTGACGTTGTTGTTATTGTTGTTTTTTATTTGACGTTGTTGTTGTTGTTATTCATTTGATGTTGTTGTTGTTGTTGTTTATTTGACGTTGTTGTTGTTGTTGTTGTTGTTCTTTATTTGACGTTGTTGTTGTTGTTGTTTTTATTGTTTATTTGACGTTTTTGTTGTTATTTATTTGATGTTGTTGTTGTTGTTGTTTATTTGACGTTGTTGTTAATGTTTTTGTTGTTGGTGTTTATTTGACGTTGTTGTTGTTGTTGTTGTTGTTTATTTGACGTTGTTGTTGTTGTTGACGTTGTTATTGTTGTTGTTTATTTGATGTTGTTATTGTTGTTGTTGACATAGTTGTTGTTGTTTATTTGACGTTGTTGTTGTTGTTGTTGCCGTTGTTGTTTATTTGACGTTGTTGTTGTTGTTGTTTATTTGATGTTGTTGTTGTTGTTATTGACGTTGTTGTTGTTGTTGTTGTTTATTGGACGTTGTTGTTGTTGTTTATTTGACATTGTTATTGTTGTTGACGGTGTTGTTGTTGTTGTTTATTTGACATTGTTGTTGTTGTTATTTATTTGATGTTGTTGTTGTTGTTGTTAATTTGACGTTGTTGTTGTTGTTGTTGTTGTTTATTTGACATTGTTGTTGTTGTTGTTTATTTGACGTTGTTGTTGTTGTTATTTATTTGACGTTGTTGTTGTTGTTATTGTTTATTTGGCGTTGTTGTTGTTGTAGTTTATTTGACGTTGTTATTGTTGTTTATTTGACGTTGTTTTTGTTATTTGACGTTGTTGTTGTTGTTGTTGTTGTATTAGTTGTTGTTGTTGTTGCTTATTTGACGTTGTTGTTATTGTTGCTATTTATTTGACGTTGTTGTTGTTGTTGTTTATTTGACGTTGTTGTTGTTGTTGTTGTTGTTTATTTGACGTTGTTGTTGTTGTATTTGGTATTGTTGTTATTGTTGTTGCTTATTTGACGTTGTTGTTATTGTTGTTGTTTATTTGACTTTGTTGTTGTTGTTATTCATTTGACGTTGTTGTTGTTGTTTATTTGACGTTGTTGTTGTTGTTCTTCATTTGACGTTGTTGTTGTCGTTGTTTTTGTTGTTTATTTGACGTTGTTGTTGTTATTTATTTGACGTTGTTGTTGTTGTTTATTTGACGTTGTTGTTGTTGTTGTTTATTTGACGTTGTCGTTGTTGTTGTTGTTTATTTGACGTTGTTGTTGTTGTTGACGTTGTTGTTGTTATTGACGTTGTTGTTGTTGTTGACGTTGTTGTTGTTGTTATTGTTGTTGATGTTGTTGTTTATTTGACGTTGTTGTTGTTGTTTATTTGACGTTGTTGTTGTTGTTGTTGACGTTGTTGTTGTTGTTGTTGTTTATTGGACGTTGTTGTTGTTGTTGTTTATTTGACATTGTTGTTGTTGTTGACGGTGTTGTTATTGTTGTTGTTTATTTGACATTGTTGTTGTTGTTGTTATTTATTTCACGTTGTTGTTGTTGTTTATTTGACGTTGTTGTTGTTGCTTATTTGACGTTGTTGTTGTTATTTGAAGTTGTTGTTGTTGTATTTGTTGTTGTTGTTGTTGTTGTTTATTTGATGTTATTGTTGTTGTTTATTTGACGTTATTGTTGTTGTTTATTTGACATTGTTATTGTTGTTATTGTTGTTGTTGTTGTTTATTTGACGTTGTTGTTGACGTTGTTGTTCTTGTTGTTTATTTGACGTTATTATTGTTGTTGTTGTTGTTTATTTGACGTTGTTAATGTTGTTGACATAGTTGTTGTTGTTTTTGTTGATTATTTGACGTTGTTATTGTTGTTCTTGTTTTTGTTGTTGTTATTGTTGGTGTTGTTGTTGTTTATTTGACATTGTTGTTGTTGTTGTTGTTGTTGTTGTTTATTTGACGTTGTTGTTGTTGTTGTTTATTTGACGTTGTTGTTGTTGTTTATTTGACGTTGTTGTTGTTGTTGTTGTTGTTTATTTGACATTGTTGTTGTTGTTGTTGTTAACGTTGTTGTTGTAGTTGTTTATTTGACGTTGTTGTTGTTGTTGTTTATTTGATGTTGTTTTAGTTGTTGTTGTTTATTTGACGTTGTTGTTGTTTTTTAATTGACGTTGTTGTTGTTGACATTGTTGTTGTTGTTTATTTGACGTTCTTGTTATTGTTTTTTATTTGACGTTGTTGTTGTTGACATTGGTGTTGTTGTTGTTGTTTATTTAACGTAGTTGTTGTTATTGACGTTGTTGTTATTGTTGTTGTTGTTGTTGTTTATTTGACGTTTTTGTTGTTGTTGATGTTGTTGTTATTGTTGTTGCTTATTTGACGTTGTTGTTGTTGTTTATTTGACGTTGTTGTTGTTGTTTATTTGACGTTGTTGTTTATTTGACGTTGTTGTTGTTGTTTATTTGATGTTTTTGTTGTTATTTGAAGTTGTTGTTGTTGTATTTGTTGTTGTTGTTGTTGTTGTTTATTTGATGTTGTTGTTGTTGTTTATTTGACATTGCCGTTGTTGTTGTTGTTTGACGTTGTTGTTGTTGTTGTTTATTTGACGTTATTGTTGTTGTTGTTTATTTGACGTTGTTGTTGTTGTTGTTATATTTGTTATTGTTGTTATTGTTGTTGCTTATTTGACGTTGTTGTTATTGTTGTTGTTTATTTGACGTTGTTGTTGTTGTTATTCATTTAATGTTGTTGTTGTTGTTGTTTATTTGACGTTGTTGTTGTTGTTGTTGTTCTTTATTTGACGTTGTTGTTGTTGTTGTTGTTTTTATTGTTTATTTGACGTTTTTGTTGTTATTTATTTGACGTTGTTGTTGTTGTTTATTTGACGTTGTTGTTAACGTTGTTGTTGTTGGTGTTTATTTGACGTTGTTGTTGTTGTTGTTGTTGTTGTTTATTTGACGTTGTTGTTGTTGGTGACGTTGTTATTGTTGTTGTTTATTTGATGTTGTTATTGTTGTTGTTGACATAGTTGTTGTTGTTTATTTGACGTTGTTGTTGTTGTTGTTGTTGTGGTCGTTGTTGTTTATTTGACGTTGTTGTTGTTGTGGTTGTTTATTTGATGTTGTTGTTGTTGTTGTTGACGTTGTTGTTGTTGTTGTTGTTGTTGTTGTTGTTTATTGGACGTTGTTGTTGTTGTTTATTTGACATTGTTATTGTTGTTGACGGTGTTGTTGTTGTTGTTGTTTATTTGACATTGCTGTTGTTGTTATTTATTTGACGTTGTTGTTGTTGTTGTTAATTTGACGTTGTTGTTGTTGTTGTTTATTTGACATTGTTGTTGTTGTTGTTTATTTGACGTTGTTGTTGTTGTTATTTATTTGACGTTGTTGTTGTTGTTGTTGTTGTTGTTTATTTGGCGTTGTTGTTGTTGTTGTTTATTTGACGTTGTTATTGTTGTTTATTTGACGTTGTTTTTGTTATTTGACGTTGTTGTTGTTGTTGTTGTATTAGTTGTTGTTGTTGTTGCTTATTTGACGTTGTTGTTATTGTTGCTATTTATTTGACGTTGTTGTTGTTGTTGTTTATTTGACGTTGTTGTTGTTGTTGTTGTTTATTTGACGTTGTTGTTGTTGTATTTGGTATTGTTGTTATTGTTGTTGCTTATTTGACGTTGTTGTTATTGTTGTTGTTTATTTGACTTTGTTGTTGTTGTTATTCATTTGACGTTGTTGTTGTTGTTGTTTATTTGACGTTGTTGTTGTTGTTCTTCATTTGACGTTGTTGTTGTCGTTGTTTTTGTTGTTTATTTGACGTTGTTGTTGTTATTTATTTGACGTTGTTTTTGTTGTTTATTTGACGTTGCTGTTGTTGTTTATTTGACGTTGTCGTTGTTGTTGTTGTTGTTGTTTATTTGACATTTTTGTTGTTGTTGTTGTTGTTTTTTATTTGACGTTGTTGTTGTTGTTTATTTGACGTTGTTGTTGTTGTTATTGTTGTTGTTGTTGTTAATTTGACGTTGTTGTTGTTGTTGTTTATTTGACGTTGTTGTTGTTGTTGTTTATTTGACGTTGTTGTTGTTGTTGTTTATTTGATGTTGTTGTTGTTGTTATTTATTTGATGTTGTTGTTGTTGTTATTGTTTATTTGACGTTGTTGTTGTTGTAGTTTATTTGACGTTGTTATTGTTGTTTATTGGACGTTGTTATTGTTGTTTATATGACGTTGTTATTGTTATTTTACGTTGTTGTTGTTGTTATATGTGTTGTTGTTGTTGTTGCTTATTTGACGTTGTTGTTATTGTTGCTATTTATTTGACGTTGTTATTGTTGTTGTTTATTTGACGTTGTTGTTGTTGTTGTTTATTTGACGTTATTATTGTTGTTGTTTATTTGACATTGTTGTTGTTGTTGTTATATTTGTTATTGTTGTTATTGTTGTTGCTTATTTGACGTTGTTGTTATTGTTGTTGTTTATTTGACGTTGTTGTTGTTGTTATTCATTTGATGTTGTTGTTGTTGTTTATTTGACGTTGTTGTTGTTGTTGTTGTTGTTCTTTATTTGACGTTGTTGTTGTTGTTTTTATTGTTTATTTGACGTTTTTGTTGTTATTTATTTGACGATGTTGTTGTTGTTTATTTGACGTTGTTGTTAATGTTTTTGTTGTTGGTGTTTATTTGACGTTGTTGTTGTTTATTTGACGTTCTTGTTGTTGTTGACGTTGTTATTGTTGTTGTTTATTTGATGTTGTTATTGTTGTTGTTGACATAGTTGTTGTTGTTTATTTGACGTTGTTGTTGTTGTTGCCGTTGTTGTTTATTTGACGTTGTTGTTGTTGTTGTTTATTTGATGTTGTTGTTGTTGTTGACGTTGTTGTTGTTGTTGTTGTTTATTGGACGTTGTTGTTGTTGTTTATTTGACATTGTTATTGTTGTTGACGGTGTTGTTGTTGTTGTTTATTTGACATTGTTGTTGTTGTTATTTATTTGACGTTGTTGTTGTTGTTGTTGTTGTTAATTTGACGTTGTTGTTGTTGTTGTTTATTTGACATTGTTGTTGTTGTTGTTTATTTGACGTTGTTGTTCTTGTTATTTATTTGACGTTGTTGTTGTTGTTATTGTTTATTTGGCGTTGTTGTTGTTGTTGTTTATTTGACGTTGTTATTGTTGTTTATTTGACGTTGTTTTTGTTATTTGATGTTGTTGTTGTTGTTGTTGTTGTATTAGTTGTTGTTGTTGTTGCTTATTTGACGTTGTTGTTATTGTTGCTATTTATTTGACGTTGTTGTTGTTGTTGTTGTTGTTTATTTGACGTTGTTGTTGTTGTTGTTGTTTATTTGACGTTGTTGTTGTTGTATTTGGTATTGTTGTTATTATTGTTGCTTATTTGACGTTGTTGTTGTTTATTTGACTTTGTTGTTGTTGTTATTCATTTGACGTTGTTGTTGTTGTTTATTTGACGTTGTTGTTGTTGTTCTTCATTTGACGTTGTTGTTGTCGTTGTTTTTGTTCATTATTTGACGTTGTTGTTGTTATTTATTTGACGTTGTTGTTGTTGTTGTTTATTTGACGTTGTTCTTGTTGTTGTTTATTTGACGTTGTCGTTGTTGTTGTTGTTTATTTGACGTTGTTGTTGTAGACGTTGTTGTTGTTATTGGCGTTGTTGTTGTTTTTTATTTGACGTAGTTGTTGTTATTGTTGTTGTTGTTATTAATTTGACGTTGTTGTTGTTGTTTATTTGACGTTGTTGTTGTTGTTGTTTATTTGACGTTGTTGTTGTTGTTGTTTATTTGACGTTGTTGTTGTTGTTATTTATTTGACGTTGTTGTTGTTGTTATTTATTTGACGTTGTTGTTGTTGTTTATTGGACGTTGTTATTGTTGTTTATTTGACGTTGTTTTTATTATTTTACGTTGTTGTTGTTGTTGTATTTGTTGGTGTTTGTTGCTTATTTGACGTTGTTGTTATTGTTGCTATTTATTTAACGTTGTTATTGTTGTTGTTTATTTGACGTTGTTGTTGTTGTTGTTTATTTGACGTGATTGTTGTTGTTATTCATTTGATGTTGTTGTTGTTGTTGTTTATTTGACGTTGTTGTTGTTGTTGTTGTTCTTTATTTGACGTTGTTGTTGTTGTTGTTGTTTTTATTGTTTATTTGACGTTTTTGTTGTTATTTATTTGACGTTGTTGTTGTTGTTTATTTGACGTTGTTGTTAACGTTGTTGTTGTTGGTGTTTATTTGACGTTGTTGTTGTTGTTGTTGTTTATTTGACGTTGTTGTTGTTGTTGACGTTGTTATTGTTGTTGTTTATTTGATGTTGTTATTGTTGTTGTTGACATAGTTGTTGTTGTTTATTTGACGTTGTTGTTGTTGTTGTTGTTGCCGTTGTTGTTTATTTGACGTTGTTGTTGTTGTTGTTTATTTGATGTTGTTGTTGTTGTTGTTGACGTTGTTGTTGTTGTTGTTTATTGGACGTTGTTGTTGTTGTTTATTTGACATTGTTATTTGTTGTTGACGGTGTTGTTGTTGTTGTTGTTTATTTGACATTGTTGTTGTTGTTATTTATTTGACGTTGTTGTTGTTGTTAATTTGACGTTGTTGTTGTTGTTGTTGTTGTTTATTTGACATTGTTGTTGTTGTTGTTTATTTGACGTTGTTGTTGTTGTTATTTATTTGACGTTGTTGTTGTTGTTATTGTTTATTTGGCGTTGTTGTTGTTGTTGTTGTTTATTTGACGTTGTTATTGTTGTTTATTTGACGTTGTTTTTGTTATTTGACGTTGTTGTTGTTGTTGTTGTATTAGTTGTTGTTGTTGTTGCTTATTTGACGTTGTTGTTATTGTTGCTATTTATTTGACATTGTTGTTGTTGTTGGTTATTTGACGTTGTTGTTGTTGACATTGTTGTTGTTGTTGGTTATTTGATGTTGTTGTTGTTGTTTTTTATTTGACGTTGTTGTTGACATTGTTGTTGTTGTTGTTTATTTGACGTTGTTGTTGTTGTTGTTGTTGTTTATTTGACGTAGTTGTTGTTATTGACGTTGTTGTTGTTGTTTATTTGACATTTTCGTTGTTGTTGATGTTGTTGTTGTTGTTTTTTATTTGACGTTGTTGTTGTTGTTTATTTGACGTTGTTGTTGTTGTTATTGTTGTTGTTGTTGTTAATTTGACGTTGTTGTTGTTGTTGTTTATTTGACGTTGTTGTTGTTGTTGTTTATTTGACGTTGTTGTTGTTGTTGTTTATTTGATGTTGTTGTTGTTGTTATTTATTTGATGTTGTTGTTGTTGTTATTGTTTATTTGACGTTGTTGTTGTTGTAGTTTATTTGACGTTGTTATTGTTGTTTAATGGACGTTGTTATTGTTGTTTATTTGACGTTGTTATTGTTATTTTACGTTGTTGTTGTTGTTATATGTGTTGTTGTTGTTGTTGTTGTTGCTTATTTGACGTTGTTGTTATTGTTGCTATTTATTTGACGTTGTTATTGTTGTTGTTTATTTGACGTTGTTGTTGTTGTTGTTTATTTGACGTTATTATTGTTGTTGTTTATTTGACGTTGTTGTTGTTGTTGTTATATTTGTTATTGTTGTTATTGTTGTTGCTTATTTGACGTTGTTGTTATTGTTGTTGTTTATTTGACGTTGTTGTTGTTGTTATTCATTTGATGTTGTTGTTGTTGTTGTTTATTTGACGTTGTTGTTGTTGTTGTTGTTCTTTATTTGACGTTGTTGTTGTTGTTTTTATTGTTTATTTGACGTTTTTGTTGTTATTTATTTGATGTTGTTGTTGTTGTTGTTTATTTGACGTTGTTGTTAATGTTTTTGTTGTTGGTGTTTATTTGACGTTGTTGTTGTTGTTGTTGTTTATTTGACGTTGTTGTTGTTGTTGACGTTGTTATTGTTGTTGTTTATTTGATGTTGTTATTGTTGTTGTTGACATAGTTGTTGTAGTTTATTTGACGTTGTTGTTGTTGTTGTTGCCGTTGTTGTTTATTTGACGTTGTTGTTGTTGTTGTTGTTTATTTGATGTTGTTGTTGTTGTTGTTGTTATTGACGTTGTTGTTGTTGTTGTTTATTGGACGTTGTTGTTGTTGTTTATTTGACATTGTTATTGTTGTTGACGGTGTTGTTGTTGTTGTTTATTTGACATTGTTGTTGTTGTTATTTATTTGATGTTGTTGTTGTTGTTGTTAATTTGACGTTGTTGTTGTTGTTGTTGTTTATTTGACATTGTTGTTGTTGTTGTTTATTTGACGTTGTTGTTGTTGTTATTTATTTGACGTTGTTGTTATTGTTATTGTTTATTTGGCGTTGTTGTTGTTGTTGTTTATTTGACGTTGTTATTGTTGTTTATTTGACGTTGTTTTTGTTATTTGACGTTGTTGTTGTTGTTGTTGTTGTATTAGTTGTTGTTGTTGTTGCTTATTTGACGTTGTTGTTATTGTTGCTATTTATTTGACGTTGTTGTTGTTGTTGTTTATTTGACGTTGTTGTTGTTGTTGTTTATTTGACGTTATTGTTGTTGTATTTGGTATTGTTGTTATTGTTGTTGCTTATTTGACGTTGTTGTTATTGTTGTTGTTTTTTTGACGTTGTTTTTGTTATTTGACGTTGTTGTTGTTGTTATTGTATTAGTTGTTGTTGTTGTTGTTGCTTATTTGACGTTGTTGTTATTGTTTCTATTTATTTGACGTTGTTGTTGTTGTTGTTTATTTGACGTTGTTGTTGTTGTTGTTTATTTGACGTTGTTGTTGTTGTATTTGGTATTGTTGTTATTGTTGTTGCTTATTTGACGTTGTTGTTATTGTTGTTGTTTATTTGACTTTGTTGTTGTTGTTATTCATTTGACATTGTTGTTGTTGTTGTTGTTTATTTGACGTTGTTGTTGTTGTTCTTCATTTGACGTTGTTGTTGTCGTTGTTTTTGTTGTTTATTTGACGTTGTTGTTGTTATTTATTTGACGTTGTTGTTGTTGTTTATTTGACGTTGTTGTTGTTGTTTATTTGACGTTGTCGTTGTTGTTGTTGTTTATTTGACGTTGTTGTTGTTGTTTATTTGACGTTGTTGTTGTTGTTGACGTTGTTGTTGTTATTGTTTATTTGATGTTGTTGTTGTTGTTGACATAGTTGTTGTTGTTTATTTGACGTTGTTGTTGTTGTTATTGTTGTTGATGTTGTTGTTTATTTAACGTTGTTATTGTTGTTTATTTGACGTTGTTATTGTTGTTTATTTGACGTTGTTGTTGTTTTTGTTGACGTTGTTGTTGTTGTTGTTTATTGGACGTTGTTGTTGTTGTTGTTTATTTGACATTGTTGTTGTTGTTGACGGTGTTGTTATTGTTGTTGTTTATTTGACATTGTTGTTGTTGTTGTTATTTATTTGACGTTGTTGTTGTTGTTTATTTGATGTTATTGTTGTTGTTTATTTGACGTTGTTGTTGTTGTTGTTTATTTGACGTTTTTGTTGTTATTTGAAGTTGTTGTTGTATTTGTTGTTGTTGTTGTTGTTTATTTGATGTTGTTGTTGTTGTTTATTTGACATTGCTGTTGTTGTTGTTGTTGACGTTGTTGTTGTAGTTGTTTATTTGACGTTGTTGTGGTTGTTGTTTATTTGATGTTATTTTAGTTGTTGTTGTTTATTTGACGTTGTTGTTGTTTTTTATTTGACGTTGTTGTTGTTGACATTGTTGTTGTTGTTGGTTATTTGATGTTGTTGTTGTTGTTGTTTATTTGACGTTGTTGTTGTTGTTGTTGTTTATTTGACGTAGTTGTTGTTATTGACGTTGTTGTTGTTGTTTATTTGACATTTTTGTTGTTGTTGATGTTGTTGTTGTTGTTGTTGTTTATTTGACGTTGTTGTTGTTGTTGTTTATTTGACGTTGTTGTTGTTGTTGTTTATTTGATGTTGTTGTTGTTGTTATTTATTTGATGTTGTTGTTGTTGTTATTGTTTATTTGACGTTGTTGTTGTTGTAGTTTATTTGACGTTGTTATTGTTGTTTAATGGACGTTGTTATTGTTGTTTATTTGACGTTGTTATTGTTATTTTACGTTGTTGTTGTTGTTATATGTGTTGTTGTTGTTGTTGTTGTTGCTTATTTGACGTTGTTGTTATTGTTGCTATTTATTTGACGTTGTTAATGTTGTTGTTTATTTGACGTTGTTGTTGATGTTGTTGTTTATTTGACGTTATTATTGTTGTTGTTTATTTGACGTTGTTGTTGTTGTTGTTATATTTGTTATTGTTGTTATTGTTGTTGCTTATTTGACGTTGTTGTTATTGTTGTTTTTTATTTGACGTTGTTGTTGTTGTTATTCATTTGATGTTGTTGTTGTTGTTGTTTATTTGACGTTGTTGTTGTTGTTGTTGTTGTTCTTTATTTGACGTTGTTGTTGTTGTTGTTTTTATTGTTTATTTGACGTTTTTGTTGTTATTTATTTGATGTTGTTGTTGTTGTTGTTTATTTGACGTTGTTGTTAATGTTTTTGTTGTTGGTGTTTATTTGACGTTGTTGTTGTTGTTGTTGTTGTTTATTTGACGTTGTTGTTGTTGTTGACGTTGTTATTGTTGTTGTTTATTTGATGTTGTTATTGTTGTTGTTGACATAGTTGTTGTTGTTTATTTGACGTTGTTGTTGTTGTTGTTGCCGTTGTTGTTTATTTGACGTTGTTGTTGTTGTTGTTTATTTGATGTTGTTGTTGTTGTTATTGACGTTGTTGTTGTTGTTGTTGTTTATTGGACGTTGTTGTTGTTGTTTATTTGACATTGTTATTGTTGTTGACGGTGTTGTTGTTGTTGTTTATTTGACATTGTTGTTGTTGTTATTTATTTGATGTTGTTGTTGTTGTTGTTAATTTGACGTTGTTGTTGTTGTTGTTGTTGTTTATTTGACATTGTTGTTGTTGTTGTTTATTTGACGTTGTTGTTGTTGTTATTTATTTGACGTTGTTGTTGTTGTTATTGTTTATTTGGCGTTGTTGTTGTTGTAGTTTATTTGACGTTGTTATTGTTGTTTATTTGACGTTGTTTTTGTTATTTGACGTTGTTGTTGTTGTTGTTGTTGTATTAGTTGTTGTTGTTGTTGCTTATTTGACGTTGTTGTTATTGTTGCTATTTATTTGACGTTGTTGTTGTTGTTGTTTATTTGACGTTGTTGTTGTTGTTGTTGTTGTTTATTTGACGTTGTTGTTGTTGTATTTGGTATTGTTGTTATTGTTGTTGCTTATTTGACGTTGTTGTTATTGTTGTTGTTTATTTGACTTTGTTGTTGTTGTTATTCATTTGACGTTGTTGTTGTTGTTTATTTGACGTTGTTGTTGTTGTTCTTCATTTGACGTTGTTGTTGTCGTTGTTTTTGTTGTTTATTTGACGTTGTTGTTGTTATTTATTTGACGTTGTTGTTGTTGTTTATTTGACGTTGTTGTTGTTGTTGTTTATTTGACGTTGTCGTTGTTGTTGTTGTTTATTTGACGTTGTTGTTGTTGTTGACGTTGTTGTTGTTATTGACGTTGTTGTTGTTGTTGACGTTGTTGTTGTTGTTATTGTTGTTGATGTTGTTGTTTATTTGACGTTGTTGTTGTTGTTTATTTGACGTTGTTGTTGTTGTTGTTGACGTTGTTGTTGTTGTTGTTGTTTATTGGACGTTGTTGTTGTTGTTGTTTATTTGACATTGTTGTTGTTGTTGACGGTGTTGTTATTGTTGTTGTTTATTTGACATTGTTGTTGTTGTTGTTATTTATTTCACGTTGTTGTTGTTGTTTATTTGACGTTGTTGTTGTTGCTTATTTGACGTTGTTGTTGTTATTTGAAGTTGTTGTTGTTGTATTTGTTGTTGTTGTTGTTGTTGTTTATTTGATGTTATTGTTGTTGTTTATTTGACGTTATTGTTGTTGTTTATTTGACATTGTTATTGTTGTTATTGTTGTTGTTGTTGTTTATTTGACGTTGTTGTTGACGTTGTTGTTCTTGTTGTTTATTTGACGTTATTATTGTTGTTGTTGTTGTTTATTTGACGTTGTTAATGTTGTTGACATAGTTGTTGTTGTTTTTGTTGATTATTTGACGTTGTTATTGTTGTTCTTGTTTTTGTTGTTGTTATTGTTGGTGTTGTTGTTGTTTATTTGACATTGTTGTTGTTGTTGTTGTTGTTGTTGTTTATTTGACGTTGTTGTTGTTGTTGTTTATTTGACGTTGTTGTTGTTGTTTATTTGACGTTGTTGTTGTTGTTGTTGTTGTTTATTTGACATTGTTGTTGTTGTTGTTGTTAACGTTGTTGTTGTAGTTGTTTATTTGACGTTGTTGTTGTTGTTGTTTATTTGATGTTGTTTTAGTTGTTGTTGTTTATTTGACGTTGTTGTTGTTTTTTAATTGACGTTGTTGTTGTTGACATTGTTGTTGTTGTTTATTTGACGTTCTTGTTATTGTTTTTTATTTGACGTTGTTGTTGTTGACATTGGTGTTGTTGTTGTTGTTTATTTAATGTAGTTGTTGTTATTGACGTTGTTGTTATTGTTGTTGTTGTTGTTGTTTATTTGACGTTTTTGTTGTTGTTGATGTTGTTGTTATTGTTGTTGCTTATTTGACGTTGTTGTTGTTGTTTATTTGACGTTGTTGTTGTTGTTTATTTGACGTTGTTGTTTATTTGACGTTGTTGTTGTTGTTTATTTGATGTTTTTGTTGTTATTTGAAGTTGTTGTTGTTGTATTTGTTGTTGTTGTTGTTGTTGTTTATTTGATGTTGTTGTTGTTGTTTATTTGACATTGCCGTTGTTGTTGTTGTTTGACGTTGTTGTTGTTGTTGTTTATTTGACGTTATTGTTGTTGTTGTTTATTTGACGTTGTTGTTGTTGTTGTTATATTTGTTATTGTTGTTATTGTTGTTGCTTATTTGACGTTGTTGTTATTGTTGTTGTTTATTTGACGTTGTTGTTGTTGTTATTCATTTAATGTTGTTGTTGTTGTTGTTTATTTGACGTTGTTGTTGTTGTTGTTGTTCTTTATTTGACGTTGTTGTTGTTGTTGTTGTTTTTATTGTTTATTTGACGTTTTTGTTGTTATTTATTTGACGTTGTTGTTGTTGTTTATTTGACGTTGTTGTTAACGTTGTTGTTGTTGGTGTTTATTTGACGTTGTTGTTGTTGTTGTTGTTGTTGTTTATTTGACGTTGTTGTTGTTGGTGACGTTGTTATTGTTGTTGTTTATTTGATGTTGTTATTGTTGTTGTTGACATAGTTGTTGTTGTTTATTTGACGTTGTTGTTGTTGTTGTTGTTGTGGTCGTTGTTGTTTATTTGACGTTGTTGTTGTTGTGGTTGTTTATTTGATGTTGTTGTTGTTGTTGTTGACGTTGTTGTTGTTGTTGTTGTTGTTGTTGTTGTTTATTGGACGTTGTTGTTGTTGTTTATTTGACATTGTTATTGTTGTTGACGGTGTTGTTGTTGTTGTTGTTTATTTGACATTGCTGTTGTTGTTATTTATTTGACGTTGTTGTTGTTGTTGTTAATTTGACGTTGTTGTTGTTGTTGTTTATTTGACATTGTTGTTGTTGTTGTTTATTTGACGTTGTTGTTGTTGTTATTTATTTGACGTTGTTGTTGTTGTTGTTGTTGTTGTTTATTTGGCGTTGTTGTTGTTGTTGTTTATTTGACGTTGTTATTGTTGTTTATTTGACGTTGTTTTTGTTATTTGACGTTGTTGTTGTTGTTGTTGTATTAGTTGTTGTTGTTGTTGCTTATTTGACGTTGTTGTTATTGTTGCTATTTATTTGACGTTGTTGTTGTTGTTGTTTATTTGACGTTGTTGTTGTTGTTGTTGTTTATTTGACGTTGTTGTTGTTGTATTTGGTATTGTTGTTATTGTTGTTGCTTATTTGACGTTGTTGTTATTGTTGTTGTTTATTTGACTTTGTTGTTGTTGTTATTCATTTGACGTTGTTGTTGTTGTTGTTTATTTGACGTTGTTGTTGTTGTTCTTCATTTGACGTTGTTGTTGTCGTTGTTTTTGTTGTTTATTTGACGTTGTTGTTGTTATTTATTTGACGTTGTTTTTGTTGTTTATTTGACGTTGCTGTTGTTGTTTATTTGACGTTGTCGTTGTTGTTGTTGTTGTTGTTTATTTGACATTTTTGTTGTTGTTGTTGTTGTTTTTTATTTGACGTTGTTGTTGTTGTTTATTTGACGTTGTTGTTGTTGTTATTGTTGTTGTTGTTGTTAATTTGACGTTGTTGTTGTTGTTGTTTATTTGACGTTGTTGTTGTTGTTGTTTATTTGACGTTGTTGTTGTTGTTGTTTATTTGATGTTGTTGTTGTTGTTATTTATTTGATGTTGTTGTTGTTGTTATTGTTTATTTGACGTTGTTGTTGTTGTAGTTTATTTGACGTTGTTATTGTTGTTTATTGGACGTTGTTATTGTTGTTTATATGACGTTGTTATTGTTATTTTACGTTGTTGTTGTTGTTATATGTGTTGTTGTTGTTGTTGCTTATTTGACGTTGTTGTTATTGTTGCTATTTATTTGACGTTGTTATTGTTGTTGTTTATTTGACGTTGTTGTTGTTGTTGTTTATTTGACGTTATTATTGTTGTTGTTTATTTGACATTGTTGTTGTTGTTGTTATATTTGTTATTGTTGTTATTGTTGTTGCTTATTTGACGTTGTTGTTATTGTTGTTGTTTATTTGACGTTGTTGTTGTTGTTATTCATTTGATGTTGTTGTTGTTGTTTATTTGACGTTGTTGTTGTTGTTGTTGTTGTTCTTTATTTGACGTTGTTGTTGTTGTTTTTATTGTTTATTTGACGTTTTTGTTGTTATTTATTTGACGATGTTGTTGTTGTTTATTTGACGTTGTTGTTAATGTTTTTGTTGTTGGTGTTTATTTGACGTTGTTGTTGTTTATTTGACGTTCTTGTTGTTGTTGACGTTGTTATTGTTGTTGTTTATTTGATGTTGTTATTGTTGTTGTTGACATAGTTGTTGTTGTTTATTTGACGTTGTTGTTGTTGTTGCCGTTGTTGTTTATTTGACGTTGTTGTTGTTGTTGTTTATTTGATGTTGTTGTTGTTGTTGACGTTGTTGTTGTTGTTGTTGTTTATTGGACGTTGTTGTTGTTGTTTATTTGACATTGTTATTGTTGTTGACGGTGTTGTTGTTGTTGTTTATTTGACATTGTTGTTGTTGTTATTTATTTGACGTTGTTGTTGTTGTTGTTGTTGTTAATTTGACGTTGTTGTTGTTGTTGTTTATTTGACATTGTTGTTGTTGTTGTTTATTTGACGTTGTTGTTCTTGTTATTTATTTGACGTTGTTGTTGTTGTTATTGTTTATTTGGCGTTGTTGTTGTTGTTGTTTATTTGACGTTGTTATTGTTGTTTATTTGACGTTGTTTTTGTTATTTGATGTTGTTGTTGTTGTTGTTGTTGTATTAGTTGTTGTTGTTGTTGCTTATTTGACGTTGTTGTTATTGTTGCTATTTATTTGACGTTGTTGTTGTTGTTGTTGTTGTTTATTTGACGTTGTTGTTGTTGTTGTTGTTTATTTGACGTTGTTGTTGTTGTATTTGGTATTGTTGTTATTATTGTTGCTTATTTGACGTTGTTGTTGTTTATTTGACTTTGTTGTTGTTGTTATTCATTTGACGTTGTTGTTGTTGTTTATTTGACGTTGTTGTTGTTGTTCTTCATTTGACGTTGTTGTTGTCGTTGTTTTTGTTCATTATTTGACGTTGTTGTTGTTATTTATTTGACGTTGTTGTTGTTGTTGTTTATTTGACGTTGTTCTTGTTGTTGTTTATTTGACGTTGTCGTTGTTGTTGTTGTTTATTTGACGTTGTTGTTGTAGACGTTGTTGTTGTTATTGGCGTTGTTGTTGTTTTTTATTTGACGTAGTTGTTGTTATTGTTGTTGTTGTTATTAATTTGACGTTGTTGTTGTTGTTTATTTGACGTTGTTGTTGTTGTTGTTTATTTGACGTTGTTGTTGTTGTTGTTTATTTGACGTTGTTGTTGTTGTTATTTATTTGACGTTGTTGTTGTTGTTATTTATTTGACGTTGTTGTTGTTGTTTATTGGACGTTGTTATTGTTGTTTATTTGACGTTGTTTTTATTATTTTACGTTGTTGTTGTTGTTGTATTTGTTGGTGTTTGTTGCTTATTTGACGTTGTTGTTATTGTTGCTATTTATTTAACGTTGTTATTGTTGTTGTTTATTTGACGTTGTTGTTGTTGTTGTTTATTTGACGTGATTGTTGTTGTTATTCATTTGATGTTGTTGTTGTTGTTGTTTATTTGACGTTGTTGTTGTTGTTGTTGTTCTTTATTTGACGTTGTTGTTGTTGTTGTTGTTTTTATTGTTTATTTGACGTTTTTGTTGTTATTTATTTGACGTTGTTGTTGTTGTTTATTTGACGTTGTTGTTAACGTTGTTGTTGTTGGTGTTTATTTGACGTTGTTGTTGTTGTTGTTGTTTATTTGACGTTGTTGTTGTTGTTGACGTTGTTATTGTTGTTGTTTATTTGATGTTGTTATTGTTGTTGTTGACATAGTTGTTGTTGTTTATTTGACGTTGTTGTTGTTGTTGTTGTTGCCGTTGTTGTTTATTTGACGTTGTTGTTGTTGTTGTTTATTTGATGTTGTTGTTGTTGTTGTTGACGTTGTTGTTGTTGTTGTTTATTGGACGTTGTTGTTGTTGTTTATTTGACATTGTTATTTGTTGTTGACGGTGTTGTTGTTGTTGTTGTTTATTTGACATTGTTGTTGTTGTTATTTATTTGACGTTGTTGTTGTTGTTAATTTGACGTTGTTGTTGTTGTTGTTGTTGTTTATTTGACATTGTTGTTGTTGTTGTTTATTTGACGTTGTTGTTGTTGTTATTTATTTGACGTTGTTGTTGTTGTTATTGTTTATTTGGCGTTGTTGTTGTTGTTGTTGTTTATTTGACGTTGTTATTGTTGTTTATTTGACGTTGTTTTTGTTATTTGACGTTGTTGTTGTTGTTGTTGTATTAGTTGTTGTTGTTGTTGCTTATTTGACGTTGTTGTTATTGTTGCTATTTATTTGACATTGTTGTTGTTGTTGTTTATTTGACGTTGTTGTTGTTGTTGTTGTTTATTTGACGTTGTTGTTGTTGTATTTGGTATTGTTGTTATTGTTGTTGCTTATTTGACGTTGTTGTTATTGTTGTTGTTTATTTGACTTTGTTGTTGTCGTTATTCATTTGACGTCGTTGTTGTTGTTGTTTATTTGACGTTGTTGTTGTTGTTCTTCATTTGACGTTGTTGTTGTCGTTGTTCATGTTTATTTGACGTTGTTGTTGTTATTTATTTGACGTTGTTGTTGTTGTTTATTTGACGTTGTTGTTGTTGTTTATTTGACGTTGTCGTTGTTGTTGTTGTTGTTTATTTGACGTTGTTGTTGTTGTTTATTTGACGTTGTTGTTGTTGTTGACGTTGTTGTTGTTATTGTTTATTTGATGTTGTTGTTGTTGTTGTTGACATAGTTGTTGTTGTTTATTTGACGTTGTTGTTGTTGTTATTGTTGTTGACGTTGTTGTTTATTTGACGTTGTTATTGTTGTTTATTTGACGTTGTTGTTGTTTTTGTTGACGTTGTTGTTGTTGTTGTTTATTGGACGTTGTTGTTGTTGTTTATTTGATGTTGTTGTTGTTGTTTATTTGACATTGTTGTTGTTGTTGTTGTTGTTGACGTTGTTGTTGTAGTTGTTTATTTGACGTTGTTGTTGTTGTTGTTTATTTGATGTTATTTTAGTTGTTGTTGTTTATTTGACGTTGTTGTTGTTTTTTATTTGACGTTGTTGTTGTTGACATTGTTGTTGTTGTTGTTTATTTGATGTTGTTGTTGTTGTTTTTTATTTGACGTTGTTGTTGTTGACATTGTTGTTGTTGTTGTTTATTTGACGTTGTTGTTGTTGTTGTTTATTTGACGTAGTTGTTGTTATTGACGTTGTTGTTGTTGTTGTTGTTTATTTGACATTTTTGTTGTTGTTGATGTTGTTGTTGTTGTTGTTTTTTATTTGACGTTGTTGTTGTTGTTTATTTGACATTGTTGTTGTTGTTATTGTTGTTGTTGTTGTTGTTAATTTGACGTTGTTGTTGTTGTTGTTGTTTATTTGATGTTGTTGTTGTTGTTATTTATTTGACGTTGTTGTTGTTGTTATTGTTTATTTGACGTTGTTGTTGTGGTAGTTTATTTGACGTTGTTATTGTTGTTTATTGGACGTTGTTATTGTTGTTTATTTGACGTTGTTATTGTTATTTTACGTTGTTGTTGTTGTTATATGTGTTGTTGTTGTTGTTGTTGTTGCTTATTTGACGTTGTTGTTATTGTTGCTATTTATTTGACGTTGTTATTGTTGTTGTTTATTTGACGTTGTTGTTGTTGTTTATTTGACGTTATTGTTGTTGTTGTTTATTTGACGTTGTTGTTGTTGTTATATTTGTTATTGTTGTTATTGTTGTTGCTTATTGGACGTTGTTGTTATTGTTGTTGTTTATTTGACGTTGTTGTTGTTGTTATTCATTTGATGTTGTTGTTGTTGTTTATTTGACGTTGTTGTTGTTGTTGTTGTTCTTTATTTGACGTTGTTGTTGTTGTTGTTTTTATTGTTTATTTGACGTTTTTGTTGTTATTTATTTGACGTTGTTGTTGTTGTTTATTTGACGTTGTTGTTAACGTTGTTGTTGTTGGTGTTTATTTGACGTTGTTGTTGTTGTTGTTGTTTATTTGACGTTGTTGTTGTTGTTGACGTTGTTGTTGTTGTTGACGTTGTTATTGTTGTTGTTTATTTGATGTTGTTATTGTTGTTGTTGACATAGTTGTTGTTGTTTATTTGACGTTGTTGTTGTTGTTGTTGTCGTTGTTGTTTATTTGACGTTGTTGTTGTTGTTGTTTATTTGATGTTGTTATTGTTGTTGTTGACGTTGTTGTTGTTGTTGTTTATTGGACGTTGTTGTTGTTGTTGTTTATTTGACATTGTTATTGTTGTTGAAGGTGTTGTTGTTGTTGTTGTTTATTTGACATTGTTGTTGTTGTTATTTATTTGACGTTGTTGTTGTTAATTTGACGTTGTTGTTGTTGTTGTTTATTTGACATTGTTGTTGTTGTTGTTTATTTGACGTTGTTGTTGTTGTTATTTATTTGACGTTGTTGTTGTTGTTATTGTTTATTTGGCGTTGTTGTTGTTGTTGTTTATTTGACGTTGTTATTATTGTTTATTTGACGTTGTTTTTGTTATTTGACGTTGTTGTTGTTGTTGTTGTATTAGTTGTTGTTGTTGTTGCTTATTTGACGTTGTTGTTATTGTTGCTATTTATTTGACGTTCTTGTTGTTGTTGTTTATTTGACGTTGTTGTTGTTGTTGTTTATTTGACGTTGTTGTTGTTGTATTTGGTATTGTTGTTATTGTTGTTGCTTATTTGACGTTGTTGTTATTGTTGTTGTTTATTTGACTTTGTTGTTGTTGTTATTCATTTGACGTTGTTGTTGTTGTTGTTTATTTGACGTTGTTGTTGTTGTTCTTCATTTGACGTTGTTGTTGGCGTTGTTTTTGTTGTTTATTTGACGTTGTTGTTGTTATTTATTTGACGTTGTTGTTGTTGTTTATTTGACGTTGTTGTTGTTGTTTATTTGACGTTGTCGTTGTTGTTGTTGTTTATTTGACGTTGTTGTTGTTGTTGACGTTGTTGTTGTTATTGTTTATTTGATGTTGTTGTTGTTGTTGTTGACATAGTTGTTGTTGTTTATTTGACGTTATTGTTGTTGACGTTGTTGTTTATTTGACGTTGTTATTGTTGTTTATTTGACGTTGTTGTTGTTTTTGTTGACGTTGTTGTTGTTGTTGTTTATTGGACGTTGTTGTTGTTGTTGTTTATTTGACATTGTTGTTGTTGTTGACGGTGTTGTTATTGTTGTTGTTTATTTGACATTGTTGTTGTTGTTGTTATTTATTTGACGTTGTTGTTGTTGTTGTTTATTTGACGTTGTTGTTGTTGTTTATTTGACGTTGTTGTTTATTTGACGTTGTTGTTGTTGTTTATTTGATGTTTTTGTTGTTATTTGAAGTTGTTGTTGTTGTATTTGTTGTTGTTGTTGTTGTTGTTTATTTGATGTTGTTGTTGTTGTTTATTTGACATTGCCGTTGTTGTTGTTGTTTGACGTTGTTGTTGTTGTTGTTTATTTGACGTTATTGTTGTTGTTGTTTATTTGACGTTGTTGTTGTTGTTGTTATATTTGTTATTGTTGTTATTGTTGTTGCTTATTTGACGTTGTTGTTATTGTTGTTGTTTATTTGACGTTGTTGTTGTTGTTATTCATTTGATGTTGTTGTTGTTGTTGTTTATTTGACGTTGTTGTTGTTGTTGTTCTTTATTTGACGTTGTTGTTGTTGTTTTTATTGTTTATTTGATGTTTTTGTTGTTATTTATTTGACGTTGTTGTTGTTGTTTATTTGACGTTGTTGTTAACGTTGTTGTTGTTGGTGTTTATTTGACGTTGTTGTTGTTGTTGTTTATTTGACGTTGTTGTTGTTGGTGACGTTGTTATTGTTGTTGTTTATTTGATGTTGTTATTGTTGTTGTTGACATAGTTGTTGTTGTTTATTTGACGTTGTTGTTGTTGTTGTTGCCGTTGTTGTTTATTTGACGTTGTTGTTGTTGTTGTTTATTTGATGTTGTTGTTGTTGTTGTTGACGTTGTTGTTGTTGTTGTTTATTGGACGTTGTTGTTGTTGTTTATTTGACATTATTATTGTTGTTGACGGTGATGTTGTTGTTGTTGTTTATTTGACATTGTTGTTGTTGTTATTTATTTGACGTTGTTGTTGTTGTTGTTGTTAATTTGACGTTGTTGTTGTTGTTGTTTATTTGACATTGTTGTTGTTGTTGTTGTTTATTTGACGTTGTTGTTGTTGTTATTTATTTGACGTTGTTGTTGTTGTTATTGTTTATTTGGCGTTGTTGTTGTTGTTGTTTATTTGACGTTGTTATTGTTGTTTATTTGACGTTGTTTTTGTTATTTGACGTTGTTGTTGTTATTGTATTAGTTGTTGTTGTTGTTGCTTATTTGACGTTGTTGTTATTGTTTCTATTTATTTGACGTTGTTGTTGTTGTTGTTTATTTGACGTTGTTGTTGTTGTTGTTTATTTGACGTTGTTGTTGTTGTATTTGGTATTGTTGTTATTGTTGTTGCTTATTTGACGTTGTTGTTATTGTTGTTGTTTATTTGACTTTGTTGTTGTTGTTATTCATTTGACGTTGTTGTTGTTGTTGTTTATTTGACGTTGTTGTTGTTGTTCTTCATTTGACGTTGTTGTTGTCGTTGTTTTTGTTGTTTATTTGACGTTGTTGTTGTTATTTATTTGACGTTGTTGTTGTTGTTTATTTGACGTTGTTGTTGTTGTTTATTTGACGTTGTCGTTGTTGTTGTTGTTTATTTGACGTTGTTGTTGTTGTTTATTTGACGTTGTTGTTGTTGTTGACGTTGTTGTTGTTATTGTTTATTTGATGTTGTTGTTGTTGTTGTTGACATAGTTTTTGTTGTTTATTTGACGTTGTTGTTGTTGTTATTGTTGTTGATGTTGTTGTTTATTTAACGTTGTTATTGTTGTTTATTTGACGTTGTTATTGTTGTTTATTTGACGTTGTTGTTGTTTTTGTTAACGTTGTTGTTGTTGTTGTTTATTGGACGTTGTTGTTGTTGTTGTTTATTTGACATTGTTGTTGTTGTTGACGGTGTTGTTATTGTTGTTGTTTATTTGACATTGTTGTTGTTATTGTTATTTATTTGACGTTGTTGTTGTTGTTTATTTGACGTTGTTGTTGTTGTTTATTTGACGTTGTTGTTGTTGTTTATTTGACGTTGTTGTTTATTTGACGTTGTTGTTGTTGTTGTTTATTTGATGTTTTTGTTGTTATTTGAAGTTGTTGTTGTATTTGTTGTTGTTGTTGTTGTTGTTGTTTATTTGACGTTGTTGTTGTTGTTGTTTATTTGACATTGTTGTTGTTGTTGTTGTTGACGTTGTTGTTGTAGTTGTTTATTTGACGTTGTTGTTGTTGTTTATTTGATGTTATTTTAGTTGTTGTTGTTTATTTGACGTTGTTGTTGTTTTTTATTTGACGTTGTTGTTGTTGACATTGTTGTTGTTGTTGGTTATTTGATGTTGTTGTTGTTGTTTTTTATTTGACGTTGTTGTTGACATTGTTGTTGTTGTTGTTTATTTGACGTTGTTGTTGTTGTTGTTGTTTATTTGACGTAGTTGTTGTTATTGACGTTGTTGTTGTTGTTTATTTGACATTTTCGTTGTTGTTGATGTTGTTGTTGTTGTTTTTTATTTGACGTTGTTGTTGTTGTTTATTTGACGTTGTTGTTGTTGTTATTGTTGTTGTTGTTGTTAATTTGACGTTGTTGTTGTTGTTGTTTATTTGACGTTGTTGTTGTTGTTGTTTATTTGACGTTGTTGTTGTTGTTGTTTATTTGATGTTGTTGTTGTTGTTATTTATTTGATGTTGTTGTTGTTGTTATTGTTTATTTGACGTTGTTGTTGTTGTAGTTTATTTGACGTTGTTATTGTTGTTTAATGGACGTTGTTATTGTTGTTTATTTGACGTTGTTATTGTTATTTTACGTTGTTGTTGTTGTTATATGTGTTGTTGTTGTTGTTGTTGTTGCTTATTTGACGTTGTTGTTATTGTTGCTATTTATTTGACGTTGTTATTGTTGTTGTTTATTTGACGTTGTTGTTGTTGTTGTTTATTTGACGTTATTATTGTTGTTGTTTATTTGACGTTGTTGTTGTTGTTGTTATATTTGTTATTGTTGTTATTGTTGTTGCTTATTTGACGTTGTTGTTATTGTTGTTGTTTATTTGACGTTGTTGTTGTTGTTATTCATTTGATGTTGTTGTTGTTGTTGTTTATTTGACGTTGTTGTTGTTGTTGTTGTTCTTTATTTGACGTTGTTGTTGTTGTTGTTTTTATTGTTTATTTGACGTTTTTGTTGTTATTTATTTGATGTTGTTGTTGTTGTTGTTTATTTGACGTTGTTGTTAATGTTTTTGTTGTTGGTGTTTATTTGACGTTGTTGTTGTTGTTGTTGTTTATTTGACGTTGTTGTTGTTGTTGACGTTGTTATTGTTGTTGTTTATTTGATGTTGTTATTGTTGTTGTTGACATAGTTGTTGTAGTTTATTTGACGTTGTTGTTGTTGTTGTTGCCGTTGTTGTTTATTTGACGTTGTTGTTGTTGTTGTTGTTTATTTGATGTTGTTGTTGTTGTTGTTGTTATTGACGTTGTTGTTGTTGTTGTTTATTGGACGTTGTTGTTGTTGTTTATTTGACATTGTTATTGTTGTTGACGGTGTTGTTGTTGTTGTTTATTTGACATTGTTGTTGTTGTTATTTATTTGATGTTGTTGTTGTTGTTGTTAATTTGACGTTGTTGTTGTTGTTGTTGTTTATTTGACATTGTTGTTGTTGTTGTTTATTTGACGTTGTTGTTGTTGTTATTTATTTGACGTTGTTGTTATTGTTATTGTTTATTTGGCGTTGTTGTTGTTGTTGTTTATTTGACGTTGTTATTGTTGTTTATTTGACGTTGTTTTTGTTATTTGACGTTGTTGTTGTTGTTGTTGTTGTTGTTGTATTAGTAGTTGTTGTTGTTGCTTATTTGACGTTGTTGTTATTGTTGCTATTTATTTGACGTTGTTGTTGTTGTTGTTTATTTGACGTTGTTGTTGTTGTTGTTTATTTGACGTTGTTGTTGTTGTATTTGGTATTGTTGTTATTGTTGTTGCTTATTTGACGTTGTTGTTATTGTTGTTGTTTTTTTGACGTTGTTTTTGTTATTTGACGTTGTTGTTGTTGTTATTGTATTAGTTGTTGTTGTTGTTGTTGCTTATTTGACGTTGTTGTTATTGTTTCTATTTATTTGACGTTGTTGTTGTTGTTGTTTATTTGACGTTGTTGTTGTTGTTGTTTATTTGACGTTGTTGTTGTTGTATTTGGTATTGTTGTTATTGTTGTTGCTTATTTGACGTTGTTGTTATTGTTGTTGTTTATTTGACTTTGTTGTTGTTGTTATTCATTTGACATTGTTGTTGTTGTTGTTTATTTGACGTTGTTGTTGTTGTTCTTCATTTGACGTTGTTGTTGTCGTTGTTTTTGTTATTTATTTGACGTTGTTGTTGTTATTTATTTGACGTTGTTGTTGTTGTTTATTTGACGTTGTTGTTGTTGTTTATTTGACGTTGTCGTTGTTGTTGTTGTTTATTTGACGTTGTTGTTGTTGTTTATTTGACGTTGTTGTTGTTGTTGACGTTGTTGTTGTTATTGTTTATTTGATGTTGTTGTTGTTGTTGTTGACATAGTTGTTGTTGTTTATTTGACGTTGTTGTTGTTGTTATTGTTGTTGATGTTGTTGTTTATTTAACGTTGTTATTGTTGTTTATTTGACGTTGTTATTGTTGTTTATTTGACGTTGTTGTTGTTTTTGTTGACGTTGTTGTTGTTGTTGTTTATTGGACGTTGTTGATGTTGTTGTTTATTTGACATTGTTGTTGTTGTTGACGGTGTTGTTATTGTTGTTGTTTATTTGACATTGTTGTTGTTGTTGTTATTTATTTGACGTTGTTGTTGTTGTTTATTTGATGTTATTGTTGTTGTTTATTTGACGTTGTTGTTGTTGTTGTTTATTTGACGTTTTTGTTGTTATTTGAAGTTGTTGTTGTATTTGTTGTTGTTGTTGTTGTTTATTTGATGTTGTTGTTGTTGTTTATTTGACATTGCTGTTGTTGTTGTTGTTGACGTTGTTGTTGTAGTTGTTTATTTGACGTTGTTGTGGTTGTTGTTTATTTGATGTTATTTTAGTTGTTGTTGTTTATTTGACGTTGTTGTTGTTTTTTATTTGACGTTGTTGTTGTTGACATTGTTGTTGTTGTTGGTTATTTGATGTTGTTGTTGTTGTTTTTTATTTGACGTTGTTGTTGACATTGTTGTTGTCGTTGTTTATTTGACGTTGTTGTTGTTGTTGTTTATTTGACGTAGTTGTTGTTATTGACGTTGTTGTTGTTGTTTATTTGACATTTTCGTTGTTGTTGATGTTGTTGTTGTTGTTTTTTATTTGACGTTGTTGTTGTTGTTTATTTGACGTTGTTGTTGTTGTTATTGTTGTTGTTGTTGTTAATTTGACGTTGTTGTTGTTGTTGTTTATTTGACGTTGTTGTTGTTGTTTATTTGACGTTGTTGTTGTTGTTGTTTATTTGATGTTGTTGTTGTTGTTATTTATTTGATGTTGTTGTTGTTGTTATTGTTTATTTGACGTTGTTGTTGTTGTAGTTTATTTGACGTTGTTATTGTTGTTTAATGGACGTTGTTATTGTTGTTTATTTGACGTTGTTATTGTTATTTTACGTTGTTGTTGTTGTTATATGTGTTGTTGTTGTTGTTGTTGTTGCTTATTTGACGTTGTTGTTATTGTTGCTATTTATTTGACGTTGTTATTGTTGTTGTTTATTTGACGTTGTTGTTGTTGTTGTTTATTTGACGTTATTATTGTTGTTGTTTATTTGACGTTGTTGTTGTTGTTGTTATATTTGTTATTGTTGTTATTGTTGTTGCTTATTTGACGTTGTTGTTATTGTTGTTGTTTATTTGACGTTGTTGTTGTTGTTATTCATTTGATGTTGTTGTTGTTGTTGTTTATTTGACGTTGTTGTTGTTGTTGTTGTTCTTTATTTGACGTTGTTGTTGTTGTTGTTTTTATTGTTTATTTGACGTTTTTGTTGTTATTTATTTGATGTTGTTGTTGTTGTTGTTTATTTGACGTTGTTGTTAATGTTTTTGTTGTTGGTGTTTATTTGACGTTGTTGTTGTTGTTGTTGTTTATTTGACGTTGTTGTTGTTGTTGACGTTGTTATTGTTGTTGTTTATTTGATGTTGTTATTGTTGTTGTTGACATAGTTGTTGTAGTTTATTTGACGTTGTTGTTGTTGTTGTTGCCGTTGTTGTTTATTTGACGTTGTTGTTGTTGTTGTTTATTTGATGTTGTTGTTGTTGTTGTTATTGACGTTGTTGTTGTTGTTGTTTATTGGACGTTGTTGTTGTTGTTTATTTGACATTGTTATTGTTGTTGACGGTGTTGTTGTTGTTGTTTATTTGACATTGTTGTTGTTGTTATTTATTTGATGTTGTTGTTGTTGTTGTTAATTTGACGTTGTTGTTGTTGTTGTTGTTTATTTGACATTGTTGTTGTTGTTGTTTATTTGACGTTGTTGTTGTTGTTATTTATTTGACGTTGTTGTTATTGTTATTGTTTATTTGGCGTTGTTGTTGTTGTTGTTTATTTGACGTTGTTATTGTTGTTTATTTGACGTTGTTTTTGTTATTTGACGTTGTTGTTGTTGTTGTTGTTGTATTAGTTGTTGTTGTTGTTGCTTATTTGACGTTGTTGTTATTGTTGCTATTTATTTGACGTTGTTGTTGTTGTTGTTTATTTGACGTTGTTGTTGTTGTTGTTTATTTGACGTTGTTGTTGTTGTATTTGGTATTGTTGTTATTGTTGTTGCTTATTTGACGTTGTTGTTATTGTTGTTGTTTTTTTGACGTTGTTTTTGTTATTTGACGTTGTTGTTGTTGTTATTGTATTAGTTGTTGTTGTTGTTGTTGTTGCTTATTTGACGTTGTTGTTATTGTTTCTATTTATTTGACGTTGTTGTTGTTGTTGTTTATTTGACGTTGTTGTTGTTGTTGTTTATTTGACGTTGTTGTTGTTGTATTTGGTATTGTTGTTATTGTTGTTGCTTATTTAACGTTGTTGTTATTGTTGTTGTTTATTTGACTTTGTTGTTGTTGTTATTCATTTGACATTGTTATTGTTGTTGTTTATTTGACGTTGTTGTTGTTGTTCTTCATTTGACGTTGTTGTTGTCGTTGTTTTTGTTGTTTATTTGACGTTGTTGTTGTTATTTATTTGACGTTGTTGTTGTTGTTTATTTAACGTTGTTGTTGTTGTTTATTTGACGTTGTCGTTGTTGTTGTTGTTTATTTGACGTTGTTGTTGTTGTTTATTTGACGTTGTTGTTGTTGTTGACGTTGTTGTTGTTATTGTTTATTTGATGTTGTTGTTGTTGTTGTTGACATAGTTGTTGTTGTTTATTTGACGTTGTTGTTGTTGTTATTGTTGTTGATGTTGTTGTTTATTTAACGTTGTTATTGTTGTTTATTTGACGTTGTTATTGTTGTTTATTTGACGTTGTTGTTGTTTTTGTTGACGTTGTTGTTGTTGTTGTTTATTGGACGTTGTTGTTGTTGTTGTTTATTTGACATTGTTGTTGTTGTTGACGGTGTTGTTATTGTTGTTGTTTATTTGACATTGTTGTTGTTGTTGACGGTGTTGTTATTGTTGTTGTTTATTTGACATTGTTGTTGTTGTTGTTATTTATTTGACGTTGTTGTTGTTGTTTATTTGATGTTATTGTTGTTGTTTATTTGACGTTGTTGTTGTTGTTGTTTATTTGACGTTTTTGTTGTTATTTGAAGTTGTTGTTGTATTTGTTGTTGTTGTTGTTGTTTATTTGATGTTGTTGTTGTTGTTTATTTGACATTGCTGTTGTTGTTGTTGTTGACGTTGTTGTTGTAGTTGTTTATTTGACGTTGTTGTGGTTGTTGTTTATTTGATGTTATTTTAGTTGTTGTTGTTTATTTGACGTTGTTGTTGTTTTTTATTTGACGTTGTTGTTGTTGACATTGTTGTTGTTGTTGGTTATTTGATGTTGTTGTTGTTGTTTTTTATTTGACGTTGTTGTTTATTTGACGTTGTTGTTGTTGTTGTTTATTTGACGTAGTTGTTGTTATTGACGTTGTTGTTGTTGTTTATTTGACATTTTTGTTGTTGTTGATGTTGTTGTTGTTGTTGTTGTTTATTTGACGTTGTTGTTGTTGTTGTTGTTTATTTGACGTTGTTGTTGTTGTTGTTTATTTGATGTTGTTGTTGTTGTTATTTATTTGATGTTGTTGTTGTTGTTATTGTTTATTTGACGTTGTTGTTGTTGTAGTTTATTTGACGTTGTTATTGTTGTTTAATGGACGTTGTTATTGTTGTTTATTTGACGTTGTTATTGTTATTTTACGTTGTTGTTGTTGTTATATGTGTTGTTGTTGTTGTTGTTGCTTATTTGACGTTGTTGTTATTGTTGCTATTTATTTGACGTTGTTAATGTTGTTGTTTATTTGACGTTGTTGTTGATGTTGTTGTTTATTTGACGTTATTATTGTTGTTGTTTATTTGACGTTGTTGTTGTTGTTGTTATATTTGTTATTGTTGTTATTGTTGTTGCTTATTTGACGTTGTTGTTATTGTTGTTTTTTATTTGACGTTGTTGTTGTTGTTATTCATTTGATGTTGTTGTTGTTGTTGTTTATTTGACGTTGTTGTTGTTGTTGTTGTTGTTCTTTATTTGACGTTGTTGTTGTTGTTGTTTTTATTGTTTATTTGACGTTTTTGTTGTTATTTATTTGATGTTGTTGTTGTTGTTGTTTATTTGACGTTGTTGTTAATGTTTTTGTTGTTGGTGTTTATTTGACGTTGTTGTTGTTGTTGTTGTTGTTTATTTGACGTTGTTGTTGTTGTTGACGTTGTTATTGTTGTTGTTTATTTGATGTTGTTATTGTTGTTGTTGACATAGTTGTTGTTGTTTATTTGACGTTGTTGTTGTTGTTGTTGCCGTTGTTGTTTATTTGACGTTGTTGTTGTTGTTGTTTATTTGATGTTGTTGTTGTTGTTATTGACGTTGTTGTTGTTGTTGTTGTTTATTGGACGTTGTTGTTGTTGTTTATTTGACATTGTTATTGTTGTTGACGGTGTTGTTGTTGTTGTTTATTTGACATTGTTGTTGTTGTTATTTATTTGATGTTGTTGTTGTTGTTGTTAATTTGACGTTGTTGTTGTTGTTGTTGTTGTTTATTTGACATTGTTGTTGTTGTTGTTTATTTGACGTTGTTGTTGTTGTTATTTATTTGACGTTGTTGTTGTTGTTATTGTTTATTTGGCGTTGTTGTTGTTGTAGTTTATTTGACGTTGTTATTGTTGTTTATTTGACGTTGTTTTTGTTATTTGACGTTGTTGTTGTTGTTGTTGCTTATTTGACGTTGTTGTTATTGTTGCTATTTATTTGACGTTGTTGTTGTTGTTGTTTATTTGACGTTGTTGTTGTTGTTGTTGTTGTTTATTTGACGTTGTTGTTGTTGTATTTGGTATTGTTGTTATTGTTGTTGCTTATTTGACGTTGTTGTTATTGTTGTTGTTTATTTGACTTTGTTGTTGTTGTTATTCATTTGACGTTGTTGTTGTTGTTTATTTGACGTTGTTGTTGTTGTTCTTCATTTGACGTTGTTGTTGTCGTTGTTTTTGTTGTTTATTTGACGTTGTTGTTGTTATTTATTTGACGTTGTTGTTGTTGTTTATTTGACGTTGTTGTTGTTGTTGTTTATTTGACGTTGTCGTTGTTGTTGTTGTTTATTTGACGTTGTTGTTGTTGTTGACGTTGTTGTTGTTATTGACGTTGTTGTTGTTGTTGACGTTGTTGTTGTTGTTATTGTTGTTGATGTTGTTGTTTATTTGACGTTGTTGTTGTTGTTTATTTGACGTTGTTGTTGTTGTTGTTGACGTTGTTGTTGTTGTTGTTGTTGTTTATTGGACGTTGTTGTTGTTGTTGTTTATTTGACATTGTTGTTGTTGTTGACGGTGTTGTTATTGTTGTTGTTTATTTGACATTGTTGTTGTTGTTGTTATTTATTTCACGTTGTTGTTGTTGTTTATTTGACGTTGTTGTTGTTGCTTATTTGACGTTGTTGTTGTTATTTGAAGTTGTTGTTGTTGTATTTGTTGTTGTTGTTGTTGTTGTTTATTTGATGTTATTGTTGTTGTTTATTTGACGTTATTGTTGTTGTTTATTTGACATTGTTATTGTTGTTATTGTTGTTGTTGTTGTTTATTTGACGTTGTTGTTGACGTTGTTGTTCTTGTTGTTTATTTGACGTTATTATTGTTGTTGTTGTTGTTTATTTGACGTTGTTAATGTTGTTGACATAGTTGTTGTTGTTTTTGTTGATTATTTGACGTTGTTATTGTTGTTCTTGTTTTTGTTGTTGTTATTGTTGGTGTTGTTGTTGTTTATTTGACATTGTTGTTGTTGTTGTTGTTGTTGTTGTTTATTTGACGTTGTTGTTGTTGTTGTTTATTTGACGTTGTTGTTGTTGTTGTTGTTGTTTATTTGACATTGTTGTTGTTGTTGTTGTTAACGTTGTTGTTGTAGTTGTTTATTTGACGTTGTTGTTGTTGTTGTTTATTTGATGTTGTTTTAGTTGTTGTTGTTTATTTGACGTTGTTGTTGTTTTTTATTTGACGTTGTTGTTGTTGACATTGTTGTTGTTGTTGTTTATTTGACGTTCTTGTTATTGTTTTTTATTTGACGTTGTTGTTGTTGACATTGGTGTTGTTGTTGTTGTTTATTTAACGTAGTTGTTGTTATTGACGTTGTTGTTATTGTTGTTGTTGTTGTTGTTTATTTGACGTTTTTGTTGTTGTTGATGTTGTTGTTATTGTTGTTGCTTATTTGACGTTGTTGTTGTTGTTTATTTGACGTTGTTGTTGTTGTTTATTTGACGTTGTTGTTTATTTGACGTTGTTGTTGTTGTTTATTTGATGTTTTTGTTGTTATTTGAAGTTGTTGTTGTTGTATTTGTTGTTGTTGTTGTTGTTGTTTATTTGATGTTGTTGTTGTTGTTTATTTGACATTGCCGTTGTTGTTGTTGTTTGACGTTGTTGTTGTTGTTGTTTATTTGACGTTATTGTTGTTGTTGTTTATTTGACGTTGTTGTTGTTGTTGTTATATTTGTTATTGTTGTTATTGTTGTTGCTTATTTGACGTTGTTGTTATTGTTGTTGTTTATTTGACGTTGTTGTTGTTGTTATTCATTTAATGTTGTTGTTGTTGTTGTTTATTTGACGTTGTTGTTGTTGTTGTTGTTCTTTATTTGACGTTGTTGTTGTTGTTGTTGTTTTTATTGTTTATTTGACGTTTTTGTTGTTATTTATTTCACGTTGTTGTTGTTGTTTATTTGACGTTGTTGTTAACGTTGTTGTTGTTGGTGTTTATTTGACGTTGTTGTTGTTGTTGTTGTTGTTGTTTATTTGACGTTGTTGTTGTTGGTGACGTTGTTATTGTTGTTGTTTATTTGATGTTGTTATTGTTGTTGTTGACATAGTTGTTGTTGTTTATTTGACGTTGTTGTTGTTGTTGTTGTTGTTGTTGTCGTTGTTGTTTATTTGACGTTGTTGTTGTTGTTGTTGTTTATTTGATGTTGTTGTTGTTGTTGTTGACGTTGTTGTTGTTGTTGTTGTTGTTGTTGTTTATTGGACGTTGTTGTTGTTGTTTATTTGACATTGTTATTGTTGTTGACGGTGTTGTTGTTGTTGTTGTTTATTTGACATTGCTGTTGTTGTTATTTATTTGACGTTGTTGTTGTTGTTGTTAATTTGACGTTGTTGTTGTTGTTGTTTATTTGACATTGTTGTTGTTGTTGTTTATTTGACGTTGTTGTTGTTGTTATTTATTTGACGTTGCTGTTGTTGTTGTTGTTGTTTATTTGGCGTTGTTGTTGTTGTTGTTTATTTGACGTTGTTATTGTTGTTTATTTGACGTTGTTTTTGTTATTTGACGTTGTTGTTGTTGTTGTTGTATTAGTTGTTGTTGTTGTTGCTTATTTGACGTTGTTGTTATTGTTGCTATTTATTTGACGTTGTTGTTGTTGTTGTTTATTTGACGTTGTTGTTGTTGTTGTTTATTTGACGTTGTTGTTGTTGTATTTGGTATTGTTGTTATTGTTGTTGCTTATTTGACGTTGTTGTTATTGTTGTTGTTTATTTGACTTTGTTGTTGTTGTTATTCATTTGACGTTGTTGTTGTTGTTGTTTATTTGACGTTGTTGTTGTTGTTCTTCATTTGACGTTGTTGTTGTCGTTGTTTTTGTTGTTTATTTGACGTTGTTGTTGTTATTTATTTGACGTTGTTTTTGTTGTTTATTTGACGTTGCTGTTGTTGTTTATTTGACGTTGTCGTTGTTGTTGTTGTTTATTTGACATTTTTGTTGTTGTTGTTGTTGTTTTTTATTTGACGTTGTTGTTGTTGTTTATTTGACGTTGTTGTTGTTGTTATTGTTGTTGTTGTTGTTAATTTGACGTTGTTGTTGTTGTTGTTTATTTGACGTTGTTGTTGTTGTTGTTTATTTGACGTTGTTGTTGTTGTTGTTTATTTGATGTTGTTGTTGTTGTTATTTATTTGATGTTGTTGTTGTTGTTATTGTTTATTTGACGTTGTTGTTGTTGTAGTTTATTTGACGTTGTTATTGTTGTTTATTGGACGTTGTTATTGTTGTTTATATGACGTTGTTATTGTTATTTTACGTTGTTGTTGTTGTTATATGTGTTGTTGTTGTTGTTGCTTATTTGACGTTGTTGTTATTGTTGCTATTTATTTGACGTTGTTATTGTTGTTGTTTATTTGACGTTGTTGTTGTTGTTGTTTATTTGACGTTATTATTGTTGTTGTTTATTTGACATTGTTGTTGTTGTTGTTATATTTGTTATTGTTGTTATTGTTGTTGCTTATTTGACGTTGTTGTTATTGTTGTTGTTTATTTGACGTTGTTGTTGTTGTTATTCATTTGATGTTGTTGTTGTTGTTTATTTGACGTTGTTGTTGTTGTTGTTGTTGTTCTTTATTTGACGTTGTTGTTGTTGTTTTTATTGTTTATTTGACGTTTTTGTTGTTATTTATTTGACGATGTTGTTGTTGTTTATTTGACGTTGTTGTTAATGTTTTTGTTGTTGGTGTTTATTTGACGTTGTTGTTGTTTATTTGACGTTCTTGTTGTTGTTGACGTTGTTATTGTTGTTGTTTATTTGATGTTGTTATTGTTGTTGTTGACATAGTTGTTGTTGTTTATTTGACGTTGTTGTTGTTGTTGCCGTTGTTGTTTATTTGACGTTGTTGTTGTTGTTGTTTATTTGATGTTGTTGTTGTTGTTGACGTTGTTGTTGTTGTTGTTGTTTATTGGACGTTGTTGTTGTTGTTTATTTGACATTGTTATTGTTGTTGACGGTGTTGTTGTTGTTGTTTATTTGACATTGTTGTTGTTGTTATTTATTTGACGTTGTTGTTGTTGTTGTTGTTAATTTGACGTTGTTGTTGTTGTTGTTTATTTGACATTGTTGTTGTTGTTGTTTATTTGACGTTGTTGTTCTTGTTATTTATTTGACGTTGTTGTTGTTGTTATTGTTTATTTGGCGTTGTTGTTGTTGTTGTTTATTTGACGTTGTTATTGTTGTTTATTTGACGTTGTTTTTGTTATTTGACGTTGTTGTTGTTGTTGTTGTTGTTGTATTAGTTGTTGTTGTTGTTGCTTATTTGACGTTGTTGTTATTGTTGCTATTTATTTGACGTTGTTGTTGTTGTTGTTGTTGTTTATTTGACGTTGTTGTTGTTGTTGTTGTTTATTTGACGTTGTTGTTGTTGTATTTGGTATTGTTGTTATTGTTGTTGCTTATTTGACGTTGTTGTTGTTTATTTGACTTTGTTGTTGTTGTTATTCATTTGACGTTGTTGTTGTTGTTTATTTGACGTTGTTGTTGTTGTTCTTCATTTGACGTTGTTGTTGTCGTTGTTTTTGTTCATTATTTGACGTTGTTGTTGTTATTTATTTGACGTTGTTGTTGTTGTTGTTTATTTGACGTTGTTGTTGTTGTTGTTTATTTGACGTTGTCGTTGTTGTTGTTGTTTATTTGACGTTGTTGTTGTAGACGTTGTTGTTGTTATTGGCGTTGTTGTTGTTGTTGACGTTGTTGTTGTTGTTATTGTTGTTGATGTTGTTGTTTATTTGACGTTGTTGTTGTTGTTTATTTGACGTTGTTGTTGTTGTTGTTGTTGACGTTGTTGTTGTTGTTGTTTATTGGACGTTGTTGTTGTTGTTGTTTATTTGACGTTGTTGTTGTTGTTTATTTGACGTTGTTGTTGCTTATTTGACGTTGTTGTTTATTTGACGTTGTTGTTGTTGTTGTTGCCGTTGTTGTTTATTTGACGTTGTTGTTGTTGTTGTTTATTTGATGTTGTTGTTGTTGTTATTGACGTTGTTGTTGTTGTTGTTGTTTATTGGACGTTGTTGTTGTTGTTTATTTGACATTGTTATTGTTGTTGACGGTGTTGTTGTTGTTGTTTATTTGACATTGTTGTTGTTGTTATTTATTTGATGTTGTTGTTGTTGTTGTTAATTTGACGTTGTTGTTGTTGTTGTTGTTGTTTATTTGACATTGTTGTTGTTGTTGTTTATTTGACGTTGTTGTTGTTGTTATTTATTTGACGTTGTTGTTGTTGTTATTGTTTATTTGGCGTTGTTGTTGTTGTAGTTTATTTGACGTTGTTATTGTTGTTTATTTGACGTTGTTTTTGTTATTTGACGTTGTTGTTGTTGTTGTTGCTTATTTGACGTTGTTGTTATTGTTGCTATTTATTTGACGTTGTTGTTGTTGTTGTTTATTTGACGTTGTTGTTGTTGTTGTTGTTGTTTATTTGACGTTGTTGTTGTTGTATTTGGTATTGTTGTTATTGTTGTTGCTTATTTGACGTTGTTGTTATTGTTGTTGTTTATTTGACTTTGTTGTTGTTGTTATTCATTTGACGTTGTTGTTGTTGTTTATTTGACGTTGTTGTTGTTGTTCTTCATTTGACGTTGTTGTTGTCGTTGTTTTTGTTGTTTATTTGACGTTGTTGTTGTTATTTATTTGACGTTGTTGTTGTTGTTTATTTGACGTTGTTGTTGTTGTTGTTTATTTGACGTTGTCGTTGTTGTTGTTGTTTATTTGACGTTGTTGTTGTTGTTGACGTTGTTGTTGTTATTGACGTTGTTGTTGTTGTTGACGTTGTTGTTGTTGTTATTGTTGTTGATGTTGTTGTTTATTTGACGTTGTTGTTGTTGTTTATTTGACGTTGTTGTTGTTGTTGTTGACGTTGTTGTTGTTGTTGTTGTTGTTTATTGGACGTTGTTGTTGTTGTTGTTTATTTGACATTGTTGTTGTTGTTGACGGTGTTGTTATTGTTGTTGTTTATTTGACATTGTTGTTGTTGTTGTTATTTATTTCACGTTGTTGTTGTTGTTTATTTGACGTTGTTGTTGTTGCTTATTTGACGTTGTTGTTGTTATTTGAAGTTGTTGTTGTTGTATTTGTTGTTGTTGTTGTTGTTGTTGTTTATTTGATGTTATTGTTGTTGTTTATTTGACGTTATTGTTGTTGTTTATTTGACATTGTTATTGTTGTTATTGTTGTTGTTGTTGTTTATTTGACGTTGTTGTTGACGTTGTTGTTCTTGTTGTTTATTTGACGTTATTATTGTTGTTGTTTTTGTTTATTTGACGTTGTTAATGTTGTTGACATAGTTGTTGTTGTTTTTGTTGATTATTTGACGTTGTTATTGTTGTTCTTGTTTTTGTTGTTGTTATTGTTGGTGTTGTTGTTGTTTATTTGACATTGTTGTTGTTGTTGTTGTTGTTGTTGTTTATTTGACGTTGTTGTTGTTGTTGTTTATTTGACGTTGTTGTTGTTGTTTATTTGACGTTGTTGTTGTTGTTGTTGTTGTTTATTTGACATTGTTGTTGTTGTTGTTGTTAACGTTGTTGTTGTAGTTGTTTATTTGACGTTGTTGTTGTTGTTGTTTATTTGATGTTGTTTTAGTTGTTGTTGTTTATTTGACGTTGTTGTTGTTTTTTATTTGACGTTGTTGTTGTTGACATTGTTGTTGTTGTTGTTTATTTGACGTTCTTGTTATTGTTTTTTATTTGACGTTGTTGTTGTTGACATTGGTGTTGTTGTTGTTGTTTATTTAACGTAGTTGTTGTTATTGACGTTGTTGTTATTGTTGTTGTTGTTGTTGTTTATTTGACGTTTTTGTTGTTGTTGATGTTGTTGTTATTGTTGTTGCTTATTTGACGTTGTTGTTGTTGTTTATTTGACGTTGTTGTTGTTGTTTATTTGACGTTGTTGTTTATTTGACGTTGTTGTTGTTGTTTATTTGATGTTTTTGTTGTTATTTGAAGTTGTTGTTGTTGTATTTGTTGTTGTTGTTGTTGTTGTTTATTTGATGTTGTTGTTGTTGTTTATTTGACATTGCCGTTGTTGTTGTTGTTTGACGTTGTTGTTGTTGTTGTTTATTTGACGTTATTGTTGTTGTTGTTTATTTGACGTTGTTGTTGTTGTTGTTATATTTGTTATTGTTGTTATTGTTGTTGCTTATTTGACGTTGTTGTTATTGTTGTTGTTTATTTGACGTTGTTGTTGTTGTTATTCATTTAATGTTGTTGTTGTTGTTGTTTATTTGACGTTGTTGTTGTTGTTGTTGTTCTTTATTTGACGTTGTTGTTGTTGTTGTTGTTTTTATTGTTTATTTGACGTTTTTGTTGTTATTTATTTGACGTTGTTGTTGTTGTTTATTTGACGTTGTTGTTAACGTTGTTGTTGTTGGTGTTTATTTGACGTTGTTGTTGTTGTTGTTGTTGTTGTTTATTTGACGTTGTTGTTGTTGGTGACGTTGTTATTGTTGTTGTTTATTTGATGTTGTTATTGTTGTTGTTGACATAGTTGTTGTTGTTTATTTGACGTTGTTGTTGTTGTTGTTGTTGTTGTCGTTGTTGTTTATTTGACGTTGTTGTTGTTGTTGTTTATTTGATGTTGTTGTTGTTGTTGACGTTGTTGTTGTTGTTGTTGTTGTTGTTTATTGGACGTTGTTGTTGTTGTTTATTTGACATTGTTATTGTTGTTGACGGTGTTGTTGTTGTTGTTGTTTATTTGACATTGCTGTTGTTGTTATTTATTTGACGTTGTTGTTGTTGTTGTTAATTTGACGTTGTTGTTGTTGTTGTTTATTTGACATTGTTGTTGTTGTTGTTTATTTGACGTTGTTGTTGTTGTTATTTATTTGACGTTGTTGTTGTTGTTGTTGTTGTTTATTTGGCGTTGTTGTTGTTGTTGTTTATTTGACGTTGTTATTGTTGTTTATTTGACGTTGTTTTTGTTATTTGACGTTGTTGTTGTTGTTGTTGTATTAGTTGTTGTTGTTGTTGCTTATTTGACGTTGTTGTTATTGTTGCTATTTATTTGACGTTGTTGTTGTTGTTGTTTATTTGACGTTGTTGTTGTTGTTGTTTATTTGACGTTGTTGTTGTTGTATTTGGTATTGTTGTTATTGTTGTTGCTTATTTGACGTTGTTGTTATTGTTGTTGTTTATTTGACTTTGTTGTTGTTGTTATTCATTTGACGTTGTTGTTGTTGTTGTTTATTTGACGTTGTTGTTGTTGTTCTTCATTTGACGTTGTTGTTGTCGTTGTTTTTGTTGTTTATTTGACGTTGTTGTTGTTATTTATTTGACGTTGTTTTTGTTGTTTATTTGACGTTGCTGTTGTTGTTTATTTGACGTTGTCGTTGTTGTTGTTGTTTATTTGACATTTTTGTTGTTGTTGTTGTTGTTTTTTATTTGACGTTGTTGTTGTTGTTTATTTGACGTTGTTGTTGTTGTTATTGTTGTTGTTGTTGTTAATTTGACGTTGTTGTTGTTGTTGTTTATTTGACGTTGTTGTTGTTGTTGTTTATTTGACGTTGTTGTTGTTGTTGTTTATTTGATGTTGTTGTTGTTGTTATTTATTTGATGTTGTTGTTGTTGTTATTGTTTATTTGACGTTGTTGTTGTTGTAGTTTATTTGACGTTGTTATTGTTGTTTATTGGACGTTGTTATTGTTGTTTATATGACGTTGTTATTGTTATTTTACGTTGTTGTTGTTGTTATATGTGTTGTTGTTGTTGTTGCTTATTTGACGTTGTTGTTATTGTTGCTATTTATTTGACGTTGTTATTGTTGTTGTTTATTTGACGTTGTTGTTGTTGTTGTTTATTTGACGTTATTATTGTTGTTGTTTATTTGACATTGTTGTTGTTGTTGTTATATTTGTTATTGTTGTTATTGTTGTTGCTTATTTGACGTTGTTGTTATTGTTGTTGTTTATTTGACGTTGTTGTTGTTGTTATTCATTTGATGTTGTTGTTGTTGTTTATTTGACGTTGTTGTTGTTGTTGTTGTTCTTTATTTGACGTTGTTGTTGTTGTTTTTATTGTTTATTTGACGTTTTTGTTGTTATTTATTTGACGATGTTGTTGTTGTTTATTTGACGTTGTTGTTAATGTTTTTGTTGTTGGTGTTTATTTGACGTTGTTGTTGTTTATTTGACGTTCTTGTTGTTGTTGACGTTGTTATTGTTGTTGTTTATTTGATGTTGTTATTGTTGTTGTTGACATAGTTGTTGTTGTTTATTTGACGTTGTTGTTGTTGTTGCCGTTGTTGTTTATTTGACGTTGTTGTTGTTGTTGTTTATTTGATGTTGTTGTTGTTGTTGACGTTGTTGTTGTTGTTGTTGTTTATTGGACGTTGTTGTTGTTGTTTATTTGACATTGTTATTGTTGTTGACGGTGTTGTTGTTGTTGTTTATTTGACATTGTTGTTGTTGTTATTTATTTGACGTTGTTGTTGTTGTTGTTGTTAATTTGACGTTGTTGTTGTTGTTGTTTATTTGACATTGTTGTTGTTGTTGTTTATTTGACGTTGTTGTTCTTGTTATTTATTTGACGTTGTTGTTGTTGTTATTGTTTATTTGGCGTTGTTGTTGTTGTTGTTTATTTGACGTTGTTATTGTTGTTTATTTGACGTTGTTTTTGTTATTTGACGTTGTTGTTGTTGTTGTTGTATTAGTTGTTGTTGTTGTTGCTTATTTGACGTTGTTGTTATTGTTGCTATTTATTTGACGTTGTTGTTGTTGTTGTTGTTTATTTGACGTTGTTGTTGTTGTTGTTGTTTATTTGACGTTGTTGTTGTATTTGGTATTGTTGTTATTGTTGTTGCTTATTTGACGTTGTTGTTGTTTATTTGACTTTGTTGTTGTTGTTATTCATTTGACGTTGTTGTTGTTGTTTATTTGACGTTGTTGTTGTTGTTCTTCATTTGACGTTGTTGTTGTCGTTGTTTTTGTTCATTATTTGACGTTGTTGTTGTTATTTATTTGACGTTGTTGTTGTTGTTGTTTATTTGACGTTGTTGTTGTTGTTGTTTATTTGACGTTGTCGTTGTTGTTGTTGTTTATTTGACGTTGTCGTTGTTGTTGTTGTTTATTTGACGTTGTTGTTGTAGACGTTGTTGTTGTTATTGGCGTTGTTGTTGTTGTTGACGTTG
>OX451735.1:1336727700-1336735200 GCA_948472305.1 Vicia faba | reverse complement strand
TTGTTGTTTATTTGACGTTGTTAATGTTGTTGACATAGTTGTTGTTGTTTTTGTTGATTATTTGACGTTGTTATTGTTGTTCTTGTTTTTGTTGTTGTTATTGTTGGTGTTGTTGTTGTTTATTTGACGTTGTTGTTGTTGTTGTTGTTATTGTTGTTGTTGTTGTTTATTTGACGTTGTTGTTGTTGTTTATTTGACGTTGTTGTTGTTGTTTATTTGACGTTGTTGTTGTTGTTTATTTGACGTTGTTGTTGTTGTTTATTTGACGTTGTTGTTGTTGTTTATTTGACGTTGTTGTTGTTGTTGTTGTTTATTTGACATTGTTGTTGTTGTTGTTGATAACGTTGTTGTTGTAGTTGTTTATTTGACGTTGTTGTTGTTGTTGTTTATTTGATGTTGTTTTAGTTGTTGTTGTTTATTTGACGTTGTTGTTGTTTTTTATTTGACGTTGTTGTTGTTGACATTGTTGTTGTTGTTGTTTATTTGACGTTCTTGTTGTTGTTTTTTATTTGACGTTGTTGTTGTTGACATTGTTGTTGTTGTTGTTGTTTATTTAACGTAGTTGTTGTTATTGACGTTGTTGTTATTGTTGTTGTTGTTGTTGTTGTTGTTTATTTGACGTTTTTGTTGTTGTTGATGTTGTTGTTATTGTTGTTGCTTATTTGACGTTGTTGTTATTGTTGTTGTTTATTTGACGTTGTTGTTGTTGTTATTCATTTGACGTTGTTGTTGTTGTTGTTTATTTGACGTTGTTGTTGTTGTTCTTCATTTGACGTTGTTGTTGTCGTTGTTTTTGTTATTTATTTGACGTTGTTGTTGTTATTTATTTGACGTTGTTGTTGTTGTTTATTTGACGTTGTTGTTGTTGTTGTTTATTTGACGTTGTCGTCGTTGTTGTTGTTTATTTGACGTTGTTGTTGTTGTTGACGTTGTTGTTGTTATTGTTTATTTGATGTTATTGTTGTTGTTGTTGACATAGTTATTGTTGTTTATTTGACGTTGTTGTTGTTGTTGTTATTGTTGTTGACGTTGTTGTTTATTTGACGTTGTTATTATTGTTTATTTGACGTTGTTATTGTTGTTGACGTTGTTGTTGTTGTTGTTTATTGGACGTTGTTGTTGTTGTTGTTTATTTGACATTGTTGTTGTTGTTGACGGTGTTGTTATTGTTGTTGTTTATTTGACATTGTTGTTGTTGTTGTTATTTATTTGACGTTGTTGTTGTTGTTTATTTGACGTTGTTGTTGTTGTTTATTTGACGTTGTTGTTTATTTGACGTTGTTGTTGTTGTTGTTTATTTGATGTTTTTGTTGTTATTTGAAGTTGTTGTTGTTGTATTTGTTGTTGTTGTTGTTGTTGTTTATTTGATGTTGTTGTTGTTGTTTATTTGACATTGTTGTTGTTGTTGTTGTTGTTGTTGACGTTGTTGTTGTAGTTGTTTATTTGACGTTGTTGTTGTTGTTGTTGTTTATTTGATGTTATTTTAGTTGTTGTTGTTTATTTGACGTTGTTGTTGTTTTTTATTTGACGTTGTTGTTGTTGACATTGTTGTTGTTGTTGTTTATTTGATGTTGTTGTTGTTATTTTTTATTTGACTTTGTTGTTGTTTATTTGACGTTGTTGTTGTTGTTGTTTATTTGACGTTGTTGTTGTTGTTTATTTGACGTTGTTGTTGTTGTTGTTGTTGTTTATTTGACGTTGTTGTTGTTGTTTATTTGACGTTGTTGTTGTTGTTGTTTATTTGACGTTGTTGTTGTTGTTTATTTGACATTGTTGCTGTTGTTGTTGTTATTGTTGTTGTTGTAGTTGTTTATTTGACGTTGTTGTTGTTGTTGTTTATTTGATGTTGTTTTAGTTGTTGTTGTTTATTTGACGTTGTTGTTGTTTTTTATTTGACATTGTTGTTGTTGTTGTTGTTGTTTATTTGACGTTGTTGTTGTTGTTGTATTTGTTATTGTTGTTATTGTTGTTGCTTATTTGACGTTGTTGTTATTGTTGTTGTTTATTTGACGTTGTTGTTGTTGTTGTTGTTGTTGTTGTTGTTGTTTATTTGACGTTGTTGTTGACGTTGTTGTTCTTGTTGTTTATTTGACGTTATTGTTGTTGTTGTTGTTTATTTGACGTTGTTAATGTTGTTGACATAGTTGTTGTTGTTTTTGTTGATTATTTGACGTTGTTATTGTTGTTCTTGTTTTTGTTGTTGTTATTGTTGGTGTTGTTGTTGTTGTTTATTTGACCTTTTTGTTGTTGTCGACGTTGTTGTTGTTTATTTGACCTTTTTGTTGTTGTTGATGTTGTTGTTGTTGTTGTTGTTTTTTATTCAACGTTGTTGTTGTTGTTGTTTATTTGACGTTGTTTATTTGACGTTGTTGTTGTTGTTGTTGTTGTTAATTTGACGTTGTTGTTGTTGTTTATTTGACGTTGTTGTTGTTGTTGTTGTTTATTTGACGTTGTTGTTATTGTTACTTATTTGACGTTGTTGTTGTTGTTGTTTATTTGACGTTGTTGTTTATTTGACATTGTTATTTATTTGACGTTGTTGTTGTTGTTATCTGAAGTTGTTGTTGTTGTATTTGTTGTTGTTGTTGTTGTTGTTTATTTGAAGTTGTTATTGTTGTTTATTTGACATTATTGTTGTTGTTTATTTGACGTTGTTATTGTTCTTGTTGTTGTTTATTTGACGTTGTTGTTGACGTTGTTGTTGTTGTTGTTTATTTGACGTTGTTGTTGTTGTTTATTAGACGTTGTTAATGTTGTTGACATTGTTGTTGTTGTTTTTGTTGTTGTTGTTTTTGTTGTTTATTTGATGTTGTTATTGTTGTTGTTGTTGTTTATTTGACGTTGTTGTTGTTGTTGTTATTTTTGTTGTTGTTATTGTTGGTGTTGTTGTTGTTTATTTGACGTTGTTGTTGTGGTTTTTTATTTGACGTTGTTGTTGTTGTTGTTTATTTGACGTTGTTGTTGTTGTTGTTGTTTATTTGACGTTGTTATTGTTATTGTTTATTTGACAATTTTGTTGTTGTTGTTGTTGACGTTGTTGTTGTAGTTGTTTATTTGACGTTGTTGTTGTTGTTGTTGTTGTTTATTTGATGTTGTTTTAGTTGTTGTTTTTTATTTGCGTTGTTGTTGCTTTTTATTTGACGTTGTTGTTGTTGACATTGTTGTTATTGTTGTTTATTTAACATTGTTGTTGTTGTTTTTTATTTGACGTTGTTGTTGTTGACATTGTTGTTGTTGTTGTTTATTTGACGTTGTTATTGTTGTTGTTTATTTGACGTAGTTGTTGTTGTTGTTGTTGTTGTTATTAATTTGACGTTGTTGTTGTTGTTTATTTGACGCTGTTGTTGTTGTTTATTTGACGTTGTTGTTGTTGTTGTTTATTTGACGTTGTTGTTGTTGTTATTTATTTGACGTTGTTGTGGTTGTTTATTTGACATTGTTATTGTTGTTGACGGTGTTGTTGTTGTTGTTGTTTGTTTGACATTGTTGTTGTTGTTATTTATTTGACGTTGTTGTTGTTGTTATTCATTTGACGTTGTTGTTGTTGTTGTTTATTTGACGTTGTTGTTCTTGTTCTTCATTTGACATTGTTGTTGTCGTTGTTTTTGTTATTTATTTGACGTTGTTGTTGTTATTTATTTGACGTTGTTGTTGTTGTTTATTTGACATTGTTATTGTTGTTGTTTATTTGACGTTGTCGTCGTTGTTGTTGTTTATTTGACGTTGTTGTTGTTGTTGACGTTGTTGTTGTTATTGTTTATTTGATGTTATTGTTGTTGTTGTTGACATAGTTATTGTTGTTTATTTGACGTTGTTGTTGTTGTTGTTATTGTTGTTGACGTTGTTGTTTATTTGACGTTGTTATTATTGTTTATTTGACGTTGTTGTTGTTGTTGACGTTGTTGTTGTTGTTGATGTTTATTGGACGTTGTTGTTGTTGTTGTTTATTTGACATTGTTGTTGTTGTTGACGGTGTTGTTATTGTTGTTGTTTATTTGACATTGTTGTTGTTGTTGTTATTTATTTGACGTTGTTGTTGTTGTTATTGTTTATTTGGCGTTGTTGTTGTTGTTGTTTATTTGACGTTGTTATTTTTGTTTATTTGACGTTGTTTTTGTTATTTGACGTTGTTGTTGTTGTTGTTGTTGTATTAGTTGTTGTTGTTGTTGCTTATTTGACGTTGTTGTTATTGTTGCTATTTATTTGACGTTGTTGTTGTTGTTGTTGTTTATTTGACGTTGTTGTTGTTGTTGTTGTTTATTTGACGTTGTTGTTGTATTTGGTATTGTTGTTATTGTTGTTGCTTATTTGACGTTGTTGTTGTTTATTTGACTTTGTTGTTGTTGTTATTCATTTGACGTTGTTGTTGTTGTTTATTTGACGTTGTTGTTGTTGTTCTTCATTTGACGTTGTTGTTGTCGTTGTTTTTGTTCATTATTTGACGTTGTTGTTGTTATTTATTTGACGTTGTTGTTGTTGTTGTTGTTTATTTGACGTTGTTGTTGTTGTTGTTTATTTGACGTTGTCGTTGTTGTTGTTATTTATTTGACGTTGTTGTTGTTGTAGACGTTGTTGTTGTTATTGACGTTGTTGTTGTTGTTGACGTTGTTGTTGTTGTTATTGTTGTTGATGTTGTTGTTTATTTGACGTTGTTGTTGTTGTTGTTTATTTGACGTTGTTGTTGTTGTTGTTGACGTTGTTGTTGTTGTTGTTTATTGGACGTTGTTGTTGTTGTTGTTTATTTGACGTTGTTGTTGTTGTTTATTTGACGTTGTTGTTGTTGCTTATTTGACGTTGTTGTTTATTTGACGTTGTTGTTGTTGTTTATTTGACGTTTTTGTTGTTATTTGAAGTTGTTGTTGTATTTGTTGTATTTGTTGTTGTTGTTGTTGTTTATTTGACGTTATTGTTGTTGTTTATTTGACGTTATTGTTGTTGTTTATTTGACATTGTTATTGTTGTTATTGTTGTTGTTGTTGTTGTTTATTTGACGTTGTTGTTCTTGTTGTTTATTTGACGTTATTATTGTTGTTGTTGTTGTTGTTTATTTGACGTTGTTAATGTTGTTGACATAGTTGTTGTTGTTTTTGTTGATTATTTGACGTTGTTATTGTTGTTCTTGTTTTTGTTGTTTTTATTGTTGGTGTTGTTGTTGTTTATTTGACGTTGTTGTTGTTGTTGTTATTGTTGTTGTTGTTGTTTATTTGACGTTGTTGTTGTTGTTTATTTGACGTTGTTGTTGTTGTTTATTTGACGTTGTTGTTGTTGTTTATTTGACGTTGTTGTTGTTGTTTATTTGACGTTGTTGTTGTTGTTGTTGTTTATTTGACATTGTTGTTGTTGTTGTTGATAACGTTGTTGTTGTAGTTGTTTATTTGACGTTGTTGTTGTTGTTGTTTATTTGATGTTGTTTTAGTTGTTGTTGTTTATTTGACGTTGTTGTTGTTTTTTATTTGACGTTGTTGTTGTTGACATTGTTGTTGTTGTTGTTTATTTGACGTTCTTGTTGTTGTTTTTTATTTGACGTTGTTGTTGTTGACATTGTTGTTGTTGTTGTTGTTTATTTAACGTAGTTGTTGTTATTGACGTTGTTGTTATTGTTGTTGTTGTTGTTGTTGTTTATTTGACGTTTTTGTTGTTGTTGATGTTGTTGTTATTGTTGTTGCTTATTTGACGTTGTTGTTATTGTTGTTGTTTATTTGACGTTGTTGTTGTTGTTATTCATTTGACGTTGTTGTTGTTGTTGTTTATTTGACGTTGTTGTTGTTGTTCTTCATTTGACGTTGTTGTTGTCGTTGTTTTTGTTATTTATTTGACGTTGTTGTTGTTATTTATTTGACGTTGTTGTTGTTGTTTATTTGACGTTGTTGTTGTTATTGTTTATTTGACGTTGTCGTCGTTGTTGTTGTTTATTTGACGTTGTTGTTGTTGTTGACGTTGTTGTTGTTATTGTTTATTTGATGTTATTGTTGTTGTTGTTGACATAGTTATTGTTGTTTATTTGACGTTGTTGTTGTTGTTGTTATTGTTGTTGACGTTGTTGTTTATTTGACGTTGTTATTATTGTTTATTTGACGTTGTTATTGTTGTTGACGTTGTTGTTGTTGTTGTTTATTGGACGTTGTTGTTGTTGTTGTTTATTTGACATTGTTGTTGTTGTTGTTGACGGTGTTGTTATTGTTGTTGTTTATTTGACATTGTTGTTGTTGTTGTTATTTATTTGACGTTGTTGTTGTTGTTATTGTTTATTTGGCGTTGTTGTTGTTGTTGTTTATTTGACGTTGTTATTTTTGTTTATTTGACGTTGTTTTTGTTATTTGACGTTGTTGTTGTTGTTGTTGTTGTATTAGTTGTTGTTGTTGTTGCTTATTTGACGTTGTTGTTATTGTTGCTATTTATTTGACGTTGTTGTTGTTGTTGTTGTTTATTTGACGTTGTTGTTGTTGTTGTTGTTTATTTGACGTTGTTGTTGTATTTGGTATTGTTGTTATTGTTGTTGCTTATTTGACGTTGTTGTTGTTTATTTGACTTTGTTGTTGTTGTTATTCATTTGACGTTGTTGTTGTTGTTTATTTGACGTTGTTGTTGTTGTTCTTCATTTGACGTTGTTGTTGTCGTTGTTTTTGTTCATTATTTGACGTTGTTGTTGTTATTTATTTGACGTTGTTGTTGTTGTTGTTGTTTATTTGACGTTGTTGTTGTTGTTGTTTATTTGACGTTGTCGTTGTTGTTGTTATTTATTTGACGTTGTTGTTGTTGTAGACGTTGTTGTTGTTATTGACGTTGTTGTTGTTGTTGACGTTGTTGTTGTTGTTATTGTTGTTGATGTTGTTGTTTATTTGACGTTGTTGTTGTTGTTGTTTATTTGACGTTGTTGTTGTTGTTGTTGACGTTGTTGTTGTTGTTGTTTATTGGACGTTGTTGTTGTTGTTGTTTATTTGACGTTGTTGTTGTTGTTTATTTGACGTTGTTGTTTATTTGACGTTGTTGTTGTTGTTTATTTGACGTTTTTGTTGTTATTTGAAGTTGTTGTTGTATTTGTTGTTGTTGTTGTTGTTTATTTGACGTTATTGTTGTTGTTTATTTGACGTTATTGTTGTTGTTTATTTGACATTGTTATTGTTGTTATTGTTGTTGTTGTTGTTGTTTATTTGACGTTGTTGTTCTTGTTGTTTATTTGACGTTATTATTGTTGTTGTTGTTGTTTATTTGACGTTGTTAATGTTGTTGACATAGTTGTTGTTGTTTTTGTTGATTATTTGACGTTGTTATTGTTGTTCTTGTTTTTGTTGTTTTTATTGTTGGTGTTGTTGTTGTTTATTTGACGTTGTTGTTGTTGTTGTTATTGTTGTTGTTGTTGTTTATTTGACGTTATTGTTGTTGTTTATTTGACGTTGTTGTTGTTGTTTATTTGACGTTGTTGTTGTTGTTTATTTGACGTTGTTGTTGTTGTTTATTTGACGTTGTTGTTGTTGTTGTTGTTTATTTGACATTGTTGTT
>OX451735.1:1336722700-1336725200 GCA_948472305.1 Vicia faba | reverse complement strand
GTTGTTGTTGTTGTTATTTTTGTTGTTGTTATTGTTGGTGTTGTTGTTGTTTATTTGACGTTGTTGTTGTGGTTTTTTATTTGACGTTGTTGTTGTTGTTGTTTATTTGACGTTGTTGTTGTTGTTGTTGTTTATTTGACGTTGTTATTGTTATTGTTTATTTGACAATTTTGTTGTTGTTGTTGTTGACGTTGTTGTTGTAGTTGTTTATTTGACGTTGTTGTTGTTGTTGTTGTTGTTTATTTGATGTTGTTTTAGTTGTTGTTTTTTATTTGCGTTGTTGTTGCTTTTTATTTGACGTTGTTGTTGTTGACATTGTTGTTATTGTTGTTTATTTAACGTTGTTGTTGTTGTTTTTTATTTGACGTTGTTGTTGTTGACATTGTTGTTGTTGTTGTTTATTTGACGTTGTTATTGTTGTTGTTTATTTGACGTAGTTGTTGTTATTGTTGTTGTTGTTATTAATTTGACGTTGTTGTTGTTGTTTATTTGACGCTGTTGTTGTTGTTTATTTGACGTTGTTGTTGTTGTTGTTTATTTGACGTTGTTGTTGTTGTTATTTATTTGACGTTGTTGTGGTTGTTTATTTGACATTGTTATTGTTGTTGACGGTGTTGTTGTTGTTGTTGTTTGTTTGACATTGTTGTTGTTGTTATTTATTTGACGTTGTTGTTGTTGTTGTTAATTTTATTTGACGTTGTTGTTGTTGTTGTTTATTTGACGTTGTTGTTGTTGTTGTTTATTGACGTTGTTGTTGTTGTTATTTATTTGACGTTGTTGTTTTTGTTATTGTTTATTTGACATTGTTGTTGTTGTTGTTGTTTATTTGACGTTGTTATTGTTGTTTATTTGACGTTGTTTTTGTTATTTGACGTTGTTGTTTTTGTTGTTATTGTTGTTGTTGTTGTTGCTTAGTTGACGTTGTTGTTATTGTTGCTATTTATTTGACGTTGTTGTTGTTGTTGTTGTTTATTTGACGTTGTTGTTGTTGTTGTTGTTTATTTGACGTTGTTGTTATTGTTGTTGTTGTTGTTGTATTTGTTATTATTGTTATTGTTGTTGCTTATTTGACGTTGTTGTTATTGTTGTTGTTTATTTGACGTTGTTGTTGTTGTTATTCATTTGACGTTGTTGTTGTTGTTGTTGTTTATTTGACGTTGTTGTTGTTGTTCTTCATTTGACGTTGTTGTTGTCGTTGTTTTTGTTGTTTATTTGACGTTGTTGTTGTTATTTATTTGACATTGTTGTTGTTGTTTATTTGACGTTGTTGTTGACGTTATTGTTGTTGTTGTTGTTTATTTAACGTTGTTGTTGTTGTTGACGTTGTTGTTGTTATTGATTATTTGATGTTGTTGTTGTTGTTGTTGACATAGTTGTTGTTATTTATTTGACGTTGTTGTTGTTGTTGTTGTTGTTGACTTTGTTGTTTATTTGACGTTGTTGTTGTTGTTTATTTGACGTTGTTGTTGTTGTTGTTGGCGTTGTTGTTGTTATTGTTTATTGAACGTTGTTGTTATTTATTTGACATTGTTGTTGTTGTTGATGGTGTTGTTATTGTTGTTGTTTATTTGAAATTGTTGTTGTTTTTGTTATTTATTTGACGTTGTTGTTGTTGTTGTTTATTTGACGTTGTGGTTGTTTATTTGACGTTGTTGTTTATTTGACGTTGTTGTTTATTTGACGTTGTTGTTTCTTTGACGTTGTTGTTGTTGTTTATTTGACGTTGTTGTTGTTATTTGAAGTTGTTGTTGTTGTTGTATTTGTTGTTGTTGTTGTTGTTATTTATTTGACGTTGTTGTTGTTGTTTATTTGACGTTATTGTTGTTGTTTATTTGACATTGTTATTGCTGTTGTTGTTGTTGTTGTTGTTTATTTGACGTTGTTGTTGACGTTGTTATTGTTGTTGTTTATTTGACGTTGTTGTTGTTGTTGTTTATTTGACATTGTTAATGTTGTTGACATAGTTGTTGTTGTTTTTGTTGTTTATTTGACGTTTTTATTGTTGTTGTTGTTATTGTTGGTGTTGTTGTTGTTTATTTGACGTTGTTGTTGTTGTTGTTGTTGTTTATTTGACGTTGTTGTTGTTGTTGTTTATTTGACGTTGTTGTTGTTGTTGTTTATTTGACGTTGTTGTTGTTGTTTATTTGACGTTGTTGGTGTTGTTGTTGACGTTGTTGTTGTAGTTGTTTATTTGACGTTGTTGTTGTTGTTGTTGTTGTTTATTTGATGTTGTTTTAGTTGTTGTTGTTTATTTGACGTTGTTGTTGTTTTTTATTTGACGTTCTTGACATTGTTGTTGTTGTTGTTTAATTGACGTTCTTGTTGTTGTTTTTTATTTGACGTTGTTGTTGTTGACATTGTTGTTCTTGTTGTTGTTGTTTATTTGACGTAGTTGTTGTTATTGACGTTGTTGTTGTTGTTGTTGTTGTTGTTGTTTATTTGACGTTTTTGTTGTTGTTGATGTTGTTGTTGTTGTTGTTTTTTATTTGACGTTGTTGTT
>OX451735.1:1336707700-1336717700 GCA_948472305.1 Vicia faba | reverse complement strand
GACGTTGTTGTTTCTTTGACGTTGTTGTTGTTGTTTATTTGACGTTGTTGTTGTTATTTGAAGTTGTTGTTGTTGTTGTATTTGTTGTTGTTGTTGTTGTTATTTATTTGACGTTGTTGTTGTTGTTTATTTGACGTTATTGTTGTTGTTTATTTGACATTGTTATTGCTGTTGTTGTTGTTGTTGTTGTTTATTTGACGTTGTTGTTGACGTTGTTATTGTTGTTGTTTATTTGACGTTGTTGTTGTTGTTGTTTATTTGACGTTGTTAATGTTGTTGACATAGTTGTTGTTGTTTTTGTTGTTTATTTGACGTTTTTATTGTTGTTGTTGTTATTGTTGGTGTTGTTGTTGTTTATTTGACGTTGTTGTTGTTGTTGTTGTTGTTTATTTGACGTTGTTGTTGTTGTTGTTTATTTGACGTTGTTGTTGTTGTTGTTTATTTGACGTTGTTGTTGTTGTTTATTTGACGTTGTTGGTGTTGTTGTTGACGTTGTTGTTGTAGTTGTTTATTTGACGTTGTTGTTGTTGTTGTTGTTGTTTATTTGATGTTGTTTTAGTTGTTGTTGTTTATTTGACGTTGTTGTTGTTTTTTATTTGACGTTCTTGACATTGTTGTTGTTGTTGTTTAATTGACGTTCTTGTTGTTGTTTTTTATTTGACGTTGTTGTTGTTGACATTGTTGTTCTTGTTGTTGTTGTTTATTTGACGTAGTTGTTGTTATTGACGTTGTTGTTGTTGTTGTTGTTGTTGTTGTTTATTTGACGTTTTTGTTGTTGTTGATGTTGTTGTTGTTGTTGTTTTTTATTTGACGTTGTTGTTGTTGTTGTTTATTTGACGTTGTTGTTGTTGTTATTGTTGTTGTTGTTGTTAATTTGATGTTGTTGTTGTTGTTGTTTATTTGACGTTGTTGTTGTTGTTGTTGTTATTATTTATTTGACGTTGTTGTTGTTGTTGTTTATTTGACGTTGTTGTTTATTTGACATTGTTGTTTATTTGACATTGTTGTTGTTGTTGTTTATTTGACGTTGTTGTTGTTATTTAAAGTTGTTGTTGTTGTTGTATTTGTTGTTGTTGTTGTTAGTTTTGTTGTTGTTATTGTTGGTGTTGTTGTTGTTTATTTGACGTTGTTGTTGTTGTTGTTGTTGTTGTTTATTTGACGTTGTTGTTGTTGTTGTTTATTTGACGTTGTTGTTGTTGTTTATTTGACGTTATTGTTGTTGTTTATTTGACGTTGTTGTTGTTATTTATTTGACATTGTTGTTGTTGTTGACGTTGTTGTTATAGTTGTTTATTTGACGTTGTTGTTGTTGTTGTTGTTGTTTATTTGATGTTGTTTTAGTTGTTGTTGTTTATTTGACGTTGTTGTTGTTTTTTATTTGACGTTCTTGTTGTTGACATTGTTGTTGTTGTTGTTTATTTGATTTTGTTGTTGTTGTTTTTTATTTGACGTTGTTGTTGTTGACATTGTTGTTGTTGTTGTTTATTTGACGTTGTTGTTGTTGTTGTTTATTTGACGTAGTTGTTGTTATTGACGTTGTTGTTGTTATTGTTTATTTGACATTTTTGTTGTTGTTGATGTTGTTGTTGTTGTTGTTTTTTATTTGACGTTGTTGTTGTTGTTGTTTATTTGACGTTGTTGTTGTTGTCATTGTTGTTGTTGTTGTTAATTTGACGTTGTTATTGTTGTTTATAGGACGTTGTTTTTGTTGTTTTTGTTATTTTACGTTGTTGTTGTTGTTGTATTTGTTGTTGTTGTTGTTGTTGCTTATTTGACGTTGTTGTTATTGTTGCTATTTATTTGTTGTTGTTGTTGTTAAATTTGTTACTGTTGTTATTGTTGTTGCTTATTTGACGTTGTTGTTATTGTTGTTGTTTATTTGACGTTGTTGTTGTTGTTATTCATTTGACGTTGTTGTTGTTGTTGTTTATTTGACGTTGTTGTTGTTGTTGTTGTTTTTGTTCTTTATTTGACCTTGTTGTTGTTGTTTTTGTTGTTTATTTGACGTTGTTGTTGACGTTGTTGTTGTTGTTTATTTGACGTTGTTGTTGTTGTTGTTTATTAGATGTTGTTAATGTTGTTGACATTGTTGTTGTTGTTTTTGTTGTTTATTTGACGTTGTTGTTGTTGTTGTTGTTATTTTTGTTGTTGTTATTGTTGGTGTTGTTGTTGTTTATTTGACGTTGTTGTTGTTGTTTATTTGACGTTGTTGTTGTTGACATTGTTGTTGTTGTTGTTTATTTGACGTTGTTGTTGTTGTTTTTTATTTGACGTTGTTGTTGTTGACATTGTTGTTGTTGTTGTTTATTTGACGTTGTTGTTGTTGTCGTTTATTTGACGTAGTTGTTGTTATTGACGTTGTTGTTGTTGTTGTTGTTGTTGTTTATTTGACATTTTTGTTGTTGTTGATGTTGTTGTTGTTGCTGTTTTTTATTTGACGTTGTTGTTGTTGTTGTTTATTTGACGTTGTTGTTATTGTTGTTGTTGTTAATTTGACGTTGTTGTTGTTGTTGTTGTTTATTTGACGTTGTTGTTGTTGTTTATTTGTTGTTGTTGTTGTTATTTATTTGACGTTGTTGTTGTTGTTATTGTTTATTTGACGTTGTTGTTGTTGTTGTTGTTTATTTGACGTTGTTATTGTTTATTTGACGTTGTTTTTGTTATTTTACGTTGTTGTTGTTGTTGTATTCGTTGTTTTTTTTATTTTACGTTGTTGTTGTTTATTTGACGTTGTTGTTGTTGTTGTTGTTGTTTATTTAACGTTATGGTTGTTGTTGTTTATTTGACTTTGTTGTTGTTGTTGTTATTCATTTGACGTTGTTGTTGTTGTTGTTTATTTCACGTTGTTGTTGTTGTTGTTGTTGTTCTTTATTTGACGTTGTTGTTGTTGTTGTTTTTGTTATTTATTTGACGTTGTTGTTGTTATTTATTTGACGTTGTTGTTGTTGTTGTTTATTTGACGTTGTTGTTGTTGTTATTTATTTGACGTTGTTGTTAACGTTGTTGTTAATGTTGTTGACATTGTTGTTGTTGTTTTTGTTGTTGTTGTTGTTGTTTATTTGATGTTGTTATTGTTGTTGTTGTTGTTTATTTGACGTTGTTGTTGTTGTTGTTGTTGTTGTTATTTTTGTTGTTGTTATTGTCGGTGTTGTTGTTGTTTATTTGACGTTGTTGTTGTGGTTTTTTATTTGACGTTGTTGTTGTTGTTGTTTATTTGACGTTGTTGTTGTTGTTGTTTATTTGACGTTGTTATTGTTGTTGTTTATTTGACAATTTTGTTGTTGTTGTTGACGTTGTTGTTGTAGTTGTTTATTTGACGTTGTTGTTGTTGTTGTTGTTGTTGTTTATTTGATGTTGTTTTAGTTGTTGTTGTTTATTTGACGTTGTTGTTACTTTTTATTTGACGTTGTTGTTGTTGACATTGTTGTTATTGTTGTTTATTTGACGTTGTTGTTGTTGTTTTTTATTTGACGTTGTTGTTGTTGACATTGTTGTTGTTGTTGTTTATTTGACGTTGTTATTGTTGTTGTTTATTTGACGTAGTTGTTGTTATTGTTGTTGTTGTTATTAATTTGACGTTGTTGTTGTTGTTTATTTGACGTTGTTGTTGTTGTTTATTTGACGTTGTTGTTGTTGTTGTTTATTTGACATTGTTGTTGTTGTTATTTATTTGACGTTGTTGTTGTTGTTGTTTATTGGACGTTGTTATTGTTGTTTATTTGACGTTGTTTTTGTTATTTTACGTTGTTGTTGTTGTATTTGTTGTTGTTGCTTATTTTACATTGTTGTTATTGTTGCTATTTATTTGACGTTGTTCTTGTATTTGTTTATTTGACGTTGTTGTTGTTGTTGTTGTTTATTTGACGTTATTGTTGTTGTTGTTTATTTGACGTTGTTGTTGTTGTTATATTTGTTATTGTTGTTATTGTTGTTGCTTATTTGACGTTGTTGTTATTCTTGTTGTTTATTTGACGTTGTTGTTGTTGTTATTCATTTGACGTTGTTGTTGTTGTTGTTTATTTGACGTTGTTGTTGTTGTTGTTGTTCTTTATTTGACATTGTTGTTGTTGTTGTTTTTGTTGTTTATTTGACGTTGTTGTTGTTATTTATTTGACGTTGTTGTTGTTGTTGTTGTTTATTTGACGTTGTTGTTAACATTGTTGTTATTGGTGTTTATTTGACGTTGTTGTTGTTGTTTATTTGACGTTGTTGTTGTTGACGTTGTTATTGTTGTTGTTTATTTGATGTTGTTATTGTTGTTGTTGACATAGTTGTTGTTGTTTATTTGACGTTGTTGTTGTTGCCGTTGTTGTTTATTTGACGCTGTTGTTGTTGTTGTTTATTTGACGGTGTTGTTGTAGACGTTGTTGTTGTTGTTTATTGGACGTTGTTGTTGTTGTTTATTTGACATTGTTATTGTTGTTGACGGTGTTGTTGTTGTTGTTGTTTATTTGACATTGTTGTTGTTGTTATTTATTTGACGTTGTTGTTGTTGTTGTTGTTAATTTTATTTGACGTTGTTGTTGTTGTTGTTGTTTATTTGACGTTGTTGTTGTTGTTTATTGACGTTGTTGTTGTTGTTATTTATTTGACGTTGTTGTTTTTGTTATTGTTTATTTGACATTGTTGTTGTTGTTGTTTATTTGACGTTGTTATTGTTGTTTATTTGACGTTGTTTTTGTTATTTGACGTTGTTGTTTTTGTTGTTATTGTTGTTGTTGTTGTTGTTGTTGTTGCTTAGTTGACGTTGTTGTTATTGTTGCTATTTATTTGACGTTGTTGTTGTTGTTGTTGTTTATTTGACGTTGTTGTTGTTGTTGTTTATTTGATGTTGTTGTTATTGTTGTTGTTGTTGTTGTATTTGTTATTGTTGTTATTGTTGTTGCTTATTTGACGTTGTTGTTATTGTTGTTGTTTATTTGACGTTGTTGTTGTTGTTATTCATTTGACGTTGTTGTTGTTGTTGTTGTTTATTTGACATTGTTGTTGTTGTTCTTCATTTGACGTTGTTGTTGTCGTTGTTTTTGTTGTTTATTTGACGTTGTTGTTGTTATTTATTTGACATTGTTGTTGATGTTTATTTGACGTTGTTGTTGACGTTATTGTTGTTGTTGTTTATTTGACGTTGTCATTGTTGTTGTTGTTGTTTATTTAACGTTGTTGTTGTTGTTAACGTTGTTGTTGTTATTGTTTATTTGATGTTGTTGTTGTTGTTGTTGACATAGTTGTTGTTATTTATTTGACGTTGTTGTTGTTGTTGTTGTTGTTGACGTTGTTGTTTATTTGACGTTGTTGTTGTTGTTTATTTGACGTTGTTGTTGTTGTTGTTGGCGTTGTTGTTGTTATTGTTTATTGAATGTTGTTGTTGTTTATTTGACATTGTTGTTGTTGTTGATGGTGTTGTTATTGTTGGTGTTTATTTGAAATTGTTGTTGTTGTTGTTATTTATTTGACGTTGTTGTTGTTGTTGTTTATTTGACGTTGTGGTTGTTTATTTGACGTTGTTGTTTATTTGACGTTGTTGTTTATTTGACGTTGTTGTTGTTGTTGTTTATTTGACGTTGTTGTTATTTGAATTTGTTGTTGTTGTTGTATTTGTTGTTGTTGTTGTTGTTGTTTATTTGACGTTGTTGTTGTTGTTTTTTATATGACGTTATTGTTGTTGTTTATTTGACATTGTTATTGTTGTTGTTGTTGTTGTTGTTTATTTGACGTTGTTGTTGACGTTGTTATTGTTGTTGTTTATTTGACGTTGTTGTTATTGTTGTTGTTTATTTGACGTTGTTAATGTTGTTGACATAGTTGTTGTTGTCTTTGTTGTTTATTTGACATTTTTATTGTTGTTGTTGTTTTTGTTGTTGTTATTGTTGGTGTTGTTGTTGTTTATTTGACGTTGTTGTTGTTGTTGTTGTTGTTGTTTATTTGACGTTGTTGTTGTTGTTGTTTATTTGACGTTGTTGTTGTTGTTGTTTATTTGACGTTGTTGTTGTTGTTTATTTGACGTTGTTGTTGTTGTTTATTTAAAATTATGGTTGTTGTTGTTGACGTTGTTGTTGTAGTTGTTTATTTGACGTTGTTGTTGTTGTTTATTTGATGTTGTTTTAGTTGTTGTTGTTTATTTTACGTTGTTGTTGTTTTTTATTTGACGTTGTTGTTGTTGACATTGTTGTTGTTGTTGTTTAATTGACGTTCTTGTTGTTGTTTTTTATTTGACGTTGTTGTTGTTGACATTGTTGTTCTTGTTGTTGTTGTTTATTTGACGTAGTTGTTGTTATTGACGTTGTTGTTGTTGTTGTTGTTGTTGTTTATTTGACGTTTTTGTTGTTGTTGATGTTGTTGTTGTTGTTGTTTTTTATTTGACGTTGTTGTTGTTGTTGTTGTTTATTTGACGTTGTTGTTGTTGTTATTGTTGTTGTTGTTGTTGTTAATTTGATGTTGTTGTTGTTGTTTATTTGACGTTGTTGTTGTTGTTGTTGTTGTTTATTTGACGTTGTTGTTGTTGTTATTTATTTGACGTTGTTGTTGTTGTTGTTTATTTGACGTTGTTGTTTATTTGACATTGTTGTTTATTTGACGTTGTTGTTGTTGTTGTTTATTTGACGTTGTTGTTGTTGTTGTTTATTTGACGTTGTTGTTGTTATTTAAAGTTGTTGTTGTTGTTGTTGTATTTGTTGTTGTTGTTGTTGTTGTTAATTTATTTGTTGTTGTTGTTGTTGTTTATTTGACGTTATTGTTGTTGTTTATTTGACGTTGTTATTGTTGTTGTTGTTGTTTATTTGACGTTGTTGTTGACGTTGTTGTTGTTTATTTGACGTTGTTGTTGACGTTGTTGTTGTTGTTGTTTATTTGACATTGTTGTTGTTGTTGTTGTTTATTAGACGTTGCTAATGTTGTTGACATTGTTGTTGTTGTTTTTGTTGTTTATTTGACGATGTTGTTGTTGTTGTTGTTGTTAGTTTTGTTGTTGTTATTGTTGGTGTTGTTGTTGTTTATTTGACGTTGTTGTTGTTGTTGTTTATTTGACGTTGTTGTTGTTGTTGTTTATTTGACGTTGTTGTTGTTGTTGTTTATTTGACGTTATTGTTGTTGTTTATTTGACGTTGTTGTTGTTGTTATTTATTTGACATTGTTGTTGTTGTTGTTGTTGTTGACGTTGTTGTTATAGTTGTTTATTTGACGTTGTTGTTGTTGTTGTTGTTGTTTATTTGATGTTGTTTTAGTTGTTGTTGTTTATTTGACGTTGTTGTTGTTTTTTATTTGACGTTGTTGTTGTTGACATTGTTGTTGTTGTTGTTTATTTGACGTTGTTGTTGTTGTTTTTTATTTGATGTTGTTGTTGTTGACATTGTTGTTGTTGTTGTTTATTTGACGTTGTTGTTGTTGTTGTTTATTTGACGTAGTTGTTGTTATTGACGTTGTTGTTGTTGTTGTTGTTTATTTGACATTTTTGTTGTTGTTGATGTTGTTGTTGTTGTTGTTATTTTTTATTTGACGTTGTTGTTGTTGTTGTTTATTTGACGTTGTTGTGGTTGTTATTGTTGTTGTTGTTGTTGTTAATTTGACGTTGTTGTTGTTGTTTAATTGACGTTGTTGTTGTTGTTGTTTATTTGACGTTGTTATTGTTGTTTATAGGACATTGTTTTTGTTGTTTATTTGACGTTGTTTTTGTTATTTTACGTTGTTGTTGTTGTTGTATTTGTTGTTGTTGTTGTTGTTGCTTATTTGACGTTGTTGTTATTGTTGCTATTTATTTGTTGTTGTTGTTGTTAAATTTGTTACTGTTGTTATTGTGGTTGCTTATTTGACGTTGTTGTTATTGTTGTTGTTTATTTGACGTTGTTATTGTTGTTATTCATTTGACGTTGTTGTTGTTGTTGTTTATTTGACGTTGTTGTTGTTGTTGTTGTTTTTGTTCTTTATTTGACGTTGTTGTTGTTGTTGTTGTTTTTGTTGTTTATTTGACGTTGTTGTTGTTGTTGTTTATTTGACGTTGTTGTTGTTGTTGTTTATTAGATGTTGTTAATGTTGTTGACATTGTTGTTGTTGTTTTTGTTGTTTATTTGACGTTGTTGTTGTTGTTGTTGTTATTTTTGTTGTTGTTATTGTTGGTGTTGTTGTTGTTGTTTATTTGACGTTGTTGTTGTTGACATTGTTGTTGTTGTTGTTGTTTATTTGACGTTGTTGTTGTTGTTTTTTATTTGACGTTGTTGTTGTTGACATTGTTGTTGTTGTTGTTTATTTGACGTTGTTGTTGTTGTCGTTTATTTGACATTTTTGTTGTTGTTGATGTTGTTGTTGTTGTTGTTTTTTATTTGACGTTGTTGTTGTTGTTGTTTATTTGACGTTATTGTTGTTGTTGTTGTTAATTTGACGTTGTTGTTGTTGTTGTTGTTTATTTGACGTTGTTGTTGTTGTTTATTTGATGTTGTTGTTGTTGTTATTTATTTGACGTTGTTGTTGTTATTGTTTATTTGACGTTGTTGTTGTTGTTGTTGTTTATTTGACGTTGTTATTGTTTATTTGACGTTGTTTTTGTTATTTTACGTTGTTGTTGTTGTTGTATTTGTTGTTGTTGTTGTTGTTGTTGCTTATTTGACGTTGTTGTTATTGTTGCTATTTATTTGACGTTGTTATTGTTGTTGTTTATTTGACGTTGTTGTTGTTGTTTATTTGACGTTATGGTTGTTGTTGTTTATTTGACTTTGTTGTTGTTGTTGTTGTTATATTTGTTGTTGTTGTTATTGTTGTTGCTTATTTGACGTTGTTGTTATTGTTGTTGTTTATTTTACGTTGTTGTTGTTGTTATTCATTTGACGTTGTTGTTGTTGTTGTTGTTTATTTGACGTTGTTGTTGTTGTTGTTGTTCTTTAGTTGACGTTGTTGTTGTTGTTGTTGTTGTTTTTGTTATTTATTTGACGTTGTTGTTGTTGTTTATTTGACGTTGTTGTTGTTGTTGTTTATTTGATGTTGTTGTTATTGTTGTTGTTGTTGTTGTTTATTTGACGTTGTTGTTGTTGTTGTTGTTTTTGTTGTTGTTATTGTCGGTGTTGTTGTTGTTTATTTGACGTTGTTGTTGTTGTTTTTTATTTGACGTTGTTGTTGTTGTTGTTTATTTGACGTTGTTGTTGTTGTTGTTTATTTGACGTTGTTGTTGTTATTGTTTATTTGACAATTTTGTTGTTGTTGTTGTTGACGTTGTTGTTGTAGTTGTTTATTTGACGTTGTTGTTGTTGTTGTTGTTTATTTGATGTTGTTTTAGTTGTTGTTGTTTATTTGACGTTGTTGTTGCTTTTTATTTGACGTTGTTGTTGTAGACATTGTTGTTATTGTTGTTTATTTGACGTTGTTGTTGTTGTTTTTTATTTGATGTTGTTGTTGTTGACATTGTTGTTGTTGTTGTTTATTTGACGTTGTTATTGTTGTTGTTTATTTGACGTAGTTGTTGTTATTGTTGTTGTTGTTATTAATTTGACGTTGTTGTTGTTGTTGTGTATTTGACGTTGTTGTTGTTGTTGTTGTTTATTTGACGTTGTTGTTGTTGTTATTTATTTGACATTGTTGTTGTTGTTGTTTATTGGACGTTGTTATTGTTGTTTATTTGACGTTGTTTTTGTTATTTTACGTTGTTGTTGTTGTTGTTGTATTTGTTGTTGTTGTTGCTTATTTTACGTTGTTGTTATTGTTGCTATTTATTTGACGTTGTTGCAATTTATTTTACGTTGTTGTTATTTATTTGACGTTGTTGTTGTATTTGTTGTTGTTGTTGTTTATTTGACGTTGTTGTTGTTGTTGTTTATTTGACGTTATTGTTGTTGTTGTTTATTTGACGTTGTTGTTGTTGTTATATTTGTTATTGTTGTTATTGTTGTTGCTTATTTGACGTTGTTGTTATTCTTGTTGTTTATTTGACGTTGTTGTTGTTGTTATTCATTTGGCGTTGTTGTTGTTGTTGTTTATTTGACGTTGTTGTTGTTGTTGTTCTTTATTTGACGTTGTTGTT
>OX451735.1:1336690200-1336695200 GCA_948472305.1 Vicia faba | reverse complement strand
TATTTGACGTTGTTGTTGTTGTTGTTGTTCTTTATTTGACGTTGTTGTTGTTGTTGTTGTTGTTTTTGTTATTTATTTGACGTTGTTGTTGTTGTTTATTTGACGTTGTTGTTGTTGTTGTTTATTTGATGTTGTTATTGTTGTTGTTGTTGTTGTTTATTTGACGTTGTTGTTGTTGTTATTGTTTTTGTTGTTGTTATTGTCGGTGTTGTTGTTGTTTATTTGACGTTGTTGTTGTGGTTTTTTATTTGACGTTGTTGTTGTTGTTGTTGTTTATTTGACGTTGTTGTTGTTGTTGTTTATTTGACGTTGTTGTTGTTGTTGTTTATTTGACAATTTTGTTGTTGTTGTTGTTGACGTTGTTGTTGTAGTTGTTTATTTGACGTTGTTGTTGTTGTTGTTGTTTATTTGATGTTGTTTTAGTTGTTGTTGTTTATTTGACGTTGTTGTTGCTTTTTATTTGACGTTGTTGTTGTAGACATTGTTGTTATTGTTGTTTATTTGACGTTGTTGTTGTTGTTTTTTATTTGATGTTGTTGTTGTTGACATTGTTGTTGTTGTTGTTGTTTATTTGACGTTGTTATTGTTGTTGTTTATTTGACGTAGTTGTTGTTATTGTTGTTGTTGTTATTAATTTGACGTTGTTGTTGTTGTTGTTGTTTATTTGACGTTGTTGTTGTTGTTGTTTATTTGACGTTGTTGTTGTTGTTATTTATTTGACATTGTTGTTGTTGTTGTTTATTGGACGTTGTTATTGTTGTTTATTTGACGTTGTTTTTGTTATTTTACGTTGTTGTTGTTGTTGTTGTATTTGTTGTTGTTGTTGCTTATTTTACGTTGTTGTTATTGTTGCTATTTATTTGACGTTGTTGTTGTTTATTTGACGTTGTTGTTATTTATTTGACGTTGTTGCAATTTATTTTACGTTGTTGTTATTTATTTGACGTTGTTGTTGTATTTGTTGTTGTTGTTGTTTATTTGACGTTGTTGTTGTTGTTGTTTATTTGACGTTATTGTTGTTGTTGTTGTTTATTTGACGTTGTTGTTGTTGTTATATTTGTTATTGTTGTTATTGTTGTTGCTTATTTGACGTTGTTGTTATTCTTGTTGTTTATTTGACGTTGTTGTTGTTGTTATTCATTTGGCGTTGTTGTTGTTGTTGTTTATTTGACGTTGTTGTTGTTGTTGTTGTTCTTTATTTGACGTTGTTGTTGTTGTTGTTTTTGTTGTTTATTTGACGTTGTTGTTTTTATTTATTTGACGTTGTTGTTGTTGTTGTTGTTTATTTGACGTTGTTGTTAACGTTGTTGTTATTGGTGTTTATTTGACGTTGTTGTTGTTGTTGTTGTTTATTTGACGTTGTTGTTGTTGTTGACGTTGTTATTGTTGTTGTTTATTTGATGTTGTTATTGTTGTTGTTGACATAGTTGTTGTTGTTTATTTGACGTTGTTGTTGTTGTCGTTGTTGTTTATTTAACGCTGTTGTTGTTGTTGTTTATTTGACGTTGTTGTTGTAGACGTTGTTGTTGTTGTTGTTGTTTATTGGACGTTGTTGTTGTTGTTTATTTGACATTGTTATTGTTGTTGACGGTGTTGTTGTTGTTGTTGTTTATTTGACATTGTTGTTGTTGTTATTTATTTGACGTTGTTGTTGTTGTTGTTAATTTTATTTGACGTTGTTGTTGTTGTTGTTTATTTGACGTTGTTGTTGTTGTTGTTGTTTATTGACGTTGTTGTTGTTGTTATTTATTTGACGTTGTTATTTTTGTTATTGTTTATTTGACATTGTTGTTGTTGTTGTTGTTTATTTGACGTTGTTATTGTTGTTTATTTGACGTTGTTTTTGTTATTTGACGTTGTTGTTGTTGTTGTATTTGTTGTTGTTGTTGTTGTTGTTGTTGCTTAGGTTACGTTGTTGTTATTGTTGCTATTTATTTGACGTTGTTGTTGTTGTTGTTTATTTGACGTTGTTGTTGTTGTTGTTGTTGTTGTTTATTTGACGTTGTTGTTGTTGTTGTATTTGTTATTGTTGTTATTGTTGTTGCTTATTTGACGTTGTTGTTATTGTTGTTGTTTATTTGACGTTGTTGTTGTTGTTATTCATTTGACGTTGTTGTTGTTGTTGTTTATTTGATGTTGTTATTGTTGTTGTTGTTGTTGTTTATTTGACGTTGTTGTTGTTGTTGTTGTTTTTGTTGTTGTTATTGTCGGTGTTGTTGTTGTTTATTTGACGTTGTTGTTGTGGTTTTTTATTTGACGTTGTTGTTGTTGTTGTTGTTTATTTGACGTTGTTGTTGTTGTTGTTTATTAGACGTTGTTGTTGTTGTTGTTTATTTGACAATTTTGTTGTTGTTGTTGTTGACGTTGTTGTTGTTGTTGTTTATTTGACAATTTTGTTGTTGTTGTTGACGTTGTTGTTGTAGTTGTTTATTTGACGTTGTTGTTGTTGTTGTTGTTTATTTGATGTTGTTTTAGTTGTTGTTGTTTATTTGACGTTGTTGTTGCTTTTTATTTGACGTTGTTGTTGTAGACATTGTTGTTATTGTTGTTTATTTGACGTTGTTGTTGTTGTTTTTTATTTGATGTTGTTGTTGTTGACATTGTTGTTGTTGTTGTTTATTTGACGTTGTTATTGTTGTTGTTTATTTGACGTAGTTGTTGTTATTGTTGTTGTTGTTATTAATTTGACGTTGTTGTTGTTGTTTATTTGACGTTGTTGTTGTTGTTTATTTGACGTTGTTGTTGTTGTTATTTATTTGACATTGTTGTTGTTGTTATTTATTGGACGTTGTTATTGTTGTTTATTTGACGTTGTTTTTGTTATTTTACGTTGTTGTTGTTGTTGTTGTATTTGTTGTTGTTGTTGCTTATTTTACGTTGTTGTTATTGTTGCTATTTATTTGACGTTGTTGTTGTTTATTTGACGTTGTTGTTATTTATTTGACGTTGTTGCAATTTATTTTACGTTGTTGTTATTTATTTGACGTTGTTGTTGTATTTGTTGTTGTTGTTGTTTATTTGACGTTGTTGTTGTTGTTGTTTATTTGACGTTATTGTTGTTGTTGTTTATTTGACGTTGTTGTTGTTGTTATATTTGTTATTGTTGTTATTGTTGTTGCTTATTTGACGTTGTTGTTATTCTTGTTGTTTATTTGACGTTGTTGTTGTTGTTATTCATTTGGCGTTGTTGTTGTTGTTGTTTATTTGACGTTGTTGTTGTTGTTGTTCTTTATTTGACGTTGTTGTTGTTGTTGTTTTTGTTGTTTATTTGACGTTGTTGTTGTTATTTATTTGACGTTGTTGTTGTTGTTGTTGTTGTTTATTTGACGTTGTTGTTAACGTTGTTGTTATTGGTGTTTATTTGACGTTGTTGTTGTTGTTGTTGTTTATTTGACGTTGTTGTTGTTGTTGACGTTGTTATTGTTGTTGTTTATTTGATGTTGTTATTGTTGTTGTTGACATAGTTGTTGTTGTTTATTTGACGTTGTTGTTGTTGTCGTTGTTGTTTATTTAACGCTGTTGTTGTTGTTGTTTATTTGACGTTGTTGTTGTAGACGTTGTTGTTGTTGTTGTTGTTGTTTATTGGACGTTGTTGTTGTTGTTTATTTGACATTGTTATTGTTGTTGACGGTGTTGTTGTTGTTGTTGTTTATTTGACATTGTTGTTGTTGTTATTTATTTGACGTTGTTGTTGTTGTTGTTAATTTTATTTGACGTTGTTGTTGTTGTTGTTTATTTGACGTTGTTGTTGTTGTTGTTGTTTATTGACGTTGTTGTTGTTGTTATTTATTTGACGTTGTTATTTTTGTTATTGTTTATTTGACATTGTTGTTGTTGTTGTTGTTTATTTGACGTTGTTATTGTTGTTTATTTGACGTTGTTTTTGTTATTTGACGTTGTTGTTGTTGTTGTATTTGTTGTTGTTGTTGTTGTTGTTGTTGCTTAGGTTACGTTGTTGTTATTGTTGCTATTTATTTGACGTTGTTGTTGTTTTTGTTTATTTGACGTTGTTGTTGTTGTTGTTGTTGTTTATTTGACGTTGTTGTTGTTGTTGTATTTGTTATTGTTGTTATTGTTGTTGCTTATTTGACGTTGTTGTTATTGTTGTTGTTTATTTGACGTTGTTGTTGTTGTTATTCATTTGACGTTGTTGTTGTTGTTGTTTATTTGATGTTGTTATTGTTGTTGTTGTTGTTGTTTATTTGACGTTGTTGTTGTTGTTGTTGTTTTTGTTGTTGTTATTGTCGGTGTTGTTGTTGTTTATTTGACGTTGTTGTTGTGGTTTTTTATTTGACGTTGTTGTTGTTGTTGTTTATTTGACGTTGTTGTTGTTGTTGTTTATTTGACGTTGTTGTTGTTGTTGTTTATTTGACAATTTTGTTGTTGTTGTTGACGTTGTTGTTGTTGTTGTTTATTTGACAATTTTGTTGTTGTTGTTGTTGACGTTGTTGTTGTAGTTGTTTATTTGACGTTGTTGTTGTTGTTGTTGTTTATTTGATGTTGTTTTAGTTGTTGTTGTTTATTTGACGTTGTTGTTGCTTTTTATTTGACGTTGTTGTTGTAGACATTGTTGTTATTGTTGTTTATTTGACGTTGTTGTTGTTGTTTTTTATTTGATGTTGTTGTTGTTGACATTGTTGTTGTTGTTGTTTATTTGACGTTGTTATTGTTGTTGTTTATTTGACGTAGTTGTTGTTATTGTTGTTGTTGTTATTAATTTGACGTTGTTGTTGTTGTTGTTTATTTGACGTTGTTGTTGTTGTTGTTTATTTGACGTTGTTGTTGTTGTTATTTATTTGACATTGTTGTTGTTGTTGTTTATTGGACGTTGTTATTGTTGTTTATTTGACGTTGTTTTTGTTATTTTACGTTGTTGTTGTTGTTGTTGTATTTGTTGTTGTTGTTGCTTATTTTACGTTGTTGTTATTGTTGCTATTTATTTGACGTTGTTGTTGTTTATTTGACGTTGTTGTTATTTATTTGACGTTGTTGCAATTTAT
>OX451735.1:1336675200-1336685200 GCA_948472305.1 Vicia faba | reverse complement strand
TTGTTTATTTGACATTGTTGTTGTTGTTGTTGTTTATTAGACGTTGCTAATGTTGTTGACATTGTTGTTGTTGTTGTTGTTGTTTATTTGACGTTGTTGTTGTTGTTGTTATTTTTGTTGTTGTTATTGTCGGTGTTGTTGTTGTTTATTTGACGTTGTTGTTGTGGTTTTTTATTTGACGTTGTTGTTGTTGTTGTTTATTTGACGTTGTTGTTGTTGTTGTTTATTTGACGTTGTTGTTGTTGTTGTTTATTTGACAATTTTGTTGTTGTTTTTGTTGACGTTGTTGTGGTTTTTGTTGTTGTTTATTTGATGTTGTTTTAGTTGTTGTTGTTTATTTGACGTTGTTGTTGCTTTTTATTTGACGTTGTTGTTGTTGAAATTGTTGTTATTGTTGTTTATTTGATGTTGTTGTTGTTGTTTTTTATTTGACGTTGTTGTTGTTGACATTGTTGTTGTTGTTGTTTATTTGACGTTGTTATTGTTGTTGTTTATTTGACGTAGTTGTTGTTATTGTTGTTGTTGTTATTAATTTGACGTTGTTGTTGTTGTTTATTTGACGTTGTTGTTGTTGTTGTTTATTTGACGTTGTTGTTGTTGTTATTTATTTGACGTTGTTGTTGTTGTTTATTGGACGTTGTTATTGTTGTTTATTTGACGTTGTTTTTGTTATTTTACGTTGTTGTTGTTGTTGTATTTCTTGTTGTTGTTGTTGCTTATTTTACGTTGTTGTTATTGTTGCTATTTATTTGACGTTGTTGTTGTTGTTGTTTATTTGACGTTGTTGTTGTTGTTGTTTATTTGACGTTATTGTTGTTGTTGTTTATTTGACGTTGTTGTTGTTATATTTGTTATTGTTGTTATTGTTGTTGCTTATTTGACGTTGTTGTTATTCTTGTTGTTTATTTGACGTTGTTGTTGTTGTTGTTATTCATTTGACATTGTTGTTGTTGTTTATTTGACGTTGTTGTTGTTGTTGTTCTTTATTTGACGTTGTTGTTGTTGTTGTTGTTTTTGTTGTTTATTTGACGTTGTTGTTGTTATTTATTTGTCGTTGTCGTTGTTGTTGTTGTTTATTTGACGTTGTTGTTAACGTTGTTGTTATTGGTGTTTATTTGACGTTGTTGTTGTTGTTGTTTATTTGACGTTGTTGTTGTTGTTATTGGTGTTTATTTGACGTTGTTGTTGTTGTTGTTTATTTGACGTTGTTGTTGTTGTTGACGTTGTTATTGTTGTTGTTTATTTGATGTTGTTATTGTTGTTGTTGACATAGTTGTTGTTGTTTATTTGACGTTGTTGTTGTTGCCGTTGTTGTTTATTTGACGCTGTTGTTGTTGTTTATTTGACGTTGTTGTTGACGTTGTTGTTGTTGTTTATTTGACGTTGTTGTTGTTGTTGTTTATTTGACATTGTTAATGTTGTTGACATTGTTGTTGTTGTTTTTGTTGTTTATTTGACGTTGTTGTTGTTGTTGTTATTTTTGTTGTTGTTATTGTTGGTGTTGTTGTTGTTTATTTGACGTTGTTGTTGTTGACATTGTTGTTGTTGTTGTTGTTTATTTGACGTTGTTGTTGTTGTTTTTTATTTGACGTTGTTGTTGTTGACATTGTTGTTGTTGTTGTTTATTTGAGGTTGTTGTTGTTGTCGTTTATTTGACGTAGTTGTTGTTATTGACGTTGTTGTTGTTGTTGTTGTTTATTTGACATTTTTGTTGTTGTTGATGTTGTTGTTGTTGTTGTTTTTTATTTAACGTTGTTGTTGTTGTTGTTTATTTGACGTTGTTGTTGTTGTTGTTAATTTGACGTTGTTGTTGTTGTTGTTTATTTGACGTTGTTGTTGTTGTTTATTTGATGTTGTTGTTGTTGTTATTTATTTGACGTTGTTGTTGTTGTTATTGTTTATTTGACGTTGTTGTTGTTGTTGTTGTTTATTTGACGTTGTTATTGTTTATTTGACGTTGTTTTTGTTATTTTACGTTGTTGTTGTTGTTGTATTTGTTGTTGTTGTTGTTATTGCTTATTTGACGTTGTTGTTATTGTTGCTATTTATTTGACGTTGTTATTGTTGTTGTTTATTTGACGTTGTTGTTGTTGTTGTTTATTTGACGTTATGGTTGTTGTTGTTTATTTGACTTTGTTGTTGTTGTTATTGTTATATTTGCTGTTGTTGTTATTGTTGTTGCTTATTTGACTTTGTTGTTATTGTTGTTGTTTATTTTACGTTGTTGTTGTTGTTATTCATCTGACGTTGTTGTTGTTGTTGTTTATTTGACGTTGTTGTTGTTGTTGTTCTTTATTTGACATTGTTGTTGTTGTTGTTGTTGTTTATTTGACGTTGTTGTTGTTGTTGGAGTTGTTGGTGTTGTTGTTTATTTGACGTTGTTGTTGTTGTTGTTTATTTGACATTGTTGTTGTTGTTTATTTGACGTTGTTATTGTTGTTGTTTATTTGACGTTGTTGTTGTTGTTGTTTACTTGACGTTGTTGTTGTTATTGACGTTGTTGTTGTTGTTGTTTATTGGACGTTGTTGTTGTTATTGTTAAAATAGTTGTTGTTGTTGTTTATTTGACGTTGTTGTTGTTGTTGTTTATTTGACGTTGTTGTTGTTGTTGTTGACGTTGTTGTTATTGTTGTTGTTGTTATTTATTTGACGTTGTTGTTGTTTATTTGACGTTGTTAATGTTGTTGATGTTGTTGTTGTTTATTTCACGTTGTTGTTGTTGTTGTTTATTTGACGTTGTTATTGTTGTTGTTGTTGTTTATTTGACGTTGTTGTTGTTTATTTGACTAGTTGTTGACGTTGTTGTTATTGTTGTTTATTTGACATTGTTGTTGTTGTTGTTGTTTATTAGACGTTGCTAATGTTGTTGACATTGTTGTTGTTGTTGTTGTTGTTTATTTGACGTTGTTGTTGTTGTTGTTATTTTTGTTGTTGTTATTGTCGGTGTTGTTGTTGTTTATTTGACGTTGTTGTTGTGGTTTTTTATTTGACGTTGTTGTTGTTGTTGTTTATTTGACGTTGTTGTTGTTGTTGTTTATTTGACGTTGTTGTTGTTGTTGTTTATTTGACAATTTTGTTGTTGTTTTTGTTGACGTTGTTGTGGTTTTTGTTGTTGTTTATTTGATGTTGTTTTAGTTGTTGTTGTTTATTTGACGTTGTTGTTGCTTTTTATTTGACGTTGTTGTTGTTGAAATTGTTGTTATTGTTGTTTATTTGATGTTGTTGTTGTTGTTTTTTATTTGACGTTGTTGTTGTTGACATTGTTGTTGTTGTTGTTTATTTGACGTTGTTATTGTTGTTGTTTATTTGACGTAGTTGTTGTTATTGTTGTTGTTGTTATTAATTTGACGTTGTTGTTGTTGTTTATTTGACGTTGTTGTTGTTGTTGTTTATTTGACGTTGTTGTTGTTGTTATTTATTTGACGTTGTTGTTGTTGTTTATTGGACGTTGTTATTGTTGTTTATTTGACGTTGTTTTTGTTATTTTACGTTGTTGTTGTTGTTGTATTTCTTGTTGTTGTTGTTGCTTATTTTACGTTGTTGTTATTGTTGCTATTTATTTGACGTTGTTGTTGTTGTTGTTTATTTGACGTTGTTGTTGTTGTTGTTTATTTGACGTTATTGTTGTTGTTGTTTATTTGACGTTGTTGTTGTTATATTTGTTATTGTTGTTATTGTTGTTGCTTATTTGACGTTGTTGTTATTCTTGTTGTTTATTTGACGTTGTTGTTGTTGTTGTTATTCATTTGACATTGTTGTTGTTGTTTATTTGACGTTGTTGTTGTTGTTGTTCTTTATTTGACGTTGTTGTTGTTGTTGTTGTTTTTGTTGTTTATTTGACGTTGTTGTTGTTATTTATTTGTCGTTGTCGTTGTTGTTGTTGTTTATTTGACGTTGTTGTTAACGTTGTTGTTATTGGTGATTATTTGACGTTGTTGTTGTTGTTGTTTATTTGACGTTGTTGTTGTTGTTATTGGTGTTTATTTGACGTTGTTGTTGTTGTTGTTTATTTGACGTTGTTGTTGTTGTTGACGTTGTTATTGTTGTTGTTTATTTGATGTTGTTATTGTTGTTGTTGACATAGTTGTTGTTGTTTATTTGACGTTGTTGTTGTTGCCGTTGTTGTTTATTTGACGCTGTTGTTGTTGTTTATTTGACGGTGTTGTTGTAGACGTTGTTGTTGTTGTTTATTGGACGTTGTTGTTGTTGTTTATTTGACATTGTTATTGTTGTTGACGGTGTTGTTGTTGTTGTTGTTTATTTGACATTGTTGTTGTTGTTATTTATTTGACGTTGTTGTTGTTGTTGTTAATTTTATTTGACGTTGTTGTTGTTGTTGTTTATTTGACGTTGTTGTTGTTGTTGTTGTTTATTGACGTTGTTGTTGTTGTTATTTATTTGACGTTGTTGTTTTTGTTATTGTTTATTTGACATTGTTGTTGTTGTTGTTGTTTATTTGACGTTGTTATTGTTGTTTATTTGACGTTGTTTTTGTTATTTGACGTTGTTGTTTTTGTTGTTATTGTTGTTGTTGTTGTTGTTGTTGTTGCTTAGTTGACGTTGTTGTTATTGTTGCTATTTATTTGACGTTGTTGTTGTTGTTGTTGTTTATTTGACGTTGTTGTTGTTGTTGTTGTTGTTGTTTATTTGACGTTGTTGTTATTGTTGTTGTTGTTGTTGTATTTGTTATTGTTGTTATTGTTGTTGCTTATTTGACGTTGTTGTTATTGTTGTTGTTTATTTGACGTTGTTGTTGTTGTTATTCATTTGACGTTGTTGTTGTTGTTGTTGTTGTTGTTTATTTGACGTTGTTGTTGTTGTTCTTCATTTGACGTTGTTGTTGTCGTTGTTTTTGTTGTTTATTTGACGTTGTTGTTGTTATTTATTTGACATTGTTGTTGTTGTTTATTTGACGTTGTTGTTGACGTTATTGTTGTTGTTGTTTATTTGACGTTGTCATTGTTGTTGTTGTTGTTTATTTAACGTTGTTGTTGTTGTTGACGTTGTTGTTGTTATTGTTTATTTGATGTTGTTGTTGTTGTTGTTGACATAGTTGTTGTTATTTATTTGACGTTATTGTTGTTGTTGTTGTTGTTGACGTTGTTGTTTATTTGACGTTGTTGTTATTGTTTATTTGACGTTGTTGTTGTTGTTGTTGACGTTGTTGTTGTTATTGTTTATTGAACGTTGTTGTTGTTTATTTGACATTTTTGTTGTTGTTGATGGTGTTGTTATTGTTGTTGTTTATTTGAAATTGTTGTTGTTGTTGTTATTTATTTGACGTTGTTGTTGTTGTTGTTTATTTGACGTTGTGGTTGTTTATTTGACGTTGTTGTTTATTTGACATTGTTGTTTATTTGACGTTGTTGTTTATTTGACGTTGTTGTTGTTGTTTATTTGACGTTGTTGTTGTTATTTGAAGTTGTTGTTGTTGTTGTATTTGTTGTTGTTGTTGTTGTTGTTGTTTATTTGACGTTGTTGTTGTTGTTTATTTGACGTTATTGTTGTTGTTTATTTGACATTGTTATTGTTGTTGTTGTTGTTGTTTATTTGACGTTGTTGTTGACGTTGTTATTGTTGTTGTTTATTTGACGTTGTTGTTGTTGTTGTTGTTTATTTGACGTTGTTAATGTTGTTGACATAGTTGTTGTTGTTTTGGTTGTTTATTTGACGTTTTTATTGTTGTTGTTGTTTTTGTTGTTGTTATTGTTGGTGTTGTTGTTGTTTATTTGACGTTGTTGTTGTTGTTGTTGTTGTTGTTGACGTTGTTGTTGTTGTTGTTGTTTATTTGACGTTGTTGTTGTTGTTGTTTATTTGACGTTGTTGTTGTTGTTTATTTAAAATTGTTGTTGTTGTTGTTGTTGACGTTGTTGTTGTAGTTGTTTATTTGACGTTGTTGTTGTTGTTGTTTATTTGATGTTGTTTTAGTTGTTGTTGTTTATTTGACGTTGTTGTTGTTTTTTATTTGACGTTGTTGTTGTTGACATTGTTGTTGTTGTTGTTTAATTGACGTTCTTGTTGTTGTTTTTTATTTGACGTTATTGTTGTTGACATTGTTGTTCTTGTTGTTGTTGTTTATTTGACGTAGTTGTTGTTATTGACGTTGTTGTTGTTGTTGTTGTTGTTGTTGTTGTTTATTTGACGTTTTTGTTGTTGTTGATGTTGTTGTTGTTCTTGTTTTTTATTTGACGTTGTTGTTGTTGTTGTTGTTTATTTGACGTTGTTGTTGTTGTTATTGTTGTTGTTGTTGTTGTTAATTTGATGTTGTTGTTGTTGTTTATTTGACGTTGTTGTTGTTGTTGCTGTTTATTTGACGTTGTTGTTGTTGTTATTTATTTGACGTTGTTGTTGTTGTTGTTTATTTGACGTTGTTGTTTATTTGACCTTGTTGTTTATTTGACGTTGTTGTTGTTGTTGTTTATTTGACGTTGTTGTTGTTATTTAAAGTTGTTGTTGTTGTTGTATTTGTTGTTGTTGTTGTTGTTAATTTATTTGTTGTTGTTGTTGTTGTTTATTTGACGTTATTGTTGTTGTTTATTTGACGTTGTTATTGTTGTTGTTGTTGTTTATTTGACGTTGTTGTTGATGTTGTTGTTGTTTATTTGACGTTGTTGTTGACGTTGTTGTTGTTGTTTATTTGACATTGTTGTTGTTGTTGTTTTTTATTAGACATTGCTAATGTTGTTGACATTGTTGTTGTTGTTTTTGTTGTTTATTTGACGATGTTGTTGTTGTTGTTGTTGTTAATTTTGTTGTTGTTATTGTTGCTGTTGTTGTTGTTTATTTGACGTTGTTGTTGTTGTTGTTGTTTATTTGACGTTGTTGTTGTTGTTTATTTGACGTTATTGTTGTTGTTTATTTGACGTTGTTGTTGTTGTTATATATTTGACATTGTTGTTGTTGTTGTTGTTGACGTTGTTGTTATAGTTGTTTATTTGACGTTGTTGTTGTTGTTGTTGTTGTTTATTTGATGTTGTTTTAGTTGTTGTTGTTTATTTGACGTTGTTGTTGTTTTTTATTTGACGTTGTTGTTGTTGACATTGTTGTTGTTGTTTTTTATTTGACGTTGTTGTTGTTGTTTTTTATTTGACGTTGTTGTTGTTGACATTGTTGTTGTTGTTGTTTATTTGACGTTGTTGTTGTTGTTTATTTGACGTTGTTGTTGTTGTTTATTTGACGTAGTTGTTGTTATTGACGTTGTTGTTGTTGTTGTTGTTGTTTATTTGACATTTTTGTTGTTGTTAATGTTGTTATTGTTGTTGTTGTTTTTTATTTGACGTTGTTGTTGTTGTTGTTTATTTGACGTTGTTGTTGTTGTTGTTATTGTTGTTGTTGTTGTTAATTTGACGTTGTTGTTGTTGTTTATTTGACGTTGTTGTTGTTGTTGTTGTTTATTTGACGTTGTTGTTGTTGTTGTTTATTTCACGTTGTTATTGTTGTTTATAGGACGTTGTTTTTGTTGTTTATTTGACGTTGTTTTTGTTATTTTATGTTGTTGTTGTTGTTGTTGTATTTGTTGTTGTTGTTGTTGTTGCTTATTTGACGTTGTTGTTATTGTTGCTATTTATTTGTTGTTGTTGTTGTTAAATTTGTTACTGTTGTTATTGTTGTTGCTTATTTGACGTTGTTGTTATTGTTGTTGTTTATTTGACGTTGTTGTTGTTGTTATTCATTTGACGTTGTTGTTGTTGTTGTTTATTTGACGTTGTTGTTGTTGTTGTTGTTGTTTTTGTTCTTTATTTGACGTTGTTGTTGTTGTTGTTGTTTTTGTTGTTTATTTGACGTTGTTGTTGACGTTGTTGTTGTTGTTTATTTGACGTTGTTGTTGTTGTTGTTGTTTATTAGATGTTGTTAATGTTGTTGACATTGTTGTTGTTGTTTTTGTTGTTTATTTGACGTTGTTGTTGTTGTTGTTATTTTTGTTGTTGTTATTATTGGTGTTGTTGTTGTTTATTTGACGTTGTTGTTGTTGACATTGTTGTTGTTGTTGTTGTTTATTTGACGTTGTTGTTGTTGTTTTTTATTTGACGTTGTTGTTGTTGACATTGTTGTTGTTGTTGTTTATTTGACGTTGTTGTTGTTGTCGTTTATTTGACGTAGTTGTTGTTATTGACGTTGTTGTTGTTGTTGTTTATTTGACATTTTTGTTGTTGTTGATGTTGTTGTTGTTGTTGTTTTTTATTTGACGTTGTTGTTGTTGTTGTTTATTTGACGTTGTTATTGTTGTTGTTGTTAATTTGACGTTGTTGTTGTTGTTGTTGTTGTTTATTTGACGTTGTTGTTGTTGTTTATTTGATGTTGTTGTTGTTGTTATTTATTTGACGTTGTTGTTGTTGTTATTGTTTATTTGACGTTGTTGTTGTTGTTGTTGTTTATTTGACGTTGTTATTGTTTATTTGACGTTGTTTTTGTTATTTTACGTTGTTGTTGTTGTTGTCGTATTTTTTGTTGTTGTTGTTGTTGTTGCTTATTTGACGTTGTTGTTATTGTAGCTATTTATTTGACGTTGTTATTGTTGTTGTTTATTTGACGTTGTTGTTGTTGTTGTTTATTTGACGTTATGGTTGTTGTTGTTTATTTGACTTTGTTGTTGTTGTTGTTGTTGTTATATTTGTTGTTGTTGTTATTGTTGTTGCTTATTTGACGTTGTTGTTATTGTTGTTGTTTATTTTATGTTGTTGTTGTTGTTATTCATTTGACGTTGTTGTTGTTGTTGTTGTTTATTTGACGTTGTTGTTGTTGTTGTTGTTGTTGTTCTTTATTTGACGTTGTTGTTGTTGTTGTTGTTGTTGTTTTTGTTATTTATTTGACGTTGTTGTTGTTATTTATTTGAAGTTGTTGTTGTTGTTGTTTATTTGACGTTGTTGTTGTTGTTATTTATTTGACGTTGTTGTTAACGTTGTTGTTAATGTTGTTGACATTGTTGTTGTTGTTTTTGTTGTTGTTGTTGTTGTTTATTCGATGTTGTTATTGTTGTTGTTGTTTTTGTTGTTTATTTGACGTTGTTGTTGTTGTTGTTATTTTTGTTATTGTTATTGTCGGTGTTGTTGTTGTTTATTTGACGTTGTTGTTGTGGTTTTTTATTTGACGTTGTTGTTGTTGTTGTTTATTTGACGTTGTTGTTGTTGTTGTTTATTTGACAATTTTGTTGTTGTTGTTGTTGTTGACGTTGTTGTTGTAGTTGTTTATTTGACGTTGTTGTTGTTGTTGTTGTTGTTTATTTGATGTTGTTTTAGTTGTTGTTGTTTATTTGACGTTGTTGTTGCTTTTTATTTGACGTTGTTGTTGTTGACATTGTTGTTATTGTTGTTTATTTGACGTTGTTGTTGTTGTTTTTTATTTGACGTTGTTGTTGTTGACATTGTTGTTGTTGTTTATTTGACGTTGTTATTGTTGTTGTTTATTTGACGTAGTTGTTGTTATTGGTTGTTGTTGTTATTAATTTGATGTTGTTGTTGTTGTTTATTTGACGTTGTTGTTGTTGTTTATTTGACGTTGTTGTTGTTTTTATTTATTTGACGTTGTTGTTGTTGTTGTTTATTGGACGTTGTTATTGTTGTTTATTTGACGTTGTTTTTGTTATTTTACGTTGTTGTTGTTGTTGTATTTGTCGTTGTTGTTGCTTATTTTACGTTGTTGTTATTGTTGCTATTTATTTGACGTTGTTGTTGTTGTTGTTTATTTGACGTTGTTGTTGTTGTTGTTTATTTGACGTTATTATTGTTGTTGTTTATTTGACGTTGTTGTTGTTGTTATATTTGTTATTGTTGTTATTGTTGTTGCTTATTTGACGTTGTTGTTATTCTTGTTGTTTATTTGACGTTGTTGTTGTTGTTATTCATTTGGCGTTGTTGTTGTTGTTGTTGTTTATTTGACGTTGTTGTTGTTGTTGTTCTTTATTTGACGTTGTTGTTGTTGTTGTTGTTTTTGTTGTTTATTTGACGTTGTTGTTGTTATTTATTTGACGTTGTTGTTGTTGTTGTTGTTTATTTGACGTTGT
>OX451735.1:1336662700-1336670200 GCA_948472305.1 Vicia faba | reverse complement strand
TTTATTTGACTTTGTTGTTGTTGTTGTTGTTATATTTGTTGTTGTTGTTATTGTTGTTGCTTATTTAACGTTGTTGTTATTGTTGTTGTTTATTTTACGTTGTTGTTGTTGTTATTCATTTGACGTTGTTGTTGTTGTTGTTGTTGTTGTTTATTTGACGTTGTTGTTGTTGTTGTTGTTGTTCTTTATTTGACGTTGTTGTTGTTGTTGTTGTTTTTGTTATTTATTTGACGTTGTTGTTGTTATTTATTTGACGTTGTTGTTGTTGTTGTTGTTTATTTGACGTTGTTGTTGTTGTTATTTATTTGACGTTGTTGTTAACGTTGTTATTAATGTTGTTGACATTGTTGTTGTTGTTGTTGTTTATTTGATGTTGTTATTGTTGTTGTTGTTGTTTATTTGACGTTGTTGTTGTGGTTTTTTATTTGACGTTGTTGTTGTTGTTGTTTATTTGACGTTGTTGTTGTTGTTTATTTGACAATTTTGTTGTTGTTGTTGTTGTTGTTGACGTTGTTGTTGTAGTTGTTTATTTGACGTTGTTGTTGTTGTTGTTGTTTATTTGATGTTGTTTTAGTTGTTGTTGTTTATTTGACGTTGTTGTTGCTTTTTATTTGACGTTGTTGTTGTTGACATTGTTGTTATTGTTGTTTATTTGACGTTGTTGTTGTTGTTTTTTATTTGACGTTGTTGTTGTTGACATTGTTGTTGTTGTTGTTTATTTGACGTTGTTATTGTTGTTGTTTATTTGACGTAGTTGTTGTTATTGTTGTTGTTGTTATTAATTTGATGTTGTTGTGGTTTATTTGACATTGTTGTTGTTGTTTATTTGACGTTGTTTTTGTTTTTATTTATTTGACGTTGTTGTTGTTGTTGTTTATTGGACGTTGTTATTGCTGTTTATTTGACGTTGTTTTTGTTATTTTACGTTGTTGTTATTGTTGTATTTGTTGTTGTTGTTGCTTATTTTACGTTGTTGTTATTGTTGCTATTTTTTTGACGTTGTTGTTGTTGTTGTTTATTTGACGTCGTTGTTGTTGTTGTTTATTTGACGTTATTGTTGTTGTTGTTTATTTGACGTTGTTGTTGTTGTTATATTTGTTATTGTTGTTATTGTTGTTGCTTATTTGACGTTGTTGTTATTCTTGTTGTTTATTTGACGTTGTTGTTGTTGTTATTCATTTGGCGTTGTTGTTGTTGTTGTTGTTTATTTGACGTTGTTGTTGTTGTTGTTCTTTATTTGACGTTGTTGTTGTTGTTGTTTTTGTTGTTTATTTGACGTTGTTGTTGTTATTTATTTGACGTTGTTGTTGTTGTTGTTGTTTATTTGACGTTGTTGTTATTGGTGTTTATTTGACGTTGTTGTTGTTGTTGTTGTTTATTTGACGTTGTTGTTGTTGTTGACGTTGTTATTGTTGTTGTTTATTTGATGTTGTTATTGTTGTTGTTGACATAGTTGTTGTTGTTGTTTATTTGACATTGTTGTTGTTGTCGTTGTTGTTTATTTGACGCTGTTGTTGTTGTTGTTTATTTGACGTTGTTGTTGTAGACGTTGTTGTTGTTGTTTATTGGACGTTGTTGTTGTTGTTTATTTGACATTGTTATTGTTGTTGACGGTGTTGTTGTTGTTGTTGTTTATTTGACATTGTTGTTGTTATTATTTATTTGACGTTGTTGTTGTTGTTGTTAATTTTATTTGACGTTGTTGTTGTTGTTGTTTATTTGACGTTGTTGTTGTTGTTGTTGTTTATTGACGTTGTTGTTGTTGTTATTTATTTGACGTTGTTATTTTTGTTATTGTTTATTTGACATTGTTGTTGTTGTTGTTGTTTATTTGACGTTGTTATTGTTGTTTATTTGACGTTGTTTTTGTTATTTGACGTTGTTGTTGTTGTTGTTTATTTGACGTTGTTGTTGTTGTTGTTGTTGTTGTTTATTTGACGTTGTTGTTGTTGTTGTATTTGTTATTGTTGTTATTGTTGTTGCTTATTTGACGTTGTTGTTATTGTTGTTGTTTATTTGACGTTGTTATTGTTGTTATTCATTTGACGTTGTTGTTGTTGTTATTTATTTGACGTTGTTGTTGTTGTTCTTCATTTGACGTTGTTGTTGTCGTTGTTTTTGTTGTTTATTTGACGTTGTTGTTGTTATTTATTTGACGTTGTTGTTGTTGTTTATTTGACGTTGTTGTTGACGTTATTGTTGTTGTTGTTTATTTGACGTTGTCATTGTTGTTGTTGTTGTTTATTTAACGTTGTTGTTGTTGTTGACGTTGTTGTTGTTATTGTTTATTTGATGTTGTTGTTGTTGTTGTCGACATAGTTGTTGTTATTTATTTGACGTTGTTGTTGTTGTTGTTGACGTTGTTGTTTATTTGACGTTATTGTTGTTGTTTATTTGACGTTGTTGTTGTTGTTGTTGACGTTGTTGTTGTTATTGTTTATTAAACGTTGTTGTTGTTGTTTATTTGACATTGTTGTTGTTGTTGATGGTGTTGTTATTGTTGTTGTTGTTTATTTGACGTTGTTGTTGTTGTTTATTTGACGTTGTTGTTGTTGTTTATTTGACGTTGTTGTTGTTGTTTATTTAAAATTGTTGTTTTTGTTGTTGACGTTGTTGTTGTAGTTGTTTATTTGACGTTGTTGTTGTTGTTGTTTATTTGATGTTGTTTTAGTTGTTGTTGTTTATTTGCGTTGTTGTTGTTTTTTATTTGACGTTGTTGTTGTTGACATTGTTGTTGTTGTTGTTTAATTGACGTTCTTGTTGTTGTTTTTTATTTGACGTTGTTGTTGTTGACATTGTTGTTCTTGTTGTTGTTGTTTATTTGACGTAGTTGTTGTTGTTGTTGTTGTTGTTTATTTGACATTTTTGTTGTTGTTGATGTTGTTGTTGTTGTTGTTTTTTATTTGACGTTGTTGTTGTTGTTGTTGTTTATTTGACGTTGTTGTTGTTGTTATTGTTGTTGTTGTTGTTGTTAATTTGATGTTGTTGTTGTTGTTTATTTGACGTTGTTGTTGTTGTTGTTGTTTATTTGACGTTGTTGTTGTTGTTATTTATTTGACGTTGTTGTTGCTGTTGTTGTTTATTTGACGTTGTTGTTTATTTGACATTGTTGTTTATTTGACGTTGTTGTTGTTGTTGTTTATTTGACGTTGTTGTTGTTATTTAAAGTTGTTGTTGTTGTTGTATTTGTTGTTGTTGTTAATTTATTTGTTGTTGTTGTTGTTGTTTATTTGACGTTATTGTTGTTGTTTATTTGACGTTGTTATTGTTGTTGTTGTTGTTTATTTGACGTTGTTGTTGACGTTGTTGTTGACGTTGTTGTTGTTTATTTGACATTGTTGTTGTTGTTGTTGTTTATTAGACATTGCTAATGTTGTTGACATTGTTGTTGTTGTTTTTGTTGTTTATTTGACGATGTTGTTGTTATTGTTGTTAGTTTTGTTGTTGTTATTGTTGGTGTTGTTGTTGTTTATTTGACGTTGTTGTTGTTGTTGTTTATTTGACGTTGTTGTTGTTGTTGTTTATTTGACGTTGTTGTTGTTGTTGTTGTTTATTTGACGTTATTGTTGTTGTTTATTTGACGTTGTTGTTGTTGTTATTTATTTGACATTGTTGTTGTTGTTGTTGTTGACATTGTTGTTATAGTTGTTTATTTGACGTTGTTGTTGTTGTTGTTGTTTATTTGATGTTGTTTTAGTTGTTGTTGTTTATTTGACGTTGTTGTTGTTTTTTATTTGACGTTGTTGTTGTTGACATTGTTGTTGTTGTTGTTCATTTGACGTTGTTGTTGTTGTTTTTTATTTGACGTTGTTGTTGTTGACATTGTTGTTGTTGTTGTTTATTTGACGTTGTTGTTGTTGTTGTTTATTTGACGTAGTTGTTGTTATTGACGTTGTTGTTGTTGTTGTTGTTTATTTGACATTTTTGTTGTTGTTGATGTTGTTGTTGTTGTTGTTTTTTATTTGACGTTGTTGTTGTTGTTGTTTATTTGACGTTGTTTTTGTTGTTATTGTTGTTGTTGTTGTTAATTTGACGTTGTTGTTGTTGTTTATTTGACGTTGTTGTTGTTGTTGTTTATTTGACGTTGTTGTTGTTGTTGTTTATTTGACGTTGTTATTGTTGTTTATAGGACGTTGTTTTTGTTGTTTATTTGACGTTGTTTTTGTTATTTTACGTTGTTGTTGTTGTTGTATTTGTTGTTGTTGTTGTTGTTGTTGCTTATTTGATGTTGTTGTTATTGTTGCTATTTATTTGTTGTTGTTGTTGTTAAATTTGTTACTGTTGTTATTGTTGTTGCTTATTTGACGTTGTTGTTATTGTTGTTGTTTATTTGACGTTGTTGTTGTTGTTATTCATTTGACGTTGTTGTTGTTGTTGTTTATTTGACGTTGTTGTTGTTGTTGTTGTTGTTGTTTTTGTTCTTTATTTGACGTTGTTGTTGTTGTTTTTGTTGTTTATTTGACGTTGTTGTTGACGTTGTTGTTGTTGTTGTTTATTTGACGTTGTTGTTGTTGTTGTTTATTAGATGTTGTTAATGTTGTTGACATTGTTGTTGTTGTTTTTGTTGTTTATTTGACGTTGTTGTTGTTGTTGTTGTTATTTTTGTTGTTGTTATTGTTGGTGTTGTTGTTGTTTATTTGACGTTGTTGTTGTTGACATTGTTGTTGTTGTTGTTGTTGTTTATTTGACGTTGTTATTGTTGTTTTTTATTTGACGTTGTTGTTGTTGACATTGTTGTTGTTGTTGTTTATTTGACGTTGTTGTTGTTGTCGTTTATTTGACGTAGTTGTTGTTATTGACGTTGTTGTTGTTGTTTATTTGACATTTTTGTTGTTGTTGATGTTGTTATTGTTGTTGTTTTTTATTTGACGTTGTTGTTGTTGTTTATTTGACGTTGTTGTTGTTGTTGTTGTTAATTTGACGTTGTTGTTGTTGTTGTTGTTTATTTGACGTTGTTGTTGTTGTTTATTTGATGTTGTTGTTGTTATTTATTTGACGTTGTTGTTGTTGTTATTATGACGTTGTTATTGTTTATTTGACGTTGTTTTTGTTATTTTACGTTGTTGTTGTTGTATTTGTTGTTGTTGTTGTTGTTGTTGTTGCTTATTTGACGTTGTTGTTATTGTTGCTATTTATTTGACGTTGTTATTGTTGTTGTTTATTTGACGTTGTTGTTGTTGTTGTTTATTTGACGTTATGGTTGTTGTTGTTTATTTGACTTTGTTGTTGTTGTTGTTGTTATATTTGTTGTTGTTGTTATTGTTGTTGCTTATTTGACGTTGTTGTTATTGTTGTTGTTTATTTTACGTTGTTGTTGTTGTTGTTATTCATTTGACGTTGTTGTTGTTGTTGTTGTTTATTTGACGTTGTTGTTGTTGTTGTTGTTGTTCTTTATTTGACGTTGTTGTTGTTGTTGTTTTTGTTATTTATTTGACGTTGTTGTTGTTATTTATTTGACGTTGTTGTTGTTGTTGTTTATTTGACGTTGTTGTTGTTGTTATTTATTTGACGTTGTTGTTAACGTTGTTATTAATGTTGTTGACATTGTTGTTGTTGTTTTTGTTGTTGTTGTTGTTGTTTATTTGACGTTGTTGTTGTTGTTGTTGTTTATTGACGTTGTTGTTGTTGTTATTTATTTGACGTTGTTATTTTTGTTATTGTTTATTTGACATTGTTGTTGTTGTTGTTTATTTGACGTTGTTATTGTTGTTTATTTGACGTTGTTTTTGTTATTTGACGTTGTTGTTGTTGTTGTTTATTTGACGTTGTTGTTGTTGTTGTTGTTTATTTGACGTTGTTGTTGTTGTTGTATTTGTTATTGTTGTTATTGTTGTTGCTTATTTGACGTTGTTGTTATTGTTGTTGTTTATTTGACGTTGTTGTTGTTGTTATTCATTTGACGTTGTTGTTGTTGTTATTTATTTGACGTTGTTGTTGTTGTTCTTCATTTGACGTTGTTGTTGTCGTTGTTTTTGTTGTTTATTTGACGTTGTTGTTGTTATTTATTTGACGTTGTTGTTGTTGTTTATTTGACGTTGTTGTTGACGTTATTGTTGTTGTTGTTTATTTGACGTTGTCATTGTTGTTGTTGTTGTTTATTTAACGTTGTTGTTGTTGTTGACGTTGTTGTTGTTATTATTTATTTGATGTTGTTGTTGTTGTTGTCGACATAGTTGTTGTTATTTATTTGACGTTGTTGTTGTTGTTGTTGACGTTGTTGTTTATTTGACGTTATTGTTGTTGTTTATTTGACGTTGTTGTTGTTGTTGTTGACGTTGTTGTTGTTATTGTTTATTAAACGTTGTTGTTGTTGTTTATTTGACATTGTTGTTGTTGTTGATGGTGTTGTTATTGTTGTTGTTGTTTATTTGACGTTGTTGTTGTTGTTGTTATATTTGTTGTTGTTATATTTGTTGTTGTTGTTATATTTGTTGTTGTTGTTGTTATATTTGTTGTTGTTGTTTATTTGACGTTGTTGTTGTTGTTGTTGTTGTTGTTCTTTATTTGACGTTGTTGTTGTTGTTGTTTTTGTTATTTATTTGACGTTGTTGTTGTTATTTATTTGACGTTGTTGTTGTTGTTGTTTATTTGACGTTGTTGTTGTTGTTATTTATTTGACGTTGTTGTTAACGTTGTTATTAATGTTGTTGACATTGTTGTTGTTGTTTTTGTTGTTGTTGTTGTTGTTTATTTGATGTTGTTATTGTTGTTGATGTTGTTTATTTGACGTTGTTGTTGTTGTTGTTATTTTTGTTGTTGTTATTGTCGGTGTTGTTGTTGTTTATTTAACGTTGTTGTTGTGGTTTTTTATTTGACGTTGTTGTTGTTGTTGTTGTTTATTTGACGTTGTTGTTGTTGTTGTTTATTTGACAATTTTGTTGTTGTTGTTGTTGTTGACGTTGTTGTGGTAGTTGTTTATTTGACGTTGTTGTTGTTGTTGTTGTTGTTTATTTGATGTTGTTTTAGTTGTTGTTGTTTATTTGACGTTGTTGTTGCTTTTTATTTGACGTTGTTGTTGTTGACATTGTTGTTATTGTTGTTTATTTGACGTTGTTGTTGTTGTTTTTTATTTGACGTTGTTGTTGTTGACATTGTTGTTGTTGTTGTTTATTTGACGTTGTTATTGTTGTTGTTTATTTGACGTAGTTGTTGTTATTGTTGTTGTTGTTATTAATTTGACGTTGTTGTTGTTGTTTATTTGACGTTGTTGTTGTTGTTGTTGTTTATTTGACGTTGTTGTTGTTGTTATTTATTTGACGTTGTTGTTGTTGTTGTTTATTGGACGTTGTTATTGTTGTTTATTTGACGTTGTTTTTGTTATTTTACGTTGTTGTTGTTGTTGTATTTGTTGTTGTTGTTGCTTATTTTACGTTGTTGTTATTGTTGCTATTTATTTGACGTTGTTGTTGTTGTTGTTTATTTGACGTTGTTGTTGTTGTTGTTGTTTATTTGACGTTATTGTTGTTGTTGTTTATTTGACGTTGTTGTTGTTGTTATATT
>OX451735.1:1336655200-1336657700 GCA_948472305.1 Vicia faba | reverse complement strand
TATTTGACGTTGTTGTTGTTGTTGTTTTTGTTGTTTATTTGACGTTGTTGTTGACGTTGTTGTTGTTGTTTATTTGACGTTGTTGTTGTTGTTGTTTATTAGATGTTGTTAATGTTGTTGACATTGTTGTTGTTGTTTTTGTTGTTTATTTGACGTTGTTGTTGTTGTTGTTATTTTTGTTGTTGTTATTGTTGGTGTTGTTGTTGTTTATTTGACGTTGTTGTTGTTGACATTGTTGTTGTTGTTGTTGTTGTTTATTTGACGTTGTTATTGTTGTTTTTTATTTGACGTTGTTGTTGTTGACATTGTTGTTGTTGTTGTTTATTTGACGTTGTTGTTGTTGTCGTTTATTTGACGTAGTTGTTGTTATTGACGTTGTTGTTGTTGTTTATTTGACATTTTTGTTGTTGTTGATGTTGTTATTGTTGTTGTTTTTTATTTGACGTTGTTGTTGTTATTTATTTGACGTTGTTGTTGTTGTTGTTGTTAATTTGACGTTGTTGTTGTTGTTGTTGTTTATTTGACGTTGTTGTTGTTGTTTATTTGATGTTGTTGTTGTTGTTATTTATTTGACGTTGTTGTTGTTGTTATTATTTATTTGACGTTGTTGTTGTTGTTGTTGTTTATTTGACGTTGTTATTGTTTATTTGACGTTGTTTTTGTTATTTTACGTTGTTGTTGTATTTGTTGTTGTTGTTGTTGTTGTTGCTTATTTGACGTTGTTGTTATTGTTGGTATTTATTTGACGTTGTTATTGTTGTTGTTTATTTGACGTTGTTGTTGTTGTTGTTTATTTGACGTTATGGTTGTTGTTGTTTATTTGACTTTGTTGTTGTTGTTGTTGTTATATTTGTTGTTGTTGTTATTGTTGTTGCTTATTTGACGTTGTTGTTATTGTTGTTGTTTATTTTACGTTGTTGTTGTTGTTGTTATTCATTTGACGTTGTTGTTGTTGTTGTTGTTTATTTGACGTTGTTGTTGTTGTTGTTCTTTATTTGACGTTGTTGTTGTTGTTGTTTTTGTTATTTATTTGACGTTGTTGTTGTTATTTATTTGACGTTGTTGTTGTTGTTGTTTATTTGACGTTGTTGCTGTTGTTATTTATTTGACGTTGTTGTTAACGTTGTTATTAATGTTGTTGACATTGTTGTTGTTGTTTTTGTTGTTGTTGTTGTTTATTTGACGTTGTTGTTGTTGTTGTTGTTTATTGACGTTGTTGTTGTTGTTATTTATTTGACGTTGTTATTTTTGTTATTGTTTATTTGACATTGTTGTTGTTGTTGTTTATTTGACGTTGTTATTGTTGTTTATTTGACGTTGTTTTTGTTATTTGACGTTGTTGTTGTTGTTGTTTATTTGACGTTGTTGTTGTTGTTGTTGTTTATTTTTACGTTGTTGTTGTTGTTGTATTTGTTATTGTTGTTACTGTTGTTGCTTATTTGACGTTGTTGTTATTGTTGTTGTTTATTTGACGTTATTGTTGTTGTTATTCATTTGACGTTGTTGTTGTTGTTATTTATTTGACGTTGTTGTTGTTGTTCTTCATTTGACGTTGTTGTTGTCGTTGTTTTTGTTGTTTATTTGACGTTGTTGTTGTTATTTATTTGACGTTGTTGTTGTTGTTTATTTGACGTTGTTGTTGACGTTATTGTTGTTGTTGTTTATTTGACGTTGTCATTGTTGTTGTTGTTGTTTATTTAACGTTGTTGTTGTTGTTGACGTTGTTGTTGTTATTATTTATTTGATGTTGTTGTTGTTGTTGTCGACATAGTTGTTGTTATTTATTTGACGTTGTTGTTGTTGTTGTTGACGTTGTTGTTTATTTGACGTTATTGTTGTTGTTTATTTGACGTTGTTGTTGTTGTTGTTGACGTTGTTGTTGTTATTGTTTATTAAACGTTGTTGTTGTTGTTTATTTGACATTGTTGTTGTTGTTGATGGTGTTGTTATTGTTGTTGTTGTTTATTTGACGTTGTTGTTGTTGTTGTTATATTTGTTGTTGTTATATTTGTTGTTGTTGTTATATTTGTTGTTGTTGTTGTTATATTTGTTGTTGTTGTTTATTTGACGTTGTTGTTGTTGTTGTTGTTGTTCTTTATTTGACGTTGTTGTTGTTGTTGTTTTTGTTATTTATTTGACGTTGTTGTTGTTATTTATTTGACGTTGTTGTTGTTGTTGTTTATTTGACGTTGTTGTTGTTGTTATTTATTTGACGTTGTTGTTAACGTTGTTATTAATGTTGTTGACATTGTTGTTGTTGTTTTTGTTGTTGTTGTTGTTGTTTATTTGATGTTGTTATTGTTGTTGTTGTTGTTTATTTGACGTTGTTGTTGTTGTTGTTATTTTTGTTGTTGTTATTGTCGGTGTTGTTGTTGTTTATTTGACGTTGTTGTTGTGGTTTTTTATTTGACGTTGTTGTTGTTGTTGTTGTTTATTTGACGTTGTTGTTGTTGTTGTTTATTTGACAATTTTGTTGTTGTTGTTGTTGTTGACGTTGTTG
>OX451735.1:1336632700-1336640200 GCA_948472305.1 Vicia faba | reverse complement strand
TTATTGTTTATTTGACGTTGTTGTTGTTATTTGAAGTTGTTGTTGTTGTTGTATTTGTTGTTGTTGTTGTTGTTGTTGTTGTTTATTTGACGTTGTTGTCGTTGTTTATTTGACGTTATTATTGTTGTTTATTTGACATTGTTATTGTTGTTGTTGTTGTTGTTGTTTATTTGACATTGTTGTTGACGTTGTTGTTGTTGTTGTTTATTTGACGTTGTTGTTGTTGTTGTTTATTTGACGTTGTTAATGTTGTTGACATAGTTATTGTTGTTTTTGTTGTTTATTTGACGTTGTTATTGTTGTTGTTGTTTTTGTTGTTGTTATTGTTGGTGTAGTTGTTGTTTATTTGACGTTGTTGTTGTTGTTGTTTATTTGACGTTGTTGTTGTTGTTGTTTATTTGACGTTGTTGTTGTTGTTGTTTATTTGACGTTGTTGTTGTTGTTTATATGATGTTGTTGTTGTTGTTGTTTATTTGACATTGTTGTTGTTGTTGTTGACGTTATTGTTGTAGTTGTTTATTTGACGTTGTTGTTGTTGTTGTTGTTTATTTGATGTTGTTTTAGTTGTTGTTGTTTATTTGACGTTGTTGTTGTTTTTTATTTGACGTTGTTGTTGTTGACATTGTTGTTGTTGTTGTTCTTTATTTGACGTTCTTGTTGTTGTTTTTTATTTGACGTTGTTGTTGTTGACATTTTTGTTGTTGTTGTTTATTTGACGTAGTTGTTGTTATTGACGTTGTTGTTGTTCTTGTTGTTTATTTGACATTTTTGTTGTTGTTGATGTTGTTGTTGTTGTTGTTTTTTATTTGACGTTGTTGTTGTTGTTTATTTGACGTTGTTGTTGTTGATGTTTATTTGACGTTGTTGTTGTTGTTGTTTATTTGACGTTGTTGTTGTTGTTGTTTATTTGATGTTGTTGTTGTTGTTATTTATTTGACGTTGTTGTTGTTGTTATTGTTTATTTGACGTTGTTGTTGTTGTTGTTGTTTATTTGACGTTGTTATTGTTGTTTATTGGACGTTGTTATTGTTGTTTATTTGACGTTGTTTTTGTTATTTTACGTTGTTGTTGTTGTATTTGTTGTTGTTGTTGTTGTTGTTGTTGCTTATTTGACGTTGTTGTTATTGTTGCTATTTATTTGACGTTGTTATTGTTGTTGTTTATTTGACGTTGTTGTTGTTGTTGTTGTTTATTTGACGTTATTGTTGTTGTTGTTTATTTGACGTTGTTGCTGTTGTTGTTATATTTGTTATTGTTGTTATTATTGTTGCTTATTTGACGTTGTTGTTATTGTTGTTGTTTATTTGACGTTGTTGTTGTTGTTATTCATTTGACGTTGTTGTTGTTGTTGTTGTTGTTTATTTGACGTTGTTGTTGTTGTTGTTTATTTAACGTTGTTGTTAACGTTGTTGTTGTTGGTGTTTATTTGATGTTGTTGTTGTTGTTGTTTATTTGACGTTGTTGTTGACGTTGTTATTGTTGTTGTTTATTTGATGTTGTTATTGTTGTTGTTGACATAATTGTTGTTGTTTATTTGACGTTGTTGTTGTTGTTGTCGTTGTTGTTTATTTGACGTTGTTGTTGTTTATTTGACGTTGTTGTTGTTGTTATTGTTGTTATTGTTGTTGCTTATTTGACGTTGTTGTTATTGTTGTTGTTTATTTGACGTTGTTGTTGTTGTTATTCATTTGACGTTGTTGTTGTTGTTTATTTGACGTTGTTGTTGTTCTTCATTTGACGTTGTTGTTGTCGTTGTTTTCGTTGTTTATTTGACGCTGTTGTTGTTATTTATTTGACGTTGTTGTTGTTGTTGTTTATTTGACGTTGTTGTTGTTGTTTATTTGACGTTGTCGTTGTTGTTGTTGTTTATTTGACGTTGTTGTTGTTATTGTTTATTTGATGTTGTTGTTGTTGTTGTTGACATAGTTGTTGTTGTTTATTTGACGTTGTTGTTGTTGTTATTGTTGTTGTTGTTGTTGTTAATTTGATGTTGTTGTTGTTGTTTATTTGACGTTGTTGTTGTTGTTATTTATTTGACGTTGTTGTTAACGTTGTTGTTGTTGGTGTTTATTTGACGTTGTTGTTGTTGTTGTTTATTTGACGTTGTTGTTAACGTTGTTGTTGTTGGTGTTTATTTGACGTTGTTGTTATTGTTTATTTGACGTTGTTGTTGTTGTTGTATTTTTTATTGTTGTTATTGTTGTTGCTTATTTGACGTTGTTGTTATTGTTGTTGTTTATTTACCGTTGTTGTTGTTGTTATTCATTTGACGTTGTTGTTGTTGTTGTTGTTGTTGTTTATTTGACGTTGTTGTTGTTGTTCTTCATTTGACGTTGTTGTTGTCGTTGTTTTTCTTGTTTATTTGACGTTGTTGTTGTTATTTATTTGACGTTGTTGTTGTTGTTTATTTGACGTTGTTGTTGTTGTTTATTTGACGTTGTCGTTGTTGTTGTTGTTGTTTATTTGACGTTGTTATTGTTGTTGACGTTGTTGTTGTTATTGTTTATTTGATGTTGTTGTTGTTGTTGACATAGTTGTTGTTGTTTATTTGACGTTGTTGTTGTTGTTGTTGTTGACGTTGTTGTTTATTTGACGTTGTTGTTGTTGTTTATTTGACGTTGTTGTTGTTGTTTATTTGACGTTGTTGTTGTTGTTGTTGACTTTGTTGTTGTTGTTGTTTATTGGACGTTGTTGTTGTTGTTGTTTATTTGACATTGTTGTTGTTGTTGACGGTGTTGTTATTATTGTTGTTTATTTGACATTATTGTCGTTGTTATTATTTATTTGACGTTGTTGTTGTTGTTTATTTGACGTTGTTGTTGTTGTTTATTTGACGTTGTTGTTATTGTTTATTTGACGTTGTTGTTATTTGAAGTTGTTGTTGTTGTTGTATTTGTTGTTGTTGTTGTTGTTGTTGTTGTTTATTTGACGTTGTTGTCGTTGTTTATTTGACGTTATTATTGTTGTTTATTTGACATTGTTATTGTTGTTGTTGTTGTTGTTGTTGTTGTTTATTTGACATTGTTGTTGACGTTGTTGTTGTTGTTGTTTATTTGACGTTGTTGTTGTTGTTTATTTGACGTTGTTAATGTTGTTGACATAGTTATTGTTGTTTTTGTTGTTTATTTGACGTTGTTATTGTTGTTGTTGTTTTTGTTGTTGTTATTGTTGGTGTAGTTGTTGTTTATTTGACGTTGTTGTTGTTGTTGTTTATTTGACGTTGTTGTTGTTGTTGTTTATTTGACGTTGTTGTTGTTGTTGTTTATTTGACGTTGTTGTTGTTGTTTATTTGATGTTGTTGTTGTTGTTGTTTATTTGACATTATTGTTGTTGTTGTTGACGTTATTGTTGTAGTTGTTTATTTGACGTTGTTGTTGTTGTTGTTGTTGTTGTTTATTTGATGTTGTTTTAGTTGTTGTTGTTTATTTGACGTTGTTGTTGTTTTTTATTTGACGTTGTTGTTGTTGACATTGTTGTTGTTGTTGTTCTTTATTTGACGTTCTTGTTGTTGTTTTTTATTTGACGTTGTTGTTGTTGACATTTTTGTTGTTGTTGTTTATTTGACGTAGTTGTTGTTATTGACGTTGTTGTTGTTCTTGTTGTTTATTTGACATTTTTGTTGTTGTTGATGTTGTTGTTGTTGTTGTTTTTTATTTGACGTTGTTGTTGATGTTTATTTGACGTTGTTGTTGTTGATGTTTATTTGACGTTGTTGTTGTTGTTGTTTATTTGACGTTGTTGTTGTTGTTGTTTATTTGATGTTGTTGTTGTTGTTATTTATTTGACGTTGTTGTTGTTGTTATTGTTTATTTGACGTTGTTGTTGTTGTTGTTGTTTATTTGACGTTGTTATTGTTGTTTATTGGACGTTGTTATTGTTGTTTATTTGACGTTGTTTTTGTTATTTTACGTTGTTGTTGTTGTATTTGTTGTTGTTGTTGTTGTTGTTGCTTATTTGACGTTGTTGTTATTGTTGCTATTTATTTGACGTTGTTATTGTTGTTGTTTATTTGACGTTGTTGTTGTTGTTGTTGTTTATTTGACGTTATTGTTGTTGTTGTTTATTTGACGTTGTTGCTGTTGTTGTTATATTTGTTATTGTTGTTATTATTGTTGCTTATTTGACGTTGTTGTTATTGTTGTTGTTTATTTGACGTTGTTGTTGTTGTTATTCATTTGACGTTGTTGTTGTTGTTGTTGTTGTTGTTTATTTGACGTTGTTGTTGTTGTTGTTTATTTGACGTTGTTGTTAACGTTGTTGTTGTTGGTGTTTATTTGATGTTGTTGTTGTTGTTGTTTATTTGACGTTGTTGTTGACGTTGTTATTGTTGTTGTTTATTTGATGTTGTTATTGTTGTTGTTGACATAATTGTTGTTGTTTATTTGACGTTGTTGTTGTTGTTGCCGTTGTTGTTTATTTGACGTTGTTGTTGTTTATTTGACGTTGTTGTTGTTGTTATTGTTGTTATTGTTGTTGCTTATTTGACGTTGTTGTTATTGTTGTTGTTTATTTGACGTTGTTGTTGTTGTTATTCATTTGACGTTGTTGTTGTTGTTTATTTGACGTTGTTGTTGTTCTTCATTTGACGTTGTTGTTGTCGTTGTTTTCGTTGTTTATTTGACGCTGTTGTTGTTATTTATTTGACGTTGTTGTTGTTGTTGTTTATTTGACGTTGTTGTTGTTGTTTATTTGACGTTGTCGTTGTTGTTGTTGTTTATTTGACGTTGTTGTTGTTATTGTTTATTTGATGTTGTTGTTGTTGTTGTTGACATAGTTGTTGTTGTTTATTTGACGTTGTTGTTGTTGTTATTGTTGTTGTTGTTGTTGTTGTTAATTTGATGTTGTTGTTGTTGTTTATTTGACGTTGTTGTTGTTGTTATTTATTTGACGTTGTTGTTAACGTTGTTGTTGTTGGTGTTTATTTGACGTTGTTGTTGTTGTTGTTTATTTGACGTTGTTGTTAACGTTGTTGTTGTTGGTGTTTATTTGACGTTGTTGTTGTTGTTGTTTATTTGACGTTGTTGTTGTTGTTGACGTTGTTATTGTTGTTGTTTATTTGATGTTGTTATTGTTGTTGTTGACATAGTTGTTGTTGTTTATTTGACGTTGTTGTTGTTGTTGTTGCCGTTGTTGTTTATTTGACGTTGTTGTTGTTGTTGATTTGACGTTGTTATTGTTGTTGTTGACGTTGTTGTTGTTGTTGTTGTTTATTGGATGTTATTGTTGTTGTTTATTTGACATTGTTATTGTTGTTGACGGTGTTGTTGTTGTTGTTGTTTATTTGACATTGTTGTTGTTGTTATTTATTTGACGTTGTTGTTGTTGTTAATTTTATTTGACGTTGTTGTTGTTGTTGTTAATTTGACGTTGTTGTTGTTGTTGTTTATTTGACGTTGTTGTTGTTGTTTATTTGACGTTGTTGTTGTTGTTTATTTAACGTTGTTGTTGTTGTTATTTATTTGACGTTGTTGTTGTTGTTTATTTAACGTTGTTGTTGTTGTTATTTATTTGACGTTGTTGTTGTTGTTATTGTTTATTTGGCGTTCTTGTTGTTTATTTGACGTTGTTATTGTTGTTTATTTGACGTTGTTTTTGTTATTTGACGTTGTTGTTGTTGTATTAGTTGTTGTTATTGTTGCTTATTTGACGTTGTGGTTATTGTTGCTATTTATTTGACATTGTTGTTATTGTTGTTGTTGTTTATTTGACGTTGTTGTTGTTGTTTATTTGACGTTGTTGTTGTTGTTGTATTTTTTATTGTTGTTATTGTTGTTGCTTATTTGACGTTGTTGTTATTGTTGTTGTTTATTTACCGTTGTTGTTGTTGTTATTCATTTGACGTTGTTGTTGTTGTTGTTGTTTATTTGACGTTGTTGTTGTTGTTCTTCATTTGACGTTGTTGTTGTCGTTGTTTTTCTTGTTTATTTGACGTTGTTGTTGTTATTTATTTGACGTTGTTGTTGTTGTTTATTTGACGTTGTTGTTGTTGTTTATTTGACGTTGTCGTTGTTGTTGTTGTTGTTTATTTGACGTTGTTATTGTTGTTGACGTTGTTGTTGTTATTGTTTATTTGATGTTGTTGTTGTTGTTGACATAGTTGTTGTTGTTTATTTGACGTTGTTGTTGTTGTTGTTGTTGACGTTGTTGTTTATTTGACTTTGTTGTTGTTGTTTATTTGACGTTGTTGTTGTTGTTTATTTGACGTTGTTGTTGTTGTTGTTGACTTTGTTGTTGTTGTTGTTTATTGGACGTTGTTGTTGTTGTTGTTTATTTGACATTGTTGTTGTTGTTGACGGTGTTGTTATTATTGTTGTTTATTTGACATTATTGTCGTTGTTATTATTTATTTTATGTTGTTGTTGTTGTTTATTTGACGTTGTTGTTGTTGTTTATTTGACGTTGTTGTTATTGTTTATTTGACGTTGTTGTTGTTATTTGAAGTTGTTGTTGTTGTTGTATTTGTTGTTGTTGTTGTTGTTGTTGTTTATTTGACGTTGTTGTCGTTGTTTATTTGACGTTATTATTGTTGTTTATTTGACATTGTTATTGTTGTTGTTGTTGTTGTTGTTGTTTATTTGACATTGTTGTTGACGTTGTTGTTGTTGTTGTTTATTTGACGTTGTTGTTGTTGTTGTTTATTTGACGTTGTTAATGTTGTTGACATAGTTATTGTTGTTTTTGTTGTTTATTTGACGTTGTTATTGTTGTTGTTGTTTTTGTTGTTGTTATTGTTGGTGTAGTTGTTGTTTATTTGACGTTGTTGTTGTTGTTGTTTATTTGACGTTGTTGTTGTTGTTGTTGTTTATTTGACGTTGTTGTTGTTGTTGTTTATTTGACGTTGTTGTTGTTGTTTATTTGATGTTGTTGTTGTTGTTGTTGTTTATTTGACATTGTTGTTGTTGTTGTTGACGTTATTGTTGTAGTTGTTTATTTGACGTTGTTGTTGTTGTTGTTGTTTATTTGATGTTGTTTTAGTTGTTGTTGTTTATTTGACGTTGTTGTTGTTTTTTATTTGACGTTGTTGTTGTTGACATTGTTGTTGTTATTGTTCTTTATTTGACGTTCTTGTTGTTGTTTTTTATTTGACGTTGTTGTTGTTGACATTTTTGTTGTTGTTGTTTATTTGACGTAGTTGTTGTTATTGACGTTGTTGTTGTTCTTGTTGTTTATTTGACATTTTTGTTGTTGTTGATGTTGTTGTTGTTGTTGTTTTTTATTTGACGTTGTTGTTGTTGTTTATTTGACGTTGTTGTTGTTGATGTTTATTTGACGTTGTTGTTGTTGTTGTTTATTTGACGTTGTTGTTGTTGTTGTTTATTTGATGTTGTTGTTGTTGTTATTTATTTGACGTTGTTGTTGTTGTTACTGTTTATTTGACGTTGTTGTTGTTGTTGTTGTTTATTTGACGTTGTTATTGTTGTTTATTGGACGTTGTTATTGTTGTTTATTTGACGTTGTTTTTGTTATTTTACGTTGTTGTTGTTGTTGTATTTGTTGTTG
>OX451735.1:1336617700-1336620200 GCA_948472305.1 Vicia faba | reverse complement strand
CATTTGACGTTGTTGTTGTTGTTGTTGTTTATTTGACGTTGTTGTTGTTGTTGTTGTTGTTCTTTATTTGACGATGTTGTTGTTGTTGTTTTTGTTGTTTATTTGACGTTGTTGTTGTTATTTATTTGACGTTGTTGTTGTTGTTTATTTGACGTTGTTGTTGTTGTTATTTATTTGACATTGTTGTTAACGTTGTTGTTGTTGGTGTTTATTTGACGTTGTTGTTGTTGTTGTTTATTTGACGTTGTTGTTAACGTTGTTGTTGTTGGTGTTTATTTGACGTTGTTGTTGTTGTTGTTTATTTGACGTTGTTGTTGTTGTTGACGTTGTTATTGTTGTTGTTTATTTGATGTTGTTATTGTTGTTGTTGACATAGTTGTTGTTGTTTATTTGACATTTTTGTTGTTGTTGATGTTGTTGTTGTTGTTGTTTTTTATTTGACGTTGTTGTTGTTGTTTATTTGACGTTGTTGTTGTTGATGTTTATTTGACGTTGTTGTTGTTGTTGTTTATTTGACGTTGTTGTTGTTGTTGTTTATTTGATGTTGTTGTTGTTATTTATTTGACGTTGTTGTTGTTGTTATTGTTTATTTGACGTTGTTGTTGTTGTTGTTGTTTATTTGACGTTGTTATTGTTGTTTATTGGACGTTGTTATTGTTGTTTATTTGACGTTGTTTTTGTTATTTTACGTTGTTGTTGTTGTTGTTGTATTTGTTGTTGTTGTTGTAGTTGTTGCTTATTTGACGTTGTTGTTATTGTTGCTATTTATTTGACGTTGTTATTGTTGTTGTTTATTTGACGTTGTTGTTGTTGTTGTTGTTGTTTATTTGACGTTATTGTTGTTGTTGTTTATTTGACGTTGTTGCTGTTGTTGTTATATTTGTTATTGTTGTTATTATTGTTGCTTATTTGACGTTGTTGTTATTGTTGTTGTTTATTTGACGTTGTTGTTGTTGTTATTCATTTGACGTTGTTGTTGTTGTTGTTGTTGTTTATTTGACGTTGTTGTTGTTGTTGTTTATTTGACGTTGTTGTTAACGTTGTTGTTGTTGGTGTTTATTTGATGTTGTTGTTGTTGTTGTTTATTTGACGTTGTTGTTGACGTTGTTATTGTTGTTGTTTATTTGATGTAGTTATTGTTGTTGTTGACATAGTTGTTGTTGTTTATTTGACGTTGTTGTTGTTGTTGCCGTTGTTGTTTATTTGACGTTGTTGTTGTTTATTTGACGTTGTTGTTGTTGTTATTGTTGTTATTGTTGTTATTGTTGTTGCTTATTTGACGTTGTTGTTATTGTTGTTGTTTATTTGACGTTGTTGTTGTTGTTATTCATTTGACGTTGTTGTTGTTGTTTATTTGACGTTGTTGTTGTCGTTGTTTTCGTTGTTTATTTGACGCTGTTGTTGTTATTTATTTGACGTTGTTGTTGTTGTTGTTTATTTGACGTTGTTGTTGTTGTTTATTTGACGTTGTCGTTGTTGTTGTTGTTTATTTGACGTTGTTGTTGTTATTGTTTATTTGATGTTGTTGTTGTTGTTGTTGACATAGTTGTTGTTGTTTATTTGACGTTGTTGTTGTTGTTATTGTTGTTGTTGTTGTTGTTGTTAATTTGATGTTGTTGTTGTTGTTGTTTATTTGACGTTGTTGTTGTTGTTTATTTGACGTTGTTGTTGTTGTTATTTATTTGACGTTGTTGTTGTTGTTGTTTATTTGACGTTGTTGTTTATTTGACATTGTTGTTAATTTGACGTTGTTGTTGTTGTTTATTTGACGTTGTTGTTGTTATTTGAAGTTGTTGTTGTTGTTGTATTTGTTGTTGTTGTTGTTGTTGTTGTTTATTTGACGTTGTCGTTGTTGTTTATTTGACGTTATTGTTGTTGTTTATTTGACGTTGTTATTGTTGTTGTTGTTGTTTATTTGACGTTGTTGTTGTTGTTGTTGTTTATTTGACATTGTTGTTGTTGTTGTTGTCTATTAGACGTTGTTAATGTTGTTGACATTGTTGTTGTTGTTTTTGTTGTTTATTTGACGATGTTGTTGTTGTTGTTGTTGTTGTTGTTATTTTTGTCGTTTTTATTGTCGGTGTTGTTGTTGTTTATTTGAAGTTGTTGTTGTTGTTGTTTATTTGACGTTGTTGTTGTTGTTGTTTATTTGACGTTGTTGTTGTTGTTTATTTGACGTTGTTGTTGTTGTTGTTTATTTAACGTTGTTGTTGTTGTTGTTTATTTGACATTGCTGTTGTTGTTGTTGTTGACGTTGTTGTTGTAGTTGTTTATTTGACGTTGTTGTTGTTGTTGTTGTTGTTTATTTGATGTTGTTTTAGTTGTTGTTGTTTATTTGACGCTGTTGTTGTTTTTTATTTGACGTTGTTGTTGTTGACATTGTTGTTGTTGTTGTTTATTTGACGTTGTTGTTGTTGTTTTTTATTTGACGTTGTTGTTGACATTGTTGTTGTTGTTGTTTATTTGACGTTGTTGTTGTTGTTGTTGTTTATTTGACGTA
>OX451735.1:1336602700-1336607700 GCA_948472305.1 Vicia faba | reverse complement strand
GTTGTTGTTGACGTTGTTGTTGTAGTCGTTTATTTGACGTTGTTGTTGTTGTTGTTGTTTATTTAATGATTTTTTAGTTGTTGTTGTTTATTTGACGTTGATGTTGTTTTTTATTTGACGTTGTTGTTGTTGACATTGTTGTTGTTGTTGTTTATTTAACGTTGTTGTTGTTGTTTTTTATTTGACGTTGTTGTTGTTGACATTGTTGTTGTTGTTGTTGTTGTTTATTTGACGTTGTTGTTGTTGTCGTTTATTTGACGTAGTTGTTGTTATTGACGTTGTTGTTGTTGTTGTTATTTATTTGACATTTTTGTTGTTGTTGATGTTGTTGTTGTTGTTGTTTTTTATTTGACGTTGTTGTTGTTGTTGTTGTTTATTTGACGTTGTTGTTGTTGTTGTTGTTAATTTGGCGTTGTTGTTATTGTTGTTGTTTATTTGACGTTGCTGTTGTTGTTGTTTATTTGATGTTGTTGTTGTTATTTATTTGACGTTGTTGTTGTTGTTATTGTTTATTTGACGTTGTTGTTGTTGTTGTTTATTTGACGTTGTTATTGTTTATTTGACGTTGTTTTTGTTATTTTACGTTGTTGTTGTTGTTGTATTTGTTGTTGTTGTTGTTGTTGCTTATTTGATGTTGTTGTTATTGTTGCTATTTATTTGACGTTGTTATTGTTGTTGTTTATTTGACGTTGTTGTTGTTGTTGTTTATTTAACGTTATGGTTGTTGTTGTTTATTTGACTTTGTTGTTGTTGTTGTTATATTTGTTGTTGTTGTTATTGTTGTTGCTTATTTGACGTTGTTGTTATTGTTGTTGTTTATTTGACGTTGTTGTTGTTGTTATTCATTTGGCGTTGTTGTTGTTGTTGTTTATTTGACGTTGTTGTTGTTGTTGTTGTTGTTCTTTATTTGACGCTGTTGTTGTTGTTGTTTTTGTTGTTTATTTGACGTTGTTGTTGTTATTTATTTGACGTTGTTGTTGTTGTTGTTTATTTGACGTTGTTGTTGTTGTTATTTATTTGACGTTGTTGTTAACGTTGTTGTTGTTGGTGTTTATTTGACGTTGTTGTTGTTGTTGTTTATTTGACGTTGTTGTTAACGTTGTTGTTGTTGGTGTTTATTTGACGTTGTTGTTTTTGTTGTTTATTTGACGTTGTTGTTGTTGTTGACGTTGTTATTGTTGTTGTTTATTTGATGTTGTTATTGTTGTTGTTGACATAGTTGTTGTTGTTTATTTGACATTTTTGTTGTTGTTGATGTTGTTGTTGTTGTTGTTTTTTATTTGACGTTGTTGTTGTTGTTTATTTGACGTTGTTGTTGTTGATGTTTATTTGACGTTGTTGTTGTTGTTGTTTATTTGACGTTGTTGTTGTTGTTGTTTATTTGATGTTGTTGTTGTTGTTATTTATTTGACGTTGTTGTTGTTGTTATTGTTTATTTGACGTTGTTGTTGTTGTTGTTGTTTATTTGACGTTGTTATTGTTGTTTATTGGACGTTGTTATTGTTGTTTATTTGACGTTGTTTTTGTTATTTTACGTTGTTGTTGTTGTTGTATTTGTTGTTGTTGTTGTTGTTGTTGTTGCTTATTTGACGTTGTTGTTATTGTTGCTATTTATTTGACGTTGTTATTATTGTTGTTTATTTGACGTTGTTGTTGTTGTTGTTGTTGTTTATTTGACGTTATTGTTGTTGTTGTTTATTTGACGTTGTTGTTGTTGTTGTTATATTTGTTATTGTTGTTATTATTGTTGCTTATTTGACGTTGTTGTTATTGTTGTTGTTTATTTGACGTTGTTGTTGTTATTCATTTGACGTTGTTGTTGTTGTTGTTGTTTATTTGACGTTGTTGTTGTTGTTTATTTGACGTTGTTGTTAACGTTGTTGTTGTTGGTGTTTATTTGATGTTGTTGTTGTTGTTGTTGTTTATTTGACGTTGTTGTTGACGTTGTTATTGTTGTTGTTTATTTGATGTTGTTATTGTTGTTGTTGACATAGTTGTTGTTGTTTATTTGACGTTGTAGTTGTTGTTGCCGTTGTTGTTTATTTGACGTTGTTGTTGTTTATTTGACGTTGTTGTTGTTGTTATTGTTGTTATTGTTGTTGCTTATTTGACGTTGTTGTTATTGTTGTTGTTTATTTGACGTTGTTGTTTTTGTTATTCATTTGACGTTGTTGTTGTTGTTTATTTGACGTTGTTGTTGTTCTTCATTTGACGTTGTTGTTGTCGTTGTTTTCGTTGTTTTGTTGACATTGTTGTTGTTATTTATTTGACGTTGTTGTTGTTGTTTATTTGACGTTGTCGTTGTTGTTGTTGTTTATTTGACGTTGTTGTTGTTATTGTTTATTTGATGTTGTTGTTGCTGTTGTTGACATAGTTGTTGTTGTTTATTTGACGTTGTTGTTGTTGTTATTGTTGTTGTTGTTGTTGTTGTTAATTTGATGTTGTTGTTGTTGTTTATTTGACGTTGTTGTTGTTGTTTATTTGACGTTGTTGTTGTTGTTATTTATTTGACGTTGTTGTTGGTTTTGTTGTTTATTTGACGTTGTTGTTTATTTGACATTGTTGTTAATTTGACGTTGTTGTTGTTGTTTATTTGACGTTGTTGTTGTTATTTGAAGTTGTTGTTGTTGTTGTATTTGTTGTTGTTGTTGTTGTTGTTGTTTATTTGACGTTGTCGTTGTTGTTTATTTGACGTTATTGTTGTTGTTTATTTGACGTTGTTATTGTTGTTGTTGTTGTTTATTTGACGTTGTTGTTGTTGTTGTTGTTTATTTGACATTGTTGTTGTTGTTGTTGTCTATTAGACGTTGTTAATGTTGTTGACATTGTTGTTGTTGTTTTTGTTGTTTATTTGACGATGTTGTTGTTGTTGTTGTTGTTGTTATTTTTATCGTTTTTATTGTCGGTGTTGTTGTTGTTTATTTGACGTTGTTGTTGTTGTTGTTTATTTGACGTTGTTGTTGTTGTTGTTTATTTGACGTTGTTGTTGTTGTTTATTTGACGTTGTTGTTGTTGTTGTTTATTTGACGTTGTTGTTGTTGTTGTTTATTTGACATTGCTGTTGTTGTTGTTGTTGACGTTGTTGTTGTAGTTGTTTATTTGACGTTGTTGTTGTTGTTGTTGTTGTTTATTTGATGTTGTTTTAGTTGTTGTTGTTTATTTGACGTTGTTGTTGTTTTTTATTTGACGTTGTTGTTGTTGACATTGTTGTTGTTGTTGTTTATTTGACGTTGTTGTTGTTGTTTTTTATTTGACGTTGTTGTTGACATTGTTGTTGTTGTTGTTTATTTGACGTTGTTGTTGTTGTTGTTTATTTGACGTAGTTGTTGTTTTTGAGGTTGTTGTTGTTGTTTATTTGACATTTTTGTTGTTGTTGATGTTGTTGTTGTTGTTGTTTTTTATTTGACGTTGTTATTGTTGTTGTTTATTTGACGTTGTTGTTGTTGTTGTTATTGTTGTTGTTGTTGTTAATTTGACGTTGTTGTTGTTGTTTATTTGACGTTGTTGTTGTTGTTGTTTATTTGACGTTGTTGCTGTTGTTGTTTATTTGATGTTGTTGTTGTTGTTATTTATTTGACGTTGTTGTTGTTGTTATTGTTTATTTGACGTTGTTGTTGTTGTTGATGTTGTTGTTGTTGTTGTTTTTTATTTGACGTTGTTGTTGTTGTTGTTGTTTATTTGACGTTGTTGTTGTTGTTGTTGTTAATTTGACGTTGTTGTTATTGTTGTTGTTTATTTGACGTTGCTGTTGTTGTTGTTTATTTGATGTTGTTGTTGTTATTTATTTGACGTTGTTGTTGTTGTTATTGTTTATTTGACGTTGTTGTTGTTGTTGTTTATTTGACGTTGTTATTGTTTATTTGACGTTGTTTTTGTTATTTTACGTTGTTGTTGTTGTTGTATTTGTTGTTGTTGTTGTTGTTGCTTATTTGATGTTGTTGTTATTGTTGCTATTTATTTGACGTTGTTATTGTTGTTGTTTATTTGACGTTGTTGTTGTTGTTGTTTATTTAACGTTATGGTTGTTGTTGTTTATTTGACTTTGTTGTTGTTGTTCTTATATTTGTTGTTGTTGTTATTGTTGTTGCTTATTTGACGTTGTTGTTATTGTTGTTGTTTATTTGACGTTGTTGTTGTTGTTATTCATTTGGCGTTGTTGTTGTTGTTGTTTATTTGACGTTGTTGTTGTTGTTGTTGTTGTTCTTTATTTGACGCTGTTGTTGTTGTTGTTTTTGTTGTTTATTTGACGTTGTTGTTGTTATTTATTTGACGTTGTTGTTGTTGTTGTTTATTTGACGTTGTTGTTGTTGTTATTTATTTGACGTTGTTGTTAACGTTGTTGTTGTTGGTGTTTATTTGACGTTGTTGTTGTTGTTGTTTATTTGACGTTGTTGTTAACGTTGTTGTTGTTGGTGTTTATTTGACGTTGTTGTTTTTGTTGTTTATTTGACGTTGTTGTTGTTGTTGACGTTGTTATTGTTGTTGTTTATTTGATGTTGTTATTGTTGTTGTTGACATAGTTGTTGTTGTTTATTTGACATTTTTGTTGTTGTTGATGTTGTTGTTGTTGTTGTTTTTTATTTGACGTTGTTGTTGTTGTTTATTTGACGTTGTTGTTGTTGATGTTTATTTGACGTTGTTGTTGTTGTTGTTTATTTGACGTTGTTGTTGTTGTTGTTTATTTGATGTTGTTGTTGTTGTTATTTATTTGACGTTGTTGTTGTTGTTATTGTTTATTTGACGTTGTTGTTGTTGTTGTTGTTTATTTGACGTTGTTATTGTTGTTTATTGGACGTTGTTATTGTTGTTTATTTGACGTTGTTTTTGTTATTTTACGTTGTTGTTGTTGTTGTATTTGTTGTTGTTGTTGTTGTTGTTGTTGCTTATTTGACGTTGTTGTTATTGTTGCTATTTATTTGACGTTGTTATTATTGTTGTTTATTTGACGTTGTTGTTGTTGTTGTTGTTGTTTATTTGACGTTATTGTTGTTGTTGTTTAT
>OX451735.1:1336575200-1336592700 GCA_948472305.1 Vicia faba | reverse complement strand
GACGTTGTTATTGTTGTTGTTTATTTGACGTTGTTGTTGTTGTTGTTTATTTGACGTTATGGTTGTTGTTGTTTATTTGACTTTGTTGTTGTTGTTGTTATATTTGTTGTTGTTGTTATTGTTGTTGCTTATTTGACGTTGTTGTTATTGTTGTTGTTTATTTGACGTTGTTGTTGTTGTTATTCATTTAACGTTGTTGTTGTTGTTGTTTATTTGACGTTGTTGTTGTTCTTTATTTGACGCTGTTGTTGTTGTTGTTTTTGTTGTTTATTTGACGTTGTTGTTGTTATTTATTTGACGTTGTTGTTGTTGTTGTTTATTTGACGTTGTTGTTGTTGTTATTTATTTGACGTTGTTGTTAACGTTGTTGTTGTTGGTGTTTATTTGACGTTGTTGTTGTTGTTGTTTATTTGACGTTGTTGTTAACGTTGTTGTTGTTGGTGTTTATTTGACGTTGTTGTTGTTGTTGTTGTTTATTTGACGTTGTTGTTGTTGTTGACGTTGTTATTGTTGTTGTTTATTTGATGTTGTTATTGTTGTTGTTGACATAGTTGTTGTTGTTTATTTGACGTTGTTGTTGTTGTTGCCGTTGTTGTTTATTTGACGTTGTTGTTGTTGTTTATTTGACGTTGTTGTTGTTGTTATTTTGACTTTGTTGTTGTTGTTGTATTTGTTATTGTTGTTATTGTTGTTGCTTATTTGATGTTGTTGTTATTGTTGTTGTTTATTTGACGTTGTTGTTGTTGTTATTCATTTAACGTTGTTGTTGTTGTTGTTCTTTATTTGACGTTGTTGTTATTGTTGTTTATTTGACATTGTTGTTGACGTTGTTGTTGTTGTTGTTTATTTGACGTTGTTGTTGTTGTTGTTGTTATTTTTGTTGTTGTTATTGTTGGTGTTGTTGTTGTTTATTTGACGTTGTTGTTGTTGTTGTTTATTTGACATTGTTGTTGTTGTTGTTTATTTGACGTTGTTGTTGTTGTTGTTTATTTGACATTGTTGTTATTGTTGTTGTTGACGTTGCTGTTGTTGTTGTTTATTTGATGTTGTTTTAGTTGTTGTTGTTTATTTGACGTTGTTGTTTTTTATTTGACGTTGTTGTTGTTCACATTGTTGTTGTTGTTGTTTATTTGACGTTGTTGTTATCGTTTTTTATTTGACGTTGTTGTTGTTGACATTGTTGTTATTGTTGTTTATTTGACGTTGTTGTTGTTGTTGTTTATTTGACGTAGTTGTTGTTGTTGTTGTTGTTTATTTGACATTTTTGTTGTTGTTGATGTTGTTGTTGTTGTTCTTTTTTATTTGACGTTGTTGTTGTTGTTGTTGTTATTGTTGTTGTTGTTGCTTAGTTGACGTTGTTGTTATTGTTGCTATTTATTTGACGTTGTTGTTGTTGTTGTTTATTTGACGCTGTTGTTGTTGTTGTTGTTTATTTGACGTTGTTGTTGTTGTTGTATTTGTTATTGTTGTTATTGTTGTTGCTTATTTGACGTTGTTGTTATTGTTGTTGTTTATTTGACGTTGTTGTTGTTGTTGTTATTCATTTGACGTTGTTGTTGTTGTTGTTTATTTGACGTTGTTGTTGTTCTTCATTTGACGTTGTTGTTGTCGTTGTTTTTGTTGTTTACTTGACGTTGTTGTTGTTATTTATTTGACGTTGTTGTTGTTGTTTATTTGACGTTGTTGTTGTTATTTATTTGACGTTGTTGTTGTTGTTTATTTGACGTTGTTGTTGACGTTATTGTTGTTGTTGTTTATTTGACGTTGTCATTGTTGTTGTTGTTGTTTATTTGACGTTGTTGTTGTTGTTGTTGACGTTGTTGTATATTTGACGTTGTTGTTGTTGTTTATTTGACGTTGTTGTTGTTGTTGTTGTTGTCGACGTTGTTGTTGTTATTGTTTATTAAATGTTGTTGTTGTTTATTTGACATTGTTGTTGTTGTTGATGGTGTTGTTATTGTTGTTGTTTATTTGAAATTGTTGTTGTTGTTGTTATTTATTTGACGTTGTTGTTGTTGTTTATTTGACGTTTTGGTTGTTTATTTGACGTTGTTGTTTATTTGACGTTGTTGTTTATATGACGTTGTTGTTTATTTGACGTTGTTGTTGTTGTTTATTTGACGTTGTTGTTGTTATTTGAAGTTGTTGTTGTTGTTGTATTTGTTGTTGTTGTTGTTGTTTATTTGACGTTGTTGTTGTTGTTTATTTGACGTTATTGTTGTTATTTATTTGACTTTGTTATTGTTGTTGTTGTTGTTGTTGTTTATTTGACGTTGTTGTTGACGTTGTTGTTGTTGTTTATTTGACGTTGTTGTTGTTGTTGTTGTTTATTTGACGTTGTTAATGTTGTTGACATAGTTGTTGTTGTTTTTGTTGTTTACTTGACGTTTTTATTGTTGTTGTTGTTTTTGTTATTGTTATTGTTGGTGTTGGTGTTGTTTATTTGACGTTGTTGTTGTTGTTGTTTATTTAACGTTGTTGTTGTTGTTTATTTGACGTTGTTGTTGTTGTTGTTTATTTAAAATTGTTGTTGTTGTTGTTGACGTTGATGTTGTAGTTGTTTATTTGACGTTGTTGTTGTTGTTGTTTATTTGATGTTGTTTTAGTTGTTGTTGTTTATTTGACGTTGTTGTTGTTTTTTATTTGATGTTGTTGTTGTTGACATTGTTGTTGTTGTTGTTTATTTGACGTTGTTGTTGTTTTTTTTATTTGACGTTGTTGTTGTTGACATTGTTGTTGTTGTTGTTGTTTATTTGACGTAGTTGTTGTTATTGACGTTGTTGTTGTTGTTGTTGTTGTTGTTGATGTTGTTGTTGTTGTTGTTTTTTATTTGACGTTGTTGTTGTTGTTGTTGTTTATTTGACGTTGTTGTTGTTGTTATTGTTGTTGTTGTTGTTGTTAATTTGATGTTGTTGTTGTTGTTTATTTGACGTTGTTGTTGTTGTTGTTGTTGTTTATTTGACGTTGTTGTTGTTGTTATTTATTTGACGTTGTTGTTGTTGTTGTTTATTTGACGTTGTTGTTTATTTGACATTGTTGTTTATTTGACGTTGTTGTTGTTGTTGTTTATTTGACGTTGTTGTTGTTATTTGAAGTTGTTGTTGTTGTTGTATTTGTTGTTGTTGTTGTTGTATTTGTTGTTGTTGTTGTTGTTAATTTATTTGTTGTTGTTGTTGTTTATTTGATGTTATTGTTGTTGTTTATTTGACGTTGTTATTGTTGTTGTTGTTGTTTATTTGACGTTGTTGTTGTTTATTTGACGTTGTTGTTGACGTTGTTGTTTATTTGACATTGTTGTTGTTGTTGTTGTTTATTAGACGTTGCAAATGTTGTTGACATTGTTGTTGTTGTTTTTGTTGTTTATTTGACGTTGTTGTTGTTGTTGTTGTTATTTTTGTTGTTGTTATTGTTGGTGTTGTTGTTGTTTATTTGACGTTGTTGTTGTTGTTGTTTATTTGACGTTGTTGTTGTTGTTGTTTATTTGACGTTGTTGTTGTTGCTTATTTGACGTTATTGTTGGTGTTTATTTGACGTTGTTGTTGTTGTTGTTTATTTGACATTGTTGTTGTTGTTGTTGTTGACGTTGTTGTTATAGTTGTTTATTTGACGTTGTTGTTGTTGTTTATTTGATGTTGTTTTAGTTGTTGTTGTTTATTTGATGTTGTTGTTTTTTTTTATTTGACGTTGTTGTTGTTGACATTGTTGTTGTTGTATTTGTTATTGTTGTTATTGTTGTTGTTTATTTGACGTTGTTGTTATTGTTGTTGTTTATTTGACGTTGTTGTTGTTGTTATTCATTTGACGTTGTTGTTGTTGTTGTTGTTTATTTGACGTTGTTGTTATTGTTGCTATTTATTTGACGTTGTTGTTGTTGTTGTTTATTTGACGTTGTTCTTGTTGTTGTTTATTTGACGTTGTTGTTGTTGTTGTTGTTGTTTAGTTGACGTTGTTGTTGTTGTTGTTGTTGTATTTGTTATTGTTGTTATTGTTGTTGCTTATTTGACGTTGTTGTTATTGTTGTTGTTAATTTGACGTTGTTGTTGTTGTTATTCATTTGACGTTGTTGTTGTTGTTGTTGTTTATTTGACGTTGTTGTTGTTGCTCTTCATTTGACGTTGTTGATGTCGTTGTTTTTGTTGTTTATTTGACGTTGTTGTTGTTATTTATTTGATGTTGTTGTTGTTGTTTATTTGACGTTGTTGTTGTTGTTGTTTATTTGACGTTGTCGTTGGTGTTGTTGTTGTTTATTTGACGTTGTTTTTGTTATTTGACGTTGTTGTTTTTGTTGTATTAGTTGTTGTTGTTGCTTATTTGATGTTGTTGTTATTGTTGCTATTTATTTGACGTTGTTTTTGTTGTTTATTTGACGTTGTTGTTGTTGTTGTTGTTTATTTGACGTTGTTGTTATTGTTGTTTATTTGACGTTGTTGTTGTTGTTGTTGTTGTATTTGTTATTGTTGTTATTGTTGTTGTTTATTTGACGTTGTTGTTATTGTTGTTGTTTATTTGACGTTGTTGTTGTTGTTATTCATTTGACGTTGTTGTTGTTGTTGTTTATTTGACATTGTTGTTGTTGTTGTTGTTGACGTTGTTGTTATAGTTGTTTATTTGACGTTGTTGTTGTTGTTTATTTGATGTTGTTTTAGTTGTTGTTGTTTATTTGATGTTGTTGTTTTTTTTTATTTGACGTTGTTGTTGTTGACATTGTTGTTGTTGTTGTTTATTTGACGTTGTTGTTGTTGTTTATTATTTGACGTTGTTGTTGTTGACATTGTTGTTGTTGTTGTTTATTTGACGTTGTTGTTGTTGTTGTTGTTGTTTATTTGACGTAGTTGTTGTTATTGACGTTGTTGTTGTTGTTGTTGTTTATTTGACATTTTTGTTGTTGTTGATGTTGTTGTTGTTGTTGTTGTTTTTTATTTGACGTTGTTGTTGTTGTTGTTTATTTGACGTTGTTGTTGTTGTTATTCATTTGACGTTGTCGTTGGTGTTGTTGTTGTTTATTTGACGTTGTTTTTGTTATTTGACGTTGTTGTTTTTGTTGTATTAGTTGTTGTTGTTGCTTATTTGATGTTGTTGTTATTGTTGCTATTTATTTGACGTTGTTTTTGTTGTTTATTTGACGTTGTTGTTGTTGTTGTTGTTTATTTGACGTTGTTGTTATTGTTGTTTATTTGACGTTGTTGTTGTTGTTGTTGTTGTATTTGTTATTGTTGTTATTGTTGTTGTTTATTTGACGTTGTTGTTATTGTTGTTGTTTATTTGACGTTGTTGTTGTTGTTATTCATTTGACGTTGTTGTTGTTGTTGTTTATTTGACGTTGTTGTTATTGTTGCTATTTATTTGACGTTGTTGTTGTTGTTGTTGTTTATTTGACGTTGTTCTTGTTGTTGTTTATTTGACGTTGTTGTTGTTGTTGTTGTTGTTTAGTTGACGTTGTTGTTGTTGTTGTTGTTGTTGTATTTGTTATTGTTGTTATTGTTGTTGCTTATTTGACGTTGTTGTTATTGTTGTTGTTAATTTGACGTTGTTGTTGTTGTTATTCATTTGACGTTGTTGTTGTTGTTGTTGTTTATTTGACGTTGTTGTTGTTGCTCTTCATTTGACGTTGTTGATGTCGTTGTTTTTGTTGTTTATTTGACGTTGTTGTTGTTATTTATTTGATGTTGTTGTTGTTGTTTATTTGACGTTGTTGTTGTTGTTGTTTATTTGACGTTGTCGTTGGTGTTGTTGTTGTTTATTTGACGTTGTTTTTGTTATTTGACGTTGTTGTTTTTGTTGTATTAGTTGTTGTTGTTGCTTATTTGATGTTGTTGTTATTGTTGCTATTTATTTGACGTTGTTTTTGTTGTTTATTTGACGGTTTTGTTGTTGTTGTTGTTTATTTGACGTTGTTGTTATTGTTGTTTATTTGACGTTGTTGTTGTTGTTGTTGTTGTATTTGTTATTGTTGTTATTGTTGTTGTTTATTTGACGTTGTTGTTATTGTTGTTGTTTATTTGACGTTGTTGTTGTTGTTATTCATTTGACGTTGTTGTTGTTGTTGTTTATTTGACATTGTTGTTGTTGTTGTTGTTGACGTTGTTGTTATAGTTGTTTATTTGACGTTGTTGTTGTTGTTTATTTGATGTTGTTTTAGTTGTTGTTGTTTATTTGATGTTGTTGTTTTTTTTTATTTGACGTTGTTGTTGTTGACATTGTTGTTGTTGTTGTTTATTTGACGTTGTTGTTGTTGTTTATTATTTGACGTTGTTGTTGTTGACATTGTTGTTGTTGTTGTTTATTTGACGTTGTTGTTGTTGTTGTTGTTGTTTATTTGACGTAGTTGTTGTTATTGACGTTGTTGTTGTTGTTGTTGTTTATTTGACATTTTTGTTGTTGTTGATGTTGTTGTTGTTGTTGTTGTTTTTTATTTGACGTTGTTGTTGTTGTTGTTTATTTGACGTTGTTGTTGTTGTTATTGTTATTGTTGTTGTTGTTGTTAATTTGACGTTGTTGTTGTTGTTTATTTGACGTTGTTGTTGTTGTTGTTTATTTGACGTTGTTGTTGTTGTTGTTTATTTGACGTTGTTATTGTTGTTTATAGGACATTGTTTTTGTTGTTTATTTGACGTTGTTTTTGTTATTTTACATTGTTGTTGTTGTTGTATTTGTTGTTGTTGTTGTTGTTGCTTATTTGACGTTGTTGTTATTGTTGCTATTTATTTGACGTTGTTATTGTTGTTGTTTATTTGACGTTGTTGTTGTTGTTGTTGTTTATTTGACGTTATTGTTGTTGTTGTTTATTTGACGTTGTTGTTGTTGTTGTTGTTAAATTTGTTACTGTTGTTAATGTTGTTGCTTATTTGACGTTGTTGTTATTGTTGTTGTTTATTTGACGTTGTTGTTGTTGTTATTCATTTGACGTTGTTGTTGTTGTTGTTTATTTGACATTGTTGTTCGTGTTGTTGACAATGTTGTTGTAGTTGTTTATTTGACGTTGTTGTTGTTGTTGTTTATTTGATGATTTTTTAGTTGTTGTTGTTTATTTGACGTTGATGTTGTTTTTTATTTGACGTTGTTGTTGTTGACATTGTTGTTGTTGTTGTTTATTTAACGTTGTTGTTGTTGTTTTTTATTTGACGTTGTTGTTGTTGACATTGTTGTTGTTGTTGTTTATTTGACGTTGTTGTTGTTGTCGTTTATTTGACGTAGTTGTTGTTATTGACGTTGTTGTTGTTGTTGTTATTTATTTGACATTTTTGTTGTTGTTGATGTTGTTGTTGTTGTTGTTTTTTATTTGACGTTGTTGTTGTTGTTGTTGTTTATTTGACGTTGTTGTTGTTGTTGTTGTTTATTTGACGTTGTTGTTGTTGTTGTTTATTTGATGTTGTTGTTGTTGTTATTTATTTGACGTTGTTGTTGTTGTTATTGTTTATTTGACGTTGTTGTTGTTGTTGTTTATTTGACGTTGTTATTGTTTATTTGACGTTGTTTTTGTTATTTTACGTTGTTGTTGTTGTTGTATTTGTTGTTGTTGTTGTTGTTGCTTATTTGATGTTGTTGTTATTATTGCTATTTATTTGACGTTGTTATTGTTGTTGTTTATTTGACGTTGTTGTTGTTGTTGTTTATTTGACGTTATGGTTGTTGTTGTTTATTTGACTTTGTTGTTGTTGTTGTTATATTTGTTGTTGTTGTTATTGTTGTTGCTTATTTGACGTTGTTGTTATTGTTGTTGTTTATTTGACGTTGTTGTTGTTGTTATTCATTTAACGTTGTTGTTGTTGTTGTTTATTTGACGTTGTTGTTGTTCTTTATTTGACGCTGTTGTTGTTGTTGTTTTTGTTGTTTATTTGACGTTGTTGTTGTTATTTATTTGACGTTGTTGTTGTTGTTGTTTATTTGACGTTGTTGTTGTTGTTATTTATTTGACGTTGTTGTTAACGTTGTTGTTGTTGGTGTTTATTTGACGTTGTTGTTGTTGTTGTTTATTTGACGTTGTTGTTAACGTTGTTGTTGTTGGTGTTTATTTGACGTTGTTGTTGTTGTTGTTTATTTGACGTTGTTGTTGTTGTTGACGTTGTTATTGTTGTTGTTTATTTGATGTTGTTATTGTTGTTGTTGACATAGTTGTTGTTGTTTATTTGACGTTGTTGTTGTTGTTGTTGCCGTTGTTGTTTATTTGACGTTGTTGTTGTTGTTGATTTGACGTTGTTATTGTTGTTGTTGACGTTGTTGTTGTTGTTGTTGTTTATTGGATGTTATTGTTGTTGTTTATTTGACATTGTTATTGTTGTTGACGGTGTTGTTGTTGTTGTTTATTTGACATTGTTGTTGTTGTTATTTATTTGACGTTGTTGTTGTTGTTAATTTTATTTGACGTTGTTGTTGTTGTTGTTAATTTGACGTTGTTGTTGTTGTTTATTTGACGTTGTTGTTGTTGTTTATTTGACGTTGTTGTTGTTGTTTATTTAACGTTGTTGTTGTTGTTATTTATTTGACGTTGTTGTTGTTGTTTATTTAACGTTGTTGTTGTTGTTATTTATTTGACGTTGTTGTTGTTGTTATTGTTTATTTGGCGTTCTTGTTGTTTATTTGACGTTGTTATTGTTGTTTATTTGACGTTGTTTTTGTTATTTGACGTTGTTGTTGTTGTATTAGTTGTTGTTGTTGTTGCTTATTTGACGTTGTGGTTATTGTTGCTATTTATTTGACGTTGTTGTTGTTGTTGTTGTTGTTTATTTGACGTTGTTGTTGTTGTTGTTTATTTGACGTTGTTGTATTTTTTATTGTTGTTATTGTTGTTGCTTATTTGACGTTGTTGTTATTGTTGTTGTTTATTTAACGTTGTTGTTGTTGTTATTCATTTGACGTTGTTGTTGTTGTTGTTGTTTATTTGACGTTGTTGTTGTTGTTCTTCATTTGACGTTGTTGTTGTCGTTGTTTTTCTTGTTTATTTGACGTTGTTGTTGTTATTTATTTGACGTTGTTGTTGTTGTTTATTTGACGTTGTTGTTATTGTTTATTTGACGTTGTCGTTGTTGTTGTTGTTGTTGTTTATTTGACGTTGTTGTTGTTGTTGACGTTGTTGTTGTTATTGTTTATTTGATGTTGTTGTTGTTGTTGACATAGTTGTTGTTGTTTATTTGACGTTGTTGTTGTTGTTGTTGACGTTGTTGTTTATTTGACGTTGTTGTTGTTGTTTATTTGACGTTGTTGTTGTTGTTGTTGACTTTGTTGTTGTTGTTGTTTATTGGACGTTGTTGTTGTTGTTGTTTATTTGACATTGTTGTTGTTGTTGACGGTGTTGTTATTATTGTTGTTTATTTGACATTGTTGTCGTTGTTATTATTTATTTGACGTTGTTGTTGTTGTTTATTTGACGTTGTTGTTGTTATTTAAAGTTGTTGTTGTTGTTGTATTTGTTGTTGTTGTTGTTGTTGTTGTTTATTTGACGTTGTTGTCGTTGTTTATTTGACGTTATTATTGTTGTTTATTTGACATTGTTATTGTTGTTGTTGTTGTTGTTGTTGTTTATTTGACATTGTTGTTGACGTTGTTGTTGTTGTTGTTTATTTGACGTTGTTGTTGTTGTTGTTGTTTATTTGACGTTGTTAATGTTGTTGACATAGTTATTGTTGTTTTTGTTGTTTATTTGACGTTGTTATTATTGTTGTTGTTTTTGTTGTTGTTATTGTTGGTGTAGTTGTTGTTTATTTGACGTTGTTGTTGTTGTTGTTTATTTGACGTTGTTGTTGTTGTTTATTTGACGTTGTTGTTGTTGTTGTTTATTTGACGTTGTTGTTGTTGTTTATTTGATGTTGTTGTTGTTGTTGTTGTTTATTTGACATTGTTGTTGTTGTTGTTGACGTTATTGTTGTAGTTGTTTATTTGACGTTGTTGTTGTTGTTGTTGTTTATTTGATGTTGTTTTAGTTGTTGTTGTTTATTTGACGTTGTTGTTGTTTTTTATTTGACGTTGTTGTTATTGACATTGTTGTTGTTGTTGTTCTTTATTTGACGTTCTTGTTGTTTTTTTTTTATTTGACGTTGTTGTTGTTGACATTTTTGTTGTTGTTGTTTATTTGACGTAGTTGTTGTTATTGACGTTGTTGTTGTTCTTGTTGTTTATTTGACATTTTTGTTGTTGTTGATGTTGTTGTTGTTGTTGTTTTTTATTTGACGTTGTTGTTGTTGTTTATTTGACGTTGTTGTTGTTGATGTTTATTTGACGTTGTTGTTGTTGTTGTTGTTGACGTTGCTGTTGTTGTTGTTTATTTGATGTTGTTTTAGTTGTTGTTGTTTATTTGACGTTGTTGTTGTTTTTTATTTGACGTTGTTGTTATTGACATTGTTGTTGTTGTTGTTCTTTATTTGACGTTCTTGTTGTTTTTTTTTATTTGACGTTGTTGTTGTTGACATTTTTGTTGTTGTTGTTTATTTGACGTAGTTGTTGTTATTGACGTTGTTGTTGTTCTTGTTGTTTATTTGACATTTTTGTTGTTGTTGATGTTGTTGTTGTTGTTGTTTTTTATTTGACGTTGTTGTTGTTGTTGTTTATTTGACGTTGTTGTTGTTGATGTTTATTTGACGTTGTTGTTGTTGTTGTTGTTGACGTTGCTGTTGTTGTTGTTTATTTGATGTTGTTTTAGTTGTTGTTGTTTATTTGACGTTGTTGTTTTTTATTTGACGTTGTTGTTGTTGACATTGTTGTTGTTGTTGTTTATTTGACGTTGTTGTTATTGTTTTTTATTTGACGTTGTTGTTGTTGACATTGTTGTTGTTGTTGTTTATTTGACGTTGTTGTTGTTGTTGTTTATTTGACGTAGTTGTTGTTGTTGTTGTTGTTTATTTGACATTTTTGTTGTTGTTGATGTTGTTGTTGTTGTTCTTTTTTATTTGACGTTGTTGTTGTTGTTGTTGTTTATTTGACGTTGTTGTTATTATTGTTGTTTGTGTTGTTAATTTGACGTTGTTGTTGTTGTTGTTGTTTATTTGACGTTGTTGTTGTTGTTGTTTATTTGACGTTGTTGTTGTTGTTGTTTATTTGATGTTGTTGTTGTTGTTATTTATTTGACGTTGTTGTTGTTGTTATTGTTTATTTGACGTTGTTGTTGTTGTTGTTCATTTGACGTTGTTATTGTTGTTTATTGGACGTTGTTATTGTTGTTTATTTGACGTTGTTTTTGTTATTTTACGTTGTTGTTGTTGTTGTTGTATTTGTTGTTGTTGTTGCTGTTGCTTATTTGACGTTGTTGTTATTGTTGCTATTTATTTGACGTTGTTATTGTTGTTGTTTATTTGACGTTGTTGTTGTTGTTGTTGTTTATTTGACGTTATTGTTGTTGTTGTTTATTTGACGTTGTTGTTGTTGGTGTTATATTTGTTATTGTTGTTATTGTTGTTGCTTATTTGACGTTGTTGTTATTGTTGTTGTTTATTTGACGTTGTTGTTGTTGTTATTCATTTGACGTTGTTGTTGTTGTTGTTGTTGTTTATTTGACGTTGTTGTTGTTGTTGTTTATTTGACGTTGTTGTTGTTGTTGTTTTTGTTGTTTATTTGACGTTGTTGTTGTTATTTATTTGACATTGTTGTTGTTGTTGTTTATTTGACATTGTTGTTAACGTTGTTGTTGTTGGTATTTATTTGACGTTGTTGTTGTAGTTGTTGTTGTTTATTTGACGTTGTTGTTGTTGTTGACGTTGTTATTGTTGTTGTTTATTTGATGTTGTTATTGTTGTTGTTGACATAGTTGTTGTTGTTTATTTGACGTTGTTCTTGTTGTTGCCGTTGTTGTTTATTTGACGTTGTTGTTGTTGTTTATTTGACGTTGTTGTTGTTGTTTATTTGACGTTGTTGTTGTTGTTGTTGACGTTGTTGTTGTTGTTGTTTATTTGACATTGTTGTTGTTGTTATTTATTTGACGTTGTTGTTGTTGTTAGTTTTATTTGATGTTGTTGTTGTTGTTGTTAATTTGACGTTGTTGTTGTTGTTGTTGTTTATTTGACGTTGTTGTTGTTGTTTATTTGACGTTGTTGTTGTTGTTGTTTATTTAACGTTGTTGTTGTTGTTATTTATTTGACATTGTTGTTGTTGTTATTGTTTATTTGGCGTTGTTGTTGTTTATTTGACGTTGTTTTTGTTATTTGACGTTGTTGTTATTGTTGTTGTTGTTGTATTAGTTGTTGTTGTTGTTGCTTATTTGACGTTGTTGTTATTGTTGCTATTTATTTGACGTTGTTGTTGTTGTTGTTTATTTGACGTTGTTGTTGTTGTTGTTTATTTGACGTTGTTGTTGTTTTTGTTTATTTGACGTTGTTGTTGTTGTTGTATTTGTTATTGTTGTTATTGTTGTTGCTTATTTGACGTTGTTGTTATTGTTGTTGTTTATTTGACGTTGTTGTTGTTGTTATTCATTTGACGTTGTTGTTGTTGTTGTTTATTTGACGTTGTTGTTGTTGTTGTTCTTCATTTGACGTTGTTGATGTCATTGTTTTTGTTGTTTATTTGACGTTGTTGTTGTTATTTATTTGACGTTGTTGTTGTTGTTTATTTGACGTTGTTGTTGTTGTTGTTTATTTGACGTTGTCGTTGTTGTTGTTGTTGTTTATTTGACGTTGTTGTTGTTATTGTTTATTTGATGTTGTTGTTGTTGTTGACATAGTTCTTGTTGTTTATTTGACGTTGTTGTTGTTGTTGACGTTGTTGTTTATTTGACGTTGTTGTTGTTGTTGTTTATTTGACGTTGTTGTTGTTGTTGTTGTTGACGTTGTTGTTGTTGTTATTTTTGTTGTTGTTATTGTTGGTGTTGTTGTTGTTTATTTGACATTGTTGTTGTTGTTGTTTATTTGACGTTGTTGTTATTGTTGTTGTTTATTTGACGTTGTTGTTGTTGTTTATTTGACGTTGTTATTGTTGTTTATTTGACCTTGTTGTTGTTGTTGTTTATTTGACATTGTTGTTGTTGTTGTTGTTGTTGACGTTGCTGTTGTTGTTGTTTATTTGATGTTGTTTTAGTTGTTGTTGTTTATTTGACGTCGTTGTTGTTTTTTATTTGACGTTGTTGTTGTTGACATTGTTGTTGTTGTTGTTGTTTATTTGACGTTGTTGTTGTTGTTGTTTATTTGACGTTGTTGTTGTTGTTGTTGTTGTTTATTTGACGTTGTTGTTGTTGTTGTTTTTGTTGTTTATTTGACGTTGTTGTTGTTATTTATTTGACGTTGTTGTTAACGTTGTTGTTGTTGGTGTTTATTTGACGTTGTTGTTGTTGTTGTTGTTGTTGTTTATTTGACGTTGTTGTTAACGTTGTTGTTGTTGGTGTTTATTTGACGTTGTTGTTGTTGTTGTTTATTTGACGTTGTTGTTGTTGTTGACGTTGTTATTGTTGTTGTTTATTTGATGTTGTTATTGTTGTTGTTGACATAGTTGTTGTTGTTTATTTGACGTTGTTCTTGTTGTTGCCATTGTTGTTTATTTGACGTTGTTGTTGTTGTTGTTTATTTGACGTTGTTGTTGTTGTTGTTGACGTTGTTGTTGTTGTTGTTTACTGGACGTTGTTGTTGTTGTTGTTTATTTGACATTGTTATTGTTGTTGACGGTGTTGTTGTTGTTGTTGTTTATTTGACATTGTTGTTGTTGTTATTTATTTGACGTTGTTGTTGTTGTTAATTTTATTTGACGTTGTTGTTGTTTTTGTTAATATGACGTTGTTGTTGTTGTTGTTGTTGTTGTTGTTTATTTGATGTTGTTGTTGTTGTTTATTTGACGTTGTTGTTGTTGTTGTTGTTTATTTAACGTTGTTGTTGTTGTTATTTATTTGACGTTGTTGTTGTTGTTATTGTTTATTTGGCGTTGTTGTTGTTTAGTTGACGTTGTTATTGTTTATTTGACGTTGTTTTTGTTATTTGACGTTGTTGTTGTTGTTGTTGTATTAGTTGTTGTTGTTGTTGCTTATTTGACGTTGTTGTTATGGTTGCTATTTATTTGACGTTGTTGTTGTTGTTGTTTATTTGACGTTGTTCTTGTTGTTGTTTATTTGACGTTGTCTTTGTTGTTGTTGTTTAGTTGACGTTGTTGTTGTTGTTGTTGTTGTTGTATTTGTTATTGTTGTTATTGTTGTTGCTTATTTGACTTTATTGTTATTGTTGTTGTTAATTTGACGTTGTTGTTGTTGTTATTCATTTGACGTTGTTGTTGTTGTTATTTATTTGACGTCGTTGTTGTTGTTCTTCATTTGATGTTGTTGATGTCGTTGTTTTTGTTGTTTATTTGACGTTGTTGTTGTTGTTGTTTATTTGATGTTGTTTTAGTTGTTGTTGTTTATTTGACGTTGTTGTTGTTTTTTATTTGACGTTGTTGTTGTTGACATTGTTGTTGTTGTTGTTGTTTATTTGACGTTGTTGTTGTTGTTTATTTGACGTTGTTGTTGTTGTTGTTGTTGTTGTTGTTTATTTGACGTTGTTGTTGTTGTTGTTTTTGTTGTTTATTTGACGTTGTTGTTGTTATTTATTTGACGTTGTTGTTAACGTTGTTGTTGTTGGTGTATATTTGACGTTGTTGTTGTTGTTGTTGTTGTTTATTTGACGTTGTTGTTGTTGTTGACGTTGTTATTGTTGTTGTTTATTTGATGTTGTTATTGTTGTTGTTAACATAGTTGTTGTTGTTTATTTGACGTTGTTCTTGTTGTTGCCATTGTTGTTTATTTGACGTTGTTGTTGTTGTTGTTTATTTGACGTTGTTGTTGTTGTTGTTGACGTTGTTGTTGTTGTTGTTTACTCGACGTTGTTGTTGTTGTTGTTTATTTGACATTGTTATTGTTGTTGACGGTGTTGTTGTTGTTGTTTATTTGACATTGTTGTTGTTGTTATTTATTTGACGTTGTTGTTGTTGTTAATTTTATTTGACGTTGTTGTTGTTGTTGTTAATTTGACGTTGTTGTTGTTGTTGTTGTTGTTTATTTGATGTTGTTGTTGTTGTTTATTTGACGTTGTTGTTGTTGTTGTTGTTTATTTAACGTTGTTGTTGTTGTTATTTATTTGACGTTGTTGTTGTTGTTATTGTTTATTTGGCGTTGTTGTTGTTTATTTGACGTTGTTATTGTTTATTTGACGTTGTTTTTGTTATTTGATGTTGTTGTTGTTGTTGTATTAGTTGTTGTTGTGGTTGCTTATTTGACGTTGTTGTTATTGTTGCTATTTATTTGACGTTGTTGTTGTTGTTGTTGTTTATTTGACGTTGTTCTTGTTGTTGTTTATTTGACGTTGTTGTTGTTTAGTTGACGTTGTTGTTGTTGTTGTTGTTGTATTTGTTATTGTTGTTATTGTTGTTGCTTATTTGACGTTGTTGTTATTGTTGTTGTTAATTTGACGTTGTTGTTGTTGTTATTCATTTGACGTTGTTGTTGTTGTTGTTGTTTATTTGACGTTGTTGTTGGTGCTCTTCATTTGACGTTGTTGATGTCGTTGTTTTTGTTGTTTATTTGACGTTGTTGTTGTTATTTATTTGATGTTGTTGTTGTTGTTTATTTGACGTTGTTGTTGTTGTTGTTTATTTGACGTTGTCGTTGGTGTTGTTGTTGTTTATTTGACGTTGTTTTTGTTATTTGACGTTGTTGTTTTTGTTGTATTAGTTGTTGTTGTTGCTTATTTGATGTTGTTGTTATTGTTGCTATTTATTTGACGTTGTTTTTGTTGTTTATTTGACGTTGTTGTTGTTGTTGTTGTTTATTTGACGTTGTTGTTATTGTTGTTTATTTGACGTTGTTGTTGTTGTTGTTGTTGTATTTGTTATTGTTGTTATTGTTGTTGTTTATTTGACGTTGTTGTTATTGTTGTTGTTTATTTGACGTTGTTGTTGTTGTTATTCATTTGACGTTGTTGTTGTTGTTGTTTATTTGACGTTGTTGTTGTTGTTCTTCATTTGACGTTGTTGATGTCGTTGTTTTTGTTGTTTATTTGACGTTGTTGTTATTGTTGTTGTTTATTTGACGTTGTTGTTGTTGTTATTCATTTGACGTTGTTGTTGTTGTTGTTTATTTGACGTTGTTGTTGTTGTTCTTCATTTGACGTTGTTGATGTCGTTGTTTTTGTTGTTTATTTGACGTTGTTGTTGTTATTTATTTGACGTTGTTGTTGTTGTTTATTTGACGTTGTTGTTGTTGTTGTTTATTTGACGTTGTCGTTGTTGTTGTTGTTGTTTATTTGACGTTGTTGTTGTTATTGTTTATTTGATGTTGTTGTTGTTGTTGACATAGTTCTTGTTGTTTATTTGACGTTGTTGTTGTTGTTGTTGTTGACGTTGTTGTTGTTGTTGTTATTTTTGTTGTTGTTATTGTTGGCGTTGTTGTTGTTTATTTGACATTGTTGTTGTTGTTGTTTATTTGACGTTGTTGTTGTTGTTGTTTATTTGACGTTGTTGTTGTTGTTTATTTGACGTTGTTGTTGTTGTTTATTTGACGTTGTTGTTGTTGTTGTTTATTTGACATTGTTGTTGTTGTTGTTGTTGTTGTTGACGTTGTTGTTGTAGTTGTTTATTTGACGTTGTTGTTGTTGTTGTTTATTTGATGTTGTTTTAGTTGTTGTTGTTTATTTGACGTTGTTGTTGTTTTTTATTTGACGTTGTTGTTGTTGACATTGTTGTTGTTGTTGTTGTTTATTTGACGTTGTTGTTGTTGTTGTTTATTTGACGTTGTTGTTGTTGTTGTTGTTTATTTGACGTTGTTGTTGTTGTTGTTTTTGTTGTTTATTTGACATTTTTGTTGTTATTTATTTGACGTTGTTGTTAACGTTGTTGTTGTTGGTGTTTATTTGACGTTGTTGTTGTTGTTGTTGTTTATTTGACGTTGTTGTTGTTGTTGACGTTGTTATTGTTGTTGTTTATTTGATGTTGTTATTGTTGTGGTTGACATAGTTGTTGTTGTTTATTTGACGTTGTTCTTGTTGTTGCCGTTGTTGTTTATTTGACGTTGTTGTTGTTGTTGTTGTTTATTAGACGTTGTTGTTGTTGTTGTTGTTGACGTTGTTGTTGTTGTTGTTTACTGGACGTTGTTGTTGTTGTTGTTGTTTATTTGACATTGTTGTTGTTGTTATTTATTTAACGTTGTTGTTGTTGTTAATTTTATTTGACGTTGTTGTTGTTGTTGTTAATTTGACGTTGTTGTTGTTGTTGTTGTTGTTTATTTGATGTTGTTGTTGTTGTTTATTTGACGTTGTTGTTGTTGTTGTTGTTTATTTAACGTTGTTGTTGTTGTTATTTATTTGACGTTGTTGTTGTTGTTATTGTTTATTTGGCGTTGTTGTTGTTTATTTGACGTTGTTATTGTTTATTTGACGTTGTTTTTGTTATTTGACGTTGTTGTTGTTGTTGTTGTTGTTGTTACTGCTTATTTGACGTTGTTGTTATTGTTGCTATTTATTTGACGTTGTTGTTGTTGTTGTTTATTTGACGTTGTTGTTGTTGTTGTTTATTTGACGTTGTTGTTATTGTTGTTGTTTATTTGACGTTGTTGTTGTTGTTATTC
>OX451735.1:1336565200-1336570200 GCA_948472305.1 Vicia faba | reverse complement strand
TGTTGTATTAGTTGTTGTTGTTATTGCTTATTTGACGTTGTTGTTATTGTTGCTATTTATTTGACGTTGTTGTTGTTGTTGTTTATTTGACGTTGTTGTTGTTGTTGTTGTTTATTTGACGTTGTTGTTGTTGTTGTTTATTTGACGTTGTTGTTGTTGTTGTATTTGTTATTGTTGTTATTGTTGTTGCTTATTTGACGTTGTTGTTATTGTTGTTGTTTATTTGACGTTGTTGTTGTTGTTATTCATTTGACGTTGTTGTTGTTGTTGTTGTTTATTTGACATTGTTGTTGTTGTTCTTCATTTGACGTTGTTGATGTCGTTGTTTTTGTTGTTTATTTGACGTTGTTGTTGTTATTTATTTGACATTGTTGTTGTTGTTTATTTGACGTTGTTGTTGTTGTTGTTGTTGTTTATTTGACGTTGTCGTTGTTGTTGTTGTTGTTTATTTGACGTTGTTGTTGTTATTGTTTATTTGATGTTGTTGTTGTTGTTGACATAGTTCTTGTTGTTTATTTGACGTTGTTGTTGTTGTTGTTGACGTTGTTGTTTATTTGATGTTGTTGTTGTTGTTGTTTATTTGACGTTGTTGTTGTTGTTGTTGACGTTGTTGTTGTTGTTATTTTTGTTGTTGTTATTGTTGGTGTTGTTGTTGTTTATTTGACATTGTTGTTGTTGTTGTTGTTTATTTGACGTTGTGTTGTTGTTGTTGTTTATTTGACGTTGTTGTTGTTGTTTATTTGACGTTGTTGTTGTTGTTTATTTGACGTTGTTGTTGTTGTTGTTTATTTGACATTGTTGTTGTTGTTATTGTTTATTTGGCGTTGTTGTTGTTGTTGTTAATTTGACGTTGTTGTTGTTGTTATTGTTGTTGTTTATTTGACGTTGTTGTTATTGTTTATTTGACGTTGTTGTTGTTGTTGTTTATTTAACGTTGTTGTTGTTGTTATTTATTTGACGTTGTTGTTGTTGTTAATGTTTATTTGGCGTTGTTGTTGTTTATTTGACGTTGTTATTGTTTATTTGACGTTGTTTTTGTTATTTGACGTTGTTGTTGTTGTTGTATTAGTTGTTGTTGTTGTTGCTTATTTGACGTTGTTGTTATTGTTGCTATTTATTTGACGGTTTTGTTGTTGTTGTTTATTTGACGTTGTTCTTGTTGTTGTTTATTTGACATTGTTGTTGTTGTTGTTTATTTGACGTTGTTGTTGTTGTTGTTGTATTTGTTATTGTTGTTATTGTTGTTGCTTATTTGACGTTGTTGTTATTGTTGTTGTTTATTTGACGTTGTTGTTGTTGTTATTCATTTGACGTTGTTGTTGTTGTTGTTTATTTGACGTTGTTGTTGTTGTTCTTCATTTGACGTTGTTGATGTCGTTGTTTTTGTTGTTTATTTGACGTTGTTGTTGTTATTTATTTGATGTTGTTGTTGTTTATTTGACGTTGTTGTTGTTGTTGTTTATTTGACGTTGTCGTTGTTGTTGTTGTTGTTGTTTATTTGACGTTGTTGTTGTTATTGTTTATTTGATGTTGTTGTTGTTGTTGACATAGTTCTTGTTGTTTATTTGACGTTGTTGTTGTTGTTGTTGTTGTTGACGTTGTTGTTTATTTGACGTTGTTGTTGTTGTTGTTTATTTGACGTTGTTGTTGTTGTTGTTGTTGACGTTGTTGTTGTTGTTGTTTATTGGACGTTGTTGTTGTTGTTGTTGTTTATTTGACATTGTTGTTGTTGTTGACGGTGATGTTATTGTTGTTGTTTATTTGACATTGTTGTTGTTGTTATTATTTATTTGACGTTGTTGTTGTTGTTTATTTGACGTTGTTGTTGTTGTTTATTTGACGTTGTTGTTTATTTGACGTTGTTGTTGTTGTTGTTTATTTGACGTTGTTGTTGTTATTTGAAGTTGTTGTTGTTGTTGTATTTGTTGTTGTTGTTGTTGTTGTTGTTGTTTATTTGACGTTGTTGTTGTTGTTGTTGTTTATTTGACGTTATTGTTGTTGTTGCTTATTTGACGTTGTTGTTGTTATATTTGTTATTGTTGTTATTGTTGTTGCTTATTTGACGTTGTTGTTATTGTTGTTGTTTATTTGACGTTGTTGTTGTTGTTATTCATTTGACGTTGTTGTTGTTGTTGTTTATTTGACGTTGTTGTTGTTGTTGTTGTTTATTTGACGTTGTTGTTGTTGTTGTTTTTGTTGTTTATTTGACGTTGTTGTTGTTATTTATTTGACGTTGTTGTTGTTGTTGTTTATTTGACGTTGTTGTTAACGTTGTTGTTGTTGGTGTTTATTTGACGTTGTTGTTGTAGTTGTTGTTGTTTATTTGACGTTGTTGTTGTTGTTTATTTGACGTTGTTGTTATTGTTGTTGTTGACATAGTTGTTGTTGTTTATTTGACGTTGTTCTTGTTGTTGCCGTTGTTGTTTATTTGACGTTGTTGTTGTTGTTTATTTGACGTTGTTGTTGTTGTTGTTGTTTACTGGACGTTGTTGTTGTTGTTGTTTATTTGACATTGTTATTGTTGTTGACGGTTTGTTGTTGTTTTTGTTTATTTGACATTGTTGTTGTTGTTATTTATTTGACGTTGTTGTTGTTGTTAATTTTATTTGACGTTGTTGTTGTTGTTGTTGTTAATTTGACGTTGTTGTTGTTGTTGTTTATTTGACGTTGTTGTTGTTGTTTATTTGACGTTGTTGTTGTTGTTGTTTATTTAACGTTGTTGTTGTTGTGTTTTATTTGACGTTGTTGTTGTTGTTATTATTTATTTGGCGTTGTTGTTGTTTATTTGACGTTGTTTTTGTTATTTGACGTTGTTGTTGTTGTATTAGTTGTTGTTGTTATTGCTTATTTGACGTTGTTGTTATTGTTGCTATTTATTTGACGTTGTTGTTGTTGTTGTTTATTTGACGTTGTTGTTGTTGTTGTTGTTTATTTGACGTTGTTGTTGTTGTTGTTTATTTGACGTTGTTGTTGTTGTTGTATTTGTTATTGTTGTTATTGTTGTTGCTTATTTGACGTTGTTGTTATTGTTGTTGTTTATTTGACGTTGTTGTTGTTGTTATTCATTTGACGTTGTTGTTGTTGTTGTTGTTTATTTGACATTGTTGTTGTTGTTCTTCATTTGACGTTGTTGATGTCGTTGTTTTTGTTGTTTATTTGACGTTGTTGTTGTTATTTATTTGACATTGTTGTTGTTGTTTATTTGACGTTGTTGTTGTTGTTGTTGTTGTTGTTTATTTGACGTTGTCGTTGTTGTTGTTGTTGTTTATTTGACGTTGTTGTTGTTATTGTTTATTTGATGTTGTTGTTGTTGTTGACATAGTTCTTGTTGTTTATTTGACGTTGTTGTTGTTGTTGTTGACGTTGTTGTTTATTTGATGTTGTTGTTGTTGTTGTTTATTTGACGTTGTTGTTGTTGTTGTTGACGTTGTTGTTGTTGTTATTTTTGTTGTTGTTATTGTTGGTGTTGTTGTTGTTTATTTGACATTGTTGTTGTTGTTGTTGTTTATTTGACGTTGTGTTGTTGTTGTTGTTTATTTGACGTTGTTGTTGTTGTTTATTTGACGTTGTTGTTGTTGTTTATTTGACGTTGTTGTTGTTGTTGTTTATTTGACATTGTTGTTGTTGTTATTGTTTATTTGGCGTTGTTGTTGTTGTTGTTAATTTGACGTTGTTGTTGTTGTTATTGTTGTTGTTTATTTGACGTTGTTGTTATTGTTTATTTGACGTTGTTGTTGTTGTTGTTTATTTAACGTTGTTGTTGTTGTTATTTATTTGACGTTGTTGTTGTTGTTAATGTTTATTTGGCGTTGTTGTTGTTTATTTGACGTTGTTATTGTTTATTTGACGTTGTTTTTGTTATTTGACGTTGTTGTTGTTGTTGTATTAGTTGTTGTTGTTGTTGCTTATTTGACGTTGTTGTTATTGTTGCTATTTATTTGACGGTTTTGTTGTTGTTGTTTATTTGACGTTGTTCTTGTTGTTGTTTATTTGACATTGTTGTTGTTGTTGTTTATTTGACGTTGTTGTTGTTGTTGTTGTATTTGTTATTGTTGTTATTGTTGTTGCTTATTTGACGTTGTTGTTATTGTTGTTGTTTATTTGACGTTGTTGTTGTTGTTATTCATTTGACGTTGTTGTTGTTGTTGTTTATTTGACGTTGTTGTTGTTGTTCTTCATTTGACGTTGTTGATGTCGTTGTTTTTGTTGTTTATTTGACGTTGTTGTTGTTATTTATTTGATGTTGTTGTTGTTTATTTGACGTTGTTGTTGTTGTTGTTTATTTGACGTTGTCGTTGTTGTTGTTGTTGTTGTTTATTTGACGTTGTTGTTGTTATTGTTTATTTGATGTTGTTGTTGTTGTTGACATAGTTCTTGTTGTTTATTTGACGTTGTTGTTGTTGTTGTTGTTGACGTTGTTGTTTATTTGACGTTGTTGTTGTTGTTGTTTATTTGACGTTGTTGTTGTTGTTGTTGTTGACGTTGTTGTTGTTGTTGTTTATTGGACGTTGTTGTTGTTGTTGTTGTTTATTTGACATTGTTGTTGTTGTTGACGGTGATGTTATTGTTGTTGTTTATTTGACATTGTTGTTGTTGTTATTATTTATTTGACGTTGTTGTTGTTGTTTATTTGACGTTGTTGTTGTTGTTTATTTGACGTTGTTGTTTATTTGACGTTGTTGTTGTTGTTGTTTATTTGACGTTGTTGTTGTTATTTGAAGTTGTTGTTGTTGTTGTATTTGTTGTTGTTGTTGTTGTTGTTGTTGTTTATTTGACGTTGTTGTTGTTGTTGTTTATTTGACGTTATTGTTGTTGTTTATTTGACATTGTTATTGTTGTTGTTGTTGTTGTTGTTGTTGTTGTTTATTTGACGTTGTTGTTGACGTTGTTGTTGTTGTTGTTTATTTGACGTTGTTGTTGTTGTTGTTTATTTGACGTTGTTAATGTTGTTGACATAGTTGTTGTTGTTTTTGTTGTTTATTTGACGTTGTTATTGTTGT
>OX451735.1:1336552700-1336557700 GCA_948472305.1 Vicia faba | reverse complement strand
TGTTGTTGTTGTTGTTTATTTGACGTTGTTGTTGTTGTTGTTTATTTGACATTGTTGTTGTTGTTGTTGACGTTGTTGTTGTAGTTGTTTATTTGACGTTGTTGTTGTTGACATTGTTGTTGTTGTTGTTTATTTGACGTTCTTGTTGTTGTTTTTTATTTGACGTTGTTGTTGTTGACATTGTTGTTGTATTTGTTTATTTGACGTAGTTGTTGTTATTGACGTTGTTGTTGTTGTTGTTGTTTATTTGACGTTTTTGTTGTTGTTGTTGTTGTTTTTTATTTGACGTTGTTGTTGTTGTTGTTGTTTATTTCACGTTGTTGTTGTTGTTATTGTTGTTGTTGTTATTAATTTGACGTTGTTGTTGTTGTTTATTTGACCCTGTTGTTGTTGTTGTTTATTTGACGTTATTGTTGTTGTTATTTATTTGACATTGTTGTTATTGTTGTTTATTTGACGTTGTTGTTTATTTGACATTGTTGTTTATTTGACGTTGTTGTTGTTGTTTATTTGACGTTGTTGTCGTTATTTGAAGTTGTTGTTGTTATTTGAAGTTGTTGTTGTTGTATTTGTTGTTGTTGTTGTTGTTTATTTGACGTTGTTGTTGTTGTTGTTGTTTATTTGACGTTGTTGTTATTGTTGTTTATTTGACGTTGTTATTGTTGTTGTTGTTGTTGTTGTTTATTTGACGTTGTTATTGTTGTTGACGTTGTTGTTGTTGTTTATTTGACGTTGTTGTTGTTGTTGTTGTTTATTAGACGTTGTTAATGTTGTTGACATTGTTATTGTTGTTTTTGTTGTTGTTGTTGTTGTTGTTGTTTATTTGATGTTGTTGTTGTTGTTGTTGTTTATTTGACATTGTTGTTGTTGTTGTTTATTTGACGTTGTTGTTGTTGTTTTTTATTTGACGTTGTTGTTGTTTATTTGACGTTGTTGTTTATTTGACGTTGTTGTTGTTGTTTATTTGACAATTTTGTTGTTGTTGTTGACGTTGTTGTTGTAGTTGTTTATTTGACGTTGTTGTTGTTGTTGTTGTTGTTTATTTGATGTTGTTTTAGTTGTTGTTGTTTATTTGACGTTGTTGTTGTAGTTGTTTATTTGACGTTGTTGTTGTTGACATTATTGTTGTTGTTGTTGTTGTTTATTTGACGTTCTTGTTGTTGTTTTTTATTTGACGTTGTTGTTGTTGACATTGTTGTTGTTGTAGTTTATTTGACGTACTTGTTGTTATTGACGTTGTTGTTGTTGTTGTTGTTGTTTATTTGACATTGTTGTTGTTATTTGAAGTTGTTGTTGTTATTTGAAGTTGTTGTTGTTGTTGTATTTGTTGTTGTTGTTGTTGTTGTTGTTGTTTATTTGACGTTGTTGTTGTTGTTTATTTGACGTTGTTATTATTGTTGTTTATTTGACGTTGTTATTGTTGTTGTTGTTGTTGTTTATTTGACGTTGTTGTTGTTGTTGACGTTGTTATTGTTGTTTATTTGACGTTGTTGTTGTTGTTGTTGTTTATTAGACGTTGTTAATGTTGTTGACATTGTTGTTGTTGTTTTTGTTGTTGTTGTTGTTGTTTATTTGATGTTGTTATTGTTGTTGTTGTTGTTTATTTGACGTTGTTGTTGTTGTTGTTGTTATTTTTTTTGTTGTTATTGTTGGTGTTGTTGTTGTTTATTTGACGTTGTTGTTGTTGTTGTTTATTTGACGTTGTTGTTGTTGTTGTTTATTTTGACGTTGTTGTTGTTTATTTGACGTTGTTGTTGTTGTTGTTGTTTATTTGACGTTGTTGTTGTTGTTGTTTATTTGACGTTGTTGTTGTTGTTGTTTATTTGACGTTGTTGTTGTTATTGTTTATTTGACGTTGTTAATGTTGTTGACATAGTTGTTGTTGTTTTTGTTGTTTATTTGACGTTGTTATTGTTGTTGTTGTTTTTGTTGTTGTTATTGTTGGTGTTGTTGTTGTTGTTTATTTGACGTTGTTGTTGTTGTTGTTTATTTGACGTTGTTGTTGTTGTTGTTTATTTGACGTTGTTGTTGTTGTTTATTTGACGTTGTTGTTGTTGTTTATTTGATGTTGTTGTTGTTGTTGTTGTTTATTTGACATTGTTGTTGTTGTTGTTGTTTTTGACGTTGTTGTTGTAGTTGTTTATTTGATGTTGTTGTTGTTGTTGTTGTTGTTTATTTGATGTTGTTTTAGTTGTTGTTGTTTATTTGATGTTGTTGTTGTTTTTTATTTGACGTTGTTGTTGTTGTTGTTGTTTATTTGACGTTCTTGTTGTTGTTGTTTATTTGACGTAGTTGTTGTTATTGACGTTGTTGTTGTTGTTGTTGTTGTTTATTTGACGTTTTTGTTGTTGTTGTTGTTGTTTTTTATTTGACGTTGTTGTTGTTGTTATTGTTTATTTCATGTTGTTGTTGTTGTTATTGTTGTTGTTGTTATTAATTTGACGTTGTTGTTGTTGTTTATTTGACCCTGTTGTTGTTGTTGTTTATTTGACGTTATTGTTGTTGTTATTTATTTGACATTGTTGTTATTGTTGTTTATTTGACGTTGTTGTTTATTTGACATTGTTGTTTATTTGACGTTGTTGTTGTTGTTGTTTATTTGACGTTGTTGTTATTATTTGAAGTTGTTGTTGTTATTTGAAGTTGTTGTTGTTGTATTTGTTGTTGTTGTTGTTGTTTATTTGACGTTGTTGTTGTTGTTGTTTATTTGACGTTGTTGTTATTGTTGTTTATTTGACGTTGTTATTGTTGATGTTGTTGTTGTTTATTTGACGTTGTTATTGTTGTTGACGTTGTTGTTGTTGTTTATTTGACGTTGTTGTTGTTGTTGTTGTTTATTAGACGTTGTTAATGTTGTTGACATTGTTATTGTTGTTTTTGTTGTTGTTGTTGTTGTTTATTTGATGTTGTTGTTGTTGTTGTTGTTTATTTGACGTTGTTGTTGTTGTTGTTTATTTGACGTTATTGTTGTTGTTTTTTATTTGACGTTGTTGTTGTTGTTTATTTGACATTGTTGTTTATTTGACGTTGTTGTTGTTGTTGTTGTTGTTTATTTGACAATTTTGTTGTTGTTGTTGTTGACGTTGTTGTTGTAGTTGTTTATTTGACGTTGTTGTTGTTGTTGTTGTTGTTTATTTGATGTTGTTTTAGTTGTTGTTGTTTATTTGACGTTGTTGTTGTAGTTGTTTATTTGACGTTGTTGTTGTTGACATTATTGTTGTTGTTGTTGTTGTTTATTTGACGTTCTTGTTGTTGTTTTTTATTTGACGTTGTTGTTGTTGACATTGTTGTTGTTGTTGTTTATTTGACGTAGGTGTTGTTATTGACGTTGTTGTTGTTGTTGTTGTTGTTGTTTATTTGACATTGTTGTTGTTATTTGAAGTTGTTGTTGTTATTTGAAGTTGTTGTTGTTGTTGTATTTGTTGTTGTTGTTGTTGTTGTTGTTTATTTGACGTTGTTGTTGTTGTTTATTTGACGTTGTTGTTATTGTTGTTTATTTGACGTTGTTATTGTTGTTGTTGTTGTTGTTGTTTATTTGACGTTGTTGTTGTTGTTGACGTTGTTATTGTTGTTTATTTGACGTTGTTATTGTTGTTGTTGTTTATTAGACGTTGTTAATGTTGTTGACATTGTTGTTGTTGTTTTTGTTGTTGTTGTTGTTGTTTATTTGATGTTGTTATTGTTGTTGTTGTTGTTTATTTGACGTTGTTCTTGTTGTTGTTGTTGTTGTTGTTATTTTTTTTGTTGTTATTGTTGGTGTTGTTGTTGTTTATTTGACGTTGTTGTTGTTGTTGTTTATTTGACGTTGTTGTTGTTGTTGTTGTTTATTTGACGTTGTTGTTGTTGTTGTTTATTTGACGTTGTTGTTGTTATTGTTTATTTGACGTTGTTAATGTTGTTGACATAATTGTTGTTGTTTTTGTTGTTTATTTGACGTTGTTATTGTTGTTGTTGTTTTTGTTGTTGTTATTGTTGGTGTTGTTGTTGTTGTTTATTTGACGTTGTTGTTGTTGTTGTTTATTTGACGTTGTTGTTGTTGTTGTTTATTTGACGTTGTTGTTGTTGTTTATTTGACGTTGTTGTTGTTGTTTATTTGATGTTGTTGTTGTTGTTGTTGTTTATTTGACATTGTTGTTGTTGTTGTTGTTGTTTTTGACGTTGTTGTTGTAGTTGTTTATTTGACGTTGTTGTTGTTGTTGTTGTTTATTTGATGTTGTTTTAGTTGTTGTTGTTTATTTGATGTTGTTGTTGTTTTTTATTTGACGTTGTTGTTGTTGTTGTTTATTTGACATTCTTGTTGTTGTTGTTTATTTGACGTAGTTGTTGTTATTGACGTTATTGTTGTTGTTGTTGTTGTTTATTTGACGTTTTTGTTGTTGTTGTTGTTGTTTTTTATTTGACGTTGTTGTTGTTGTTGTTGTTGTTGTTTATTTCACGTTGTTGTTGTTGTTATTGTTGTTGTTGTTATTAATTTGACGTTGTTGTTGTTGTTTATTTGACCCTGTTGTTGTTGTTGTTTATTTGACGTTATTGTTGTTGTTATTTATTTGACATTGTTGTTATTGTTGTTTATTTGACGTTGTTGTTTATTTGACATTGTTGTTTATTTGACGTTATTGTTGTTGTTTATTTGACGTTGTTGTTATTGTTGTTTATTTGAAGTTGTTGTTGTTATTTGAAGTTGTTGTTGTTGTATTTGTTGTTGTTGTTGTTGTTTATTTGACGTTGTTGTTGTTGTTGTTTATTTGACGTTGTTGTTATTGTTGTTTATTTGACGTTGTTATTGTTGTTGTTGTTGTTGTTTATTTGACGTTGTTATTGTTGTTGACGTTGTTGTTGTTGTTTATTTGACATTGTTGTTGTTGTTGTTTATTAGACGTTGTTAATGTTGTTGACATTGTTATTGTTGTTTTTGTTGTTGTTGTTGTTGTTGTTGTTTATTTGATGTTGTTGTTGTTGTTGTTGTTTATTTGACGTTGTTGTTGTTGTTGTTTATTTGA
>OX451735.1:1336522700-1336545200 GCA_948472305.1 Vicia faba | reverse complement strand
TTGTTGTTTATTTGACGTTGTTATTGTTGTTGTTGTTGTTGTTGTTTATTTGACGTTGTTATTGTTGTTGACGTTGTTGTTGTTGTTTATTTGACGTTGTTGTTGTTGTTGTTGTTGTTTATTAGACGGTGTTAATGTTGTTGACATTGTTGTTGTTGTTTTTGTTGTTGTTGTTGTTGTTTATTTGATGTTGTTATTGTTGTTGTTGTTGTTGTTGTTGTTGTTGTTGTTATTTTTGTTGTTGTTATTGTTGGTGTTGTTGTTGTTTATTTGACGTTGTTGTTGTTGTTGTTGTTTATTTGACGTTGTTGTTGTTGTTTTTTATTTGACGTTGTTGTTGTTGTTTATTTGACGTTGTTGTTGTTGTTGTTGTTGTTTATTTGACGTTGTTGTTGTTGTTGTTTATTTGACAATTTTGTTGTTGTTGTTGTTGACGTTGTTGTTGTAGTTGTTTATTTGACGTTGTTGTTGTTGTTGTTGTTTATTTGATGTTGTTTTAGTTGTTGTTATTTATTTGACGTTGTTGTTGTTTTTTATTTGACGTTGTTGTTGTTGACATTGTTGTTGTTGTTGTTTATTTGACGATGTTGTTGTTGTTTTTTATTTGACGTTGTTGTTGACATTGTTGTTATTGTTGTTTATTTGTTATTGTTGTTTATTTGACGTAGTTGTTATTATTGACGTTGTTGTTGTTGTTGTTGTTTATTTGACATTTTTGTTGTTGTTGATGTTGTTGTTGTTGTTGTTGTTTTTTATTTGACGTTGTTGTTCTTGTTGTTTATTTGACGTTGTTGTTGTTGTTATTGTTGTTGTTGTTGTTAATTTGACATTGTTGTTGTTTATTTGACGTTGTTGTTGTTGTTGTTTATTTGACGTTGTTGTTGTTGTTGTTTATTTGATGTTGTTGTTGTTGTTATTTATTTGACGTTGTTGTTGTTATTGTTTATTTGACGTTGTTGTTGTTGTTGTTGTTTATTTGACATTGTTATTTTTGTTTATTGGACGTTGTTATTGTTGTTTATTTGATGTTGTTGTTGTTGTTATTTATTTGACGTTGTTGTTGTTTATTTGACGTTGTTGTTGTTGTTGTTGTTTATTAGACGTTGTTAATGTTGTTGACATTGTAGTTGTTGTTTTTGTTGTTGTTGTTGTTTATTTGATGTTGTTATTGTTGTTGTTGTTTTTGTTGTTGTTGTTGTTGTTATTTTTGTTGTTGTTATTGTTGGTGTTGTTGTTGTTTATTTGACGTTGTTGTTGTTGTTGTTGTTTATTTGACGTTGTTGTTGTTGTTTTTTATTTGACGTTGTTGTTGTTGTTTATTTGACGTTGTTGTTGTTGTTGTTGTTGTTGTTGTTTATTTGACGTTGTTGTTGTTGTTGTTTATTTAACAATTTTGTTGTTGTTGTTGTTGACGTTGTTGTTGTAGTTGTTTATTTGACGTTGTTGTTGTCGTTGTTGTTGTTGTTGTTGTTTATTTGATGTTGTTTTAGTTGTTGTTATTTATTTGACGTTGTTGTTGTTTTTTATTTGATGTTGTTGTTGTTGACATTGTTGTTGTTGTTGTTTATTTGACGTTGTTGTTGTAGTTTTTTATTTGACGTTGTTGTTGACATTGTTGTTGTTGTTGTTTATTTGACGTTGTTGTTATTGTTGTTTATTTGACGTAGTTGTTATTATTGACGTTGTTATTGTTGTTGTTGTTTATTTGACATTTTTGTTGTTGTTGATGTTGTTGTTGTTGTTGTTTTTTATTTGACGTTGTTGTTGTTGTTGTTTATTTGACGTTGTTGTTGTTGTTGTTGTTGTTGTTGTTAATTTGACGTTGTTGTTGTTTATTTGACGTTGTTGTTGTTGTTGTTTATTTGACGTTGTTGTTGTTGTTGTTTATTTGATGTTGTTGTTGTTGTTATTTATTTGACGTTGTTGTTGTTGTTATTGTTTATTTGACGTTGTTGTTGTTGTTGTTTATTTGACATTGTTATTTTTGTTTATTGGACGTTGTTATTGTTGTTTATTTGACGTTGTTTTTGTTATTTTACGTTGTTGTTGTTGTTGTATTTGTTGTTGTTGTTGTTGTTGCTTATTTGACGTTGTTGTTATTGTTGCTATTTATTTGACATTGTTATTGTTGTTTTTTATTTGACGTTGTTGTTGTTGTTGTTTATTTGACGTTATTGTTGTTGTTGTTTATTTGACGTTGTTGTTGTTGTTGTTGTTGTTATATTTGTTATTGTTGTTATTGTTGTTGCTTATTTGACGTTGTTGTTATTGTTGTTGTTTATTTGACGTTGTTGCCATTATTCATTTGACGTTGTTGTTGTTGTTTATTTGACGTTGTTGTTGTTGTTGTTCTTTATTTGACGTTGTTGTTGTTGTTGTTTATTTGACGTTGTTGTTGACGTTGTTGTTGTTGTTTATTTGACGTTGTTGTTGTTGTTGTTGTTTATTAGATGTTGTTAATGTTGTTGACATTGTTGTTGTTGTTTTTGTTGTTTATTTGACGTTGTTGTTGTTGTTATTTTTGTTGTTGTTATTGTTGGTGTTGTTGTTGTTTATTTGATGTTGTTGTTGTTGTTTATTTGACGTTGTTGTTGTTGTTGTTTATTTGACGTTGTTGTTGTTGTTTATTTGACGTTGTTGTTGTTGTTTATTTGACGTTGTTGTTGTTGTTGTTTATTTGACATTGTTGTTGTTGTTGTTGTTGTTGACGTTGCTGTTGTTGTTGTTTATTTGATGTTGTTTTAGTTGCTGTTGTTTATTTGACGTTGTTGTTGTTTTTTATTTTACGTTGTTGTTGTTGACATTGTTGTTGTTGTTGTTTATTTGACGTTGTTGTTGTTGTTTTTTATTTGACGTTGTTGTTGTTGACATTGTTGTTGTTGTTGTTTATTTGACATTGTTGTTGTTGTTGTTTATTTGACGTAGTTGTTGTTGTTGTTGTTGTTTATTTGACATTTTTGTTGTTGTTGATGTTGTTGTTGTTGTTGTTTTTTATTTGACGTTGTTGTTGTTGTTGTTTATTTGACATTTTTGTTGTTGTTGATGTTGTTGTTGTTGTTGTTTTTTATTTGACGTTGTTGTTGTTGTTGTTGTTTATTTGACGTTGTTTATGTTGTTATTGTTGTTTGTGTTGTTAATTTGACGTTGATGTTGTTGTTGTTTATTTGACGTTGTTGTTGTTGTTGTTTATTTGACGTTGTTGTTGTTGTTTATTTGATGTTGTTGTTGTTGTTATTTATTTGACGTTGTTGTTGTTGTTATTGTTTATTTGACGTTGTTGTTGTTGTTGTTGTTGTTGTTTATTTAACGTTGTTATTGTTGTTTATTGGACGTTGTTATTGTTGTTTATTTGACGTTGTTTTTGTTATTTTACGTTGTTGTTGTTGTTGTATTTGTTGTTGTTGCTGCTGTTGCTTATTTGACGTTGTTGTTATTGTTGTTATTTATTTGACGTTGTTATTGTTGTTGTTTATTTGACGTTGTTGTTGTTGTTTATTTGACGTTATTGTTGTTGTTATTTATTTGACGTTGTTGTTGTTGTTATATCTGTTATTGTTGTTATTATTGTTGCTTATTTGACGTTGTTGTTATTGTTGTTGTTTATTTGACGTTGTTGTTGTTGTTGTTTTTGTTGTTTATTTGACGTTGTTGTTGTTATTTATTTGACGTTGTTGTTGTTGTTTATTTGACGTTGTTGTTGTTGGTGTTTATTTGACGTTGTTGTTGTTGTTGTTGTTTATTTGACGTTGTTGTTGTTGTTGACGTTGTTATTGTTGTTGTTTATTTGATGTTGTTATTGTTGTTGTTGACATAGTTGTTGTTGTTTATTTGACGTTGTTCTTGTTGTTGCCGTTGTTGTTTATTTGACGTTGTTGTTGTTGTTGTTTATTTGACGTTGTTGTTGTTGACGTTGTTGTTGTTGTTGTTTACTGGATGTTGTTGTTGTTTATTTGACATTGTTATTGTTGTTGACGGTGTTGCTGTTGTTGTTGTTGTTTATTTGACATTGTTGTTGTTGTTATTTATTTGACGTTGTTGTTGTTGTTAATTTGATGTTGTTGTTGTTGTTGTTTATTTGACGTTGTTGTTGTTGTTGTTTATTTAACATTGTTGTTGTTGTTATTTATTTGACGTTGTTGTTGTTGTTATTGTTTATTTGGCGTTGTTGTTGTTTATTTGACGTTGTTATTGTTTATTTGACGTTGTTTTTGTTATTTGCCGTTGTTGTTGTTGTTGTATTAGTTGTTGTTGTTGCTTATTTGACGTTGTTGTTATTGTTGCTATTTATTTGACGTTGTTGTTGTTGTTGTTTATTTGACGTTATTGTTGTTGTTGTTTATTTGACGTTGTTGTTGTTGTTATATTTGTTATTGTTGTTATTGTTGTTGCTTATTTGACGTTGTTGTTATTGTTGTTGTTTATTTGACGTTGTTGCCGTTATTCATTTGACGTTGTTGTTGTTGTTGTTTACTTGACGTTGTTGTTGTTGTTGTTGTTCTTTATTTGATGTTGTTGTTGTTGTTGTTTATTTGACGTTGTTGTTGACGTTGTTGTTGTTGTTGTTTATTTGACGTTGTTGTTGTTGTTGTTTATTAGATGTTGTTAATGCTGTTGACATTGTTGTTGTTGTTTTTGTTGTTTATTTGACGTTGTTATTGTTGTTGTTATTTTTGTTGTTGTTATTGTTGGTGTTGTTGTTGTTTATTTGACGTTGTTGTTGTTGTTGTTGTTTATTTGACATTGTTGTTGTTGTTGTTTATTTGACGTTGTTGTTGTTGTTTATTTGACGTTGTTGTTGTTGTTTATTTGACGTTGTTGTTGTTGTTGTTTATTTGACATTGTTGTTGTTGTTGTTGTTGTTGTTGACGTTGCTGTTGTTGTTGTTTATTTGATGTTGTTTTAGTTGTTGTTGTTTATTTGACATTGTTGTTGACGATGTTGTTGTTTTTTATTTGACGTTGTTGTTGTTGACATTGTTGTTGTTGTTGTTTATTTGACGTTGTTGTTGTTGTTGTTTATTTGACGTTGTTGTTGTTGACATTGTTGTTGTTGTTGTTTATTTGACGTTGTTGTTGTTGTTGTTTATTTGACGTAGTTGTTGTTGTTGTTGTTTATTTGACATTTTGTTGTTGTTGATGTTGTTGTTGTTGTTGTTTTCTATTTGACGTTGTTGTTGTTGTTGTTGTTTATTTGACATTTTTGTTGTTGTTGATGTTGTTGTTGTTGTTGTTGTTTATTTGACGTTGTTGTTGTTGTTATTGTTGTTTGTGTTGTTAATTTGACGTTGATGTTGTTGTTGTTTATTTGACGTTGTTGTTGTTGTTGTTTATTTGACGTTGTTGTTGTTGTTGTTTATTTGATGTTGTGGTTGTTGTTATTTATTTGACGTTGTTGTTGTTGTTATTGTTTATTTGACGTTGTTGTTGTTGTTGTTGTTTATTTGACGTTGTTATTGTTGTTTATTGGACGTTGTTATTGTTGTTTATTTGACGTTGTTTTTGTTATTTTACGTTGTTGTTGTTGTTGTATTTGTTGTTGTTGCTGCTATTGCTTATTTGACGTTGTTGTTATTGTTGCTATTTATTTGACGTTGTTATTGTTGTTGTTTATTTGACGTTGTTGTTGTTGTTTATTTGACGTTATTGTTGTTGTTATTTATTTGACGTTGTTGTTGTTGTTATATTTGTTATTGTTGTTATTATTGTTGCTTATTTGACGTTGTTGTTATTGTTGTAGTTTATTTGACGTTGTTGTTGTTATTCATTTGACGTTGTTGTTGTTGTTTATTTGACGTTGTTGTTGTTTATTTGACATTGTTGTTGTTGTTGTTGTTTTTGTTGTTTATTTGACGTTGTTGTTGTTATTTATTTGACGTTGTTGTTGTTGTTGTTTATTTGACGTTGTTGTTGTTGTTGACGTTGTTATTGTTGTTGTTTATTTGATGTTGTTATTGTTGTTGTTGACATAGTTGTTGTTGTTTATTTGACGTTGTTCTTGTTGTTGCCGTTGTTGTTTATTTGACGTTGTTGTTGTTGTTGTTGTTTATTTGACGTTGTTGTTGTTGTTGTTTACTGGACGTTGTTGTTGTTGTTTATTTGACATTGTTATTGTTGTTGACGGTGTTGTTGTTGTTGTTGTTGTTTATTTGACGTTGTTGTTGTTGTTAATTTTATTTGACGTTGTTGTTGTTGTTGTTGTTAATTTGATGTTGTTGTTGTTGTTGTTGTTTATTTGACGTTGTTGTTGTTGTTGTTTATTTAACGTTGTTGTTGTTGTTATTTATTTGACGTTGTTGTTGTTGTTATTGTTTATTTGGCGTTGTTGTTGTTTATTTGATGTTGTTTTTGTTTATTTGACGTTGTTGTTGTTGTTGTTGTATTAGTTGTTGTTGTTGTTTCTTATTTGACGTTGTTGTTATTGTTGCTATTTATTTGACGTTGTTGTTGTTGTTGTTTATTTGACGTTATTGTTGTTGTTGTTTATTTGACGTTGTTGTTGTTGTTATATTTGTTATTGTTGTTATTGTTGTTGCTTATTTGACGTTGTTGTTATTGTTGTTGTTTATTTGACGTTGTTGCCGTTATTCATTTGACGTTGTTGTTGTTGTTGTTTATTTGACGTTGTTGTTGTTGTTGTTGTTCTTTATTTGACGTTGTTGTTGTTGTTGTTGTTTATTTGACGTTGTTGTTGTTGTTGTTTATTTGACGTTGTTGTTGTTGTTGTTGTTTATTAGATGTTGTTAATGTTGTTGACATTGTTGTTGTTGTTTTTGTTGTTTATTTGACGTTGTTGTTGTTGTTGTTATTTTTGTTGTTGTTATTGTTGGTGTTGTTGTTGTTTATTTGACGTTGTTGTTGTTGTTGTTTATTTGACGTTGTTGTTGTTGTTGTTTATTTGACGTTGTTGTTGTTGTTTATTTGACGTTGTTGTTGTTGTTTATTTGACGTTGTTGTTGTTGTTGTTTATTTGACATTGTTGTTGTTGTTGTTGTTGACGTTGCTGTTGTTGTTGTTTATTTGATGTTGTTTTAGTTGTTGTTGTTTATTTGACGTTGTTGTTGTTTTTTATTTGACGTTGTTGTTGTTGACATTGTTGTTGTTTGTGTTTATTTGACGTTGTTGTTGTTGTTTTTTATTTGACGTTGTTGTTGTTGACATTGTTGTTGTTGTTTATTTGACGTTGTTGTTGTTGTTGTTTATTTGACGTAGTTGTTGTTGTTGTTCTTGTTTATTTGACATTTTTGTTATTGTTGATGTTGTTGTTGTTGTTGTTTTTTATTTGACGTTGTTGTTGTTGTTGTTGTTGTTTATTTGACATTTTTGTTGTTGTTGATGTTGTTGTTGTTGTTGTTTTTTATTTGACGTTGTTGTTGTTGTTGTTGTTTATTTGACGTTGTTGTTGTTGCTATTGTTGTTTGTGTTGTTAATTTGACGTTGGTGTTGTTGTTGTTGTTGTTTATTTGACGTTGTTGTTGTTGTTGTTTATTTGATGTTGTTGTTGTTGTTATTTATTTGACGTTGTTGTTGTTGTTATTGTTTATTTGACGTTGTTGTTATTGTTGTTTATTTGACGTTGTTATTGTTGTTTATTGGACGTTGTTATTGTTGTTTATTTGACGTTGTTTTTGTTATTTTACGTTGTTGTTGTTGTTGTATTTGTTGTTGTTGTTGTTGCTTATTTGACGTTGTTGTTATTGTTGCTATTTATTTGACGTTGTTATTGTTGTTGTTTATTTGACGTTGTTGTTGTTGTTTATTTGACGTTATTGTTGTTGTTATTTATTTGACGTTGTTGTTGTTGTTATATTTGTTATTGTTGTTATTATTGTTGCTTATTTGACGTTGTTGTTATTGTTGTTGTTTATTTGACGTTGTTGTTGTTGTTATTCAATTGACGTTGTTGTTGTTGTTGTTTATTTGACGTTGTTGTTGTTGTTGTTGTTGTTTATTTGACGTTGTTGTTGTTGTTGTTTTTGTTGTTTATTTGACATTGTTGTTGTTATTTATTTGACGTTGTTGTTGTTGTTGTTTATTTGACGTTGTTGTTAACGTTGTTGTTGTTGGTGTTTATTTGACGTTGTTGTTGTTGTTCTTGTTTATTTGACGTTGTTGTTGTTGTTGACGTTGTTATTGTTGTTTTTTATTTGTTGTTGTTATTGTTGTTGTTGACATAGTTGTTGTTGTTTATTTGACGTTGTTCTTGTTGTTGCCGTTGTTGTTTATTTGACGTTGTTGTTGTTGTTTATTTGACGTTGTTGTTGTTGTTGTTGACGTTGTTGTTATTGTCGTTTACTGGACGTTGTTGTTGTTGTTTATTTGACATTGTTATTGTTGTTGACGGTGTTGTTGTTGTTGTTGTCTTTTTGACATTGTTGTTGTTGTTATTTATTTGACGTTGTTGTTGTTGTTAATTTTATTTGACGTTGTTGTTGTTGTTGTTAATTTGACGTTGTTGTTGTTGTTGTTGTTTATTTGACGTTGTTGTTGTTGTTTATTTGACGTTGTTGTTGTTGTTGTTTATTTAACGTTGTTGTTGTTATTTATTTGACGTTGTTGTTGTTGTTATTGTTTATTTGGCATTGTTGTTGTTTATTTGACGTTGTTATTGTTTATTTGACGTTTTTTTTGTTATTTGACGTTGTTGTTGTTATTGTTGTATTAGTTGTTGTTGTTGTTGCTTATTTGACGCTGTTGTTATTGTTGCTATTTATTTGACGTTGTTGTTGTTGTTGTTTATTTGACGTTGTTGTTGTTGTTGTTGTTTATTTGACGTTGTTGTTGTTGTTTTATTTGTTATTGTTGTTATTGTTATTGTTTATTTGACGTTGTTTTTGTTATTTGACGTTGTTGTTGTTATTGTTGTATTAGTTGTTGTTGTTGTTGCTTATTTGACGTTGTTGTTATTGTTGCTATTTATTTGACGTTGTTGTTGTTGTTGTTTATTTGACGTTGTTGTTGTTGTTGTTTATTTGACGTTGTTGTTGTTGTTTTATTTGTTATTGTTGTTATTGTTGTTGCTTATTTGACGTTGTTGTTATTGTTGTTGTTTATTTTACGTTGTTGTTGTTATTCATTTGACGTTGTTGTTGTTGTTGTTTATTTGACGTTGTTGTTGTTCTTCATTTGACGTTGTTGATGTCGTTGTTTTTGTTGTTTATTTGACGTTGTTGTTGTTATTTATTTGACGTTGTTGTTGTTTATTTGACGTTGTTGTTGTTGTTGTTGTTGTTTATTTGACGTTGTCGTTGTTGTTGTTGTTGTTGTTGTTTATTTGACGTTGTTGTTGTTGTTGACGCTGTTGTTGTTATTGTTTATTTGATGTTGTTGTTGTTGTTGACATAGTTCTTGTTGTTTATTTGACGTTGTTGTTGTTGTTGTTGTTGACGTTGTTGTTTATTTGACGTTGTTGTTGTTGTTTATTTGACGTTGTTGTTGTTGTTGTTGACATTGTTGTTGTTGTTGTTGTTTATTGGACGTTGTTGTTGTTGTTTATTTGACATTTTTGTTATTGTTGACGGTGATGTTATTGTTGTTGTTTATTTGACATTGTTATTTATGTTATATTTTATTTGACGTTGTTGTTGTTGTTTATTTGACGTTGTTGTTGTTGTTTATTTGACGTTGTTGTTGTTTTTTATTTGACGTTGTTGTTGTTGACATTGTTGTTTTTGGTGTTTATTTGACGTTGTTGTTGTTGTTTTTTATTTGACGTTGTTGTTGTTGACATTGTTGTTGTTGTTGTTTATTTGACGTTGTTGTTGTTGTTGTTTATTTGACGTAGTTGTTGTTGTTGTTGTTTATTTGACATTTTTGTTGTTGTTGATGTTGTTGTTGTTGTTGTTTTTTATTTGACGTTGTTGTTGTTGTTGTTGTTGTTGTTTATTTGACATTTTTGTTGTTGTTGATGTTGTTGTTGTTGTTGTTTTTTATTTGACGTTGTTGTTGTTGTTGTTGTTGTTGTTTATTTGACGTTGTTGTTGTTGTTATTGTTGTTTGTGTTGTTAATTTGACGTTGTTGTTGTTTATTTGACGTTGTTGTTGTTGCTATTTATTTGATGTTGTTATTGTTGTTGTTTATTTGACGTTGTTGTTGTTGTTGTTTATTTGACGTTATTGTTGTTGTTATTTATTTGACGTTGTTGTTGTTGTTGTTATATTTGTTATTGTTGTTATTATTGTTGCTTATTTGACGTTGTTGTTATTGTTGTTGTTTATTTGACGTTGTTGTTGTTGTTATTCAATTGACGTTGTTGTTGTTGTTGTTGTTTATTTGACGTTGTTGTTGTTGTTGTTGTTTATTTGAGGTTGTTGTTGTTGTTGTTTTTGTTGTTTATTTGACGTTGTTGTTGTAATTTATTTGACGTTGTTGTTGTTGTTGTTTATTTGACGTTGTTGTTAACGTTGTTGTTGTTGGTGTTTATTTGACGTTGTTGTTGTTGTTGTTGTTTATTTGACGTTGTTGTTGTTGTTGACGTTGTTATTGTTGTTTTTTATTTGATGTTGTTATTGTTGTTGTTGACATAGTTGTTGTTGTTTATTTGACGTTGTTCTTGTTGTTTATTTGACGTTGTTGTTGTTGTTTATTTGACGTTGTTGTTGTTGTTGTTTATTTGACATTGTTGTTGTTGTTGTTGTTGACGTTGCTGTTGTTGTTGTTTATTTGATGTTGTTTTAGTTGTTGTTGTTTATTTGACGTTGTTGTTGTTTTTTATTTGACGTTGTTGTTGTTGACATTGTTGTTGTTTGTGTTTATTTGACGTTGTTGTTGTTGTTTTTTATTTGACGTTGTTGTTGTTGACATTGTTGTTGTTGTTGTTTATTTGACGTTGTTGTTGTTGTTGTTTATTTGACGTAGTTGTTGTTGTTGTTGTTGTTTATTTGACATTTTTGTTGTTGTTGATGTTGTTGTTGTTGTTGTTTTTTATTTGACGTTGTTGTTGTTGTTGTTGTTGTTTATTTGACATTTTTGTTGTTGTTGATGTTGTTGTTGTTGTTGTTTTTTATTTGACGTTGTTGTTGTTGTTGTTGTTTATTTGACGTTGTTGTTGTTGTTATTGTTGTTTGTGTTGTTAATTTGACGTTGTTGTTGTTTATTTGACGTTGGTGTTGTTGTTGTTGTTGTTTATTTGACGTTGTTGTTGTTGTTGTTTATTTGATGTTGTTGTTGTTATTTATTTGACGTTGTTGTTGTTGTTATTGTTTATTTGACGTTGTTGTTGTTGTTGTTTATTTGACGTTGTTATTGTTGTTTATTGGACGTTGTTATTGTTGTTTATTTGACGTTGTTTTTGTTATTTTACGTTGTTGTTGTTGTTGTATTTGTTGTTGTTGTTGTTGCTTATTTGACGTTGTTGTTATTGTTGCTATTTATTTGACGTTGTTATTGTTGTTGTTTATTTGACGTTGTTGTTGTTGTTTATTTGACGTTATTGTTGTTGTTATTTATTTGACGTTGTTGTTGTTGTTATATTTGTTATTGTTGTTATTATTGTTGCTTATTTGACGTTGTTGTTATTGTTGTTGTTTATTTGACGTTGTTGTTGTTGTTATTCAATTGACGTTGTTGTTGTTGTTGTTTATTTGACGTTGTTGTTGTTGTTGTTGTTGTTTATTTGACGTTGTTGTTGTTGTTGTTTTTGTTGTTTATTTGACGTTGTTGTTGTTATTTATTTGACGTTGTTGTTGTTGTTGTTTATTTGACGTTGTTGTTAACGTTGTTGTTGTTGGTGTTTATTTGACGTTGTTGTTGTTGTTCTTGTTTATTTGACGTTGTTGTTGTTGTTGACGTTGTTATTGTTGTTTTTTATTTGTTGTTGTTATTGTTGTTGTTGACATAGTTGTTGTTGTTTATTTGACGTTGTTCTTGTTGTTGCCGTTGTTGTTTATTTGACGTTGTTGTTGTTGTTTATTTGACGTTGTTGTTGTTGTTGTTGACGTTGTTGTTATTGTCGTTTACTGGACGTTGTTGTTGTTGTTTATTTGACATTGTTATTGTTGTTGACGGTGTTGTTGTTGTTGTTGTCTTTTTGACATTGTTGTTGTTGTTATTTATTTGACGTTGTTGTTGTTGTTAATTTTATTTGACGTTGTTGTTGTTGTTGTTAATTTGACGTTGTTGTTGTTGTTGTTGTTTATTTGACGTTGTTGTTGTTGTTTATTTGACGTTGTTGTTATTGTTGTTTATTTAACGTTGTTGTTGTTATTTATTTGACGTTGTTGTTGTTGTTATTGTTTATTTGGCATTGTTGTTGTTTATTTGACGTTGTTATTGTTTATTTGACGTTTTTTTTGTTATTTGACGTTGTTGTTGTTATTGTTGTATTAGTTGTTGTTGTTGTTGCTTATTTGACGTTGTTGTTATTGTTGCTATTTATTTGACGTTGTTGTTGTTGTTGTTTATTTGACGTTGTTGTTGTTGTTGTTTATTTGACGTTGTTGTTGTTGTTTTATTTGTTATTGTTGTTATTGTTGTTGCTTATTTGACGTTGTTGTTATTGTTGTTGTTTATTTTACGTTGTTGTTGTTATTCATTTGACGTTGTTGTTGTTGTTGTTTATTTGACGTTGTTGTTGTTCTTCATTTGACGTTGTTGATGTCGTTGTTTTTGTTGTTTATTTGACGTTGTTGTTGTTATTTATTTGACGTTGTTGTTGTTTATTTGACGTTGTTGTTGTTGTTGTTGTTGTTTATTTGACGTTGTCGTTGTTGTTGTTGTTGTTGTTTATTTGACGTTGTTGTTGTTGTTGACGCTGTTGTTGTTATTGTTTATTTGATGTTGTTAATGTTGTTGACATAGTTCTTGTTGTTTATTTGACGTTGTTGTTGTTGTTGTTGTTGACGTTGTTGTTTATTTGACGTTGTTGTTGTTGTTTATTTGACGTTGTTGTTGTTGTTGTTGACATTGTTGTTGTTGTTGTTGTTTATTGGACGTTGTTGTTGTTGTTTATTTGACATTTTTGTTATTGTTGACGGTGATGTTATTGTTGTTGTTTATTTGACATTGTTATTTATGTTATATTTTATTTGACGTTGTTGTTGTTGTTTATTTGACGTTGTTGTTGTTGTTTATTTGACGTTGTTGTTGTTTTTTATTTGACGTTGTTGTTGTTGACATTGTTGTTTTTGGTGTTTATTTGACGTTGTTGTTGTTGTTTTTTATTTGACGTTGTTGTTGTTGACATTGTTGTTGTTGTTGTTTATTTGACGTTGTTGTTGTTGTTGTTTATTTGACGTAGTTGTTGTTGTTGTTGTTTATTTGACATTTTTGTTGTTGTTGATGTTGTTGTTGTTGTTGTTTTTTATTTGACGTTGTTGTTGTTGTTGTTGTTGTTTATTTGACATTTTTGTTGTTGTTGATGTTGTTGTTGTTGTTGTTTTTTATTTGACGTTGTTGTTGTTGTTGTTGTTGTTTATTTGACGTTGTTGTTGTTGTTATTGTTGTTTGTGTTGTTAATTTGACGTTGTTGTTGTTTATTTGACGTTGTTGTTGTTGCTATTTATTTGACGTTGTTATTGTTGTTGTTTATTTGACGTTGTTGTTGTTGTTGTTTATTTGACGTTATTGTTGTTGTTATTTATTTGACGTTGTTGTTGTTGTTGTTATATTTGTTATTGTTGTTATTATTGTTGCTTATTTGACGTTGTTGTTATTGTTGTTGTTTATTTGACGTTGTTGTTGTTGTTATTCAATTGACGTTGTTGTTGTTGTTGTTGTTTATTTGACGTTGTTGTTGTTGTTGTTGTTTATTTGACGTTGTTGTTGTTGTTGTTGTTTTTGTTGTTTATTTGACGTTATTGTTGTTATTTATTTGACGTTGTTGTTGTTGTTGTTTATTTGACGTTGTTGTTAACGTTGTTGTTGTTGGTGTTTATTTGACGTTGTTGTTGTTGTTGTTGTTTATTTGACGTTGTTGTTGTTGTTGACGTTGTTATTGTTGTTTTTTATTTGATGTTGTTATTGTTGTTGTTGACATAGTTGTTGTTGTTTATTTGACGTTGTTCTTGTTGTTTATTTGACGTTGTTGTTGTTGTTTATTTGACGTTGTTGTTGTTGTTGTTTATTTGACATTGTTGTTGTTGTTGTTGTTAACGTTGCTGTTGTTGTTGTTTATTTGATGTTGTTTTAGTTGTTGTTGTTTATTTGACGTTGTTGTTGTTTTTTATTTGACGTTGTTGTTGTTGACATTGTTGTTGTTTGTGTTTATTTGACGTTGTTGTTGTTGTTTTTTATTTGACGTTGTTGTTGTTGACATTGTTGTTGTTGTTGTTTATTTGACGTTGTTGTTGTTGTTGTTTATTTGACGTAGTTGTTGTTGTTGTTGTTGTTTATTTGACATTTTTGTTGTTGTTGATGTTGTTGTTGTTGTTGTTTTTTATTTGACGTTGTTGTTGTTGTTGTTGTTGTTTATTTGACATTTTTGTTGTTGTTGATGTTGTTGTTGTTGTTGTTTTTTATTTGACGTTGTTGTTGTTGTTGTTGTTTATTTGACGTTGTTGTTGTTGTTATTGTTGTTTGTGTTGTTAATTTGACGTTGTTGTTGTTTATTTGACGTTGGTGTTGTTGTTGTTGTTGTTTATTTGACGTTGTTGTTGTTGTTGTTTATTTGATGTTGTTGTTGTTATTTATTTGACGTTGTTGTTGTTGTTATTGTTTATTTGACGTTGTTGTTGTTGTTGTTTATTTGACGTTGTTATTGTTGTTTATTGGACGTTGTTATTGTTGTTTATTTGATGTTGTTTTTGTTATTTTACGTTGTTGTTGTTGTTGTATTTGTTGTTGTTGTTGTTGCTTATTTGACGTTGTTGTTATTGTTGCTATTTATTTGACGTTGTTATTGTTGTTGTTTATTTGACGTTGTTGTTGTTGTTTATTTGACGTTATTGTTGTTGTTATTTATTTGACGTTGTTGTTGTTGTTATATTTGTTATTGTTGTTATTATTGTTGCTTATTTGACGTTGTTGTTATTGTTGTTGTTTATTTGACGTTGTTGTTGTTGTTATTCAATTGACGTTGTTGTTGTTGTTGTTTATTTGACGTTGTTGTTGTTGTTGTTGTTGTTTATTTGACGTTGTTGTTGTTGTTGTTTTTGTTGTTTATTTGACGTTGTTGTTGTTATTTATTTGACGTTGTTGTTGTTGTTGTTTATTTGACGTTGTTGTTAACGTTGTTGTTGTTGGTGTTTATTTGACGTTGTTGTTGTTGTTCTTGTTTATTTGACGTTGTTGTTGTTGTTGACGTTGTTATTGTTGTTTTTTATTTGTTGTTGTTATTGTTGTTGTTGACATAGTTGTTGTTGTTTATTTGACGTTGTTCTTGTTGTTGCCGTTGTTGTTTATTTGACGTTGTTGTTGTTGTTTATTTGACGTTGTTGTTGTTGTTGTTGACGTTGTTGTTATTGTCGTTTACTGGACGTTGTTGTTGTTGTTTATTTGACATTGTTATTGTTGTTGACGGTGTTGTTGTTGTTGTTGTCTTTTTGACATTGTTGTTGTTGTTATTTATTTGACGTTGTTGTTGTTGTTAATTTTATTTGACGTTGTTGTTGTTGTTGTTAATTTGACGTTGTTGTTGTTGTTGTTGTTTATTTGACGTTGTTGTTGTTGTTTATTTGACGTTGTTGTTGTTGTTGTTTATTTAACGTTGTTGTTGTTATTTATTTGACGTTGTTGTTGTTGTTATTGTTTATTTGGCATTGTTGTTGTTTATTTGACGTTGTTATTGTTTATTTGACGTTTTTTTTGTTATTTGACGTTGTTGTTGTTATTGTTGTATTAGTTGTTGTTGTTGTTGCTTATTTGACGCTGTTGTTATTGTTGCTATTTATTTGACGTTGTTGTTGTTGTTGTTTATTTGACGTTGTTGTTGTTGTTGTTGTTGTTTATTTGACGTTGTTGTTGTTGTTTTATTTGTTATTGTTGTTATTGTTATTGTTTATTTGACGTTGTTTTTGTTATTTGACGTTGTTGTTGTTATTGTTGTATTAGTTGTTGTTGTTGTTGCTTATTTGACGTTGTTGTTATTGTTGCTATTTATTTGACGTTGTTGTTGTTGTTGTTTATTTGACGTTGTTGTTGTTGTTGTTTATTTGACGTTGTTGTTGTTGTTTTATTTGTTATTGTTGTTATTGTTATTGTTTATTTGACGTTGTTTTTGTTATTTGACGTTGTTGTTGTTATTGTTGTATTAGTTGTTGTTGTTGTTGCTTATTTGACGTTGTTGTTATTGTTGCTATTTATTTGACGTTCTTGTTGTTGTTGTTTATTTGACGTTGTTGTTGTTGTTGTTTATTTGACGTTGTTGTTGTTGTTTTATTTGTTATTGTTGTTATTGTTGTTGCTTATTTGACGTTGTTGTTATTGTTGTTGTTTATTTGACGTTGTTGTTGTTATTCATTTGACGTTGTTGTTGTTGTTGTTTATTTGACGTTGTTGTTGTTCTTCATTTGACGTTGTTGATGTCGTTGTTTTTGTTGTTTATTTGACGTTGTTGTTGTTATTTATTTGACGTTGTTGTTGTTTATTTGACGTTGTTGTTGTTGTTGTTGTTTATTTGACGTTGTCGTTGTTGTTGTTGTTGTTGTTTATTTGACGTTGTTGTTGTTGTTGACGCTGTTGTTGTTATTGTTTATTTGATGTTGTTGTTGTTGTTGACATAGTTCTTGTTGTTTATTTGACGTTGTTGTTGTTGTTGTTGACGTTGTTGTTTATTTGACGTTGTTGTTGTTGTTTATTTGACGTTGTTGTTGTTGTTGTTGACATTGTTGTTGTTGTTGTTGTTTATTGGACGTTGTTGTTGTTGTTTATTTGACATTTTTGTTATTGTTGACGGTGATGTTATTGTTGTTGTTTATTTGACATTGTTATTTATGTTATATTTTATTTGACGTTGTTGTTGTTGTTTATTTGACGTTGTTGTTGTTGTTTATTTGACGTTGTTGTTGTTTTTTATTTGACGTTGTTGTTGTTGACATTGTTGTTTTTGGTGTTTATTTGACGTTGTTGTTGTTGTTTTTTATTTGACGTTGTTGTTGTTGACATTGTTGTTGTTGTTGTTTATTTGACGTTGTTGTTGTTGTTGTTTATTTGACGTAGTTGTTGTTGTTGTTGTTTATTTGACATTTTTGTTGTTGTTGATGTTGTTGTTGTTGTTGTTTTTTATTTGATGTTGTTGTTGTTGTTGTTGTTGTTGTTTATTTGACATTTTTGTTGTTGTTGATGTTGTTGTTGTTGTTGATTTTTATTTGACGTTGTTGTTGTTGTTGTTGTTGTTTATTTGACGTTGTTGTTGTTGTTATTGTTGTTTGTGTTGTTAATTTGACGTTGTTGTTGTTTATTTGACGTTGTTGTTGTTGCTATTTATTTGACGTTGTTATTGTTGTTGTTTATTTGACGTTGTTGTTGTTGTTGTTTATTTGACGTTATTGTTGTTGTTATTTATTTGACGTTGTTGTTGTTGTTGTTATATTTGTTATTGTTGTTATTATTGTTGCTTATTTGACGTTGTTGTTATTGTTGTTGTTTATTTGACGTTGTTGTTGTTGTTATTCAATTGACGTTGTTGTTGTTGTTGTTGTTTATTTGACGTTGTTGTTGTTGTTGTTGTTTATTTGACGTTGTTGTTGTTGTTGTTTTTGTTGTTTATTTGACGTTGTTGTTGTTATTTATTTGACGTTGTTGTTGTTGTTGTTTATTTGACGTTGTTGTTAACGTTGTTGTTGTTGGTGTTTATTTGACGTTGTTGTTGTTGTTGTTGTTTATTTGACGTTGTTGTTGTTGACGTTGTTATTGTTGTTTTTTATTTGATGTTGTTATTGTTGTTGTTGACATAGTTGTTGTTGTTTATTTGACGTTGTTCTTGTTGTTGCCGTTGTTGTTTATTTGACGTTGTTGTTGTTGTTTATTTGACATTGTTGTTGTTTTTGTTGACGTTGTTGTTGTTGTTTATTTGACATTGTTATTGTTGTTGACGTTGTTGTTGTTGTTGTTGTTTATTTGACATTGTTGTTGTTGTTATTTATTTGACGTTGTTGTTGTTGTTAATTTTATTTGACGTTGTTGTTGTTGTTGTTAATTTGACGTTGTTGTTGTTGTTTATTTGACGTTGTTGTTGTTGTTTATTTGACGTTGCTGTTGTTGTTTATTTAACGTTGTTGTTGTTATTTATTTGACGTTGTTGTTGTTGTTATTGTTTATTTGGCGTTGTTGTTGTTTATTTGACGTTGTTATTGTTTATTTGACGTTGTTTTTGTTATTTGACGTTGTTGTTGTTATTGTTGTTATTGTTGTTTTTTATTTGTTGTTGTTATTGTTGTTGTTGACATAGTTGTTGTTGTTTATTTGACGTTGTTCTTGTTGTTGCCGTTGTTGTTTATTTGACGTTGTTGTTGTTGTTTATTTGACATTGTTGTTGTTTTTGTTGACGTTGTTGTTGTTGTTTATTTGACATTGTTATTGTTGTTGACGGTGTTGTTGTTGTTGTTGTTTATTTGACATTGTTGTTGTTGTTATTTATTTGACGTTGTTGTTGTTGTTAATTTAATTTGACGTTGTTGTTGTTGTTGTTAATTTGACGTTGTTGTTGTTGTTGTTTATTTGACGTTGTTGTTGTTGTTTATTTGACGTTGTTGTTGTTGTTTATTTAACGTTGTTGTTGTTATTTATTTGACGTTGTTGTTGTTGTTATTGTTTATTTGGCGTTGTTGTTGTTTATTTGACGTTGTTATTGTTTATTTGACGTTGTTTTTGTTATTTGACGTTGTTGTTGTTATTGTTGTTATTGTTGTTTTTTATTTGTTGTTGTTATTGTTGTTGTTGACATAGTTGTTGTTGTTTATTTGACGTTGTTCTTGTTGTTGCCGTTGTTGTTTATTTGACGTTGTTGTTGTTGTTTATTTGACGTTGTTGTTGTTGTTGTTGACGTTGTTGTTATTGTCGTTTACTGGACGTTGTTGTTGTTGTTTATTTGACATTGTTATTGTTGTTGACGGTGTTGTTGTTGTTGTTGTCTTTTTGACATTGTTGTTGTTGTTATTTATTTGACGTTGTTGTTGTTGTTAATTTTATTTGACGTTGTTGTTGTTGTTGTTAATTTGACGTTGTTGTTGTTGTTGTTGTTTATTTGACGTTGTTGTTGTTGTTTATTTGACGTTGTTGTTGTTGTTGTTTATTTAACGTTGTTGTTGTTATTTATTTGACGTTGTTGTTGTTGTTATTGTTTATTTGGCATTGTTGTTGTTTATTTGACGTTGTTATTGTTTATTTGACGTTTTTTTTGTTATTTGACGTTGTTGTTGTTATTGTTGTATTAGTTGTTGTTGTTGTTGCTTATTTGACGCTGTTGTTATTGTTGCTATTGATTTGACGTTGTTGTTGTTGTTGTTTATTTGACGTTGTTGTTGTTGTTGTTTATTTGACGTTGTTGTTGTTGTTTTATTTGTTATTGTTGTTATTGTTATTGTTTATTTGACGTTGTTTTTGTTATTTGACGTTGTTGTTGTTATTGTTGTATTAGTTGTTGTTGTTGTTGCTTATTTGACGTTGTTGTTATTGTTGCTATTTATTTGACGTTGTTGTTGTTGTTGTTTATTTGACGTTGTTGTTGTTGTTTATTTGACGTTGTTGTTGTTGTTTTATTTGTTATTGTTGTTATTGTTGTTGCTTATTTGACGTTGTTGTTATTGTTGTTGTTTATTTTACGTTGTTGTTGTTATTCATTTGACGTTGTTGTTGTTGTTGTTTATTTGACGTTGTTGTTGTTCTTCATTTGACGTTGTTGATGTCGTTGTTTTTGTTGTTTATTTGACGTTGTTGTTGTTATTTATTTGACGTTGTTGTTGTTTATTTGACGTTGTTGTTGTTGTTGTTGTTTATTTGACGTTGTCGTTGTTGTTGTTGTTGTTGTTTATTTGACGTTGTTGTTGTTGTTGACGCTGTTGTTGTTATTGTTTATTTGATGTTGTTGTTGTTGTTGACATAGTTCTTGTTGTTTATTTGACGTTGTTGTTGTTGTTGTTGTTGACGTTGTTGTTTATTTGACGTTGTTGTTGTTGTTTATTTGACGTTGTTGTTGTTGTTGTTGACATTGTTGTTGTTGTTGTTGTTTATTGGACGTTGTTGTTGTTGTTTATTTGACATTTTTGTTATTGTTGACGGTGATGTTATTGTTGTTGTTTATTTGACATTGTTATTTATGTTATATTTTATTTGACGTTGTTGTTGTTGTTTATTTGACGTTGTTGTTGTTGTTTATTTGACGTTGTTGTTGTTTTTTATTTGACGTTGTTGTTGTTGACATTGTTGTTTTTGGTGTTTATTTGACGTTGTTGTTGTTGTTTTTTATTTGACGTTGTTGTTGTTGACATTGTTGTTGTTGTTGTTTATTTGACGTTGTTGTTGTTGTTGTTTATTTGACGTAGTTGTTGTTGTTGTTGTTTATTTGACATTTTTGTTGTTGTTGATGTTGTTGTTGTTGTTTTTTATTTGACGTTGTTGTTGTTGTTGTTGTTGTTTATTTGACATTTTTGTTGTTGTTGATGTTGTTGTTGTTGTTGATTTTTATTTGACGTTGTTGTTGTTGTTGTTGTTGTTTATTTGACGTTGTTGTTGTTGTTATTGTTGTTTGTGTTGTTAATTTGACGTTGTTGTTGTTTATTTGACGTTGTTGTTGTTGCTATTTATTTGACGTTGTTATTGTTGTTGTTTATTTGACGTTGTTGTTGTTGTTGTTTATTTGACGTTATTGTTGTTGTTATTTATTTGACGTTGTTGTTGTTGTTGTTATATTTGTTATTGTTGTTATTATTGTTGCTTATTTGACGTTGTTGTTATTGTTGTTGTTTATTTGACGTTGTTGTTGTTGTTATTCAATTGACGTTGTTGTTGTTGTTGTTGTTTATTTGACGTTGTTGTTGTTGTTGTTGTTTATTTGACGTTGTTGTTGTTGTTGTTTTTGTTGTTTATTTGACGTTGTTGTTGTTATTTATTTGACGTTGTTGTTGTTGTTGTTTATTTGACGTTGTTGTTAACGTTGTTGTTGTTGGTGTTTATTTGACGTTGTTGTTGTTGTTGTTGTTTATTTGACGTTGTTGTTGTTGTTGAAGTTGTTATTGTTGTTTTTTATTTGATGTTGTTATTGTTGTTGTTGACATAGTTGTTGTTGTTTATTTGACGTTGTTCTTGTTGTTGCCGTTGTTGTTTATTTGACGTTGTTGTTGTTGTTTATTTGACGTTGTTGTTGTTGTTGTTGACGTTGTTGTTGTTGTTTATTTGACATTGTTATTGTTGTTGACGGTGTTGTTGTTGTTGTTGTTTATTTGACATTGTTGTTGTTGTTATTTATTTGACGTTGTTGTTGTTGTTAATTTTATTTGACGTTGTTGTTGTTGTTGTTAATTTGACGTTGTTGTTGTTGTTGTTTATTTGACGTTGTTGTTGTTGTTTATTTGACGTTGTTGTTGTTGTTTATTTAACGTTGTTGTTGTTATTTATTTGACGTTGTTGTTGTTGTTATTGTTTATTTGGCGTTGTTGTTGTTTATTTGACGTTGTTATTGTTTATTTGACGTTGTTTTTGTTATTTGACGTTGTTGTTGTTATTGTTGTTATTGTTGTTTTTTATTTGTTGTTGTTATTGTTGTTGTTGACATAGTTGTTGTTGTTTATTTGACGTTGTTCTTGTTGTTGCCGTTGTTGTTTATTTGACGTTGTTGTTGTTGTTTATTTGACGTTGTTGTTGTTGTTGTTGACGTTGTTGTTATTGTCTTTTACTGGACGTTGTTGTTGTTGTTTATTTGACATTGTTATTGTTGTTGACGGTGTTGTTGTTGTTGTTGTCTTTTTGACATTGTTGTTGTTGTTATTTATTTGACGTTGTTGTTGTTGTTAATTTTATTTGACGTTGTTGTTGTTGTTGTTAATTTGACGTTGTTGTTGTTGTTGTTGTTTATTTGACGTTGTTGTTGTTGTTTATTTGACGTTGTTGTTGTTGTTGTTGTTTATTTAACGTTGTTGTTGTTATTTATTTGACGTTGTTGTTGTTGTTATTGTTTATTTGGCATTGTTGTTGTTTATTTGACGTTGTTATTGTTTATTTGACGTTTTTTTTTGTTATTTGACGTTGTTGTTGTTATTGTTGTATTAGTTGTTGTTGTTGTTGCTTATTTGACGCTGTTGTTATTGTTGCTATTTATTTGACGTTGTTGTTGTTGTTTATTTGACGTTGTTGTTGTTGTTGTTTATTTGACGTTGTTGTTGTTGTTTTATTTGTTATTGTTGTTATTGTTATTGTTTATTTGACGTTGTTTTTGTTATTTGACGTTGTTGTTGTTATTGTTGTATTAGTTGTTGTTGTTGTTGCTTATTTGACGTTGTTGTTATTGTTGCTATTTATTTGACGTTCTTGTTGTTGTTGTTTATTTGACGTTGTTGTTGTTGTTGTTTATTTGACGTTGTTGTTGTTGTTTTATTTGTTATTGTTGTTATTGTTGTTGCTTATTTGACGTTG
>OX451735.1:1336512700-1336515200 GCA_948472305.1 Vicia faba | reverse complement strand
GTTGTTGTTTATTTGAAGTTGTTGTTGTTGTTGTTTATTTGACGTTGTTGTTGTTGTTTTATTTGTTATTGTTGTTATTGTTGTTGCTTATTTGACGTTGTTGTTATTGTTGTTGTTTATTTGACGTTGTTGTTGTTATTCATTTGACGTTGTTGTTGTTGTTGTTTATTTGACGTTGTTGTTGTTCTTCATTTGACGTTGTTGATGTCGTTGTTTTTGTTGTTTATTTGACGTTGTTGTTGTTATTTATTTGACGTTGTTGTTGTTTATTTGACGTTGTTGTTGTTGTTGTTGTTTATTTGACGTTGTCGTTGTTGTTGTTGTTGTTGTTGTTTATTTGACGTTGTTGTTGTTGTTGACGCTGTTGTTGTTATTGTTTATTTGATGTTGTTGTTGTTGTTGACATAGTTCTTGTTGTTTATTTGACGTTGTTGTTGTTGTTGTTGACGTTGTTGTTTATTTGACGTTGTTGTTGTTGTTTATTTGACGTTGTTGTTGTTGTTGTTGACATTGTTGTTGTTGTTGTTTATTGGACGTTGTTGTTGTTGTTGTTTATTTGACATTTTTGTTGTTGTTGACGGTGATGTTATTGTTGTTGTTTATTTGACATTGTTATTTATGTTATATTTTATTTGACATTGTTGTTGTTGTTTATTTGACGTTGTTGTTGTTGTTTATTTGACGTTGTTGTTGTTTTTTATTTGACGTTGTTGTTGTTGACATTGTTGTTTTTGGTGTTTATTTGACGTTGTTGTTGTTGTTTTTTATTTGACGTTGTTGTTGTTGACATTGTTGTTGTTGTTGTTTATTTGACGTTGTTGTTGTTGTTGTTTATTTGACGTAGTTGTTGTTGTTGTTGTTTATTTGACATTTTTGTTGTTGTTGATGTTGTTGTTGTTGTTGTTTTTTATTTGACGTTGTTGTTGTTGTTGTTGTTGTTGTTTATTTGACATTTTTGTTGTTGTTGATGTTGTTGTTGTTGTTGTTTTTTATTTGACGTTGTTGTTGTTGTTGTTTATTTGACGTTGTTGTTGTTGTTATTGTTGTTTGTGTTGTTAATTTGACGTTGTTGTTGTTTATTTGACGTTGTTGTTGTTGTTGTTTATTTGACGTTGTTGTTGTTGTTGTTTATTTGATGTTGTTGTTGTTGTTATTTATTTGACGTTGTTGTTGTTGTTATTGTTTATTTGACGTTGTTGTTGTTGTTGTTTATTTGACGTTGTTATTGTTGTTTATTGGACGTTGTTATTGTTGTTTATTTGACGTTGTTTTTGTTATTTTACGTTGTTGTTGTTGTTGTTGTATTTGTTGTTGTTGTTGTTGTTGTTGCTTATTTGACGTTGTTGTTATTGTTGCTATTTATTTGACGTTGTTATTGTTGTTGTTTATTTGACGTTGTTGTTGTTGTTGTTTATTTGACGTTATTGTTGTTGTTATTTATTTGACGTTGTTGTTGTTATATTTGTTATTGTTGTTATTATTGTTGCTTATTTGACGTTGTTGTTATTGTTGTTGTTTATTTGACGTTGTTGTTGTTGTTATACAATTGACGTTGTTGTTGTTGTTGTTATACAATTGACGTTGTTGTTGTTGTTGTTGTTTATTTGACGTTGTTGTTGTTGTTGTTGTTTATTTGACGTTGTTGTTGTTGTTGTTTTTGTTGTTTATTTGACGTTGTTGTTGTTATTTATTTGACGTTGTTGTTGTTGTTGTTTATTTGACGTTGTTGTTAACGTTGTTGTTGTTGGTGTTTATTTGACGTTGTTGTTGTTGTTGTTGTTTATTTGACGTTGTTGTTGTTGTTGACGTTGTTATTGTTGTTTTTTATTTGATGTTGTTATTGTTGTTGTTGACATAGTTGTTGTTATTTATTTGACGTTGTTCTTGTTGTTGCCGTTGTTGTTTATTTGACGTTGTTGTTGTTGTTTATTTGACGTTGTTGTTGTTGTTGTTGACGTTGTTGTTGTTGTTTATTTGACATTGTTATTGTTGTTGACGGTGTTGTTGTTGTTGTTGTTTATTTGACATTGTTGTTGTTGTTATTTATTTGACGTTGTTGTTGTTGTTGTTTTTATTTGACGTTGTTGTTGTTGTTGTTAATTTGACGTTGTTGTTGTTGTTGTTTATTTGACGTTGTTGTTGTTGTTTATTTGACGTTGTTGTTGTTGTTTATTTAACGTTGTTGTTGTTATTTATTTGATGTTGTTGTTGTTGTTATTGTTTATTTGGCGTTGTTGTTGTTTATTTGACGTTGTTATTGTTTATTTGACGTTGTTTTTGTTATTTGACGTTGTTGTTGTTATTGTTGTATTAGTTGTTGTTGTTGTTGCTTATTTGACGTTGTTGTTATTGTTGCTATTTATTTGACGTTGTTGTTGTTGTTGTTTATTTGACGTTGTTGTTGTTGTTGTTATATTTGTTATTGTTGTTATTATTGTTGCTTATTTGACGTTGTTGTTATTGTTGTTGTTTATTTGACGTTGTTGTTGTTGTTATTCAA
>OX451735.1:1336505200-1336507700 GCA_948472305.1 Vicia faba | reverse complement strand
TGTTGTTATTTATTTGACGTTGTTGTTGTTGTTAATTTTATTTGACGTTGTTGTTGTTGTTGTTAATTTGACGTTGTTGTTGTTGTTGTTTATTTGACGTTGTTGTTGTTGTTTATTTGACGTTGTTGTTGTTGTTTATTTAACGTTGTTGTTGTTATTTATTTGACGTTGTTGTTGTTGTTATTGTTTATTTGGCGTTGTTGTTGTTTATTTGACGTTGTTATTGTTTATTTGACGTTGTTTTTGTTATTTGACGTTGTTGTTGTTATTGTTGTATTAGTTGTTGTTGTTGTTGCTTATTTGACGTTGTTGTTATTGTTGCTATTTATTTGACGTTGTTGTTGTTGTTGTTTATTTGACGTTGTTGTTGTTGTTGTTATATTTGTTATTGTTGTTATTATTGTTGCTTATTTGACGTTGTTGTTATTGTTGTTGTTTATTTGACGTTGTTGTTGTTGTTATTCAATTGACGTTGTTGTTGTTGTTGTTGTTTATTTGACGTTGTTGTTGTTGTTGTTGTTTTTTTGACGTTGTTGTTGTTGTTGTTTTTGTTGTTTATTTGACGTTGTTGTTGTTATTTATTTGACGTTGTTGTTGTTATTTATTTGACGTTGTTGTTGTTGTTGTTTATTTGACGTTGTTGTTAACGTTGTTGTTGTTGGTGTTTATTTGACGTTGTTGTTGTTGTTGTTGTTTATTTGACGTTGTTGTTGTTGTTGACGCTGTTGTTGTTATTGTTTATTTGATGTTGTTGTTGTTGTTGACATAGTTCTTGTTGTTTATTTGACGTTGTTGTTGTTGTTGTTGACGTTGTTGTTTATTTGACGTTGTTGTTGTTGTTGTTGACATTGTTGTTGTTGTTGTTTATTGGATGTTGTTGTTGTTGTTGTTTATTTGACATTTTTGTTGTTGTTGACGGTGATGTTATTGTTGTTGTTTATTTGACATTGTTATTTATGTTATATTTTATTTGACATTGTTGTTGTTGTTTATTTGACGTTGTTGTTGTTGTTTATTTGACGTTGTTGTTGTTTTTTATTTGACGTTGTTGTTGTTGACATTGTTGTTTTTGGTGTTTATTTGACGTTGTTGTTGTTGTTTTTTATTTGACGTTGTTGTTGTTGACATTGTTGTTGTTGTTGTTTATTTGACGTTGTTGTTGTTGTTGTTTATTTGACGTAGTTGTTGTTGTTGTTGTTGTTGTTGTTTATTTGACATTTTTGTTGTTGTTGATGTTGTTTTTGTTGTTGTTGTTTTTTATTTGACGTTGTTGTTGTTGTTGTTGTTGTTGTTGTTGTTGTTGTTTATTTGACATTTTTGTTGTTGTTGATGTTGTTGTTGTTGTTGTTTTTTATTTGACGTTGTTGTTGTTGTTGTTTATTTGACGTTGTTGTTGTTGTTATTGTTGTTTGTGTTGTTAATTTGACGTTGTTGTTGTTTATTTGACGTTGTTGTTGTTGTTGTTTATTTGACGTTGTTGTTGTTGTTGTTTATTTGATGTTGTTGTTGTTGTTATTTATTTGACGTTGTTGTTGTTGTTATTGTTTATTTGACGTTGTTGTTGTTGTTGTTGTTTATTTGACGTTGTTATTGTTGTTTATTGGACGTTGTTATTGTTGTTTATTTGACGTTGTTTTTGTTATTTTACGTTGTTGTTGTTGTTGTTGTATTTGTTGTTGTTGTTGTTGTTGTTGCTTATTTGACGTTGTTGTTATTGTTGCCATTTATTTGACGTTGTTATTGTTGTTGTTTATTTGACGTTGTTGTTGTTGTTGTTTATTTGACGTTATTGTTGTTGTTGTTATATTTGTTATTGTTGTTATTATTGTTGCTTATTTGACGTTGTTGTTATTGTTGTTGTTTATTTGACGTTGTTGTTGTTGTTATTCAATTGACGTTGTTGTTGTTGTTGTTGTTTATTTGACGTTGTTGTTGTTGTTGTTGTTGTTTATTTGACGTTGTTGTTGTTGTTGTTTTTGTTGTTTATTTGACGTTGTTGTTGTTATTTATTTGACGTTGTTGTTGTTGTTGTTTATTTGACGTTGTTGTTAACGTTGTTGTTGTTGGTGTTTATTTGACGTTGTTGTTGTTGTTGTTGTTTATTTGACGTTGTTGTTGTTGTTGACGTTGTTATTGTTGTTTTTTATTTGATGTTGTTATTGTTGTTGTTGACATAGTTGTTGTTATTTATTTGACGTTGTTCTTGTTGTTGCCGTTGTTGTTTATTTGACGTTGTTGTTGTTGTTGTTGACGTTGTTGTTGTTGTTTATTTGACATTGTTATTGTTGTTGACGGTGTTGTTGTTGTTGTTGTTTATTTGACATTGTTGTTGTTGTTATTTATTTGACGTTGTTGTTGTTGTTAATTTTATTTGACGTTGTTGTTGTTGTTGTTAATTTGACGTTGTTGTTGTTGTTGTTTATTTGACGTTGTTGTTGTTGTTTATTTGACGTTGTTGTTGTTGTTTATTTAACGTTGTTGTTGTTATTTATTTGACGTT
>OX451735.1:1336462700-1336497700 GCA_948472305.1 Vicia faba | reverse complement strand
TTGTTGTTGTTTATTTGACGTTGTAATTGTTGTTGTTTATTTGACGTTGTTGTTGTTGTTGTTTATTTGACGTTGTTGTTGTTGTTTATTTGACGTTGTTGTTGTTGTTGTTGTTGTTGTTTATTTGACATTGTTGTTGTTGTTGACGTTGTTTGTTGTAGTTGTTTATTTGACATTGTTGTTGTTGACATTGTTGTTGTTGTTGTTTATTTGACGTTCTTGTTGTTGTTTTTTATTTGACGTTGTTGTTGTTGACATTGTTGTTGTTGTTGTTTATTTGACGTAGTTGTTGTTATTGACGTTGTTGTTGTTGTTGTTGTTGTTGTTTATTTGACGTTTTTGTTGTTGTTGATGTTGTTGTTGTTGTTGTATTTTATTTGAAGTTGTTGTTGTTGTTGTTGTTTATTTGACGTTTTTGTTGTTGTAATTGTTGTTGTTGTTATTAATTTGACGTTGTTGTTGTTGTTTATTTGACCCTGTTGTTGTTGTTGTTTATTTGACGTTGTTGTTGTTGTTATTTATTTGACATTGTTGTTGTTGTTGTTTATTTGACGTTTTTGTTGTTGTAATTGTTGTTGTTGTTATTAATTTGACGTTGTTGTTGTTGTTTATTTGACCCTGTTGTTGTTGTTGTTGTTTATTTGACGTTGTTGTTGTTGTTGTTTATTTGACATTGTTGTTGTTGTTGTTTATTTGACGTTGTTGTTGTTGTTTATTTGACATGGTATTTTATTTGACGTTGTTGTTGTTGTTTATTTGACGTTGTTGTTGTTATTTGAAGTTGTTGTTGTTATTTGAAGTTGTTGTTGTTGTATTTGTTGTTGTTGTTGTTGTTTATTTGACGTTGTTGTTGTTGTTTATTTGACGTTGTTGTTATTGTTGTTTATTTGACGTTGTTATTGTTGTTGTTGTTGTTGTTTATTTGACGTTGTTATTCTTGTTGACGTTGTTGTTGTTGTTTATTTGACGTTGTTGTTGTTGTTGTTTATTAGACGTTGTTAATGTTGTTGACATTATTGTTGTTGTTTTTGTTGTTGTTGTTGTTGTTTATTTGATGTTGTTATTGTTGTTGTTGTTGTTTATTTGACGTTGTTGTTGTTGTTGTTGTTGTTGTTGTTATTTTTGTTGTTGTTATTGTTGGTGTTGTTGTTGTTTATTTGACGTTGTTGTTGTTTATTTGACGTTGTTGTTGTTATTTTTTATTTGACGTTGTTGTTGTTGTTTATTTGACGTTGTTGTTGTTGTTGTTTATTTGACGTTGTTGTTGTTGTTGTTGTTGTTTATTTGACAATTTTGTTGTTGTTGTTGTTGACGTTGTTGTTGTAGTTGTTTATTTGACGTTGTTGTTGTTGTTTATTTGATTTTGTTTTAGTTGTTGTTATTTATTTGACGTTGTTGTTGTTTTTTATTTGACGTTGTTGTTGTTTTTTATTATTGTTGTTGTTGTTGTTTATTTGACGTTGTTGTTGTTGTTGTTTATTTGACGTTGTTGTTGTTGTTTTATTTGTTATTGTTGTTATTGTTGTTGCTTATTTGACGTTGTTGTTATTGTTGTTGTTTATTTGACGTTGTTGTTGTTATTCATTTGACGTTGTTGTTATTGTTGTTTATTTGACGTTGTTGTTGTTGTTCTTCATTTGACGTTGTTGATGTCGTTGTTTTTGTTGTTTATTTGACGTTGTTGTTGTTGTTGTTTATTTGACGTTGTCGTTGTTGTTGTTGTTGTTGTTTATTTGACGTTGTTGTTGTTGTTGACGTTGTTGTTGTTATTGTTTATTTGATGTTGTTGTTGTTGTTGACATAGTTCTTGTTGTTTATTTGACGTTGTTGTTGTTGTTGTTGACGTTGTTGTTTATTTGACGTTGTTGTTGTTGTTTATTTGACGTTGTTGTTGTTGTTGTTGACGTTGTTGTTGTTGTTGTTTATTGGACGTTGTTGTTGTTGTTGTTGTTTATTTGACATTTTTGTTGTTGTTGACGGTGATGTTATTGTTGTTGTTTATTTGACATTGTTGTTTATGTTATTTTTTATTTGACGTTGTTGTTGTTGTTTATTTGACGTTGTTGTTGTTGTTTATTTGACGTTGTTGTTGTTTTTTATTTGACGTTGTTGTTGTTGACATTGTTGTTTTTGGTGTTTATTTGACGTTGTTGTTGTTGTTTTTTATTTGACGTTGTTGTTGTTGACATTGTTGTTGTTGTTGTTGTTGTTTATTTGACGTTGTTGTTGTTGTTGTTTATTTGACGTAGTTGTTGTTGTTGTTGTTTATTTGACATTTTTGTTGTTGTTGATGTTGTTGTTGTTGTTGTTTTTTATTTGACGTTGTTGTTGTTGTTGTTGTTGTTGTTTATTTGACATTTTTGTTGTTGTTGATGTTGTTGTTGTTGTTGTTTTTTATTTGACGTTGTTGTTGTTGTTGTTGTTGTTGTTTATTTGACGTTGTTGTTGTTGTTATTGTTGTTTGTGTTGTTAATTTGACGTTGTTGTTGTTTATTTGACGTTGTTGTTGTTGTTGTTTATTTGACGTTGTTGTTGTTGTTGTTTATTTGATGTTGTTGTTGTTGTTATTTATTTGACGTTGTTGTTGTTGTTATTGTTTATTTGACGTTGTTGTTGTTGTTGTTTATTTGACGTTGTTATTGTTGTTTATTGGACGTTGTTATTGTTGTTTATTTGACGTTGTTTTTGTTATTTTACGTTGTTGTTGTTGTTGTTGTTGTATTTGTTGTTGTTGTTGTTGTTGCTTATTTGACGTTGTTGTTATTGTTGCTATTTATTTGACGTTGTTATTGTTGTTGTTTATTTGACGTTGTTGTTGTTGTTGTTTATTTGACGTTATTGTTGTTGTTATTTATTTGACGTTGTTGTTGTTGTTGTTATATTTGTTATTGTTGTTATTATTGTTGCTTATTTGACGTTGTTTTTATTGTTGTTGTTTATTTGACGTTGTTGTTGTTGTTATTCAATTGACGTTGTTGTTGTTGTTGTTGTTTATTTGACGTTGTTGTTGTTGTTGTTGTTGTTTATTTGACGTTGTTGTTGTTGTTGACGTTGTTATTGTTGTTTTTTATTTGATGTTGTTATTGTTGTTGTTGACATAGTTGTTGTTGTTTATTTGACGTTGTTCTTGTTGTTGTCGTTGTTGTTTATTTGACGTTGTTGTTGTTGTTTATTTGACGTTGTTGTTGTTGTTGACGTTGTTGTTGTTGTTTATTTGACATTGTTATTGTTGTTGACGGTGTTGTTGTTGTTGTTGTTTATTTGACATTGTTGTTGTTGTTATTTATTTGACGTTGTTGTTGTTGTTAATTTTATTTGACGTTGTTGTTGTTGTTGTTAATTTGACGTTGTTGTTGTTGTTGTTGTTTATTTGACGTTGTTGTTGTTGTTTATTTGACGTTGTTGTCGTTGTTTATTTAACGTTGTTGTTGTTATTTATTTGACGTTGTTGTTGTTGTTATTGTTTATTTGGCGTTGTTGTTGTTTATTTGACGTTGTTATTGTTTATTTGACGTTGTTTTTGTTATTTGACGTTGTTGTTGTTATTGTTGTATTAGTTGTTGTTGTTGTTGCTTATTTGACGTTGTTGTTATTGTTGCTATTTATTTGACGTTGTTGTTGTTGTTGTTTATTTGACGTTGTTGTTGTTATTGTTTATTTGACGTTGTTGTTGTTGTTTTATTTGTTATTGTTGTTATTGTTGTTGCTTATTTGACGTTGTTGTTATTGTTGTTGTTTATTTGACGTTGTTGTTGTTATTCATTTGACGTTGTTGTTGTTGTTGTTTATTTGACGTTGTTGTTGTTCTTCATTTGACGTTGTTGATGTCGTTGTTTTTGTTGTTTATTTGACGTTGTTGTTGTTATTTATTTGACGTTGTTGTTGTTTATTTGACGTTGTTGTTGTTGTTGTTTATTTGACGTTGTCGTTGTTGTTGTTGTTGTTGTTGTTGTTTATTTGACGTTGTTGTTGTTGTTGACGCTGTTGTTGTTATTGTTTATTTGATGTTGTTGTTGTTGTTGACATAGTTCTTGTTGTTTATTTGACGTTGTTGTTGTTGTTGTTGACGTTGTTGTTTATTTGACGTTGTTGTTGTTGTTGTTTATTTGACGTTGTTGTTGTTGTTGTTGACGTTGTTGTTGTTGTTGTTTATTGGACGTTGTTGTTGTTGTTATTTATATGACATTTTTGTTGTTGTTGACGATGATGTTATTGTTGTTGTTTATTTGACATTGTTGTTGTTGTTATTTTTTATTTGACGTTGTTGTTGTTGTTTATTTGACGTTGTTGTTGTTGTTTATTTGACGTTGTTGTTGTTTATTTGACGTTATTGTTGTTGTTTATTTGACATTGTTATTGTTGTTGTTGTTGTTTATTTGACGTTGTTGTTGTTGTTGTTGTTGTTTATTTGACGTTGTTGTTGACATAGTTGTTGTTGTTGTTGTTAATGTTGTTGACAATGTTGTTGTTGTTTTTGTTGTTTATTTGACGTTGTTATTGTTGTTGTTTTTTTGTTGTTGTTATTGTTGGTGTTGTTGTTGTTGTTTATTTGACGTTGTTGTTGTTGTTGTTGTTTATTTGACGTTGTTGTTGTTGTTGTTTATTTGACGTTGTTGTTGTTGTTGTTTATTTGACATTGTTGTTGTTGTTTATTTGACGTTGTTGTTGTTGTTATTGTTTATTTGACATTGTTGTTGTTGTTGTTTTGGACGTTGTTGTTGTTGTTGTTGTTGTTGTTGACGTTGTTGTTTATTTGACGTTGTTGTTGTTGTTGTTTATTTGACGTTGTTGTTGTTGTTGTTTATTGGACGTTGTTGTTGTTGTTGTTTATTTGACATTGTTGTTGTTGTTGACGGTGATGTTATTGTTGTTGTTTATTTGACATTGTTGTTGTTGTTATTATTTATTTGACGTTGTTGTTGTTGTTTATTTGACGTTGTTGTTGTTGTTTATTTGACGTTGTTGTTTATTTGACGTTGTTGTTTATTTGACGTTGTTGTTGTTTATTTGATGTTGTTGTTGTTGTTGTTTTTTATTTGACGTTGTTGTTGTTGTTTTTTATTTGACGTTGTTGTTGTTGACATTGTTGTTGTTGTTGTTGTTTATTTGACGTTGTTGTTGTTGTTGTTTATTTGACGTAGTTGTTGTTGTTGTTGTTTATTTGACATTTTTGTTGTTGTTGTTGTTGTTGTTTTTTATTTGACGTTGTTGTTGTTGTTGTTGTTGTTGTTGTTTATTTGACATTTTTGTTGTTGTTGATGTTGTTGTTGTTGTTGTTTTTTATTTGACGTTGTTGTTGTTGTTGTTTATTTGACGTTGTTGTTGTTGTTATTGTTGTTTGTGTTGTTAATTTGACGTTGTTGTTGTTTATTTGACGTTGTTGTTGTTGTTGTTTATTTGACGTTGTTGTTGTTGTTGTTGTTTATTTGATGTTGTTCTTGTTGTTATTTATTTGACGTTGTTGTTGTTGTTATTGTTTATTTGACGTTGTTGTTGTTGTTGTTGTTTATTTGACGTTGTTATTGTTGTTTATTGGACGTTATTATTGTTGTTTATTTGACGTTGTTTTTGTTATTTTACGTTGTTGTTGTTGTTGTATTTGTTGTTGTTGTTGTTGTTGCTTATTTGACGTTGTTGTTATTGTTGCTATTTATTTGACGTTGTTATTGTTGTTGTTTATTTGACGTTGTTGTTGTTGTTGTTTATTTGACGTTATTGTTGTTGTTATTTATTTGACGTTGTTGTTGTTGTTATATTTGTTATTGTTGTTATTATTGTTGCTTATTTGACGTTGTTGTTATTGTTGTTGTTTATTTGACGTTGTTGTTGTTGTTGTTATTCAATTGACGTTGTTGTTGTTGTTGTTGTTTATTTGACGTTGTTGTTGTTGTTGTTGTTTATTTGACGTTGTTGTTGTTGTTGTTTTTGTTGTTTATTTGACGTTGTTGTTGTTGACATTGTTGTTGTTGTTGTTGTTTATTTAACGTTCTTGTTGTTGTTTTTTATTTGACGTTGTTGTTGTTGACATTGTTGTCGTTGTTGTTGTTGTTTATTTGATGTAGTTGTTGTTATTGACGTTGTTGTTGTTGTTGTTTATTTGACATTTTTGTTGTTGTTGATGTTGTTGTTGTTTTTTATTTGACGTTGTTGTTGTTGTTTATTTGACGTTGTTGTTGTTATTGTTGTTGTTGTTGTTAATTTGACGTTGTTGTTTATTTGACGTTGTTGTTATTGTTGTTTATTTGACGTTGTTGTTGTTGTTTATTTGATGTTGTTGTTGTTGTTATTTATTTGACGTTGTTGTTGTTGTTATTGTTTATTTGACGTTGTTGTTGTTGTTGACGTTGTTGTTGTTATTGTTTATTTGATGTTGTTGTTGTTGTTGACATAGTTGTTGTTGTTTATTTGACGTTGTTGTTGTTGTTGTTGTTGACGTTGTTGTTTATTTGACGTTGTTGTTGTTGTTTATTTGACGTTGTTGTTGTTGTTGTTGTTGACGTTGTTGTTGTTGTTGTTGTTTATTGGACGTTGTTGTTGTTGTTGTTTATTTGAAATTGTTGTTGTTGTTGACGGTGTTGTTATTGTTGTTGTTTATTTGACATTATTGTTGTTGTTATTATTTATTTGACGTTGTTGTTGTTGTTTATTTGACGTTGTTGTTAATGTTGTTTATTTGACGTTGTTGTTTATTTGACATTGTTGTTGTTATTTGAAGTCTTTGTTGTTGTTATATTTGTTGTTGTTGTTGTTGTTGTTTATTTGACGTTGTTGTTGTTGTTTATTTGATGTTATTGTTGTTGTTTATTTGACATTATTATTGTTGTTGTTGTTGTTGTTTATTTGACGTTGTTGTTGACGTTATTGTTGTTGTTTATTTGACGTTGTTGTTGTTGTTGTTATTGTTTATTTGACGTTGTTTATGTTGTTGACATAGTTGTTGTTGTTTTTGTTATTTATTTGACGTTGTTATTGTTGTTGTTGTTTTTCTTGTTGTTATTGTTGGTGTTGTTGTTGTTTATTTGACGTTGTTGACATTATTGTTGTTGTTGTTTATTTGACGTTGTTGTTGTTGTTGTTTATTTGACGTTGTAATTGTTGTTGTTTATTTGACGTTGTTGTTGTTGTTGTTTATTTGACGTTGTTGTTGTTGTTTATTTGACGTTGTTGTTGTTGTTGTTGTTTATTTGACATTGTTGTTGTTGTTGACGTTGTTTGTTGTAGTTGTTTATTTGACATTGTTGTTGTTGACATTGTTGTTGTTGTTGTTTATTTGACGTTCTTGTTGTTGTTTTTTATTTGACGTTGTTGTTGTTGACATTGTTGTTGTTGTTGTTTATTTGACGTAGTTGTTGTTATTGACGTTGTTGTTGTTGTTGTTGTTGTTTATTTGACGTTTTTGTTGTTGTTGATGTTGTTGTTGTTGTTGTATTTTATTTGAAGTTGTTGTTGTTGTTGTTGTTTATTTGACGTTTTTGTTGTTGTAATTGTTGTTGTTGTTATTAATTTGACGTTGTTGTTGTTGTTTATTTGACCCTGTTGTTGTTGTTGTTTATTTGACGTTGTTGTTGTTGTTATTTATTTGACATTGTTGTTGTTGTTGTTTATTTGACGTTGTTGTTTATTTGACATGGTATTTTATTTGACGTTGTTGTTGTTGTTTATTTGACGTTGTTGTTGTTATTTGAAGTTGTTGTTGTTATTTGAAGTTGTTGTTGTTGTATTTGTTGTTGTTGTTGTTGTTTATTTGACGTTGTTGTTGTTGTTTATTTGACGTTGTTGTTATTGTTGTTTATTTGACGTTGTTATTGTTGTTGTTGTTGTTGTTTATTTGACGTTGTTATTGTTGTTGACGTTGTTGTTGTTGTTTATTTGACGTTGTTGTTGTTGTTGTTTATTAGACGTTGTTAATGTTGTTGACATTGTTGTTGTTGTTTTTGTTGTTGTTGTTGTTGTTTATTTGATGTTGTTATTGTTGTTGTTGTTGTTTATTTGACGTTGTTGTTGTTGTTGTTGTTGTTGTTGTTGTTATTTTTGTTGTTGTTATTGTTGGTGTTATTGTTGTTTATTTGACGTTGTTGTTGTTTATTTGACGTTGTTGTTGTTATTTTTTATTTGACGTTGTTGTTGTTGTTTATTTGACGTTGTTGTTGTTGTTGTTGTTTATTTGACGTTGTTGTTGTTGTTGTTGTTTATTTGACAATTTTGTTGTTGTTGTTGTTGACGTTGTTGTTGTAGTTGTTTATTTGACGTTGTTGTTGTTGTTGTTGTTGTTTATTTGATTTTGTTTTAGTTGTTGTTATTTATTTGACGTTGTTGTTGTTTTTTATTCGACGTTGTTGTTGTTTTTTATTATTGTTGTTGTTGTTGTTTATTTGACGTTAATGTTGACGTTATTGTTGTTGTTTATTTGACGTTGTTGTTGTTGTTGTTATTGTTTATTTGACGTTGTTAATGTTGTTGACATAGTTGTTGTTGTTTTTGTTGTTTATTTGACATTGTTATTGTTGTTGTTGTTTTTCTTGTTGTTATTGTTGGTGTTGTTGTTGTTTATTTGACGTTGTTGTTGTCTATTTGACGTTGTTGTTGTTGTCTATTTGACGTTGTTGTTGTTGTTGTTTATTTGACGTTGTAATTGTTGTTGTTTATTTGACGTTGTTGTTGTTGTTTATTTGACGTTGTTGTTGTTGTTTATTTGACGTTGTTGTTGTTGTTGTTTATTTGACATTGTTGTTATTGTTGTTGACGTTGTTGGTGTAGTTGTTTATTTGACGTTGTTGTTGTTGACATTGTTGTTGTTGTTGTTGTTTATTTGACGTTCTTGTTGTTGATTTTTATTTGATGTTGTTGTTGTTGACATTGTTGTTGTTGTTGTTGTTTATTTGACGTAGTTGTTGTTATTGACGTTGTTGTTGTTGTTGTTGTTGTTTATTTGACGTTTTTGTTGTTGTTGTTGTTGTTTTTTATTTGACGTTGTTGTTGTTGTTTATTTGACGTTGTTGTTGTTGTTATTGTTGTTGTTATTAATTTGACGTTGTTGTTGTTGTTTGTTTGACCCTGTTGTTGTTGTTGTTGTTTATTTGACGTTATTGTTGTTGTTATTTATTTGACATTGTTGTTATTGTTGTTTATTTGACGTTGTTGTTTATTTGACATTGTTGTTTATTTGACGTTGTTGTTGTTGTTTATTTGACGTTGTTGTTGTTATTTGAAGTTGTTGTTGTTATTTGAAGTTGTTGTTGTTGTATTTGTTGTTGTTGTTGTTGTTTATTTGACGTTGTTGTTGTTGTTGTTTATTTGACCTTGTTGTTATTGTTGTTTATTTGACGTTGTTATTGTTGTTGTTGTTGTTTATTTGACGTTGTTATTGTTGTTGATGTTGTTGTTGTTGTTGTTTATTTGACGTTGTTGTTGTTGTTTATTAGACGTTGTTAATGTTGTTGACATTGTTGTTGTTGTTTTTGTTGTTGTTGTTGTTGTTGTTTATTTGATGTTGTTATTGTTGTTGTTGTTGTTTATTTGACGTTGTTGTTGTTGTTGTTGTTGTTATTTTTGTTGTTGTTATTGTTGGTGTTGTTGTTGTTTATTTGACGTTGTTGTTGTTGTTATTTATTTGACGTTGTTGTTGTTGTTTTTTATTTGACGTTGTTGTATTTGTTTATTTGACGTTGTTGTTGTTGTTGTTTATTTGACGTTGTTGTTGTTGTTTATTTGACAATTTTGTTGTTGTTGTTGTTGACGTTGTTGTTGTAGTTGTTTATTTGACGTTGTTGTTGTTTTTGTTGGTTTTTATTTGATGTTGTTTTAGTTGTTGTTGTTTATTTGACGTTGTTGTTGTAGTTGTTTATTTGACGTTGTTGTTGTAGTTGTTTATTTGACGTTGTTGTTGTTGACATTGTTGTTGTTGTTGTTGTTTATTTGACGATCTTGTTGTTGTTTTTTATTTGACGTTGTCGTTGTTGACATTGTTGTTGTTGTTGTTGTTTATTTGACGTAGTTGTTATTATTGACGTTGTTGTTGTTGTTGTTTATTTGACATTGTTGTTGTTATTTGAAGTTGTTGTTGTTATTTGAAGTTGTTGTTGTTGTTGTATTTGTTGTTGTTGTTGTTGTTATTTATTTGACGTTGTTGTTTATTTGACATGGTATTTTATTTGACGTTGTTGTTGTTGTTGTTTATTTGACGTTGTTGTTGTTATTTGAAGTTGTTGTTGTTATTTGAAGTTGTTGTTATTGTTGTTTATTTGACGTTGTTGTTGTTGTTTATTTGACGTTGTTGTTATTGTTGTTTATTTGACGTTGTTATTGTTGTTGTTGTTGTTGTTTATTTGACGTTGTTATTGTTGTTGACGTTGTTGTTGTTGTTTATTTGACGTTGTTGTTGTTGTTGTTGTTGTTTATTAGACGTTGTTAATGTTGTTGACATCGTTGTTGTTGTTTTTGTTGTTGTTGTTGTTGTTGTTTATTTGATGTTGTTATTGTTGTTGTTGTTGTTTATTTGACGTTATTGTTGTTGTTGTTGTTGTTGTTATTTTTGTTGTTGTTATTGTTGGTGTTGTTGTTGTTTATTTGACGTTGTTGTTGTTTATTTGACGTTGTTGTTGTTATTTTTTATTTGACGTTGTTGTTGTTGTTGTTTATTTGACGTTGTTGTTGTTGTTGTTGTTTATTTGACGTTGTTGTTGTTGTTGTTGTTGTTTATTTGACAATTTTGTTGTTGTTGTTGTTGACGTTGTTGTTGTAGTTGTTTATTTGACGTTGTTGTTGTTGTTGTTGTTGTTGTTTATTTGATGTTGTTTTAGTTGTTGTTATTTATTTGACGTTGTTGTTGTTTTTTATTTGACGTTGTTGTTGTTTTTTATTTGACGTTGTTGTTGTTTTTTATTATTGTTGTTGTTGTTGTTGTTGTTTATTTGACGTTGTTGTTGACGTTATTGTTGTTGTTTATTTGACGTTGTTGTTGTTGTTGTTATTGTTTATTTGACGTTGTTAATGTTGTTGACATAGTTGTTGTTGTTTTTGTTGTTTATTTGACGTTGTTATTGTTGTTGTTGTTTTTCTTGTTGTTATTGTTGGTGTTGTTGTTGTTTATTTGACGTTGTTGTTGTTGTTGTTGTTTATTTGACGTTGTTGTTGTTGTTGTTTATTTGACGTTGTAATTGTTGTTGTTTATTTGACATTGTTATTGTTGTTGTTGTTTATTTGACGTTGTTGTTGTTGTTTATTTGACGTTGTTGTTGTTGTTGTTTATTTGACATTGTTGTTGTTGTTGTTGACGTGGTTGTTGTAGTTGTTTATTTGACATTGTTGTTGTTGACATTGTTGTTGTTGTTGTTTATTTGACGTTCTTGTTGTTGATTTTTATTTGACGTTGTTGTTGTTGACATTGTTGTTGTTGTTGTTGTTTATTTGACGTAGTTGTTGTTATTGACGTTGTTGTTGTTGTTGTTGTTGTTTATTTGACGTTTTTGTTGTTGTTGTTGTTGTTTTTTATTTGACGTTGTTGTTGTTGTTGTTGTTTATTTGACGTTGTTGTTGTTATTGTTGTTGTTGTTATTAATTTGACGTTGTTGTTGTTGTTTATTTGACGTTGTTGTTGTTGTTGTTGTTGTTGTTTATTTGACGTTGTTATTGTTGTTGACGTTGTTGTTGTTGTTTATTTGACGTTGTTGTTGTTGTTGTTTATTAGATGTTGTTAATGTTGTTGACATTGTTGTTGTTGTTTATTTGATGTTGTTATTGTTGTTGTTGTTGTTTATTTTACGTTGTTGTTGTTGTTGTTGTTATTTTTGTTGTTGTTATTGTTGGTGTTGTTGTTGTTTATTTGACGTTGTTGTTGTTGTTATTTATTTGACGTTGTTGTTGTTGTTTTTTATATGACGTTGTTGTTGTTGTTTATTTGACGTTGTTGTTGTTGTTGTTGTTTATTTGACGTTGTTGTTGTTGTTGTTGTTTATTTGACAATTTTGTTGTTGTTGTTGTTGTTGTTGTTGTTTATTTGACAATTTTGTTGTTGTTGTTGACGTTGTTGTTGTAGTTGTTTATTTGACGTTGTTGTTGTTGTTGTTTATTTGATGTTGTTTTAGTTGTTGTTGTTTATTTGACGTTGTTGTTGTAGTTGTTTATTTGATGTTGTTGTTGTTGACATTGTTGTTGTTGTTGTTGTTGTTTATTTGACGTTCTTGTTGTTGTTTTTTATTTGACGTTGTTGTTGTTGACATTGTTGTTGTTGTTGTTTATTTGACGTAGTTGTTGTTATTGACGTTGTTGTTGTTGTTTATTTGACATTGTTGTTGTTATTTGAAGTTGTTGTTGTTGTTGTATTTGTTGTTGTTGTTGTTGTTATTTATTTGACGTTGTTGTTGTTGTTGTTTATTTGACGTTGTTGTTATTGTTGTTTATTTGACGTTGTTATTGTTGTTGTTGTTGTTTATTTGACGTTGTTGTTGTTGTTGTTGACGTTGTTGTTTTTGTTTATTTGACGTTGTTGTTGTTGTTGTTTATTAGACGTTGTTAATGTTGTTGACATTGTTGTTGTTGTTTTTGTTGTTGTTGTTGTTGTTGTTGTTTATTTGATGTTGTTATTGTTGTTGTTGTTTATTTGACGTTGTTGTTGTTGTTGTTTATTTGACGTTGTTGTTGTTGTTGTTTATTTGACGTTGTTGTTGTTGTTTATTTGACGTTGTTGTTGTTGTTGTTTATTTGACGTTGTTGTTGTTGTTGTTTATTTGACGTTGTTGTTGACGTTATTGTTGTTGTTTATTTGACGTTGTTGTTGTTGTTGTTGTTTATTTGACGTAGTTGTTGTTATTGACGTTGTTGTTGTTGTTGTTTATTTGACATTTTTGTTGTTGTTGTTTTTGTTGTTTTTTATTTGACGTTGTTGTTGTTGTTTATTTGACGTTGTTGTTGTTGTTATCATTGTTGTTGTTATTGTTAATTTGACGTTGTTGTTTTTTTGACGTTGTTGTTGTTGTTTATTTGACGTTGTTGTTGTTGTTTATTTGATGTTGTTGTTGTTATTTATTTGACGTTGTTGTTGTTGTTATTGTTTATTTGACGTTGTTGTTGTTGTTGACGTTGTTGTTGTTATTGTTTATTTGATGTTGTTGTTGTTGTTGACATAGTTGTTGTTGTTTATTTGACGTTGTTGTTGTTGTTGTTGACGTTGTTGTTTATTTGACGTTGTTGTTGTTGTTTATTTGACGTTGTTGTTGTTGTTGTTGTTTTTCTTGTTGTTATTGTTGGTGTTGTTGTTGTTTATTTGACGTTGTTGTTGTTGTTGTTGTTTATTTGACGTTGTTGTTGTTGTTGTTTATTTGACGTTGTAATTGTTGTTGTTTATTTGACATTGTTATTGTTGTTGTTGTTTATTTGACGTTGTTGTTGTTGTTTATTTGACGTTGTTGTTGTTGTTGTTGTTTATTTGACATTGTTGTTGTTGTTGTTGACGTGGTTGTTGTAGTTGTTTATTTGACATTGTTGTTGTTGACATTGTTGTTGTTGTTGTTTATTTGACGTTCTTGTTGTTGATTTTTATTTGACGTTGTTGTTGTTGACATTGTTGTTGTTGTTGTTGTTTATTTGACGTAGTTGTTGTTATTGACGTTGTTGTTGTTGTTGTTGTTTATTTGACGTTTTTGTTGTTGTTGTTGTTGTTTTTTATTTGACGTTGTTGTTGTTGTTGTTGTTTATTTGACGTTGTTGTTGTTATTGTTGTTGTTGTTATTAATTTGACGTTGTTGTTGTTGTTTATTTGACGTTGTTGTTGTTGTTGTTGTTGTTGTTTATTTGACGTTGTTATTGTTGTTGACGTTGTTGTTGTTGTTTATTTGACGTTGTTGTTGTTGTTGTTTATTAGATGTTGTTAATGTTGTTGACATTGTTGTTGTTGTTTATTTGATGTTGTTATTGTTGTTGTTGTTGTTTATTTTACGTTGTTGTTGTTGTTGTTGTTATTTTTGTTGTTGTTATTGTTGGTGTTGTTGTTGTTTATTTGACGTTGTTGTTGTTGTTATTTATTTGACGTTGTTGTTGTTGTTTTTTATATGACGTTGTTGTTGTTGTTTATTTGACGTTGTTGTTGTTGTTGTTGTTTATTTGACGTTGTTGTTGTTGTTGTTGTTTATTTGACAATTTTGTTGTTGTTGTTGTTGTTGTTGTTGTTTATTTGACAATTTTGTTGTTGTTGTTGACGTTGTTGTTGTAGTTGTTATTTGACGTTGTTGTTGTTGTTGTTTATTTGATGTTGTTTTAGTTGTTGTTGTTTATTTGACGTTGTTGTTGTAGTTGTTTATTTGATGTTGTTGTTGTTGACATTGTTGTTGTTGTTGTTGTTGTTTATTTGACGTTCTTGTTGTTGTTTTTTATTTGACGTTGTTGTTGTTGACATTGTTGTTGTTGTTGTTTATTTGACGTAGTTGTTGTTATTGACGTTGTTGTTGTTGTTTATTTGACATTGTTGTTGTTATTTGAAGTTGTTGTTGTTGTTGTATTTGTTGTTGTTGTTGTTGTTATTTATTTGACGTTGTTGTTGTTGTTGTTTATTTGACGTTGTTGTTATTGTTGTTTATTTGACGTTGTTATTGTTGTTGTTGTTGTTTATTTGACGTTGTTGTTGTTGTTGTTGACGTTGTTGTTTTTGTTTATTTGACGTTGTTGTTGTTGTTGTTTATTAGACGTTGTTAATGTTGTTGACATTGTTGTTGTTGTTTTTGTTGTTGTTGTTGTTGTTGTTGTTTATTTGATGTTGTTATTGTTGTTGTTGTTTATTTGACGTTGTTGTTGTTGTTGTTTATTTGACGTTGTTGTTGTTGTTGTTTATTTGACGTTGTTGTTGTTGTTTATTTGACGTTGTTGTTGTTGTTGTTTATTTGACGTTGTTGTTGTTGTTGTTTATTTGACGTTGTTGTTGACGTTATTGTTGTTGTTTATTTGACGTTGTTGTTGTTGTTGTTGTTTATTTGACGTTGTTAATGTTGTTGACATAATTGTTGTTGTTTTTGTTGTTTATTTGACGTTGTTATTGTTGTTGTTGTTTTTGTTATTGTTATTGTTGGTGTTGGTGTTGTTGTTTATTTGACGTTGTTGTTGTTGTTTATTTGACGTTGTTGTTGTTGTTGTTGTTTATTTGACGTTGTTGTTGTTGTTGTTGTTTATTTGACGTTGTTGTTGTTGTTGTTTATTTGACATTGTTGTTGTTGTTGTTTTTGACGTTGTTGTTGTAGTTGTTTATTTGACGTTGTTGTTATTGTTGTTGTTTATTTGATGTTGTTTTAGTTGTTGTTGTTTATTTGATGTTGTTGTTGTTTTTTATTTGAAGTTGTTGTTGTTGACATTGTTGTTGTTGTTGTTGTTTATTTGACGTTCTTGTTGTTGTTTTTTATTTGACATTGTTGTTGTTGACATTGTTGTTGTTGTTGTTGTTTATTTGACGTAGTTGTTGTTATTGACGTTGTTGTTGTTGTTGTTTACTTGACATTTTTGTTGTTGTTGTTTTTGTTGTTTTTTATTTGACGTTGTTGTTGTTGTTTATTTGACGTTGTTGTTGTTGTTGTCATTGTTGTTGTTATTGTTAATTTGACGTTGTTGTTTATTTGACGTTGTTGTTGTTGTTTATTTGACGTTGTTGTTGTTGTTGTTTATTTGATGTTGTTGTTGTTATTTATTTGACGTTGTTGTTGTTGTTATTGTTTATTTGACGTTGTTGTTGTTGTTGACGTTGTTGTTGTTATTGTTTATTTGATGTTGTTGTTGTTGTTGACATAGTTGTTGTTGTTTATTTGACGTTGTTGTTGTTGTTGTTGACGTTGTTGTTTATTTGACGTTGTTGTTGTTGTTTATTTGACGTTGTTGTTGTTGTTTATTTGACGTTGTTGTTGTTGTTGTTGTTTTTCTTGTTGTTATTGTTGGTGTTGTTGTTGTTTATTTGACGTTGTTGTTGTTGTTGTTGTTTATTTGACGTTGTTGTTGTTGTTGTTTATTTGACGTTGTAATTGTTGTTGTTTATTTGACATTGTTATTGTTGTTGTTGTTTATTTGACGTTGTTGTTGTTGTTTATTTGACGTTGTTGTTGTTGTTGTTGTTTATTTGACATTGTTGTTGTTGTTGTTGACGTGGTTGTTGTAGTTATTTATTTGACATTGTTGTTGTTGACATTGTTGTTGTTGTTGTTTATTTGACGTTCTTGTTGTTGATTTTTATTTGACGTTGTTGTTGTTAACATTGTTGTTGTTGTTGTTGTTTATTTGACGTAGTTGTTGTTATTGACGTTGTTGTTGTTGTTGTTGTTGTTTATTTGACGTTTTTGTTGTTGTTGTTGTTGTTTTTTATTTGACGTTGTTGTTGTTGTTGTTGTTTATTTGACGTTGTTGTTGTTGTTATTGTTGTTGTTGTTATTAATTTGACGTTGTTGTTGTTGTTTATTTGACGTTGTTGTTGTTGTTGTTGTTGTTTATTTGACGTTGTTATTGTTGTTGACGTTGTTGTTGTTGTTTATTTGACGTTGTTGTTGTTGTTGTTTATTAGATGTTGTTAATGTTGTTGACATTGTTGTTGTTGTTTATTTGATGTTGTTATTGTTGTTGTTGTTGTTTATTTGACGTTGTTATTGTTGTTGTTGTTATTTTTGTTGTTGTTATTGTTGGTGTTGTTGTTGTTTATTTGACGTTGTTGTTGTTGTTGTTTATTTGACGTTGTTGTTGTTGTTTTTTATATGACGTTGTTGTTGTTGTTTATTTGACGTTGTTGTTGTTGTTGTTGTTTATTTGACGTTGTTGTTGTTGTTGTTGTTTATTTGACAATTTTGTTGTTGTTGTTGACGTTGTTGTTGTAGTTGTTTATTTGACGTTGTTGTTGTTGTTGTTTATTTGATGTTGTTTTAGTTGTTGTTGTTTATTTGACGTTGTTGTTGTAGTTGTTTATTTGATGTTGTTGTTGTTGACATTGTTGTTGTTGTTGTTGTTGTTTATTTGACGTTCTTGTTGTTGTTTTTTATTTGACGTTGTTGTTGTTGACATTGTTGTTGTTGTTGTTTATTTGACGTAGTTGTTGTTATTGACGTTGTTGTTGTTGTTTATTTGACATTGTTGTTGTTATTTGAAGTTGTTGTTGTTGTTGTATTTGTTGTTGTTGTTGTTGTTATTTATTTGACGTTGTTGTTGTTGTTGTTTATTTGACGTTGTTGTTATTGTTGTTTATTTGACGTTGTTATTGTTGTTGTTGTTGTTTATTTGACGTTGTTGTTGTTGTTGTTGACGTTGTTGTTTTTGTTTATTTGACGTTGTTGTTGTTGTTGTTTATTAGACGTTGTTAATGTTGTTGACATTGTTGTTGTTGTTTTTGTTGTTGTTGTTGTTGTTGTTTATTTGATGTTGTTATTGTTGTTGTTGTTTATTTGACGTTGTTGTTGTTGTTGTTGTTGTTATTTTTGTTGTTGTTATTGTTGGTGTTGTTGTTGTTTATTTGACGTTGTTGGTGTTGTTGTTTATTTGACGTTGTTGTTGTTGTTGTTTATTTGACGTTGTTGTTGTTGTTGTTGTTTATTTGACGTTGTTGTTGTTGTTGTTTATTTGACGTTGTTGTTGTTGTTTATTTGACGTTGTTGTTGTTGTTGTTTATTTGACATTGTTGTTGTTGTTGTTTTTGACGTTGTTGTTGTAGTTGTTTATTTGACGTTGTTGTTATTGTTGTTGTTTATTTGATGTTGTTTTAGTTGTTGTTGTTTATTTGATGTTGTTGTTGTTTTTTATTTGTTGTTGTTGACATTGTTGTTGTTGTTGTTGTTTATTTGACGTTCTTGTTGTTGTTTTTTATTTGACATTGTTGTTGTTGACATTGTTGTTGTTGTTGTTGTTTATTTGACGTAGTTGTTGTTATTGACGTTGTTGTTGTTGTTGTTTATTTGACATTTTTGTTGTTGTTGTTTTTGTTGTTTTTTATTTGACGTTGTTGTTGTTGTTTATTTGACGTTGTTGTTGTTGTTGTCATTGTTGTTGTTATTGTTAATTTGACGTTGTTGTTTATTTGACGTTGTTGTTGTTGTTTATTTGACGTTGTTATTGTTGTTGTTTATTTGATGTTGTTGTTGTTATTTATTTGACGTTGTTGTTGTTGTTATTGTTTATTTGACGTTGTTGTTGTTGTTGACGTTGTTGTTGTTATTGTTTATTTGATGTTGTTGTTGTTGTTGACATAGTTGTTGTTGTTTATTTGACGTTGTTGTTGTTGTTGTTGACGTTGTTGTTTATTTGACGTTGTTGTTGTTGTTTATTTGACGTTGTTGTTGTTGTTGTTGTTTTTCTTGTTGTTATTGTTGGTGTTGTTGTTGTTTATTTGACGTTGTTGTTGTTGTTGTTGTTTATTTGACGTTGTTGTTGTTGTTGTTTATTTGACGTTGTAATTGTTGTTGTTTATTTGACATTGTTATTGTTGTTGTTGTTTATTTGACGTTGTTGTTGTTGTTTATTTGACGTTGTTGTTGTTGTTGTTGTTTATTTGACATTGTTGTTGTTGTTGTTGACGTGGTTGTTGTAGTTGTTTATTTGACATTGTTGTTGTTGACATTGTTGTTGTTGTTGTTTATTTGACGTTCTTGTTGTTGATTTTTATTTGACGTTGTTGTTGTTAACATTGTTGTTGTTGTTGTTATTTATTTGACGTAGTTGTTGTTATTGACGTTGTTGTTGTTGTTGTTGTTGTTTATTTGACGTTTTTGTTGTTGTTGTTGTTGTTTTTTATTTGACGTTGTTGTTGTTGTTGTTGTTTATTTGACGTTATTGTTGTTGTTATTGTTGTTGTTGTTATTAATTTGACGTTGTTGTTGTTGTTTATTTGACGTTGTTGTTGTTGTTGTTGTTGTTGTTTATTTGACGTTGTTATTGTTGTTGACGTTGTTGTTGTTGTTTATTTGACGTTGTTGTTGTTGTTGTTTATTAGATGTTGTTAATGTTGTTGACATTGTTGTTGTTGTTTATTTGATGTTGTTATTGTTGTTGTTGTTGTTTATTTGACGTTGTTGTTGTTGTTGTTGTTGTTATTTTTGTTGTTGTTATTGTTGGTGTTGTTGTTGTTTATTTGACGTTGTTGTTGTTGTTGTTTATTTGACGTTGTTGTTGTTGTTTTTTATATGACGTTGTTGTTGTTGTTTATTTGACGTTGTTGTTGTTGTTGTTTATTTGACGTTGTTGTTGTTGTTGTTGTTTATTTGACAATTTTGTTGTTGTTGTTGACGTTGTTGTTGTAGTTGTTTATTTGACGTTGTTGTTGTTGTTGTTTATTTGATGTTGTTTTAGTTGTTGTTGTTTATTTGACGTTGTTGTTGTAGTTGTTTATTTGATGTTGTTGTTGTTGACATTGTTGTTGTTGTTGTTGTTGTTTATTTGACGTTCTTGTTGTTGTTTTTTATTTGACGTTGTTGTTGTTGACATTGTTGTTGTTGTTGTTTATTTGACGTAGTTGTTGTTATTGACGTTGTTGTTGTTGTTTATTTGACATTGTTGTTGTTATTTGAAGTTGTTGTTGTTGTTGTATTTGTTGTTGTTGTTGTTGTTATTTATTTGACGTTGTTGTTGTTGTTGTTTATTTGACGTTGTTGTTATTGTTGTTTATTTGACGTTGTTATTGTTGTTGTTGTTGTTTATTTGACGTTGTTGTTGTTGTTGTTGACGTTGTTGTTTTTGTTTATTTGACGTTGTTGTTGTTGTTGTTTATTAGACGTTGTTAATGTTGTTGACATTGTTGTTGTTGTTTTTGTTGTTGTTGTTGTTGTTGTTTATTTGATGTTGTTATTGTTGTTGTTGTTTATTTGACGTTGTTGTTGTTGTTGTTGTTGTTATTTTTGTTGTTGTTATTGTTGGTGTTGTTGTTGTTTATTTGACGTTGTTGTTGTTGTTGTTTATTTGACGTTGTTGTTGTTGTTGTTTATTTGACGTTGTTGTTGTTGTTTATTTGACGTTGTTGTTGTTGTTGTTGTTTATTTGACGTTGTTGTTGACGTTATTGTTGTTGTTTATTTGACGTTGTTGTTGTTGTTGTTTATTTGACGTTGTTAATGTTGTTGACATAGTTGTTGTTGTTTTTGTTGTTTATTTGACGTTGTTATTGTTGTTGTTGTTTTTGTTGTTGTTATTGTTGGTGTTGGTGTTGTTGTTTATTTGACGTTGTTGTTGTTGTTGTTGTTTATTTGACGTTGTTGTTGTTGTTGTTTATTTGACGTTGTTGTTGTTGTTTATTTGACGTTGTTGTTGTTGTTTATTTGACATTGTTGTTGTTGTTGTTTTTGACGTTGTTGTTGTAGTTGTTTATTTGACGTTGTTGTTATTGTTGTTGTTTATTTGATGTTGTTTTAGTTGTTGTTGTTTATTTGATGTTGTTGTTGTTTTTTATTTGAAGTTGTTGTTGTTGACATTGTTGTTGTTGTTGTTGTTTATTTGACGTTCTTGTTGTTGTTTTTTATTTGACATTGTTGTTGTTGACATTGTTGTTGTTGTTGTTGTTTATTTGACGTAGTTGTTGTTATTGACGTTGTTGTTGTTGTTGTTTATTTGACATTTTTGTTGTTGTTGTTTTTGTTGTTTTTTATTTGACGTTGTTGTTGTTGTTTATTTGACGTTGTTGTTGTTGTTGTCATTGTTGTTGTTATTGTTAATTTGACGTTGTTGTTTATTTGACGTTGTTGTTGTTGTTTATTTGACGTTGTTGTTGTTGTTGTTTATTTGATGTTGTTGTTGTTATTTATTTGACGTTGTTGTTGTTGTTATTGTTTATTTGACGTTGTTGTTGTTGTTGACGTTGTTGTTGTTATTGTTTATTTGATGTTGTTGTTGTTGTTGACATAGTTGTTGTTGTTTATTTGACGTTGTTGTTGTTGTTGTTGACGTTGTTGTTTATTTGACGTTGTTGTTGTTGTTTATTTGACGTTGTTGTTGTTGTTGTTTTTCTTGTTGTTATTGTTGGTGTTGTTGTTGTTTATTTGACGTTGTTGTTGTTGTTGTTGTTTATTTGACGTTGTTGTTGTTGTTGTTTATTTGACGTTGTAATTGTTGTTGTTTATTTGACATTGTTATTGTTGTTGTTGTTTATTTGACGTTGTTGTTGTTGTTTATTTGACGTTGTTGTTGTTGTTGTTGTTTATTTGACATTGTTGTTGTTGTTGTTGACGTGGTTGTTGTAGTTGTTTATTTGACATTGTTGTTGTTGACATTGTTGTTGTTGTTGTTTATTTGACGTTCTTGTTGTTGATTTTTATTTGACGTTGTTGTTGTTAACATTGTTGTTGTTGTTGTTATTTATTTGACGTAGTTGTTGTTATTGACGTTGTTGTTGTTGTTGTTGTTGTTTATTTGACGTTTTTGTTGTTGTTGTTGTTGTTTTTTATTTGACGTTGTTGTTGTTGTTGTTGTTTATTTGACGTTGTTGTTGTTGTTATTGTTGTTGTTGTTATTAATTTGACGTTGTTGTTGTTGTTTATTTGACGTTGTTGTTGTTGTTGTTGTTGTTGTTGTTTATTTGACGTTGTTATTGTTGTTGACGTTGTTGTTGTTGTTTATTTGACGTTGTTGTTGTTGTTGTTCATTAGATGTTGTTAATGTTGTTGACATTGTTGTTGTTGTTTATTTGATGTTGTTATTGTTGTTGTTGTTGTTTATTTGACGTTGTTGTTGTTGTTGTTATTTTTGTTGTTGTTATTGTTGGTGTTGTTGTTGTTTATTTGACGTTGTTGTTGTTGTTGTTTATTTGACGTTGTTGTTGTTGTTTTTTATATGACGCTGTTGTTGTTGTTTATTTGACGTTGTTGTTGTTGTTGTTGTTTATTTGACGTTGTTGTTGTTGTTGTTGTTTATTTGACAATTTTGTTGTTGTTGTTGACGTTGTTGTTGTAGTTGTTTATTTGACGTTGTTGTTGTTGTTGTTTATTTGATGTTGTTTTAGTTGTTGTTGTTTATTTGACGTTGTTGTTGTAGTTGTTTATTTGATGTTGTTGTTGTTGACATTGTTGTTGTTGTTGTTGTTGTTTATTTGACGTTCTTGTTGTTGTTTTTTATTTGACGTTGTTGTTGTTGACATTGTTGTTGTTGTTGTTTATTTGACGTAGTTGTTGTTATTGACGTTGTTGTTGTTGTTTATTTGACATTGTTGTTGTTATTTGAAGTTGTTGTTGTTGTTGTATTTGTTGTTGTTGTTGTTGTTATTTATTTGACGTTGTTGTTGTTGTTGTTTATTTGACGTTGTTGTTATTGTTGTTTATTTGACGTTGTTATTGTTGTTGTTGTTGTTTATTTGACGTTGTTGTTGTTGTTGTTGACGTTGTTGTTTTTGTTTATTTGACGTTGTTGTTGTTGTTGTTTATTAGACGTTGTTAATGTTGTTGACATTGTTGTTGTTGTTTTTGTTGTTGTTGTTGTTGTTGTTTATTTGATGTTGTTATTGTTGTTGTTGTTTATTTGACGTTGTTGTTGTTGTTGTTGTTGTTATTTTTGTTGTTGTTATTGTTGGTGTTGTTGTTGTTTATTTGACGTTGTTGTTGTTGTTGTTTATTTGACGTTGTTGTTGTTGTTGTTTATTTGACGTTGTTGTTGTTGTTTATTTGACGTTGTTGTTGTTGTTGTTGTTTATTTGACGTTGTTGTTGACGTTATTGTTGTTGTTTATTTGACGTTGTTGTTGTTGTTGTTTATTTGACGTTGTTAATGTTGTTGACATAGTTGTTGTTGTTTTTGTTGTTTATTTGACGTTGTTATTGTTGGTGTTGTTTTTGTTGTTGTTATTGTTGGTGTTGGTGTTGTTGTTTATTTGACGTTGTTGTTGTTGTTGTTGTTTATTTGACGTTGTTGTTGTTGTTGTTTATTTGACGTTGTTGTTGTTGTTTATTTGACGTTGTTGTTGTTGTTGTTTATTTGACATTGTTGTTGTTGTTGTTTTTGACGTTGTTGTTGTAGTTGTTTATTTGACGTTGTTGTTATTGTTGTTGTTTATTTGATGTTGTTTTAGTTGTTGTTGTTTATTTGATGTTGTTGTTGTTTTTTATTTGAAGTTGTTGTTGTTGACATTGTTGTTGTTGTTGTAGTTTATTTGACGTTCTTGTTGTTGTTTTTTATTTGACATTGTTGTTGTTGACATTGTTGTTGTTGTTGTTGTTTATTTGACGTAGTTGTTGTTATTGACATTGTTGTTGTTGTTGTTTATTTGACATTTTTGTTGTTGTTGTTTTTGTTGTTTTTTATTTGACGTTGTTGTTGTTGTTTATTTGACGTTGTTGTTGTTATTGTCATTGTTGTTGTTATTGTTAATTTGACGTTGTTGTTTATTTGACGTTGTTGTTGTTGTTTATTTGACGTTGTTGTTGTTGTTGTTTATTTGATGTTGTTGTTTTTGTTTATTTGACGTTGTTGTTGTTGTTGTTTATTAGACGTTGTTAATGTTGTTGACATTGTTGTTGTTGTTTTTGTTGTTGTTGTTGTTGTTGTTTATTTGATGTTGTTATTGTTGTTGTTGTTTATTTGACGTTGTTGTTGTTGTTGTTGTTGTTGTTATTTTTGTTGTTGTTATTGTTGGTGTTGTTGTTGTTTATTTGACGTTGTTGTTGTTGTTGTTTATTTGACGTTGTTGTTGTTGTTGTTTATTTGACGTTGTTGTTGTTGTTTATTTGACGTTGTTGTTGTTGTTGTTGTTTATTTGACGTTGTTGTTGACGTTATTGTTGTTGTTTATTTGACGTTGTTGTTGTTGTTGTTTATTTGACGTTGTTAATGTTGTTGACATAGTTGTTGTTGTTTTTGTTGTTTATTTGACGTTGTTATTGTTGTTGTTGTTTTTGTTGTTGTTATTGTTGGTGTTGGTGTTGTTGTTTATTTGACGTTGTTGTTGTTGTTGTTGTTTATTTGACGTTGTTGTTGTTGTTGTTTATTTGACGTTGTTGTTGTTGTTGTTTATTTGACGTTGTTGTTGTTGTTGTTTATTTGACATTGTTGTTGTTGTTGTTTTTGACGTTGTTGTTGTAGTTGTTTATTTGACGTTGTTGTTATTGTTGTTGTTTATTTGATGTTGTTTTAGTTGTTGTTGTTTATTTGATGTTGTTGTTGTTTTTTATTTGAAGTTGTTGTTGTTGACATTGTTGTTGTTGTTGTTGTTTATTTGACGTTCTTGTTGTTGTTTTTTATTTGACATTGTTGTTGTTGACATTGTTGTTGTTGTTGTTGTTTATTTGACGTAGTTGTTGTTATTGACATTGTTGTTGTTGTTGTTTATTTGACATTTTTGTTGTTGTTGTTTTTGTTGTTTTTTATTTGACGTTGTTGTTGTTGTTTATTTGACGTTGTTGTTGTTATTGTCATTGTTGTTGTTATTGTTAATTTGACGTTGTTGTTTATTTGACGTTGTTGTTGTTGTTTATTTGACGTTGTTGTTGTTGTTGTTGACGTTGTTGTTTTTGTTTATTTGACGTTGTTGTTGTTGTTGTTTATTAGACGTTGTTAATGTTGTTGACATTGTTGTTGTTGTTTTTGTTGTTGTTGTTGTTGTTGTTTATTTGATGTTGTTATTGTTGTTGTTGTTTATTTGACGTTGTTGTTGTTGTTGTTGTTGTTATTTTTGTTGTTGTTATTGTTGGTGTTGTTGTTGTTTATTTGACGTTGTTGTTGTTGTTGTTTATTTGACGTTGTTGTTGTTGTTGTTTATTTGACGTTGTTGTTGTTGTTTATTTGACGTTGTTGTTGTTGTTGTTGTTTATTTGACGTTGTTGTTGACGTTATTGTTGTTGTTTATTTGACGTTGTTGTTGTTGTTGTTTATTTGACGTTGTTAATGTTGTTGACATAGTTGTTGTTGTTTTTGTTGTTTATTTGACGTTGTTATTGTTGTTGTTGTTTTTGTTGTTGTTATTGTTGGTGTTGGTGTTGTTGTTTATTTGACGTTGTTGTTGTTGTTGTTGTTTATTTGACGTTGTTGTTGTTGTTGTTTATTTGACGTTGTTGTTGTTGTTTATTTGACGTTGTTGTTGTTGTTTATTTGACATTGTTGTTGTTGTTGTTTTTGACGTTGTTGTTGTAGTTGTTTATTTGACGTTGTTGTTATTGTTGTTGTTTATTTGATGTTGTTTTAGTTGTTGTTGTTTATTTGATGTTGTTGTTGTTTTTTATTTGAAGTTGTTGTTGTTGACATTGTTGTTGTTGTTGTTGTTTATTTGACGTTCTTGTTGTTGTTTTTTATTTGACATTGTTGTTGTTGACATTGTTGTTGTTGTTGTTGTTTATTTGACGTAGTTGTTGTTATTGACATTGTTGTTGTTGTTGTTTATTTGACATTTTTGTTGTTGTTGTTTTTGTTGTTTTTTATTTGACGTTGTTGTTGTTGTTTATTTGACGTTGTTGTTGTTATTGTCATTGTTGTTGTTATTGTTAATTTGACGTTGTTGTTTATTTGACGTTGTTGTTGTTGTTTATTTGACGTTGTTGTTGTTGTTGTTTATTTGATGTTGTTGTTGTTATTTATTTGACGTTGTTGTTGTTGTTATTGTTTATTTGACGTTGTTGTTGTTGTTGACGTTGTTGTTGTTATTGTTTATTTGATGTTGTTGTTGTTGTTGACATAGTTGTTGTTGTTTATTTGACGTTGTTGTTGTTGTTGTTGACGTTGTTGTTTATTTGACGTTGTTGTTGTTGTTTATTTGATGTTGTTGTTGTTGTTGTTGACGTTGTTGTTGTTGTTGTTTATTGGACGTTGTTGTTGTGGTTGTTTATTTGACATTGTTGTTGTTGTTGACGGTGTTGTTATTGTTGTTGTTTATTTGACATTGTTGTTGTTGTTATTATTTATTTGACGTTGTTGTTGTTGTTGTTTATTTGACGATGTTGTTGTTGTTGTTTATTTGACGTTGTTGTTTATTTGACATTGTTGTTGTTATTTGAAGTTGTTGTTGTTATATTTGTTGTTGTTGTTGTTTATTTGACGTTGTTGTTGTTGTTTATTTGATGTTATTGTTGTTGTTTATTTGACATTATTATTGTTGTTGTTGTTGTTTATTTGACGTAGTTGTTGACGTTATTGTTGTTGTTTATTTGACGTTGTTGTTGTTGTTATTGTTTATTTGACGTTGTTAATGTTGTTGACATAGTTGTTGTTGTTTTTGTTGTTTATTTGACGTTGTTATTGTTGTTGTTGTTTTTCTTGTTGTTATTGTTGGTGTTGTTGTTGTTTATTTGACGTTGTTGTTGTTGTTGTTGTTGTTTATTTGACGTTGTTATTGTTGTTGTTTATTTGACGTTGTTGTTGTTGTTTATTTGACGTTGTAGTTGTTGTTGTTGTTTATTTGACATTGTTGTTGTTGTTGTTGATGTTGTTGTTGTAGTTGTTTATTTGACGTTGTTGTTGTTGACATTGTTGTTGTTGTTGTTTATTTGACGTTCTTGTTGTTGTTTTTTATTTGACGTTGTTGTTGTTGACATTGTTGTTGTTGTTTATTTGACGTAGTTGTTGTTATTGACGTTGTTGTTGTTGTTGTTGTTGTTTATTTGACATTGTTGTTGTTATTTGAAGTTGTTGTTGTTATTTGAAGTTGTTGTTGTTGTTGTATTTGTTGTTGTTGTTGTTGTTGTTATTTATTTGACGTTGTTGTTTATTTGACATGGTATTTTATTTGACGTTGTTGTTGTTGTTGTTTAATTGACGTTGTTGTTGTTATTTGAAGTTGTTGTTGTTATTTGAAGTTGTTGTTGTTGTATTTGTTGTTGTTGTTGTTGTTTATTTGACGTTGTTGTTGTTGTTTATTTGACGTTGTTGTTATTGTTGTTTATTTGACGTTGTTATTGTTGTTGTTGTTGTTGTTTATTTGACGTTGTTATTGTTGTTGACGTTGTTGTTGTTGTTTATTTGACGTTGTTGTTGTTGTTGTTGTTGTTGTTTATTAGACGTTGTTAATGTTGTTGACATTGTTGTTGTTGTTTTTGTTGTTGTTGTTGTTGTTTATTTGATGTTGTTATTGTTGTTGTTGATGTTTATTTGACGTTATTGTTGTTGTTGTTGTTGTTGTTATTTTTGTTGTTGTTATTGTTGGTGTTGTTGTTGTTTATTTGACGTTGTTGTTGTTTATTTGACGTTGTTGTTGTTATTTTTTATTTGACGTTGTTGTTGTTGTTGTTTATTTGACGTTGTTGTTGTTGTTGTTGTTGTTTATTTGACGTTGTTGTTGTTGTTGTTGTTTATTTGACAATTTTGTTGTTGTTGTTGTTGTTGTTGTTTATTTGACGTTGTTGTTGTTGTTGTTGTTGTTTATTTGATGTTGTTTTAGTTGTTGTTATTTATTTGACGTTGTTGTTGTTTTTTATTTGACGTTGTTGTTGTTTTTTATTATTGTTGTTGTTGTTGTTGTTTATTTGACGTTGTTGTTGACGTTATTGTTGTTGTTTATTTGACGTTGTTGTTGTTGTTGTTATTGTTTATTTGACGTTGTTAATGTTGTTGACATAGTTGTTGTTGTTTTTGTTGTTTATTTGACGTTGTTATTGTTGTTGTTGTTTTTCTTGTTGTTATTGTTGGTGTTGTTGTTGTTTATTTGACGTTGTTGTTGTTGTTGTTGTTTATTTGACGTTGTTGTTGTTGTTGTTTATTTGACGTTGTAATTGTTGTTGTTTATTTGACGTTGTTGTTGTTGTTGTTGTTTATTTGACGTTGTTGTTGTTGTTTATTTGACATTATTGTTGTTGTTGTTTATTTGACATTGTTGTTGTTGTTGTTGACGTTGTTGTTGTAGTTGTTTATTTGACATTGTTGTTGTTGACATTGTTGTTGTTGTTGTTTATTTGACGTTCTTGTTGTTGATTTTTATTTGACGTTGTTGTTGTTGACATTGTTGTTGTTGTTGTTGTTTATTTGACGTAGTTGTTGTTATTGACGTTGTTGTTGTTGTTGTTGTTGTTGTTTATTTGACGTTTTTGTTGTTGTTGTTGTTGTTTTTTATTTGACGTTGTTGTTGTTGTTGTTGTTTATTTGACGTTGTTGTTGTAGTTATTGTTGTTGTTGTTATTAATTTGACGTTGTTGTTGTTGTTTATTTGACCTTGTTGTTGTTGTTGTTGTTTATTTGACGTTGTTATTGTTGTTGTTGTTGTTGTTTATTTGACGTTGTTATTGTTGTTGACGTTGTTGTTGTTGTTTATTTGACGTTGTTGTTGTTGTTGTTTATTAGATGTTGTTAATGTTGTTGACATTGCTGTTGTTGTTTATTTGATGTTGTTATTGTTGTTGTTGTTGTTGTTTATTTGACGTTGTAATTGTTGTTGTTTATTTGACGTTGTTGTTGTTGTTGTTGTTTATTTGACGTTGTAGTTGTTGTTGTTGTTTATTTGACATTGTTGTTGTTGTTGTTGACGTTGTTGTTGTAGTTGTTTATTTGACGTTGTTGTTTTTTGACATTGTTGTTGTTGTTGTTTATTTGACGTTCTTGTTGTTGTTTTTTATTTGACGTTGTTGTTGTTGACATTGTTGTTGTTGTTGTTTATTTGACGTAGTTGTTGTTATTGACGTTGTTGTTGTTGTTGTTGTTGTTGTTTATTTGACATTGTTGTTGTTATTTGAAGTTGTTGTTGTTATTTGAAGTTGTTGTTGTTGTTTTATTTGTTGTTGTTGTTGTTGTTGTTATTTATTTGACGTTGTTGTTTATTTGACATGGTATTTTATTTGACGTTGTTGTTGTTGTTGTTTATTAGATGTTGTTAATGTTGTTGACATTGTTGTTGTTGTTTATTTGATGTTGTTATTATTGTTGTTGTTGTTTATTTGACGTTGTTGTTGTTGTTGTTGTTATTTTTGTTGTTGTTATTGTTGGTGTTGTTGTTGTTTATTTGACGTTGTTGTTGTTGTTGTTTATTTGACGTTGTTGTTGTTGTTATTGTTTATTTAACGTTGTTGTTGTTGTTGTTATATTTGTTGTTGTTGTTGTTTATTTGACGTTGTTGTTGTTGTTGTTTATTTGATGTTATTGTTGTTGTTTATTTGACATTATTATTGTTGTTGTTGTTGTTGTTTATTTGACGTAGTTGTTGACGTTATTGTTGTTGTTTATTTGACGTTGTTGTTGTTGTTATTGTTTATTTGACGTTGTTAATGTTGTTGACAAAGTTGTTGTTGTTTTTGTTGTTTATTTGACGTTGTTATTGTTGTTGTTGTTTTTCTTGTTGTTATTGTTGGTGTTGTTGTTGTTATTTGACGTTGTTGTTGTTGTTGTTGTTGTTGTTGTTTATTTGACGTTGTTGTTGTTGTTGTTTATTTGACGTTGTAATTGTTGTTGTTTATTTGACGTTGTTGTTGTTGTTGTTGTTTATTTGACGTTGTTGTTGTTGTTTATTTGACGTTGTAGTTGTTGTTGTTGTTTATTTGACATTGTTGTTGTTGTTGTTGACGTTGTTGTTGTAGTTGTTTATTTGACGTTGTTGTTGTTGACATTGTTGTTGTTGTTGTTTATTTGACGTTCTTGTTGTTGTTTTTTATTTGATGTTGTTGTTGTTGACATTGTTGTTGTTGTTGTTTATTTGACGTAGTTGTTGTTATTGACGTTGTTGTTGTTGTTGTTGTTGTTGTTTAATTGACGTTGTTGTTGTTATTTGAAGTTGTTGTTGTTATTTGAAGTTGTTGTTGTTGTATTTGTTGTTGTTGTTGTTGTTTATTTGACGTTGTTTTTGTTGTTTATTTTACGTTGTTGTTATTGTTGTTTATTTGACGTTGTTATTGTTGTTGTTGTTGTTGTTTATTTGACGTTGTTATTGTTGTTGACGTTGTTGTTGTTGTTTATTTGACGTTGTTGTTGTTGTTGTTGTTGTTTATTAGCCGTTGTTAATGTTGTTGACATTGTTGTTGTTGTTTTTGTTGTTGTTGTTGTTGTTGTTTATTTGATGTTGTTATTGTTGTTGTTGGTGTTTATTTGACGTTATTGTTGTTGTTGTTGTTGTTGTTATTTTTGTTGTTGTTATTGTTGGTGTTGTTGATGTTTATTTGACGTTGTTGTTGTTTATTTGACGTTGTTGTTGTTATTTTTTATTTGACGTTGTTGTTGTTGTTGTTTATTTGACGTTGTTGTTGTTGTTGTTGTTGTTTATTTGACGTTGTTGTTGTTGTTGTTGTTTATTTGACAATTTTGTTGTTGTTGTTGTTGACGTTGTTGTTGTTGTTGTTTAATTGACGTTGTTGTTGTTATTTGAAGTTGTTGTTGTTATTTGAAGTTGTTGTTGTTGTATTTGTTGTTGTTGTTGTTGTTTATTTGACGTTGTTTTTGTTGTTTATTTTACGTTGTTGTTATTGTTGTTTATTTGACGTTGTTATTGTTGTTGTTGTTGTTGTTTATTTGACGTTGTTATTGTTGTTGACGTTGTTGTTGTTGTTTATTTGACGTTGTTGTTGTTGTTGTTGTTGTTTATTAGCCGTTGTTAATGTTGTTGACATTGTTGTTGTTGTTTTTGTTGTTTTTGTTGTTGTTGTTGTTGTTGTTTATTTGATGTTGTTATTGTTGGTGTTTATTTGACGTTATTGTTGTTGTTGTTGTTGTTGTTATTTTTGTTGTTGTTATTGTTGGTGTTGTTGATGTTTATTTGACGTTGTTGTTGTTTATTTGACGTTGTTGTTGTTATTTTTTATTTGACGTTGTTGTTGTTGTTGTTTATTTGACGTTGTTGTTGTTGTTGTTGTTGTTTATTTGACGTTGTTGTTGTTGTTGTTGTTCATTTGACAATTTTGTTGTTGTTGTTGTTGACGTTGTTGTTGTAGTTGTTTATTTGACGTTGTTGTTGTTGTTGTTGTTGTTGTTTATTTGATGTTGTTTTAGTTGTTGTTATTTATTTGACGTTGTTGTTGTTTTTTATTTGACGTTGTTGTTGTTTTTTATTATTGTTGTTGTTGTTGTTGTTTATTTGACGTTGTTGTTGACGTTATTGTTGTTGTTTATTTGACGTTGTTGTTGTTGTTGTTATTGTTTATTTGACGTTGTTAATGTTGTTGACATAGTTGTTGTTGTTTTTGTTGTTTATTTGACGTTGTTATTGTTGTTGTTGTTTTTCTTGTTGTTATTGTTGGTGTTGTTGTTGTTTATTTGACGTTGTTGTTGTTGTTGTTGTTGTTTATTTGACGTTGTTGTTGTTGTTGTTTATTTGACGTTGTAATTGTTGTTGTTTATTTGACGTTGTAATTGTTGTTGTTTATTTGACGTTGTTGTTGTTGTTGTTGTTTATTTGACGTTGTTGTTGTTGTTTATTTGACATTGTTGTTGTTGTTGTTGTTTATTTGACATTGTTGTTGTTGTTGTTGACGTTGTTGTTGTAGTTGTTTATTTGACATTGTTGTTGTTGACATTGTTGTTGTTGTTGTTTATTTGACGTTCTTGTTGTTGATTTTTATTTGACGTTGTTGTTGTTGACATTGTTGTTGTTGTTGTTGTTTATTTGACGTAGTTGTTGTTATTGACGTTGTTGTTGTTGTTGTTGTTGTTGTTTATTTGACGTTTTTGTTGTTGTTGTTGTTTATTTGACGTTGTTGTTGTTGTTATTGTTGTTGTTGTTATTAATTTGATGTTGTTGTTGTTGTTTATTTGACCCTGTTGTTGTTGTTGTTTATTTGACGTTATTGTTGTTGTTATTTATTTGACATTGTTGTTATTGTTGTTTATTTGACGTTGTTGTTTATTTGACATTGTTGTTTATTTGACGTTGTTGTTGTTGTTTATTTGACGTTGTTGTTGTTATTTGAAGATGTTGTTGTTATTTGAAGTTGTTGTATTTGTTGTTGTTGTTGTTGTTTATTTGACGTTGTTGTTGTTGTTGTTTATTTGACGTTGTTGTTATTGTTGTTTATTTGACGTTGTTATTGTTGTTGTTGTTGTTGTTTATTTGACGTTGTTATTGTTGTTGACGTTGTTGTTGTTGTTTATTTGACGTTGTTGTTGTTGTTGTTAATGTTGTTGACATTGTTGTTGTTGTTTATTTGATGTTGTTATTGTTGTTGTTGTTGTTGTTTATTTGACGTTGTTGTTGTTGTTGTTGTTGTTATTTTTGTTGTTGTTATTGTTGGTGTTGTTGTTGTTTATTTGACGTTGTTGTTGTTGTTGTTTATTTGACGTTGTTGTTGTTATTTATTTGACGTTGTTGTTGTTGTTTATTTGACGTTGTTGTTATTGTTGTTTATTTGACGTTGTTAATGTTGTTGTTGTTGTTGTTTATTTGACGTTGTTATTGTTGTTGACGTTGTTGTTGTTGTTTATTTGACGTTGTTGTTGTTGTTGTTGTTGTAGTTTATTAGACGTTGTTAATGTTGTTGACATTGTTGTTGTTGTTTTTGTTGTTGTTGTTGTTATTGTTTATGTGATGTTGTTATTGTTGTTGTTTTTGTTTATTTGACGTTATTGTTGTTGTTGTTGTTGTTGTTGTTGTTATTTTTGTTGTTGTTATTGTTGGTGTTGTTGTTGTTTATTTGACGTTGTTGTTGTTTATTTGACGTTTTTGTTGTTATTTTTTATTTGACGTTGTTGTTGTTGTTGTTTATTTGACGTTGTTGTTGTTGTTGTTTATTTGACGTTGTGGTTGTTGTTGTTGTTGTTTATTTGACAATTTTGTTGTTGTTGTTGTTGACGTTGTTGTTGTAGTTGTTTATTTGACGTTGTTGTTGTTGTTGTTGTTTATTTGATGTTGTTTTAGTTGTTGTTATTTATTTGACGTTGTTGTTGTTTTTTATTTGACGTTGTGGTTGTTTTTTATTATTGTTGTTGTTGTTGTTGTTTATTTGACGTTGTTGTTGACGTTATTGTTGTTGTTTATTTGACGTTGTTGTTGTTGTTATTGTTTATTTGACGTTGTTAATGTTGTTGACATAGTTGTTGTTGTTTTTGTTGTTTATTTGACGTTGTTATTGTTGTTGTTGTTTTTCTTGTTGTTATTGTTGGTGTTGTTGTTGTTTATTTGACGTTGTTGTTGTTGTTGTTGTTGTTGTTGTTTATTTGACGTTGTTGTTGTTGTTGTTTATTTGACGTTGTAATTGTTGTTGTTTATTTGACGTTGTTGTTGTTGTTGTTGTTTATTTGACGTTGTTGTTGTTGTTTATTTGACATTGTTGTTGTTGTTGTTGTTTATTTGACATTGTTGTTGTTGTTGTTGACGTTGTTGTTGTAGTTGTTTATTTGACATTGTTGTTGTTGACATTGTTGTTGTTGTTGTTTATTTGACGTTCTTGTTGTTGATTTTTATTTGACGTTGTTGTTGTTGACATTGTTGTTGTTGTTGTTGTTTATTTGACGTAGTTGTTGTTATTGACGTTGTTGTTGTTGTTGTTGTTGTTGTTTATTTGACGTTTTTGTTGTTGTTGTTGTTTTTTATTTGACGTTGTTGTTGTTGTTGTTGTTGTTTATTTGACGTTGTTGTTGTTGTTATTGTTGTTGTTGTTATTAATTTGACGTTGTTGTTGTTGTTTATTTGACCCTGTTGTTGTTGTTGTTTATTTGACGTTATTGTTGTTGTTATTTATTTGACATTGTTGTTATTGTTGTTTATTTGACGTTGTTGTTTATTTGACATTGTTGTTTATTTGACGTTGTTGTTGTTGTTTATTTGACGTTGTTGTTGTTATTTGAAGTTGTTGTTGTTATTTGAAGTTGTTGTTGTTGTATTTGTTGTTGTTGTTGTTTATTTGACGTTGTTGTTGTTGTTGTTTATTTGACGTTGTTGTTATTGTTGTTTATTTGACGTTGTTATTGTTGTTGTTGTTGTTGTTGTTTATTTGACGTTGTTATTGTTGTTGACGTTGTTGTTGTTGTTTATTTGACGTTGTTGTTGTTGTTGTTTATTAGATGTTGTTAATGTTGTTGACATTGTTGTTGTTGTTTATTTGATGTTGTTATTGTTGTTGTTGTTGTTTATTTGACGTTGTTGTTGTTGTTGTTGTTATTTTTGTTGTTGTTATTGTTGGTGTTGTTGTTGTTTATTTGACGTTGTTGTTGTTGTTTATTTGACGTTGTAGTTGTTGTTGTTGTTTATTTGACATTGTTGTTGTTGTTGTTGACGTTGTTGTTGTAGTTGTTTATTTGACGTTGTTGTTGTTGACATTGTTGTTGTTGTTGTTTATTTGACGTTCTTGTTGTTGTTTTTTATTTGACGTTGTTGTTGTTGACATTGTTGTTGTTGTTGTTTATTTGACGTAGTTGTTGTTATTGACGTTGTTGTTGTTGTTGTTGTTGTTGTTGTTTATTTGACATTGTTGTTGTTATTTGAAGTTGTTGTTGTTATTTGAAGTTGTTGTTGTTGTTGTATTTGTTGTTGTTGTTGTTGTTGTTATTTATTTGACGTTGTTGTTTATTTGACATGGTATTTTATTTGATGTTGTTGTTGTTGTTTAATTGACGTTGTTGTTGTTATTTGAAGTTGTTGTTGTTATTTGAAGTTGTTGTTGTTGTATTTGTTGTTGTTGTTGTTGTTTATTTGACGTTGTTGTTGTTGTTTATTTGACGTTGTTGTTATTGTTGTTTATTTGACGTTGTTATTGTTGTTGTTGTTGTTTATTTGACGTTGTTGTTGTTGTTGACGTTGTTGTTGTTGTTGTTTATTTGACGTTGTTGTTGTTGTTGTTGTTGTTGTTTATTAGACGTTGTTAATGTTGTTGACATTGTTGTTGTTGTTTTTGTTGTTGTTGTTGTTGTTGTTTATTTGATGTTGTTATTGTTGTTGTTGTTGTTTATTTGACGTTATTGTTGTTGTTGTTGTTGTTGTTATTTTTGTTGTTGTTATTGTTGGTGTTGTTGTTGTTTATTTGACGTTTTGTTGTAGTTGTTTATTTGACGTTGTTGTTGTTGTTGTTGTTTATTTGATGTTGTTTTAGTTGTTGTTATTTATTTGACGTTGTTGTTGTTTTTTATTTGACGTTGTTGTTGTTTTTTATTATTGTTGTTGTTGTTGTTGTTTATTTGACGTTGTTGTTGACGTTATTGTTGTTGTTCATTTGACGTTGTTGTTGTTGTTGTTATTGTTTATTTGACGTTGTTAATGT
>OX451735.1:1336457700-1336460200 GCA_948472305.1 Vicia faba | reverse complement strand
TGTTGTTATTTTTGTTGTTGTTATTGTTGGTGTTGTTGTTGTTTATTTGACGTTGTTGTTGTTGTTGTTTATTTGACGTTGTTGTTGTTGTTTTTTATTTGACGTTGTTGTTGTTGTTTATTTGACGTTGTTGTTGTTGTTGTTGTTTATTTGACGTTGTTGTTGTTGTTGTTTATTTGACAATTTTGTTGTTGTTGTTGTTGTTGACGTTGTTGTGGTAGTTGTTTATTTGACGTTGTTGTTGTTGTTGTTGTTGTTGTTGTTTATTTGATGTTGTTTTAGTTGTTGTTGTTTATTTGACGTTGTTGTTGTAGTTGTTTATTTGATGTTGTTGTTGTTGACATTGTTGTTGTTGTTGTTGTTTATTTGACGTTCTTGTTGTTGTTTTCTATTTGACGTTGTTGTTGTTGACATTGTTGTTGTTGTTGTTTATTTGACGTAGTTGTTGTTATTGACGTTGTTGTTGTTGTTGTTGTTGTTTATTTGACATTGTTGTTGTTATTTGAAGTTGTTGTTGTTATTTGAAGTTGTTGTTGTTGTTGTATTTGTTGTTGTTGTTGTAGTTGTTATTTATTTGAAGTTGTTGTTGTTGTTATTTATTTGACGTTGTTGTTGTTGTTGTTTATTTGACGTTGTTGTTATTGTTGTTTATTTGACGTTGTTATTGTTGTTGTTGTTGTTTATTTGACGCTGTTGTTGTTATTGTTTATTTGATGTTGTTGTTGTTGTTGACATAGTTCTTGTTGTTTATTTGACGTTGTTGTTGTTGTTGTTGTTGTTGACGTTGTTGTTTATTTGACGTTGTTGTTGTTGTTTATTTGACGTTGTTGTTGTTGTTGTTGACGTTGTTGTTGTTGTTGTTTATTGGACGTTGTTGTTGTTGTTGTTGTTTATTTGACATTTTTGTTGTTGTTAACGGTGATGTTATTGTTGTTGTTTATTTGACATTGTTGTTTATGTTATTTTTTATTTGACGTTGTTGTTGTTGTTTATTTGATATTGTTGTTGTTGTTTATTTGACGTTGTTGTTGTTTTTTATTTGACGTTGTTGTTGTTGACATTGTTGTTTTTGGTGTTTATTTGACGTTGCTGTTGTTGTTTTTTATTTGACGTTGTTGTTGTTGACATTGTTGTTGTTGTTGTTGTTGTTTATTTGACGTTGTTGTTGTTGTTGTTTATTTGACGTAGTTGTTGTTGTTGTTGTTGTTTATTTGACATTTTTGTTGTTGTTGATGTTGTTGTTGTTGTTGTTTTTTATTTGACGTTGTTGTTGTTGTTGTTGTTGTTGTTGTTGTTTATTTGACATTTTTGTTGTTGTTGATGTTGTTGTTGTTGTTGTTTTTTATTTGACGTTGTTGTTGTTGTTGTTGTTGTTTATTTGACGTTGTTGTTGTTGTTATTGTTGTTTGTGTTGTTAATTTGACGTTGTTGTTGTTTATTTGACGTTGTTGTTGTTGTTGTTGTTTATTTGACGTTGTTGTTGTTGTTGTTTATTTGATGTTGTTGTTGTTGTTATTTATTTGACGTTGTTGTTGTTGTTATTGTTTATTTGACGTTGTTTTTGTTGTTGTTTATTTGACGTTGTTATTGTTGTTTATTGGACGTTGTTATTGTTGTTTATTTGACGTTGTTTTTGTTATTTTACGTTGTTGTTGTTGTTGTTGTTGTATTTGTTGTTGTTGTTGTTGTTGCTTATTTGACGTTGTTGTTATTGTTGCTATTTATTTGACGTTGTTATTGTTGTTGTTTATTTGACGTTGTTGTTGTTGTTGTTTATTTGACGTTATTGTTGTTGTTATTTATTTGACGTTGTTGTTGTTGTTGTTATATTTGTTATTGTTGTTATTATTGTTGCTTATTTGACGTTGTTGTTATTGTTGTTGTTTATTTGACGTTGTTGTTGTTGTTATTCAATTGACGTTGTTGTTGTTGTTGTTGTTTATTTGACGTTGTTGTTGTTGTTGTTGTTGTTTATTTGACGTTGTTGTTGTTGTTGTTTTTGTTGTTTATTTGACGTTGTTGTTGTTGTTGTTTATTTGACATTGTTGTTGTTGGTGTTTATTTGACGTTGTTGTTTATTTGACGTTGTTGTTGTTGTTGACGTTGTTATTGTTGTTTTTTATTTGATGTTGTTATTGTTGTTGTTGACATAGTTGTTGTTGTTTATTTGACGTTGTTCTTGTTGTTGCCGTTGTTGTTTATTTGACGTTGTTGTTGTTGTTTATTTGACGTTGTTGTTGTTGTTGACGTTGTTGTTGTTGTTTATTTGACATTGTTATTGTTGTTGACGGTGTTGTTGTTGTTGTTGTTTATTTGACATTGTTGTTGTTGTTATTTATTTGACGTTGTTGTTGTTGTTAATTTTATTTGACGTTGTTGTTGTTGTTGTTAATTTGACGTTGTTGTTGTTGTTGTTGTTTATTTGACGTTGTTGTTGTTGTTTATTTGACGTTGTTGTCGTTGTTTATTTAACGTTGTTGTTGTTATTTATTTGACGTTG
>OX451735.1:1336435200-1336452700 GCA_948472305.1 Vicia faba | reverse complement strand
TGTTGTTGTTTATTTGACGTTGTTGTTGTTGTTGTTATTGTTTATTTGACGTTGTTAATGTTGTTGACATAGTTGTTGTTGTTTTTGTTGTTTATTTGACATTGTTATTGTTGTTGTTGTTTTTCTTGTTGTTATTGTTGGTGTTGTTGTTGTTTATTTGACGTTGTTGTTGTTGTTGTTGTTGTTGTCTATTTGACGTTGTTGTTGTTGTTGTTTATTTGACGTTGTAATTGTTGTTGTTTATTTGACGTTGTTGTTGTTGTTTATTTGACGTTGTTGTTGTTGTTTATTTGACGTTGTTGTTGTTGTTGTTTATTTGACATTGTTGTTATTGTTGTTGACGTTGTTGGTGTAGTTGTTTATTTGACGTTGTTGTTGTTGACATTGTTGTTGTTGTTGTTGTTTATTTGACGTTCTTGTTGTTGATTTTTATTTGACGTTGTTGTTGTTGACATTGTTGTTGTTGTTGTTGTTTATTTGACGTAGTTGTTGTTATTGACGTTGTTGTTGTTGTTGTTGTTGTTTATTTGACGTTTTTGTTGTTGTTGTTGTTGTTTATTATTTGACGTTGTTGTTGTTGTTTATTTGACGTTGTTGTTGTTGTTATTGTTGTTGTTATTAATTTGACGTTGTTGTTGTTGTTTGTTTGACCCTGTTGTTGTTGTTGTTGTTTATTTGACGTTATTGTTGTTGTTATTTATTTGACATTGTTGTTATTGTTGTTTATTTGACGTTGTTGTTTATTTGACATTGTTGTTTATTTGACGTTGTTGTTGTTGTTTATTTGACGTTGTTGTTGTTATTTGAAGTTGTTGTTGTTATTTGAAGTTGTTGTTGTTGTATTTGTTGTTGTTGTTGTTGTTTATTTGACGTTGTTGTTGTTGTTGTTTATTTGACCTTGTTGTTATTGTTGTTTATTTGACGTTGTTATTGTTGTTGTTGTTGTTTATTTGACGTTGTTATTGTTGTTGACGTTGTTGTTGTTGTTGTTTATTTGACGTTGTTGTTGTTGTTTATTAGACGTTGTTAATGTTGTTGACATTGTTGTTGTTGTTTTTGTTGTTGTTGTTGTTGTTGTTTATTTGATGTTTTTATTGTTGTTGTTGTTGTTTATTTGACGTTGTTGTTGTTGTTGTTGTTGTTATTTTTGTTGTTGTTATTGTTGGTGTTGTTGTTGTTTATTTGACGTTGTTGTTGTTGTTATTTATTTGACGTTGTTGTTGTTGTTTTTTATTTGACGTTGTTGTATTTGTTTATTTGACGTTGTTGTTGTTGTTGTTTATTTGACGTTGTTGTTGTTGTTTATTTGACAATTTTGTTGTTGTTGTTGTTGACGTTGTTGTTGTAGTTGTTTATTTGACGTTGTTGTTGTTTTTGTTGGTTTTTATTTGATGTTGTTTTAGTTGTTGTTGTTTATTTGACGTTGTTGTTGTAGTTGTTTATTTGACGTTGTTGTTGTAGTTGTTTATTTGACGTTGTTGTTGTTGACATTGTTGTTGTTGTTGTTGTTTATTTCACGATCTTGTTGTTGTTTTTTATTTGACGTTGTCGTTGTTGACATTGTTGTTGTTGTTGTTTATTTGACGTAGTTGTTATTATTGACGTTGTTGTTGTTGTTGTTTATTTGACATTGTTGTTGTTATTTAAAAGTTGTTGTTGTTATTTGAAGTTGTTGTTGTTGTTGTATTTGTTGTTGTTGTTGTTGTTATTTATTTGACGTTGTTGTTTATTTGACATGGTATTTTATTTGACGTTGTTGTTGTTGTTGTTTATTTGACGTTGTTGTTGTTATTTGAAGTTGTTGTTGTTATTTGAAGTTGTTGTTGTTGTATTTGTTGTTGTTGTTGTTGTTTATTTGACGTTGTTGTTGTTGTTTATTTGACGTTGTTGTTATTGTTGTTTATTTGACGTTGTTATTGTTGTTGTTGTTGTTGTTTATTTGACGTTGTTATTGTTGTTGACGTTGTTGTTGTTGTTTATTTGACGTTGTTGTTGTTGTTGTTGTTGTTTATTAGACGTTGTTAATGTTGTTGACATCGTTGTTGTTGTTTTTGTTGTTGTTGTTGTTGTTGTTTATTTGATGTTGTTATTGTTGTTGTTGTTGTTTATTTGACGTTATTGTTGTTGTTGTTGTTGTTATTTTTGTTGTTGTTATTGTTGGTGTTGTTGTTGTTTATTTGACGTTGTTGTTGTTTATTTGACGTTGTTGTTGTTATTTTTTATTTGACGTTGTTGTTGTTGTTGTTTATTTGACGTTGTTGTTGTTGTTGTTGTTTATTTGACGTTGTTGTTGTTGTTGTTGTTGTTTATTTGACAATTTTGTTGTTGTTGTTGTTGACGTTGTTGTTGTAGTTGTTTATTTGACGTTGTTGTTGTTGTTGTTGTTGTTGTTTATTTGATGTTGTTTTAGTTGTTGTTATTTATTTGACGTTGTTGTTGTTTTTTATTTGACGTTGTTGTTGTTTTTTATTATTGTTGTTGTTGTTGTTGTTTATTTGACGTTGTTGTTGACGTTATTGTTGTTGTTTATTTGACGTTGTTGTTGTTGTTGTTATTGTTTATTTGACGTTGTTAATGTTGTTGACATAGTTGTTGTTGTTTTTGTTGTTTATTTGACGTTGTTATTGTTATTGTTGTTTTTCTTGTTGTTATTGTTGGTGTTGTTGTTGTTTATTTGACGTTGTTGTTGTTGTTGTTGTTTATTTGACGTTGTTGTTGTTGTTGTTTATTTGACGTTGTAATTGTTGTTGTTTATTTGACATTGTTATTGTTGTTGTTGTTTATTTGACGTTGTTGTTGTTGTTTATTTGACGTTGTTGTTGTTGTTGTTTATTTGACATTGTTGTTGTTGTTGTTGACGTGGTTGTTGTAGTTGTTTATTTCACATTGTTGTTGTTGACATTGTTGTTGTTGTTGTTTATTTGACGTTCTTGTTGTTGATTTTTATTTGACGTTGTTGTTGTTGACATTGTTGTTGTTGTTGTTGTTTATTTGACGTAGTTGTTGTTATTGACGTTGTTGTTGTTGTTGTTGTTGTTTATTTGACGTTTTTGTTGTTGTTGTTGTTGTTTTTTATTTGACGTTGTTGTTGTTGTTGTTGTTTATTTGACGTTGTTGTTGTTATTGTTGTTGTTGTTATTAATTTGACGTTGTTGTTGTTGTTTATTTGACGTTGTTGTTGTTGTTGTTGTTGTTGTTTATTTGACGTTGTTATTGTTGTTGACGTTGTTGTTGTTGTTTATTTGACGTTGTTGTTGTTGTTGTTTATCAGATGTTGTTAATGTTGTTGACATTGTTGTTGTTGTTTATTTGATGTTGTTATTGTTGTTGTTGTTGTTTATTTGACGTTGTTGTTGTTGTTGTTGTTATTTTTGTTGTTGTTATTGTTGGTGTTGTTGTTGTTTATTTGACGTTGTTGTTGTTGTTGTTGTTTATTTGACGTTGTTGTTGTTGTTTTTTATATGACGTTGTTGTTGTTGTTTATTTGACGTTGTTGTTGTTGTTGTTGTTGTTTATTTGACGTTGTTGTTGTTGTTGTTGTTTATTTGACAATTTTGTTGTTGTTGTTGACGTTGTTGTTGTAGTTGTTTATTTGACGTTGTTGTTGTTGTTGTTTATTTGATGTTGTTTTAGTTGTTGTTGTTTATTTGACGTTGTTGTTGTAGTTGTTTATTTGATGTTGTTGTTGTTGACATTGTTGTTGTTGTTGTTGTTGTTTATTTGACGTTCTTGTTGTTGTTTTTTTTTTGACGTTGTTGTTGTTGACATTGTTGTTGTTGTTGTTTATTTGACGTAGTTGTTGTTATTGACGTTGTTGTTGTTGTTTATTTGACATTGTTGTTGTTATTTGAAGTTGTTGTTGTTGTTGTATTTGTTGTTGTTGTTGTTGTTATTTATTTGACGTTGTTGTTGTTGTTGTTTATTTGACGTTGTTGTTATTGTTGTTTATTTGACGTTGTTATTGTTGTTGTTGTTGTTTATTTGACGTTGTTGTTGTTGTTGTTGACGTTGTTGTTTTTGTTTATTTGACGTTGTTGTTGTTGTTGTTTATTAGACGTTGTTAATGTTGTTGACATTGTTGTTGTTGTTTTTGTTGTTGTTGTTGTTGTTGTTTATTTGATGTTGTTATTGTTGTTGTTGTTTATTTGACGTTGTTGTTGTTGTTGTTGTTGTTGTTATTTTTGTTGTTGTTATTGTTGGTGTTGTTGTTGTTTATTTGACGTTGTTGTTGTTGTTGTTTATTTGACGTTGTTGTTGTTGTTTATTTGACGTTGTTGTTGTTGTTTATTTGACGTTGTTGTTGTTGTTGTTGTTTATTTGACGTTGTTGTTGTTGTTTATTTGACGTTGTTGTTGTTGTTGTTTATTTGACATTGTTGTTGTTGTTGTTTTTGACGTTGTTGTTGTAGTTGTTTATTTGACGTTGTTGTTATTGTTGTTGTTTATTTGATGTTGTTTTAGTTGTTGTTGTTTATTTGATGTTGTTGTTGTTTTTTATTTGAAGTTGTTGTTGTTGACATTGTTGTTGTTGTTGTTGTTTATTTGACGTTCTTGTTGTTGTTTTTTATTTGACATTGTTGTTGTTGACATTGTTGTTGTTGTTGTTGTTTATTTGACGTAGTTGTTGTTATTGACGTTGTTGTTGTTGTTGTTTATTTGACATTTTTGTTGTTGTTGTTTTTGTTGTTTTTTATTTGACGTTGTTGTTGTTGTTTATTTGACGTTGTTGTTGTTGTTATCATTGTTGTTGTTATTGTTAATTTGACGTTGTTGTTTTTTTGACGTTGTTGTTGTTGTTTATTTGACGTTGTTGTTGTTGTTTATTTGATGTTGTTGTTGTTATTTATTTGACGTTGTTGTTGTTGTTATTGTTTATTTGACGTTGTTGTTGTTGTTGACGTTGTTGTTGTTATTGTTTATTTGATGTTGTTGTTGTTGTTGACATAGTTGTTGTTGTTTATTTGACGTTGTTGTTGTTGTTGTTGACGTTGTTGTTTATTTGACGTTGTTGTTGTTGTTTATTTGACGTTGTTGTTGTTGTTGTTGTTTTTCTTGTTGTTATTGTTGGTGTTGTTGTTGTTTATTTGACGTTGTTGTTGTTGTTGTTGTTTATTTGACGTTGTTGTTGTTGTTGTTTATTTGACGTTGTAATTGTTGTTGTTTATTTGACATTGTTATTGTTGTTGTTGTTTATTTGACGTTGTTGTTGTTGTTTATTTGACGTTGTTGTTGTTGTTGTTGTTTATTTGACATTGTTGTTGTTGTTGTTGACGTGGTTGTTGTAGTTGTTTATTTGACATTGTTGTTGTTGACATTGTTGTTGTTGTTGTTTATTTGACGTTCTTGTTGTTGATTTTTATTTGACGTTGTTGTTGTTAACATTGTTGTTGTTGTTGTTGTTTATTTGACGTAGTTGTTGTTATTGACGTTGTTGTTGTTGTTGTTGTTTATTTGACGTTTTTGTTGTTGTTGTTGTTGTTTTTTATTTGACGTTGTTGTTGTTGTTGTTGTTTATTTGACGTTGTTGTTGTTGTTATTGTTGTTGTTGTTATTAATTTGACGTTGTTGTTGTTGTTTATTTGACGTTGTTGTTGTTGTTGTTGTTGTTGTTTATTTGACGTTGTTATTGTTGTTGACGTTGTTGTTGTTGTTTATTTGACGTTGTTGTTGTTGTTGTTTATTAGATGTTGTTAATGTTGTTGACATTGTTGTTGTTGTTTATTTGATGTTGTTATTGTTGTTGTTGTTGTTTATTTGACGTTGTTGTTGTTGTTGTTATTTTTGTTGTTGTTATTGTTGGTGTTGTTGTTGTTTATTTGACGTTGTTGTTGTTGTTGTTTATTTGACGTTGTTGTTGTTGTTTTTTATATGACGTTGTTGTTGTTGTTTATTTGACGTTGTTGTTGTTATTGTTGTTTATTTGACGTTGTTGTTGTTGTTGTTGTTGTTTATTTGACAATTTTGTTGTTGTTGTTGACGTTGTTGTTGTAGTTGTTTATTTGACGTTGTTGTTGTTGTTGTTTATTTGATGTTGTTTTAGTTGTTGTTGTTTATTTGACGTTGTTGTTGTAGTTGTTTATTTGATGTTGTTGTTGTTGACATTGTTGTTGTTGTTGTTGTTTATTTGACGTTCTTGTTGTTGTTTTTTATTTGACGTTGTTGTTGTTGACATTGTTGTTGTTGTTGTTTATTTGACGTAGTTGTTGTTATTGACGTTGTTGTTGTTGTTTATTTGACATTGTTGTTGTTATTTGAAGTTGTTGTTGTTGTTGTATTTGTTGTTGTTGTTGTTGTTATTTATTTGACGTTGTTGTTGTTGTTGTTTATTTGACGTTGTTGTTATTGTTGTTTATTTGACGTTGTTATTGTTGTTGTTGTTGTTTATTTGACGTTGTTGTTGTTGTTGTTGACGTTGTTGTTTTTGTTTATTTGACGTTGTTGTTGTTGTTGTTTATTAGACGTTGTTAATGTTGTTGACATTGTTGTTGTTGTTTTTGTTGTTGTTGTTGTTGTTGTTTATTTGATGTTGTTATTGTTGTTGTTGTTTATTTGACGTTGTTGTTGTTGTTGTTGTTGTTATTTTTGTTGTTGTTATTGTTGGTGTTGTTGTTGTTTATTTGACGTTGTTGTTGTTGTTATTTATTTGACGTTGTTGTTGTTGTTGTTTATTTGACATTGTTGTTGTTGTTTATTTGACGTTGTTGTTGTTGTTGTTGTTTATTTGACGTTGTTGTTGTTGTTGTTGTTTATTTGACGTTGTTGTTGACGTTATTGTTGTTGTTTATTTGACGTTGTTGTTGTTGTTGTTTATTTGACGTTGTTAATGTTGTTGACATAGTTGTTGTTGTTTTTGTTGTTTATTTGACGTTGTTATTGTTGTTGTTGTTTTTGTTGGTGTTGGTGTTGTTGTTTATTTGACGTTGTTGTTGTTGTTGTTGTTTATTTGACGTTGTTGTTGTTGTTGTTGTTTATTTGACGTTGTTGTTGTTGTTGTTTATTTGACGTTGTTGTTGTTGTTTATTTGACGTTGTTGTTGTTATTGTTTATTTGACATTGTTGTTGTTGTTGTTTTTGACGTTGTTGTTGTAGTTGTTTATTTGACGTTGTTGTTATTGTTGTTGTTTATTTGATGTTGTTTTAGTTGTTGTTGTTTATTTGATGTTGTTGTTGTTTTTTATTTGAAGTTGTTGTTGTTGACATTGTTGTTGTTGTTGTTGTTTATTTGACGTTCTTGTTGTTGTTTTTTATTTGACATTGTTGTTGTTGACATTGTTGTTGTTGTTGTTGTTTATTTGACGTAGTTGTTGTTATTGACGTTGTTGTTGTTGTTGTTTATTTGACATTTTTGTTGTTGTTGTTTTTGTTGTTTTCTATTTGACGTTGTTGTTGTTGTTTATTTGACGTTGTTGTTGTTGTTGTCATTGTTGTTGTTATTGTTAATTTGACGTTGTTGTTTATTTGACGTTGTTGTTGTTGTTTATTTGACGTTGTTGTTGTTGTTGTTTATTTGATGTTGTTGTTGTTATTTATTTGACGTTGTTGTTGTTGTTATTGTTTATTTGACGTTGTTGTTGTTGTTGACGTTGTTGTTGTTATTGTTTATTTGATGTTGTTGTTGTTGTTGACATAGTTGTTGTTGTTTATTTGACGTTGTTGTTGTTGTTGACGTTGTTGTTTATTTGACGTTGTTGTTGTTGTTTATTTGATGTTGTTGTTGTTGTTGTTGACGTTGTTCTTGTTGTTGTTGTTGTTTATTGGACGTTGTTGTTGTGGTTGTTTATTTGACATTGTTGTTGTTGTTGACGGTGTTGTTATTGTTGTTGTTTATTTGACATTGTTGTTGTTGTTATTATTTATTTGACGTTGTTGTTGTTGTTTATTTGACGATGTTGTTGTTGTTGTTTATTTGACGTTGTTGTTTATTTGACATTGTTATTGTTATTTGAAGTTGTTGTTGTTATATTTGTTGTTGTTGTTGTTTATTTGACGTTGTTGTTGTTGTTTATTTGATGTTATTGTTGTTGTTTATTTGACATTATTATTGTTGTTGTTGTTGTTTATTTGACGTAGTTGTTGACGTTATTGTTGTTGTTTATTTGACGTTGTTGTTGTTGTTATTGTTTATTTGACGTTGTTAATGTTGTTGACATAGTTGTTGTTGTTTTTGTTGTTTATTTGACGTTGTTATTGTTGTTGTTGTTTTTCTTGTTGTTATTGTTGGTGTTGTTGTTGTTTATTTGACGTTGTTGTTGTTGTTGTTGTTGTTGTTTATTTGACGTTGTTATTGTTGTTGTTTATTTGACGTTGTTGTTGTTGTTTATTTGACGTTGTAGTTGTTGTTGTTGTTTATTTGACATTGTTGTTGTTGTTGTTGATGTTGTTGTTGTAGTTGTTTATTTGACGTTGTTGTTGTTGACATTGTTGTTGTTGTTGTTTATTTGACGTTCTTGTTGTTGTTTTTTATTTGACGTTGTTGTTGTTGACATTGTTGTTGTTGTTGTTTATTTGACGTAGTTGTTGTTATTGACGTTGTTGTTGTTGTTGTTGTTTATTTGACATTGTTGTTGTTATTTGAAGTTGTTGTTGTTATTTGAAGTTGTTGTTGTTGTTGTATTTGTTGTTGTTGTTGTTGTTGTTATTTATTTGACGTTGTTGTTTATTTGACATGGTATTTTATTTGACGTTGTTGTTGTTGTTGTTTAATTGACGTTGTTGTTGTTATTTGAAGTTGTTGTTGTTATTTGAAGTTGTTGTTGTTGTATTTGTTGTTGTTGTTGTTGTTGTTTATTTGACGTTGTTGTTGTTGTTTATTTGACGTTGTTGTTATTGTTGTTTATTTGACGTTGTTATTGTTGTTGTTGTTGTTGTTTATTTGACGTTGTTATTGTTGTTGACGTTGTTGTTGTTGTTTATTTGACGTTGTTGTTGTTGTTGTTGTTGTTGTTGTTTATTAGACGTTGTTAATGTTGTTGACATTGTTGTTGTTGTTTTTGTTGTTGTTGTTGTTGTTTATTTGATGTTGTTATTGTTGTTGTTGATGTTTATTTGACGTTATTGTTGTTGTTGTTGTTGTTGTTGTTATTTTTGTTGTTGTTATTGTTGGTGTTGTTGTTGTTTATTTGACGTTGTTGTTGTTTATTTGACGTTGTTGTTGTTATTTTTTATTTGACGTTGTTGTTGTTGTTGTTTATTTGACGTTGTTGTTGTTGTTGTTGTTTATTTGACGTTGTTGTTGTTGTTGTTGTTTATTTGACAATTTTGTTGTTGTTGTTGTTGTAGTTGTTTATTTGACGTTGTTGTTGTTGTTGTTGTTGTTGTTTATTTGATGTTGTTTTAGTTGTTGTTATTTATTTGACGTTGTTGTTGTTTTTTATTTGACGTTGTTGTTGTTTTTTATTATTGTTGTTGTTGTTGTTGTTGTTTATTTGACGTTGTTGTTGACGTTATTGTTGTTGTTTATTTGACGTTGTTGTTGTTGTTGTTATTGTTTATTTGACGTTGTTAATGTTGTTGACATAGTTGTTGTTGTTTTTGTTGTTTATTTGACGTTGTTATTGTTGTTGTTGTTTTTCTTGTTGTTATTGTTGGTGTTGTTGTTGTTTATTTGACGTTGTTGTTGTTGTTGTTGTTTATTTGACGTTGTTGTTGTTGTTGTTTATTTGACGTTGTAATTGTTGTTGTTTATTTGACGTTGTTGTTGTTGTTGTTGTTTATTTGACGTTGTTGTTGTTGTTTATTTGACATTATTGTTGTTGTTGTTTATTTGACATTGTTGTTGTTGTTGTTGACGTTGTTGTTGTAGTTGTTTATTGGACATTGTTGTTGTTGACATTGTTGTTGTTGTTGTTTATTTGACGTTCTTGTTGTTGATTTTTATTTGACGTTGTTGTTGTTGACATTGTTGTTGTTGTTGTTGTTTATTTGACGTAGTTGTTGTTATTGACGTTGTTGTTGTTGTTGTTGTTGTTTATTTGACGTTTTTGTTGTTGTTGTTGTTGTTTTTTATTTGACGTTGTTGTTGTTGTTGTTGTTTATTTGACGTTGTTGTTGTTGTTATTGTTGTTGTTGTTATTAATTTGACGTTGTTGTTGTTGTTTATTTGACCTTGTTGTTGTTGTTGTTGTTTATTTGACGTTATTGTTGTTGTTATTTATTTGACATTGTTGTTATTGTTGTTTATTTGATGTTGTTGTTTATTTGACATTGTTGTTTATTTGACGTTGTTGTTGTTGTTTATTTGACGTTGTTGTTGTTGTTTATTTGACGTTGTTGTTGTTATTTGAAGTTGTTGTTGTTATTTGAAGTTGTTGTTGTTGTATTTGTTGTTGTTGTTGTTGTTTATTTGACGTTGTTGTTGTTGTTGTTTATTTGACGTTGTTGTTATTGTTGTTTATTTGACGTTGTTATTGTTGTTGTTGTTGTTGTTTATTTGACGTTGTTATTGTTGTTGACGTTGTTGTTGTTGTTTATTTGACGTTGTTGTTGTTGTTGTTTATTAGATGTTGTTAATGTTGTTGACATTGTTGTTGTTGTTTATTTGATGTTGTTATTGTTGTTGTTGTTGTTTATTTGACGTTGTAATTGTTGTTGTTTATTTGACGTTGTTGTTGTTGTTGTTGTTGTTGTTGTTTATTTGACGTTGTAGTTGTTGTTGTTGTTTATTTGACATTGTTGTTGTTGTTGTTGACGTTGTTGTTGTAGTTGTTTATTTGACGTTGTTGTTTTTTGACATTGTTGTTGTTGTTGTTTATTTGACGTTCTTGTTGTTGTTTTTTATTTGACGTTGTTGTTGTTGACATTGTTGTTGTTGTTGTTTATTTGACGTAGTTGTTGTTATTGACGTTGTTGTTGTTGTTGTTTTTGTCTATTTGACATTGTTGTTGTTATTTGAAGTTGTTGTCGTTATTTGAAGTTGTTGTTGTTGTTTTATTTGTTGTTGTTGTTGTTGTTGTTATTTATTTGACGTTGTTGTTTATTTGACATGGTATTTTATTTGACGTTGTTGTTGTTGTTGTTTATTAGATGTTGTTAATGTTGTTGACATTGTTGTTGTTGTTTATTTGATGTTGTTATTATTGTTGTTGTTGTTTATTTGACGTTGTTGTTGTTGTTGTTGTTGTTATTTTTGTTGTTGTTATTGTTGGTGTTGTTGTTGTTTATTTGACGTTGTTGTTGTTGTTGTTTATTTGACGTTGTTGTTGTTGTTATTGTTTATTTAACGTTGTTGTTGTTGTTGTTGTTATATTTGTTGTTGTTGTTGTTTATTTGACGTTGTTGTTGTTGTTGTTTATTTGATGTTATTGTTGTTGTTTATTTGACATTATTATTGTTGTTGTTGTTGTTGTTTATTTGACGTAGTTGTTGACGTTATTGTTGTTGTTTATTTGACGTTGTTGTTGTTGTTATTGTTTATTTGACGTTGTTAATGTTGTTGACATAGTTGTTGTTGTTTTTGTTGTTTATTTGACGTTGTTATTGTTGTTGTTGTTTTTCTTGTTGTTATTGTTGGTGTTGTTGTTGTTATTTGACGTTGTTGTTGTTGTTGTTGTTGTTTATTTGACGTTGTTGTTGTTGTTGTTTATTTGACGTTGTAATTGTTGTTGTTTATTTGGCGTTGTTGTTGTTGTTGTTGTTTATTTGACGTTGTTGTTGTTGTTTATTTGACGTTGTAGTTGTTGTTGTTGTTTATTTGACATTGTTGTTGTTGTTGTTGACGTTGTTGTTGTAGTTGTTTATTTGACGTTGTTGTTGTTGACATTGTTGTTGTTGTTGTTTATTTGACGTTCTTGTTGTTGTTTTTTATTTGATGTTGTTGTTGTTGACATTGTTGTTGTTGTTGTTTATTTGACGTAGTTGTTGTTATTGACGTTGTTGTTGTTGTTGTTGTTGTTGTTGTTGTTTAATTGACGTTGTTGTTGTTATTTGAAGTTGTTGTTGTTATTTGAAGTTGTTGTTGTTGTATTTGTTGTTGTTGTTGTTGTTTATTTGACGTTGTTTTTGTTGTTTATTTTACGTTGTTGTTATTGTTGTTTATTTGACGTTGTTATTGTTGTTGTTGTTGTTGTTTATTTGACGTTGTTATTGTTGTTGACGTTGTTGTTGTTGTTTATTTGACGTTGTTGTTGTTGTTGTTGTTGTTGTTGTTTATTAGACGTTGTTAATGTTGTTGACATTGTTGTTGTTGTTTTTGTTGTTGTTGTTGTTGTTGTTTATTTGATGTTGTTATTGTTGTTGTTGGTGTTTATTTGACGTTATTGTTGTTGTTGTTGTTGTTGTTATTTTTGTTGTTGTTATTGTTGGTGTTGTTGATGTTTATTTGACGTTGTTGTTGTTTATTTGACGTTGTTGTTGTTATTTTTTATTTGACGTTGTTGTTGTTGTTTATTTGACGTTGTTGTTGTTGTTGTTGTTGTTTATTTGACGTTGTTGTTGTTGTTGTTTATTTGACAATTTTGTTGTTGTTGTTGTTGACGTTGTTGTTGTAGTTGTTTATTTGACGTTGTTGTTGTTGTTGTTGTTGTTGTTTATTTGATGTTGTTTTAGTTGTTGTTATTTATTTGACGTTGTTGTTGTTTTTTATTTGACGTTGTTGTTGTTTTTTATTATTGTTGTTGTTGTTGTTGTTGTTTATTTGACGTTGTTGTTGACGTTATTGTTGTTGTTTATTTGACGTTGTTGTTGTTGTTGTTATTGTTTATTTGACGTTGTTAATGTTGTTGACATAGTTGTTGTTGTTTTTGTTGTTTATTTGACGTTGTTATTGTTGTTGTTGTTTTTCTTGTTGTTATTGTTGGTGTTGTTGTTGTTTATTTGACGTTGTTGTTGTTGTTGTTGTTGTTTATTTGACGTTGTTGTTGTTGTTGTTTATTTGACGTTGTAATTGTTGTTGTTTATTTGACGTTGTTGTTGTTGTTGTTGTTTATTTGACGTTGTTGTTGTTGTTTATTTGACATTGTTGTTGTTGTTGTTGTTTATTTGACATTGTTGTTGTTGTTGTTGACGTTGTTGTTGTAGTTGTTTATTTGACATTGTTGTTGTTGACATTGTTGTTGTTGTTGTTTATTTGACGTTCTTGTTGTTGATTTTTATTTGACGTTGTTGTTGTTGACATTGTTGTTGTTGTTGTTGTTTATTTGACGTAGTTGTTGTTATTGACGTTGTTGTTGTTGTTGTTGTTGTTTACTTGACGTTTTTGTTGTTGTTGTTGTTTATTTGACGTTGTTGTTGTTGTTATTGTTGTTGTTGTTATTAATTTGACGTTGTTGTTGTTGTTTATTTGACCCTGTTGTTGTTGTTGTTGTTTATTTGACGTTATTGTTGTTGTTATTTATTTGACATTGTTGTTATTGTTGTTTATTTGACGTTGTTGTTTATTTGACATTGTTGTTTATTTGACGTTGTTGTTGTTGTTTATTTGACGTTGTTGTTGTTATTTGAAGTTGTTGTTGTTATTTGAAGTTGTTGTATTTGTTGTTGTTGTTGTTGTTTATTTGACGTTGTTGTTGTTGTTGTTTATTTGACGTTGTTGTTATTGTTGTTTATTTGACGTTGTTATTGTTGTTGTTGTTGTTGTTTATTTGACGTTGTTATTGTTGTTGACGTTGTTGTTGTTGTTTATTTGACGTTGTTGTTGTTGTTGTTTATTAGATGTTGTTAATGTTGTTGACATTGTTGTTGTTGTTTATTTGATGTTGTTGTTGTTGTTGTTGTTGTTATTTTTGTTGTTGTTATTGTTGGTGTTGTTGTTGTTTATTTGACGTTGTTGTTGTTGTTGTTTATTTGACGTTGTTGTTGTTATTTATTTGACGTTGTTGTTGTTGTTTATTTGACGTTGTTGTTATTGTTGTTTATTTGACGTTGTTAATGTTGTTGTTGTTGTTGTTTATTTGACGTTGTTATTGTTGTTGACGTTGTTGTTGTTGTTTATTTGACGTTGTTGTTGTTGTTGTTGTTGTAGTTTATTAGACGTTGTTAATGTTGTTGACATTGTTGTTGTTGTTTTTGTTGTTGTTGTTGTTGTTGTTTATTTGATGTTGTTATTGTTGTTGTTGTTGTTTATTTGACGTTATTGTTGTTGTTGTTGTTGTTGTTGTTGTTATTTTTGTTGTTGTTATTGTTGGTGTTGTTGTTGTTTATTTGACGTTGTTGTTGTTTATTTGACGTTTTTGTTGTTATTTTTTATTTGACGTTGTTGTTGTTGTTGTTTATTTGACGTTGTTGTTGTTGTTGTTTATTTGACGTTGTGGTTGTTGTTGTTGTTGTTGTTTATTTGACAATTTTGTTGTTGTTGTTGTTGACGTTGTTGTTGTAGTTGTTTATTTGACGTTGTTGTTGTTGTTGTTGTTTATTTGATGTTGTTTTAGTTGTTGTTATTTATTTGACGTTGTTGTTGTTTTTTATTTGACGTTGTGGTTGTTTTTTATTATTGTTGTTGTTGTTGTTGTTTATTTGACGTTGTTGTTGACGTTATTGTTGTTGTTTATTTGACGTTGTTGTTGTTGTTATTATTTATTTGACGTTGTTAATGTTGTTGACATAGTTGTTGTTGTTTTTGTTGTTTATTTGACGTTGTTATTGTTGTTGTTGTTTTTCTTGTTGTTATTGTTGGTGTTGTTGTTGTTTATTTGACGTTGTTGTTGTTGTTGTTGTTGTTGTTTATTTGACGTTGTTGTTGTTGTTGTTGTTTATTTGACGTTGTAATTGTTGTTGTTTATTTGACGTTGTTGTTGTTGTTGTTTATTTGACGTTGTTGTTGTTGTTTATTTGACATTGTTGTTGTTGTTGTTGTTTATTTGACATTGTTGTTGTTGTTGTTGACGTTGTTGTTGTAGTTGTTTATTTGACATTGTTGTTGTTGACATTGTTGTTGTTGTTGTTTATTTGACGTTCTTGTTGTTGATTTTTATTTGACGTTGTTGTTGTTGACATTGTTGTTGTTGTTGTTGTTTATTTGACGTAGTTGTTGTTATTGACGTTGTTGTTGTTGTTGTTGTTGTTGTTGTTGTTTATTTGACGTTTTTGTTGTTGTTGTTGTTTTTTATTTGACGTTGTTGTTGTTGTTGTTGTTTATTTGACGTTGTTGTTGTTATTGTTGTTGTTGTTATTAATTTGACGTTGTTGTTGTTGTTTATTTGACCCTGTTGTTGTTGTTGTTTATTTGACGTTATTGTTGTTGTTATTTATTTGACATTGTTGTTATTGTTGTTTATTTGACGTTGTTGTTTATTTGACATTGTTGTTTATTTGACGTTGTTGTTGTTGTTTATTTGACGTTGTTGTTGTTATTTGAAGTTGTTGTTGTTATTTGAAGTTGTTGTTGTTGTATTTGTTGTTGTTGTTGTTTATTTGACGTTGTTGTTGTTGTTGTTTATTTGACGTTGTTGTTGTTGTTGTTTATTTGACGTTGTTGTTATTGTTGTTTATTTGACGTTGTTATTGTTGTTGTTGTTGTTGTTGTTGTTTATTTGACGTTGTTATTGTTGTTGACGTTGTTGATGTTGTTTATTTGACGTTGTTGTTGTTGTTGTTTATTAGATGTTGTTAATGTTGTTGACATTGTTGTTGTTGTTTATTTGATGTTGTTATTGTTGTTGTTGTTGTTTATTTGACGTTGTTGTTGTTGTTGTTGTTATTTTTGTTGTTGTTATTGTTGGTGTTGTTGTTGTTTATTTGACGTTGTTGTTGTTGTTTATTTGACGTTGTAGTTGTTGTTGTTGTTTATTTGACATTGTTGTTGTTGTTGTTGACGTTGTTGTTGTAGTTGTTTATTTGACGTTGTTGTTGTTGACATTGTTGTTGTTGTTGTTTATTTGACGTTCTTGTTGTTGTTTTTTATTTGACGTTGTTGTTGTTGACATTGTTGTTGTTGTTGTTTATTTGACGTAGTTGTTGTTATTGACGTTGTTGTTGTTGTTGTTGTTGTTGTTGTTTATTTGACATTGTTGTTGTTATTTGAAGTTGTTGTTGTTATTTGAAGTTGTTGTTGTTGTTGTATTTGTTGTTGTTGTTGTTGTTGTTATTTATTTGACGTTGTTGTTTATTTGACATGGTATTTTATTTGATGTTGTTGTTGTTGTTTAATTGACGTTGTTGTTGTTATTTGAAGTTGTTGTTGTTATTTGAAGTTGTTGTTGTTGTATTTGTTGTTGTTGTTGTTGTTTATTTGACGTTGTTGTTGTTGTTTATTTGACGTTGTTGTTATTGTTGTTTATTTGACGTTGTTATTGTTGTTGTTGTTGTTTATTTGACGTTGTTATTGTTGTTGACGTTGTTGTTGTTGTTTATTTGACGTTGTTGTTGTTGTTGTTGTTGTTTATTAGACGTTGTTAATGTTGTTGACATTGTTGTTGTTGTTTTTGTTGTTGTTGTTGTTGTTGTTTATTTGATGTTGTTATTGTTGTTGTTGTTGTTTATTTGACGTTATTGTTGTTGTTGTTGTTGTTGTTATTTTTGTTGTTGTTATTGTTGGTGTTGTTGTTGTTTATTTGACGTTTTGTTGTAGTTGTTTATTTGACGTTGTTGTTGTTGTTGTTGTTTATTTGATGTTGTTTTAGTTGTTGTTATTTATTTGACGTTGTTGTTGTTTTTTATTTGACGTTGTTGTTGTTTTTTATTATTGTTGTTGTTGTTGTTGTTTATTTGACGTTGTTGTTGACGTTATTGTTGTTGTTTATTTGACGTTGTTGTTGTTGTTGTTATTGTTTATTTGACGTTGTTAATGTTGTTGACATAGTTGTTGTTGTTTTTGTTGTTTATTTGACGTTGTTATTGTTGTTGTTGTTTTTCTTGTTGTTATTGTTGGTGTTGTTGTTGTTTATTTGACGTTGTTGTTGTTGTTGTTGTTGTTGTTGTTGTTTATTTGACGTTGTTGTTGTTGTTGTTTATTTGACGTTGTAATTGTTGTTGTTTATTTGACGTTGTTGTTGTTGTTGTTTATTTGACGTTGTTGTTGTTGTTTATTTGACATTGTTGTTGTTGTTGTTGTTTATTTGACATTGTTGTTGTTGTTGTTGACGTTGTTGTTGTAGTTGTTTATTTGACATTGTTGTTGTTGACATTGTTGTTGTTGTTGTTTATTTGACGTTCTTGTTGTTGATTTTTATTTGACGTTGTTGTTGTTGACATTGTTGTTGTTGTTGTTGTTTATTTGACGTAGTTGTTGTTATTGACGTTGTTGTTGTTGTTGTTGTTGTTTATTTGACGTTTTTGTTGTTGTTGTTGTTGTTTTTTATTTGACGTTGTTGTTGTTGTTGTTTATTTGACGTTGTTGTTGTTGTTATTGTTGTTGTTGTTATTAATTTGACGTTGTTGTTGTTGTTTATTTGACCCTGTTGTTGTTGTTGTTTATTTGACGTTATTGTTGTTGTTATTTATTTGATATTGTTGTTATTGTTGTTTATTTGACGTTGATGTTTATTTGACATTGTTGTTTATTTGACGTTGTTGTTGTTGTTTATTTGACCCTGTTGTTGTTGTTATTTGAAGTTGTTGTTGTTATTTGA
>OX451735.1:1336350200-1336432700 GCA_948472305.1 Vicia faba | reverse complement strand
GTTGTTAATGTTGTTGACATTGTTGTTGTTGTTGTTTATTTGATGTTGTTATTGTTGTTGTTGTTTATTTGACGATGTTTTTGTTGTTGTTGTTGTTATTTTTGTTGTTGTTATTGTTGGTGTTGTTGTTGTTTATTTGACGTTGTTGTTGTTGTTGTTGTTTATTTGACGTTGTTGTTGTTGTTGTTTATTTGACGTTGTTGTTGTTGTTTATTTGACGTTGTTGTTGTTGTTGTTGTTGTTGTTGTTTATTTGACGTTGTTGTTGTTGTTGTTTATTTGACGTTGTTGTTGTTGTTGTTGTTTATTTGACGTTGTTAATGTTGTTGACATAGTTGTTGTTGTTTTTGTTGTTTATTTGACGTTGTTATTGTTGTTGTTGTTTTTGTTGTTGTTATTGTTGGTGTTGTTGTTGTTGTTTATTTGACGTTGTTGTTGTTGTTGTTTATTTGACGTTGTTGTTGTTGTTGTTTATTTGACGTTGTTGTTGTTGTTGTTTATTTGACGTTGTTGTTGTTGTTTATTTGACGTTGTTGTTGTTGTTGTTGTTTATTTGACATTGTTGTTGTTGTTGTTTTTGACGTTGTTGTTGTAGTTGTTTATTTGACGTTGTTGTTGTTGTTGTTTATTTGATGTTGTTTTAGTTGTTGTTGTTTATTTGATGTTGTTGTTGTTTTTTATTTGAAGTTGTTGTTGTTGACATTGTTGTTGTTGTTGTTGTTTATTTGACGTTCTTGTTGTTGTTTTTTATTTGACATTGTTGTTGTTGACATTGTTGTTGTTGTTGTTGTTTATTTGACGTAGTTGTTGTTATTGACGTTGTTATTGTTGTTGTTGTTGTTTATTTGACATTTTTGTTGTTGTTGTTTTTGTTGTTTTTTATTTGACGTTGTTGTTGTTGTTTATTTGACGTTGTTGTTGTTGTTATTGTTGTTGTTGTTGTTAATTTGTCGTTGTTGTTTATTTGACGTTGTTGTTGTTGTTTATTTGACGTTGTTGTTGTTGTTGTTTATTTGATGTTGTTGTTGTTGTTATTTATTTGACGTTGTTGTTATTGTTATTGTTTATTTGACATTGTTGTTGTTGTTGACGTTGTTGTTGTTATTGTTTATTTGATGTTGTTGTTGTTGTTGACATAGTTGTTGTTGTTTATTTGACGTTGTTGTTGTTGTTGTTGTTGACGTTGTTGTTTATTTGACGTTGTTGTTGTTGTTGTTGACGTTGTTGTTGTTGTTGTTGTTGTTTATTGGACGTTGTTGTTGTGGTTGTTTATTTGACATTGTTGTTGTTGTTGACGTTGTTGTTATTGTTGTTGTTTATTTGACATTGTTGTTATTGTTATTATTTATTTGACGTTGTTGTTGTTGTTTATTTGACGTTGTTGTTGTTGTTGTTTATTTGACGTTGTTGTTTATTTGACATTGTTGTTGTTATTTGAAGTTGTTGTTGTTGTTATATTTGTTGTTGTTGTTGTTTATTTGACGTTGTTGTTGTTGTTTATTTGATGTTATTGTTGTTGTTTATTTGACATTATTATTGTTGTTGTTGTTGTTGTTTATTTGACGTAGTTGTTGACGTTATTGTTGTTGTTTATTTGACGTTGTTGTTGTTGTTTATTTGACGTTGTTGTTGTTGTTGTTGTTGTTGTTGTTGTTTATTTGACGTTGTTGTTGTTGTTGTTTATTTGACGTTGTAATTGTTGTTGTTTATTTGTCGTTGTTGTTGTTGTTGTTTATTTGACGTTGTTGTTGTTGTTTATTTGACGTTGTAGTTGTTGTTGTTGTTTATTTGACATTGTTGTTGTTGTTGTTGACGTTGTTGTTGTAGTTGTTTATTTGACGTTGTTGTTGTTGACATTGTTGTTGTTGTTTTTTATTTGACGTTGTTGTTGTTGACATTGTTGTTGTTGTTGTTTATTTGACGTAGTTGTTGTTATTGACGTTGTTGTTATTGTTGTTGTTGTTTATTTGACGTTTTTGTTGTTGTTGATGTTGTTGTTGTTGTTGTTTTTTATTTGACGTTGTTGTTGTTGTTGTTTATTTGACGTTGTTGTTCTTGTAATTGTTGTTGTTGTTATTAATTTGACGTTGTTGTTGTTGTTTATTTGACCCTGTTGTTGTTGTTGTTGTTTATTTGACGTTGTTGTTGTTGTTATTTATTTGACATTGTTGTTGTTGTTGTTTATTTGACGTTGTTGTTTATTTGACATTGTTGTTTATTTGACGTTGTTGTTGTTGTTTATTTGACGTTGTTGTTGTTGTTTATTTGACGTTGTTGTTGTTATTTGAAGTTGTTGTTGTTGTATTTGTTGTTGTTTTTGTTTATTTGACGTTGTTGTTGTTGTTGTTTATTTGACGTTGTTGTTATTGTTGTTTATTTGACGTTGTTATTGTTGTTGTTGTTGTTGTTTATTTGACGTTGTTATTGTTGTTGACGTTGTTGTTGTTGTTTATTTGACGTTGTTGTTGTTGTTGTTTATTAGATGTTGTTAATGTTGTTGACATTGTTGTTGTTGTTTATTTGATGTTGTTATTGTTGTTGTTGTTGTTTATTTGACGTTGTTGTTGTTGTTGTTGTTATTTTTGTTGTTGTTATTGTTGGTGTTGTTGTTGTTTATTTGACGTTGTTGTTGTTGTTGTTGTTTATTTGACGTTGTTGTTGTTGTTTTTTATTTGACGTTGTTGTTGTTGTTTATTTGACGTTGTTGTTGTTGTTGTTGTTTATTTGACGTTGTTGTTGTTGTTGTTTATTTGACAATTTTGTTGTTGTTGTTGTTGTTGACGTTGTTGTTGTAGTTGTTTATTTGACGTTGTTGTTGTTGTTGTTGTTGTTTATTTGATGTTGTTTTAGTTGTTGTTGTTTATTTGACGTTGTTGTTGTAGTTGTTTATTTGATGTTGTTGTTGTTGACATTGTTGTTGTTGTTGTTGTTTATTTGACGTTGTTGTTGTTGTTTTTTATTTGACGTTGTTGTTGTTGACATTGTTGTTGTTGTTGTTTATTTGACGTAGTTGTTGTTATTGACGTTGTTGTTGTTGTTGTTGTTGTTTATTTGACATTGTTGTTGTTATTTGAAGTTGTTGTTGTTATTTGAAGTTGTTGTTGTTGTTGTATTTGTTGTTGTTGTTGTAGTTGTTATTTATTTGACGTTGTTGTTGTTGTTGTTTATTTGACGTTGTTGTTATTGTTGTTTATTTGACGTTGTTATTGTTGTTGTTGTTGTTGTTTATTTGACGTTGTTGTTGTTGTTGACGTTGTTGTTGTTGTTGTTTATTTGACGTTGTTGTTGTTATGGTTTATTAGACGTTGTTAATGTTGTTGACATTGTTGTTGTTGTTTTTGTTGTTGTTGTTGTTGTTGTTTATTTGATGTTGTTATTGTTGTTGTTGTTTATTTGACGATGTTTTTGTTGTTGTTGTTGTTATTTTTGTTGTTGTTATTGTTGGTGTTGTTGTTGTTTATTTGACGTTGTTGTTGTTGTTGTTGTTTATTTGACGTTGTTGTTGTTGTTGTTGTTTATTTGACGTTGTTGTTGTTGTTTATTTGACGTTGTTGTTGTTGTTGTTGTTGTTGTTGTTTATTTGACGTTGTTGTTGTTGTTGTTTATTTGACGTTGTTGTTGTTGTTGTTGTTTATTTGACGTTGTTAATGTTGTTGACATAGTTGTTGTTGTTTTTGTTGTTTATTTGACGTTGTTATTGTTGTTGTTGTTTTTGTTGTTGTTATTGTTGGTGTTGTTGTTGTTGTTTATTTGACGTTGTTGTTGTTGTTGTTTATTTGACGTTGTTGTTGTTGTTGTTTATTTGACGTTGTTGTTGTTGTTGTTTATTTGACGTTGTTGTTGTTGTTTATTTGACGTTGTTGTTGTTGTTGTTGTTTATTTGACATTGTTGTTGTTGTTGTTTTTGACGTTGTTGTTGTAGTTGTTTATTTGACGTTGTTGTTGTTGTTGTTTATTTGATGTTGTTTTAGTTGTTGTTGTTTATTTGATGTTGTTGTTGTTTTTTATTTGAAGTTGTTGTTGTTGACATTGTTGTTGTTGTTGTTGTTTATTTGACGTTCTTGTTGTTGTTTTTTATTTGACATTGTTGTTGTTGACATTGTTGTTGTTGTTGTTGTTTATTTGACGTAGTTGTTGTTATTGACGTTGTTATTGTTGTTGTTGTTGTTTATTTGACATTTTTGTTGTTGTTGTTTTTGTTGTTTTTTATTTGACGTTGTTGTTGTTGTTTATTTGACGTTGTTGTTGTTGTTATTGTTGTTGTTGTTGTTAATTTGTCGTTGTTGTTTATTTGACGTTGTTGTTGTTGTGGTTTATTTGACGTTGTTGTTGTTGTTGTTTATTTGATGTTGTTGTTGTTGTTATTTATTTGACGTTGTTGTTATTGTTATTGTTTATTTGACATTGTTGTTGTTGTTGACGTTGTTGTTGTTATTGTTTATTTGATGTTGTTGTTGTTGTTGACATAGTTGTTGTTGTTTATTTGACGTTGTTGTTGTTGTTGTTGTTGACGTTGTTGTTTATTTGACGTTGTTGTTGTTGTTGTTGACGTTGTTGTTGTTGTTGTTGTTGTTTATTGGACGTTGTTGTTGTGGTTGTTTATTTGACATTGTTGTTGTTGTTGACGTTGTTGTTATTGTTGTTGTTTATTTGACATTGTTGTTATTGTTATTATTTATTTGACGTTGTTGTTGTTGTTTATTTGACGTTGTTGTTGTTGTTGTTTATTTGACGTTGTTGTTTATTTGACATTGTTGTTGTTATTTGAAGTTGTTGTTGTTGTTATATTTGTTGTTGTTGTTGTTTATTTGACGTTGTTGTTGTTGTTTATTTGATGTTATTGTTGTTGTTTATTTGACATTATTATTGTTGTTGTTGTTGTTGTTTATTTGACGTAGTTGTTGACGTTATTGTTGTTGTTTATTTGACGTTGTTGTTGTTGTTATTGTTTATTTGACGTTGTTAATGTTGTATACATAGTTGTTGTTGTTTTTGTTGTTTATTTGACGTTGTTATTGTTGTTGTTGTTTTTCTTGTTGTTATTGTTGGTGTTGTTGTTGTTTATTTGACGTTGTTGTTGTTGTTGTTGTTGTTGTTGTTTATTTGACGTTGTTGTTGTCGTTGTTTATTTGACGTTGTAATTGTTGTTGTTTATTTGACGTTGTTGTTGTTGTTGTTTATTTGACGTTGTTGTTGTTGTTTATTTGACGTTGTAGTTGTTGTTGTTGTTTATTTGACATTGTTGTTGTTGTTGTTGACGTTGTTGTTGTAGTTGTTTATTTGACGTTGTTGTTGTTGACATTGTTGTTGTTGTTGTTTATTTGACGTTCTTGTTGTTGTTTTTTATTTGACGTTGTTGTTGTTGACATTGTTGTTGTTGTTGTTTATTTGACGTAGTTGTTGTTATTGACGTTGTTGTTATTGTTGTTGTTGTTTATTTGACGTTTTTGTTGTTGTTGATGTTGTTGTTGTTGTTGTTTTTTATTTGACGTTGCTGTTGTTGTTGTTTATTTGACGTTGTTGTTCTTGTAATTGTTGTTGTTGTTATTAATTTGACGTTGTTGTTGTTGTTTATTTGACCCTGTTGTTGTTGTTGTTGTTTATTTGACGTTGTTGTTGTTGTTATTTATTTGACATTGTTGTTGTTGTTGTTTATTTGACGTTGTTGTTTATTTGACATTGTTGTTTATTTGACGTTGTTGTTGTTGTTTATTTGACGTTGTTGTTGTTGTTTATTTGACGTTGTTGTTGTTATTTGAAGTTGTTGTTGTTGTATTTGTTGTTGTTTTTGTTTATTTGACGTTGTTGTTGTTGTTGTTTATTTGACGTTGTTGTTATTGTTGTTTATTTGACGTTGTTATTGTTGTTGTTGTTGTTGTTTATTTGACGTTGTTATTGTTGTTGACGTTGTTGTTGTTGTTTATTTGACGTTGTTGTTGTTGTTTATTAGATGTTGTTAATGTTGTTGACATTGTTGTTGTTGTTTATTTGATGTTGTTATTGTTGTTGTTGTTGTTTATTTGACGTTGTTGTTGTTGTTGTTGTTATTTTTGTTGTTGTTATTGTTGGTGTTGTTGTTGTTTATTTGACGTTGTTGTTGTTGTTGTTGTTTATTTGACGTTGTTGTTGTTGTTTTTTATTTGACGTTGTTGTTGTTGTTTATTTGACGTTGTTGTTGTTGTTGTTGTTTATTTGACGTTGTTGTTGTTGTTGTTTATTTGACAATTTTGTTGTTGTTGTTGTTGTTGTTGACGTTGTTGTTGTAGTTGTTTATTTGACGTTGTTGTTGTTGTTGTTGTTGTTGTTTATTTGATGTTGTTTTAGTTGTTGTTGTTTATTTGACGTTGTTGTTGTAGTTGTTTATTTGATGTTGTTGTTGTTGACATTGTTGTTGTTGTTGTTGTTTATTTGACGTTGTTGTTGTTGTTTTTTATTTGACGTTGTTGTTGTTGACATTGTTGTTGTTGTTGTTTATTTGACGTAGTTGTTGTTATTGACGTTGTTGTTGTTGTTGTTGTTGTTTATTTGACATTGTTGTTGTTATTTGAAGTTGTTGTTGTTATTTGAAGTTGTTGTTGTTGTTGTATTTGTTGTTGTTGTTGTAGTTGTTATTTATTTGACGTTGTTGTTGTTGTTGTTTATTTGACGTTGTTGTTATTGTTGTTTATTTGACGTTGTTATTGTTGTTGTTGTTGTTGTTTATTTGACGTTGTTGTTGTTGTTGACGTTGTTGTTGTTGTTGTTTATTTGACGTTGTTGTTGTTATTGTTTATTAGACGTTGTTAATGTTGTTGACATTGTTGTTGTTGTTTTTGTTGTTGTTGTTGTTGTTGTTTATTTGATGTTGTTATTGTTGTTGTTGTTTATTTGACGATGTTTTTGTTGTTGTTGTTGTTATTTTTGTTGTTGTTATTGTTGGTGTTGTTGTTGTTTATTTGACGTTGTTGTTGTTGTTGTTGTTTATTTGACGTTGTTGTTGTTGTTGTTGTTTATTTGACGTTGTTGTTGTTGTTTATTTGACGTTGTTGTTGTTGTTGTTGTTGTTGTTTATTTGACGTTGTTGTTGTTGTTGTTTATTTGACGTTGTTGTTGTTGTTGTTGTTTATTTGACGTTGTTAATGTTGTTGACATAGTTGTTGTTGTTTTTGTTGTTTATTTGACGTTGTTATTGTTGTTGTTGTTTTTGTTGTTGTTATTGTTGGTGTTGTTGTTGTTGTTTATTTGACGTTGTTGTTGTTGTTGTTTATTTGACGTTGTTGTTGTTGTTGTTTATTTGACGTTGTTGTTGTTGTTGTTTATTTGACGTTGTTGTTGTTGTTTATTTGACGTTGTTGTTGTTGTTGTTGTTTATTTGACATTGTTGTTGTTGTTGTTTTTGACGTTGTTGTTGTAGTTGTTTATTTGACGTTGTTGTTGTTGTTGTTTATTTGATGTTGTTTTAGTTGTTGTTGTTTATTTGATGTTGTTGTTGTTTTTTATTTGAAGTTGTTGTTGTTGACATTGTTGTTGTTGTTGTTGTTTATTTGACGTTCTTGTTGTTGTTTTTTATTTGACATTGTTGTTGTTGACATTGTTGTTGTTGTTGTTGTTTATTTGACGTAGTTGTTGTTATTGACGTTGTTATTGTTGTTGTTGTTGTTTATTTGACATTTTTGTTGTTGTTGTTTTTGTTGTTTTTTATTTGACGTTGTTGTTGTTGTTTATTTGACGTTGTTGTTATTGTTGTTGTTGTTGTTAATTTGTCGTTGTTGTTTATTTGACGTTGTTGTTGTTGTTGTTTATTTGACGTTGTTGTTGTTGTTGTTTATTTGATGTTGTTGTTGTTGTTATTTATTTGACGTTGTTGTTATTGTTATTGTTTATTTGACATTGTTGTTGTTGTTGACGTTGTTGTTGTTATTGTTTATTTGATGTTGTTGTTGTTGTTGACATAGTTGTTGTTGTTTATTTGACGTTGTTGTTGTTGTTGTTGTTGACGTTGTTGTTTATTTGACGTTGTTGTTGTTGTTGTTGACGTTGTTGTTGTTGTTGTTGTTGTTTATTGGACGTTGTTGTTGTGGTTGTTTATTTGACATTGTTGTTGTTGTTGACGTTGTTGTTATTGTTGTTGTTTATTTGACATTGTTGTTATTGTTATTATTTATTTGACGTTGTTGTTGTTGTTTATTTGACGTTGTTGTTGTTGTTGTTTATTTGACGTTGTTGTTTATTTGACATTGTTGTTGTTATTTGAAGTTGTTGTTGTTGTTATATTTGTTGTTGTTGTTGTTTATTTGACGTTGTTGTTGTTGTTTATTTGATGTTATTGTTGTTGTTTATTTGACATTATTATTGTTGTTGTTGTTGTTGTTTATTTGACGTAGTTGTTGACGTTATTGTTGTTGTTTATTTGACGTTGTTGTTGTTGTTATTGTTTATTTGACGTTGTTAATGTTGTATACATAGTTGTTGTTGTTTTTGTTGTTTATTTGACGTTGTTATTGTTGTTGTTGTTTTTCTTGTTGTTATTGTTGGTGTTGTTGTTGTTTATTTGACGTTGTTGTTGTTGTTGTTGTTGTTGTTGTTTATTTGACGTTGTTGTTGTTGTTGTTTATTTGACGTTGTAATTGTTGTTGTTTATTTGACGTTGTTGTTGTTGTTGTTTATTTGACGTTGTTGTTGTTGTTTATTTGACGTTGTAGTTGTTGTTGTTGTTTATTTGACATTGTTGTTGTTGTTGTTGACGTTGTTGTTGTAGTTGTTTATTTGACGTTGTTGTTGTTGACATTGTTGTTGTTGTTGTTTATTTGATGTTCTTGTTGTTGTTTTTTATTTGACGTTGTTGTTGTTGACATTGTTGTTGTTGTTGTTTATTTGACGTAGTTGTTGTTATTGACGTTGTTGTTATTGTTGTTGTTGTTTATTTGACGTTTTTGTTGTTGTTGATGTTGTTGTTGTTGTTGTTTTTTATTTGACGTTGTTGTTGTTGTTGTTTATTTGACGTTGTTATTCTTGTAATTGTTGTTGTTGTTATTAATTTGACGTTGTTGTTGTTGTTTATTTGACCCTGTTGTTGTTGTTGTTGTTTATTTGACGTTGTTGTTGTTGTTATTTATTTGACATTGTTGTTGTTGTTGTTTATTTGACGTTGTTGTTTATTTGACATTGTTGTTTATTTGACGTTGTTGTTGTTTATTTGACGTTGTTGTTGTTGTTTATTTGACGTTGTTGTTGTTATTTGAAGTTGTTGTTGTTATTTGAAGTTGTTGTTGTTGTATTTGTTATTGTTGTTGTTGTTTATTTGACGTTGTTGTTGTTGTTTATTTGACGTCGTTGTTATTGTTGTTTATTTGACGTTGTTATTGTTGTTGTTGTTGTTGTTTATTTGACGTTGTTATTGTTGTTGACGTTGTTGTTGTTGTTTATTTGACGTTGTTGTTGTTGTTGTTGTTGTTTATTAGACGTTGTTAATGTTGTTGACATTGTTGTTGTTGTTTTTGTTGTTGTTGTTGTTGTTTATTTGATGTTGTTATTGTTGTTGTTATTGTTGTTGTTGTTATTTTTGTTGTTGTTATTGTTGGTGTTATTGTTGTTTATTTGATGTTGTTGTTGTTGTTGTTTATTTGACGTTGTTGTTGTTGTTTTTTATTTGACGTTGTTGTTGTTGTTTATTTAACGTTGTTGTTGTTGTTGTTGTTTATTTGACGTTGTTGTTGTTTATTTGACAATTTTATTGTTGTTGTTGTTGACGTTGTTGTTGTAGTTGTTTATTTGACGTTGTTGTTGTTGTTGTTGTTGTTGTTTATTTGATGTTTTTTTAGTTGTTGTTATTTATTTGACGTTGTTGTTGTTTTTTATTTGACGTTGTTGTTGTTGTTGTTGTTGTTTATTTGATGTTTTTTTAGTTGTTGTTATTTATTTGACGTTGTTGTTGTTTTTTATTTGACATTGTTGTTGTTGACATTGTTGTTGTGGTTGTTTATTTGACGTTGTTGTTGTTGTTTTTTATTTGACGTTGTTGTTGACATTGTTGTTGTTGTTATTGTTGTTTATTTGACGTTGTTGTTGTTGTTGTTTATTTGACGTAGTTGTTGTTATTGACGTTGTTGTTGTTGTTGTTGTTGTTTATTTGACATTTTTGTTGTTGTTGATGTTGTTGTTGTTGTTGTTGTTTTTTATTTGACGTTGTTGTTGTTGTTGTTTATTTGACGTTGTTGTTGTTGTTATTGTTGTTGTTGTTGTTAATTTGACGTTGTTGTTGTTTATTTGACGTTGTTGTTGTTGTTTATTTGACGTTGTTGTTGTTGTTGTTGTTTATTTGATGTTGTTGTTGTTGTTATTTATTTGACGTTGTTGTTGTTGTTATTGTTTATTTGACATTGTTGTTGTTGTTGTTGTTTATTTGACATTGTTATTTTTGTTTATTGGACGTTGTTATTGTTGTTTATTTGACGTTGTTTTTGTTATTTTACGTTGTTGTTGTTGTTGTATTTGTTGTTGTTGTTGTTGTTGCTTATTTGACGTTGTTGTTATTGTTGCTATTTATTTGACGTTGATATTGTTGTTGTTTATTTGACGTTGTTGTTGTTGTTGTTTATTTGACGTTATTGTTGTTGTTGTTTATTTGACGTTGTTGTTGTTGTTGTTATATTTGTTATTGTTGTTATTGTTGTTGCTTATTTGACGTTGTTGTTATTGTTGTTGTTTATTTGACGTTGTTGCCGTTATTCATTTGACGTTGTTGTTGTTGTTTATTTGACGTTGTTGTTGTTCTTTATTTGACGTTGGTGTTGTTGTTGTTTATTTGACGTTGTTGTTGACGTTGTTGTTGTTGTTTATTTGACGTTGTTGTTGTCGTTGTTGTTGTTTATTAGATGTTGTTAATGTTGTTGACATTGTTGTTGTTGTTTTTGTTGTTTATTTGACGTTGTTGTTGTTGTTATTATTTTTGTTGTTGTTATTGTTGGTGTTGTTGTTGTTTATTTGACGTTGTTGTTGTTGTTTATTTGACGTTGTTGTTGTTGTTTATTTGACGTTGTTGTTGTTGTTGTTTATTTGACATTGTTGTTGTTGTTGTTGTTGACGTTGCTGTTGTTGTTGTTTATTTGATGTTGTTTTAGTTGTTGTTGTTTATTTGACGTTGTTGTTGTTTTTTATTTGACGTTGTTATTGTTGACATTGTTGTTGTTGTTGTTTATTTGACGTTGTTGTTGTTGTTTTTTATTTGACGTTGTTGTTGTTGACATTGTTGTTGTTGTTGTTTATTTGACGTTGTTGTTGTTGTTGTTTATTTGACGTAGTTGTTGTTGTTGTTGTTGTTTATTTAACATTTTTGTTGTTGTTGATGTTGTTGTTGTTGTTTTTTTTTATTTGACGTTGTTGTTGTTGTTGTTGTTTATTTGACATTTTTGTTGTTGTTGATGTTGTTGTTATTGTTTTTTATTTGACGTTGTTGTTGTTGTTGTTTATTTGACGTTGTTGTTGTTATTGTTGTTTGTGTTGTTAATTTGACGTTGATGTTGTTGTTGTTGTTTATTTGACGTTGTTGTTGTTGTTGTTTATTTGACGTTGTTGTTGTTGTTGTTTATTTGATGTTGTTGTTGTTGTTGTTATTTATTTGACGTTGTTGTTGTTGTTATTGTTTATTTGACGTTGTTGTTGTTGTTGTTGTTTATTTGACGTTGTTATTGTTGTTTATTGGACGTTGTTATTATTGTTTATTTGACGTTGTTTTTGTTATTTTACGTTGTTGTTGTTGTATTTGTTGTTGTTGTTGATGTTGCTTATTTGACGTTGTTGTTATTGTTGCTATTTATTTGACGTTGTTATTGTTGTTGTTTATTTGACGTTGTTGTTGTTGTTGTTGTTGTATTTGTTGTTGTTGTTCCTGTTGCTTATTTGACGTTGTTGTTATTGTTGCTATTTATTTGACGTTGTTATTGTTGTTGTTTATTTGACGTTGTTGTTGTTGTTGTTTATTTGACGTTATTGTTGTTGTTATTTATTTGACGTTGTTGTTGTTGTTGTTGTTATATTTGTTATTGTTGTTATTATTGTTGCTTATTTGACGTTGTTGTTATTGTTGTTGTTTATTTGACGTTGTTGTTGTTATTCATTTTACGTTGTTGTTGTTGTTGTTTATTTGACGTTGTTGTTGTTGTTGTTTATTTGACGTTGTTATTGTTGTTGTTTTTGTTGTTTATTTGACGTTGTTGTTGTTATTTATTTGACGTTGTTGTTGTTGTTTATTTGACGTTGTTGTTAACGTTGTTGTTGTTGGTGTTTATTTGACGTTGTTGTTGTTGTTGTTGTTGTTGTTTATTTGACGTTGTTGTTGTTGTTGACGTTGTTATTGGTGTTGTTTATTTGATGTTGTTATTGTTGTTGTTGACATAGTTGTTGTTGTTTATTTGACATTGTTCTTGTTGTTGCCATTGTTGTTTATTTGACGTTGCTGTTGTTGTTTATTTGACGTTGTTGACGTTGTTGTTGTTGACGTTGTTGTTGTTGTTGTTGTTGTTTATTGGACGTTGTTGTTGTGGTTGTTTATTTGACATTGTTGTTGTTGTTGACGTTGTTGTTATTGTTGTTGTTTATTTGACATTGTTGTTATTGTTATTATTTATTTGACGTTGTTGTTGTTGTTTATTTGACGTTGTTGTTGTTGTTGTTTATTTGACGTTGTTGTTTATTTGACATTGTTGTTGTTATTTGAAGTTGTTGTTGTTGTTATATTTGTTGTTGTTGTTGTTTATTTGACGTTGTTGTTGTTGTTTATTTGATGTTATTGTTGTTGTTTATTTGACATTATTATTGTTGTTGTTGTTGTTGTTTATTTGACGTAGTTGTTGACGTTATTGTTGTTGTTTATTTGACGTTGTTGTTGTTGTTATTGTTTATTTGACGTTGTTAATGTTGTATACATAGTTGTTGTTGTTTTTGTTATTTATTTGACGTTGTTATTGTTGTTGTTGTTTTTCTTGTTGTTATTGTTGGTGTTGTTGTTGTTTATTTGACGTTGTTGTTGTTGTTGTTGTTGTTGTTGTTGTTTATTTGACGTTGTTGTTGTTGTTGTTTATTTGACGTTGTAATTGTTGTTGTTTATTTGACGTTGTTGTTGTTGTTGTTTATTTGACGTTGTTGTTGTTGTTTATTTGACGTTGTAGTTGTTGTTGTTGTTTATTTGACATTGTTGTTGTTGTTGTTGACGTTGTTGTTGTAGTTGTTTATTTGACGTTGTTGTTGTTGACATTGTTGTTGTTGTTGTTTATTTGACGTTCTTGTTGTTGTTTTTTATTTGACGTTGTTGTTGTTGACATTGTTGTTGTTGTTGTTTATTTGACGTAGTTGCTGTTATTGACGTTGTTGTTATTGTTGTTGTTGTTTATTTGACGTTTTTGTTGTTGTTGATGTTGTTGTTGTTGTTGTTTTTTATTTGACGTTGTTGTTGTTGTTGTTTATTTGACGTTGTTGTTCTTGTAATTGTTGTTGTTGTTATTAATTTGACGTTGTTGTTGTTGTTTATTTGACCCTGTTGTTGTTGTTGTTGTTTATTTGACGTTGTTGTTGTTGTTATTTATTTGACATTGTTGTTGTTGTTGTTGTTTATTTGACGTTGTTGTTTATTTGACATTGTTGTTTATTTGACGTTGTTGTTGTTTATTTGACGTTGTTGTTGTTGTTTATTTGACGTTGTTGTTGTTATTTGAAGTTGTTGTTGTTATTTGAAGTTGTTGTTGTTGTATTTGTTATTGTTGTTGTTGTTTATTTGACGTTGTTGTTGTTGTTTATTTGACGTCGTTGTTATTGTTGTTTATTTGACGTTGTTATTGTTGTTGTTGTTGTTGTTTATTTGACGTTGTTATTGTTGCTGACGTTGTTGTTGTTGTTTATTTGACGTTGTTGTTGTTGTTGTTGTTTATTAGACGTTGTTAATGTTGTTGACATTGTTGTTGTTGTTTTTGTTGTTGTTGTTGTTGTTTATTTGATGTTGTTATTGTTGTTGTTATTGTTGTTGTTGTTATTTTTGTTGTTGTTATTGTTGGTGTTATTGTTGTTTATTTGACGTTGTTGTTGTTGTTGTTGTTTATTTGACGTTGTTGTTGTTGTTTTTTATTTGACGTTGTTGTTGTTGTTTATTTAACGTTGTTGTTGTTGTTGTTGTTTATTTGACGTTGTTGTTGTTTATTTGACAATTTTATTGTTGTTGTTGTTGACGTTGTTGTTGTAGTTGTTTATTTGACGTTGTTGTTGTTGTTGTTGTTGTTGTTTATTTGATGTTTTTTTAGTTGTTGTTATTTATTTGACGTTGTTGTTGTTTTTTATTTGACGTTGTTGTTGTTGTTGTTGTTGTTTATTTGATGTTTTTTTAGTTGTTGTTATTTATTTGACGTTGTTGTTGTTTTTTATTTGACATTGTTGTTGTTGACATTGTTGTTGTTGTTGTTGTTTATTTGACGTTGTTGTTGTTGTTTTTTATTTGACGTTGTTGTTGACATTGTTGTTGTTGTTATTGTTGTTTATTTGACGTTGTTGTTGTTGTTGTTTATTTGACGTAGTTGTTGTTATTGACGTTGTTGTTGTTGTTGTTGTTGTTTATTTGACATTTTTGTTGTTGTTGATGTTGTTGTTGTTGTTGTTGTTTTTTATTTGACGTTGTTGTTGTTGTTGTTTATTTGACGTTGTTGTTGTTGTTATTGTTGTTGTTGTTGTTAATTTGACGTTGTTGTTGTTTATTTGACGTTGTTGTTGTTGTTTATTTGACGTTGTTGTTGTTGTTGTTGTTTATTTGATGTTGTTGTTGTTGTTATTTATTTGACGTTGTTGTTGTTGTTATTGTTTATTTGACATTGTTGTTGTTGTTGTTGTTTATTTGACATTGTTATTTTTGTTTATTGGACGTTGTTATTGTTGTTTATTTGACGTTGTTTTTGTTATTTTACGTTGTTGTTGTTGTTGTATTTGTTGTTGTTGTTGTTGTTGCTTATTTGACGTTGTTGTTATTGTTGCTATTTATTTGACGTTGATATTGTTGTTGTTTATTTGACGTTGTTGTTGTTGTTGTTTATTTGACGTTATTGTTGTTGTTGTTTATTTGACGTTGTTGTTGTTGTTGTTATATTTGTTATTGTTGTTATTGTTGTTGCTTATTTGACGTTGTTGTTATTGTTGTTGTTTATTTGACGTTGTTGCCGTTATTCATTTGACGTTGTTGTTGTTGTTTATTTGACGTTGTTGTTGTTCTTTATTTGACGTTGGTGTTGTTGTTGTTTATTTGACGTTGTTGTTGACGTTGTTGTTGTTGTTTATTTGACGTTGTTGTTGTCGTTGTTGTTGTTTATTAGATGTTGTTAATGTTGTTGACATTGTTGTTGTTGTTTTTGTTGTTTATTTGACGTTGTTGTTGTTGTTATTATTTTTGTTGTTGTTATTGTTGGTGTTGTTGTTGTTTATTTGACGTTGTTGTTGTTGTTTATTTGACGTTGTTGTTGTTGTTTATTTGACGTTGTTGTTGTTGTTGTTTATTTGACATTGTTGTTGTTGTTGTTGTTGACGTTGCTGTTGTTGTTGTTTATTTGATGTTGTTTTAGTTGTTGTTGTTTATTTGACGTTGTTGTTGTTTTTTATTTGACGTTGTTATTGTTGACATTGTTGTTGTTGTTGTTTATTTGACGTTGTTGTTGTTGTTTTTTATTTGACGTTGTTGTTGTTGACATTGTTGTTGTTGTTGTTTATTTGACGTTGTTGTTGTTGTTGTTTATTTGACGTAGTTGTTGTTGTTGTTGTTGTTGTTTATTTAACATTTTTGTTGTTGTTGATGTTGTTGTTGTTGTTTTTTTTTATTTGACGTTGTTGTTGTTGTTGTTGTTTATTTGACATTTTTGTTGTTGTTGATGTTGTTGTTATTGTTTTTTATTTGACGTTGTTGTTGTTGTTGTTTATTTGACGTTGTTGTTGTTATTGTTGTTTGTGTTGTTAATTTGACGTTGATGTTGTTGTTGTTGTTTATTTGACGTTGTTGTTGTTGTTTATTTAACGTTGTTGTTGTTGTTGTTTATTTGATGTTGTTGTTGTTGTTGTTATTTATTTGACGTTGTTGTTGTTGTTATTGTTTATTTGACGTTGTTGTTGTTGTTGTTGTTTATTTGACGTTGTTATTGTTGTTTATTGGACGTTGTTATTATTGTTTATTTGACGTTGTTTTTGTTATTTTACATTGTTGTTGTTGTATTTGTTGTTGTTGTTGATGTTGCTTATTTGACGTTGTTGTTATTGTTGCTATTTATTTGACGTTGTTATTGTTGTTGTTTATTTGACGTTGTTGTTGTTGTTGTTGTATTTGTTGTTGTTGTTCCTGTTGCTTATTTGACGTTGTTGTTATTGTTGCTATTTATTTGACGTTGTTATTGTTGTTGTTTATTTGACGTTGTTGTTGTTGTTGTTTATTTGACGTTATTGTTGTTGTTATTTATTTGACGTTGTTGTTGTTGTTGTTATATTTGTTATTGTTGTTATTATTGTTGCTTATTTGACGTTGTTGTTATTGTTGTTGTTTATTTGACGTTGTTGTTGTTATTCATTTTACGTTGTTGTTGTTGTTGTTTATTTGACGTTGTTGTTGTTGTTGTTTATTTGACGTTGTTATTGTTGTTGTTTTTGTTGTTTATTTGACGTTGTTGTTGTTATTTATTTGACGTTGTTGTTGTTGTTTATTTGACGTTGTTGTTAACGTTGTTGTTGTTGGTGTTTATTTGACGTTGTTGTTGTTGTTGTTGTTGTTGTTTATTTGACGTTGTTGTTGTTGTTGACGTTGTTATTGGTGTTGTTTATTTGATGTTGTTATTGTTGTTGTTGACATAGTTGTTGTTGTTTATTTGACATTGTTCTTGTTGTTGCCATTGTTGTTTATTTGACGTTGCTGTTGTTGTTTATTTGACGTTGTTGTTGTTGTTGTTGTTGACGTTGTTGTTGTTGTTGTTTACTGGACGTTGTTGTTGTTGTTTATTTGACATTGTTATTGTTGTTGACGGTGTTGTTGTTGTTGTTGTTATTGTTGTTTATTTGACATTGTTATTGTTGTTGTTATTTATTTGACATTGTTGTTGTTGTTAATTTTATTTGATGTTGTTGTTGTTGTTAATTTGATGTTGTTGTTGTTGTTTATTTGACGTTGTTGTTGTTGTTTATTTGATGTTGTTGTTGTTGTTGTTTATTTAACGTTGTTGTTGTTGTTATTTATTTGACGTTGTTGTTGTTGTTATTGTTTATTTGGCGTTGTTGTTGTTTCTTTGACGTTGTTATTGTTTATTTGACGTTGTTTTTGTTATTTGACGTTGTTGTTGTTGTTGTATTAGTTGTTGTTGTTGTTGCTTATTTGACGTTGTTGTTATTGTTGCTATTTATTTGACGTTGTTGTTGTTGTTGTTGTTTATTTGACGTTATTGTTGTTGTTGTTTATTTGACGTTGTTGGTGTTGTTGTTATATTTGTTATTGTTGTTATTGTTGTTGCTTATTTGACGTTGTTGTTATTGTTGTTGTTTATTTGACGTTGTTGCCGTTATTCATTTGACGTTGTTGTTGTTGTTGTTTATTTGACGTTGTTGTTGTTGTTGTTCTTTATTTGATGTTGTTGTTGTTGTTGTTTATTTGACGTTGTTGTTGATGTTGTTGTTGTTGTTGTTTATTTGACGTTGTTGTTGTTGTTTATTAGATGTTGTTAATGTTGTTGACATTGTTGTTGTTGTTTTTGTTGTTTATTTGACGTTGTTGTTGTTGTTGTTGTTGTTATTTTTGTTGTTGTTATTGTTGGTGTTGTTGTTGTTTATTTGACGTTGTTGTTGTTGTTGTTGTTTATTTGACGATGTTGTTGTTGTTGTTTATTTGACGTTGTTGTTGTTGTTTATTTGACGTTGTTGTTGTTGTTTATTTGACGTTGTTGTTGTTGTTTATTTGACATTGTTGTTGTTGTTGTTGTTGACGTTGTTGTTGTAGTTGTTTATTTGACGTTGTTGTTGTTGTTGTTGTTTATTTGACGTTCTTGTTGTTGTTTTTTATTTGACGTTGTTGTTGTTGACATTGTTGTTGTTGTTGTTGTTGTTTATTTGACGTAGTTGTTGTTGTTGTTGTTTATTTGACGTTGTTGTTGTTGTTATTGTTGTTGTTGTTATTAATTTGATGTTGTTGTTGTTGTTTATTTGACCCTGTTGCTGTTGTTGTTTATTTGACGTTGTTAATGTTGTTGACATAGTTGTTGTTGTTGTTGTTGTTATTTATTTGACGTTGTTATTGTTGTTGTTGTTTTTCTTGTTGTTATTGTTGGTGTTGTTGTTGTTTATTTGACGTTGTTGTTGTTATTGTTTATTTGACGTTGTAATTGTTGTTGTTTATTTAACGTTGTTGTTGTTGTTGTTGTTTATTTGACGTTGTTGTTGTTTATTTGACAATTTTATTGTTGTTGTTGTTGACGTTGTTGTTGTAGTTGTTTATTTGACGTTGTTGTTGTTGTTGTTGTTGTTGTTTATTTGATGTTTTTTTAGTTGTTGTTATTTATTTGACGTTGTTGTTGTTTTTTATTTGACGTTGTTGTTGTTGTTGTTGTTGTTGTTTATTTGATGTTTTTTTAGTTGTTGTTATTTATTTGACGTTGTTGTTGTTTTTTATTTGACATTGTTGTTGTTGACATTGTTGTTGTTGTTGTTTATTTGACGTTGTTGTTGTTGTTTTTTATTTGACGTTGTTGTTGACATTGTTGTTGTTGTTATTGTTGTTTATTTGACGTTGTTGTTGTTGTTGTTTATTTGACGTAGTTGTTGTTATTGACGTTGTTGTTGTTGTTGTTGTTGTTTATTTGACATTTTTGTTGTTGTTGATGTTGTTGTTGTTGTTGTTGTTTTTTATTTGACGTTGTTGTTGTTGTTGTTTATTTGACGTTGTTGTTGTTGTTATTGTTGTTGTTGTTGTTAATTTGACGTTGTTGTTGTTTATTTGACGTTGTTGTTGTTGTTTATTTGACGTTGTTGTTGTTGTTGTTGTTTATTTGATGTTGTTGTTGTTGTTATTTATTTGACGTTGTTGTTGTTGTTATTGTTTATTTGACATTGTTGTTGTTGTTGTTGTTTATTTGACATTGTTATTTTTGTTTATTGGACGTTGTTATTGTTGTTTATTTGACGTTGTTTTTGTTATTTTACGTTGTTGTTGTTGTTGTATTTGTTGTTGTTGTTGTTGTTGCTTATTTGACGTTGTTGTTATTGTTGCTATTTATTTGACGTTGATATTGTTGTTGTTTATTTGACGTTGTTGTTGTTGTTGTTTATTTGACGTTATTGTTGTTGTTGTTTATTTGACGTTGTTGTTGTTGTTGTTGTTATATTTGTTATTGTTGTTATTGTTGTTGCTTATTTGACGTTGTTGTTATTGTTGTTGTTTATTTGACGTTGTTGCCGTTATTCATTTGACGTTGTTGTTGTTGTTTATTTGACGTTGTTGTTGTTCTTTATTTGACGTTGGTGTTGTTGTTGTTTATTTGACGTTGTTGTTGACGTTGTTGTTGTTGTTTATTTGACGTTGTTGTTGTCGTTGTTGTTATTTATTAGATGTTGTTAATGTTGTTGACATTGTTGTTGTTGTTTTTGTTGTTTATTTGACGTTGTTGTTGTTGTTATTATTTTTGTTGTTGTTATTGTTGGTGTTGTTGTTGTTTATTTGACGTTGTTGTTGTTGTTTATTTGACGTTGTTGTTGTTGTTTATTTGACGTTGTTGTTGTTGTTGTTTATTTGACATTGTTGTTGTTGTTGTTGTTGACGTTGCTGTTGTTGTTGTTTATTTGATGTTGTTTTAGTTGTTGTTGTTTATTTGACGTTGTTGTTGTTTTTTATTTGACGTTGTTATTGTTGACATTGTTGTTGTTGTTGTTTATTTGACGTTGTTGTTGTTGTTTTTTATTTGACGTTGTTGTTGTTGACATTGTTGTTGTTGTTGTTTATTTGACGTTGTTGTTGTTGTTGTTTATTTGACGTAGTTGTTGTTGTTGTTGTTGTTTATTTAACATTTTTGTTGTTGTTGATGTTGTTGTTGTTGTTTTTTTTTATTTGACGTTGTTGTTGTTGTTGTTGTTGTTTATTTGACATTTTTGTTGTTGTTGATGTTGTTGTTATTGTTTTTTATTTGACGTTGTTGTTGTTGTTGTTTATTTGACGTTGTTGTTGTTATTGTTGTTTGTGTTGTTAATTTGACGTTGATGTTGTTGTTGTTGTTTATTTGACGTTGTTGTTGTTGTTGTTTATTTGACGTTGTTGTTGTTGTTGTTTATTTGATGTTGTTGTTGTTGTTGTTATTTATTTGACGTTGTTGTTGTTGTTATTGTTTATTTGACGTTGTTGTTGTTGTTGTTGTTTATTTGACGTTGTTATTGTTGTTTATTGGACGTTGTTATTATTGTTTATTTGACGTTGTTTTTGTTATTTTACATTGTTGTTGTTGTATTTGTTGTTGTTGTTGATGTTGCTTATTTGACGTTGTTGTTATTGTTGCTATTTATTTGACGTTGTTATTGTTGTTGTTTATTTGACGTTGTTGTTGTTGTTGTATTTGTTGTTGTTGTTCCTGTTGCTTATTTGACGTTGTTGTTATTGTTGCTATTTATTTGACGTTGTTATTGTTGTTGTTTATTTGACGTTGTTGTTGTTGTTGTTTATTTGACGTTATTGTTGTTGTTATTTATTTGACGTTGTTGTTGTTGTTGTTATATTTGTTATTGTTGTTATTATTGTTGCTTATTTGACGTTGTTGTTATTGTTGTTGTTTATTTGACGTTGTTGTTGTTATTCATTTTACGTTGTTGTTGTTGTTGTTTATTTGACGTTGTTGTTGTTGTTGTTTATTTGACGTTGTTATTGTTGTTGTTTTTGTTGTTTATTTGACGTTGTTGTTGTTATTTATTTGACGTTGTTGTTGTTGTTTATTTGACGTTGTTGTTAACGTTGTTGTTGTTGGTGTTTATTTGACGTTGTTGTTGTTGTTGTTGTTGTTGTTTATTTGACGTTGTTGTTGTTGTTGACGTTGTTATTGGTGTTGTTTATTTGATGTTGTTATTGTTGTTGTTGACATAGTTGTTGTTGTTTATTTGACATTGTTCTTGTTGTTGCCATTGTTGTTTATTTGACGTTGCTGTTGTTGTTTATTTGACGTTGTTGTTGTTGTTGTTGTTGACGTTGTTGTTGTTGTTGTTTACTGGACGTTGTTGTTGTTGTTTATTTGACATTGTTATTGTTGTTGATGGTGTTGTTGTTGTTGTTGTTATTGTTGTTTATTTGACATTGTTATTGTTGTTGTTATTTATTTGACATTGTTGTTGTTGTTAATTTTATTTGATGTTGTTGTTGTTGTTAATTTGATGTTGTTGTTGTTGTTTATTTGACGTTGTTGTTGTTGTTTATTTGATGTTGTTGTTGTTGTTGTTTATTTAACGTTGTTGTTGTTGTTATTTATTTGACGTTGTTGTTGTTGTTATTGTTTATTTGGCGTTGTTGTTGTTTCTTTGACGTTGTTATTGTTTATTTGACGTTGTTTTTGTTATTTGACGTTGTTGTTGTTGTTGTATTAGTTGTTGTTGTTGTTGCTTATTTGACGTTGTTGTTATTGTTGCTATTTATTTGACGTTGTTGTTGTTGTTGTTGTTTATTTGACGTTATTGTTGTTGTTGTTTATTTGACGTTGTTGGTGTTGTTGTTATATTTGTTATTGTTGTTATTGTTGTTGCTTATTTGACGTTGTTGTTATTGTTGTTGTTTATTTGACGTTGTTGCCGTTATTCATTTGACGTTGTTGTTGTTGTTGTTTATTTGACGTTGTTGTTGTTGTTGTTCTTTATTTGATGTTGTTGTTGTTGTTGTTTATTTGACGTTGTTGTTGATGTTGTTGTTGTTGTTGTTTATTTGACGTTGTTGTTGTTGTTTATTAGATGTTGTTAATGTTGTTGACATTGTTGTTGTTGTTTTTGTTGTTTATTTGACGTTGTTGTTGTTGTTGTTGTTATTTTTGTTGTTGTTATTGTTGGTGTTGTTGTTGTTTATTTGACGTTGTTGTTGTTGTTGTTGTTTATTTGACGATGTTGTTGTTGTTGTTTATTTGACGTTGTTGTTGTTGTTTATTTGACGTTGTTGTTGTTGTTTATTTGACGTTGTTGTTGTTGTTTATTTGACATTGTTGTTGTTGTTGTTGTTGACGTTGTTGTTGTAGTTGTTTATTTGACGTTGTTGTTGTTGTTGTTGTTTATTTGACGTTCTTGTTGTTGTTTTTTATTTGACGTTGTTGTTGTTGACATTGTTGTTGTTGTTGTTGTTGTTGTTTATTTGACGTAGTTGTTGTTGTTGTTGTTTATTTGACGTTGTTGTTGTTGTTATTGTTGTTGTTGTTATTAATTTGATGTTGTTGTTGTTGTTTATTTGACCCTGTTGCTGTTGTTGTTTATTTGACGTTGTTAATGTTGTTGACATAGTTGTTGTTGTTGTTGTTGTTATTTATTTGACGTTGTTATTGTTGTTGTTGTTTTTCTTGTTGTTATTGTTGGTGTTGTTGTTGTTTATTTGACGTTGTTGTTGTTATTGTTTATTTGACGTTGTAATTGTTGTTGTTTATTTGACGTTGTTGTTGTTGTTGTTGTTTATTTGACGTTGTTGTTGTTGTTTATTTGACGTTGTTGTTGTTGTTGTTTATTTGACATTGTTGTTGTTGTTGTTGACGTTGTTGTTGTTGTTGACGTTGTTGTTGTAGTTGTTTATTTGACGTTGTTGTTGTTGACATTGTTGTTGTTGTTTATTTGACGTTCTTGTTGTTGTTTTTTATTTGACGTTGTTGTTGTTGATATTGTTGTTGTTGTTGTTTATTTGACGTAGTTGTTGTTATTGACGTTGTTGTTGTTGTTTATTTGACGTTTTTGTTGTTGTTGATGTTGTTGTTGTTGTTGTTTTTTATTTGACGTTGTTGTTGTTGTTGTTGTTGTTGTTTATTTGACGTTGTTGTTGTTGTAATTGTTGTTGTTGTTATTAATTTGACGTTGTTGTTGTTGTTTATTTGACCCTGTTGTTGTTGTTGTTTATTTGACGTTGTTGTTGTTGTTATTTATTTGACATTGTTGTTGTTGTTGTTTATTTGACGTTGTTGTTTATTTGACATTGTTGTTTATTTGACGTTGTTGTTGTTGTTTATTTGACGTTGTTGTTGTTATTTGAAGTTGTTGTTGTTATTTGAAGTTGTTGTTGTTGTATTTGTTGTTGTTGTTGTTGTTTATTTGACGTTGTTGTTGATGTTTATTTGACGTTGTTGTTATTGTTGTTTATTTGACGTTGTTATTGTTGTTGTTGTTGTTGTTTATTTGACGTTGTTATTGTTGTTGACGTTGTTGTTAATGTTTATTTGACGTTGTTGTTGTTGTTGTTGTTGTTGTTGTTGTTGTTTATTAGACGTTGTTAATGTTGTTGACATTATTGTTGTTGTTTTTGTTGTTGTTGTTGTTGTTTATTTGATGTTGTTATTGTTGTTGTTGTTGTTGTTGTTGTTATTGTTGTTATTTTTGTTGTTGTTATTGTTGGTGTTGTTGTTGTTTATTTGACGTTGTTGTTGTTGTTGTTTATTTGACGTTGTTGTTGTTGTTTTTTATTTGACGTTGTTGTTGTTGTTTATTTAACGTTGTTGTTGTTGTTGTTGTTGTTGTTGTTGTTTATTTGACGTTGTTGTTGTTGTTGTTTATTTGACAATTTTATTGTTGTTGTTGTTGACGTTGTTGTTGTAGTTGTTTATTTGACGTTGTTGTTGTTGTTGTTGTTGTTTATTTGATGTTTTTTTAGTTGTTGTTATTTATTTGACGTTGTTGTTGTTTTTTATTTGACGTTGTTGTTGTTGTTGTTGTTGTTTATTTGATGTTTTTTTAGTTGTTGTTATTTATTTGACGTTGTTGTTGTTTTTTATTTGACGTTGTTGTTGTTGACATTGTTGTTGTTGTTGTTTATTTGACGTTGTTGTTGTTGTTTTTTATTTGACGTTGTTGTTGACATTGTTGTTGTTGTTGTTGTTGTTGTTTATTTGACGTTGTTGTTGTTGTTGTTTATTTGACGTAGTTGTTGTTATTGACGTTGTTGTTGTTGTTGTTTATTTGACATTTTTGTTGTTGTTGATGTTGTTGTTGTTGTTGTAGTTTTTTATTTGACGTTGTTGTTGTTGTTGTTTATTTGACGTTGTTGTTGTTGTTATTGTTGTTGTTGTTGTTAATTTGACGTTGTTGTTGTTTATTTGACGTTGTTGTTGTTGTTGTTTATTTGACGTTGTTGTTGTTGTTGTTGTTGTTGTTTATTTGATGTTGTTGTTGTTGTTATTTATTTGACGTTGTTGTTGTTGTTATTATTTATTTGACATTGTTGTTGTTGTTGTTGTTTATTTGACATTGTTATTTTTGTTTATTGGACGTTGTTATTGTTGTTTATTTGACGTTGTTTTTGTTATTTTACGTTGTTGTTGTTGTTGTATTTGTTGTTGTTGTTGTTGTTGCTTATTTGACGTTGTTGTTATTGTTGCTATTTATTTGAAGTTGTTATTGTTGTTGTTTATTTGACGTTGTTGTTGTTGTTTATTTGACGTTATTGTTGTTGTTGTTTATTTGACGTTGTTGTTGTCGTTGTTATATTTGCTATTGTTGTTATTGTTGTTGCTTATTTGACGTTGTTGTTATTGTTGTTGTTTATTTGACGTTGTTGCCGTTATTCATTTGACATTGTTGTTGTTGTTGTTTATTTGACGTTGTTGTTGTTGTTGTTGTTGTTCTTTATTTGTCGTTGTTGTTGTTGTTGTTTATTTGACGTTGTTGTTGACGTTGTTGTTGTTGTTGTTTATTTGACGTTGTTGTTGTTGTTTATTAGATGTTGTTAATGTTGTTGACATTGTTGTTGTTGTTTTTGTTGTTTATTTGACGTTGTTGTTGTTGTTGTTGTTATTTTTGTTGTTGTTATTGTTAGTGTTGTTGTTGTTTATTTGACGTTGTTGTTTATTTGACGATGTTGTTGTTGTTGTTTATTTGACGTTGTTGTTGTTGTTGTTTATTTGACGTTGTTGTTGTTGTTTATTTGACGTTGTTGTTGTTGTTTATTTGACATTGTTGTTGTTGTTGTTGTTGACGTTGTTGTTGTAGTTGTTTATCTAACGTTGTTGTTGTTGACATTGTTGTTGTTGTTGTTGTTGTTGTTGTTTATTTGACGTTCTTGTTGTTGTTTTTTATTTGACGTTGTTGTTGTTGACATTGTTGTTGTTGTTGTTGTTGTTGTTTATTTGACGTAGTTGTTGTTGTTGTTGTTTATTTGACGTTGTTGTTGTTGTTATTGTTGTTGTTGTTATTAATTTGATGTTGTTGTTGTTGTTTATTTGACCCTGTTGCTGTTGTTGTTTATTTGACGTTGTCAATGTTGTTGACATAGTTGTTGTTGTTGTTGTTGTTTATTTGACGTTGTTATTGTTGTTGTTGTTTTTCTTGTTGTTATTGTTGGTGTTGTTGTTGTTTATTTGACGTTGTTGTTGTTGTTGTTTATTTGACGTTGTAATTGTTGTTGTTTATTTGACGTTGTTGTTGTTGTTGTTGTTTATTTGACGTTGTTGTTGTTGTTTATTTGACGTTGTTGTTGTTGTTGTTGTTTATTTGACATTGTTGTTGTTGTTGACGTTGTTGTTGTAGTTGTTTATTTGACGTTGTTGTTGTTGACATTGTTGTTGTTGTTGTTTATTTGACGTTCTTGTTGTTGTTTTTTATTTGACGTTGTTGTTGTTGACATTGTTGTTGTTGTTGTTTATTTGACGTAGTTGTTGTTATTGACGTTGTTGTTGTTATTTATTTGACGTTTTTGTTGTTGTTGATGTTGTTGTTGTTGTTGTTTTTTATTTGACGTTGTTGTTGTTGTTGTTGTTGTTGTTTATTTGACGTTGTTGTTGTTGTAATTGTTGTTGTTGTTATTAATTTGACGTTGTTGTTGTTGTTTATTTGACCCTGTTGTTGTTGTTGTTTATTTGACGTTGTTGTTGTTGTTATTTATTTGACATTGTTGTTGTTGTTGTTTATTTGACGTTGTTGTTTATTTGACATTGTTGTTTATTTGACGTTGTTGTTGTTGTTTATTTGACGTTGTTGTTGTTATTTGAAGTTGTTGTTGTTGTATTTGTTGTTGTTGTTGTTGTTTATTTGACGTTGTTGTTGTTGTTTATTTGACGTTGTTGTTATTGTTGTTTATTTGACGTTGTTATTGTTGTTGTTGTTGTTGTTTATTTGACGTTGTTATTGTTGTTGACGTTGTTGTTAATGTTTATTTGACGTTGTTGTTGTTGTTGTTGTTGTTGTTGTTTATTAGACGTTGTTAATGTTGTTGACATTGTTGTTGTTGTTTTTGTTGTTGTTGTTGTTGTTTATTTGATGTTGTTATTGTTGTTGTTGTTGTTGTTGTTATTTTTGTTGTTGTTATTGTTGGTGTTGTTGTTGTTTATTTGACGTTGTTGTTGTTGTTGTTTATTTGACGTTGTTGTTGTTGTTTTTTATTTGACGTTGTTGTTGTTGTTGTTTATTTAACGTTGTTGTTGTTGTTGTTGTTGTTGTTGTTGTTTATTTGACGTTGTTGTTGTTGTTGTTTATTTGACAATTTTATTGTTGTTGTTGTTGACGTTGTTGTTGTAGTTGTTTATTTGACGTTGTTGTTGTTGTTGTTGTTGTTGTTTATTTGATGTTTTTTTAGTTGTTGTTATTTATTTGACGTTGTTGTTGTTTTTTATTTGACGTTGTTGTTGTTGTTGTTGTTGTTGTTTATTTGATGTTTTTTTAGTTGTTGTTATTTATTTGACGTTGTTGTTGTTTTTTATTTGACGTTGTTGTTGTTGACATTGTTGTTGTTGTTGTTGTTTATTTGACGTTGTTGTTGTTGTTTTTTATTTGACGTTGTTGTTGACATTGTTGTTGTTGTTGTTGTTGTTGTTTATTTGACGTTGTTGTTGTTGTTGTTTATTTGACGTAGTTGTTGTTATTGACGTTGTTGTTGTTGTTGTTGTTGTTTATTTGACATTTTTGTTGTTGTTGATGTTGTTGTTGTTGTTGTAGTTTTTTATTTGACGTTGTTGTTGTTGTTGTTGTTTATTTGACGTTGTTGTTGTTGTTATTGTTGTTGTTGTTGTTAATTTGACGTTGTTGTTGTTTATTTGACGTTGTTGTTGTTGTTGTTGTTTATTTGACGTTGTTGTTGTTGTTGTTGTTTATTTGATGTTGTTGTTGTTGTTATTTATTTGACGTTGTTGTTGTTGTTATTATTTATTTGACATTGTTGTTGTTGTTGTTGTTTATTTGACATTGTTATTTTTGTTTATTGGACGTTGTTATTGTTGTTTATTTGACGTTGTTTTTGTTATTTTACGTTGTTGTTGTTGTTGTATTTGTTGTTGTTGTTGTTGTTGCTTATTTGACGTTGTTGTTATTGTTGCTCTTTATTTGACGTTGTTATTGTTGTTGTTTATTTGACGTTGTTGTTGTTGTTGTTTATTTGACGTTATTGTTGTTGTTGTTTATTTGACGTTGTTGTTGTTGTTGTTATATTTGCTATTGTTGTTATTGTTGTTGCTTATTTGACGTTGTTGTTATTGTTGTTGTTTATTTGACGTTGTTGCCGTTATTCATTTGACGTTGTTGTTGTTGTTGTTTATTTGACGTTGTTGTTGTTGTTGTTGTTGTTCTTTATTTGTCGTTGTTGTTGTTGTTGTTCTTTATTTGACGTTGTTGTTGACGTTGTTGTTGTTGTTTATTTGACGTTGTTGTTATTGTTTATTAGATGTTGTTAATGTTGTTGACATTGTTGTTGTTGTTTTTGTTGTTTATTTGACGTTGTTGTTGTTGTTGTTGTTGTTGTTATTTTTGTTGTTGTTATTGTTGGTGTTGTTGTTGTTTATTTGACGTTGTTGTTGTTGTTGTTGTTTATTTGACGATGTTGTTGTTGTTGTTTATTTGACGTTGTTGTTGTTGTTTATTTGACGTTGTTGTTGTTGTTTATTTGACGTTGTTGTTGTTGTTTATTTGACATTGTTGTTGTTGTTGTTGTTGACGTTGTTGTTGTAGTTGTTTATTTGACGTTGTTGTTGTTGACATTGTTGTTGTTGTTGTTGTTTATTTGACGTTCTTGTTGTTGTTTTTTATTTGACGTTGTTGTTGTTGACATTGTTGTTGTTGTTGTTGTTGTTGTTGTTTATTTGACGTTGTTGTTTATTTGACATTGTTGTTTATTTGACGTTGTTGTTGTTGTTTATTTGACGTTGTTGTTGTTATTTGAAGTTGTTGTTGTTATTTGAAGTTGCTGTTGTTGTATTTGTTGTTGTTGTTGTTGTTTATTTGACGTTGTTGTTGTTGTTTATTTGACGTTGTTGTTATTGTTGTTTATTTGACGTTGTTATTGTTGTTGTTGTTGTTGTTTATTTGACGTTGTTATTGTTGTTGACGTTGTTGTTGTTGTTTATTTGACGTTGTTGTTGTTGTTGTTGTTGTTGTTTATTAGACGTTGTTAATGTTGTTGACATTGTTGTTGTTGTTTTTGTTGTTGTTGTTGTTGTTTATTTGATGTTGTTATTGTTGTTGTTGTTGTTGTTGTTATTTTTGTTGTTGTTATTGTTGGTGTTGTTGTTGTTTATTTGACGTTGTTGTTGTTGTTGTTTATTTGACGTTGTTGTTGTTGTTTTTTATTTGACGTTGTTGTTGTTGTTTATTTAACGTTGTTGTTGTTGTTGTTGTTGTTGTTTATTTGACGTTGTTGTTGTTGTTGTTTATTTGACAATTTTATTGTTGTTGTTGTTGACGTTGTTGTTGTAGTTGTTTATTTGACGTTGTTGTTGTTGTTGTTGTTGTTGTTTATTTGATGTTTTTTTAGTTGTTATTTATTTGACGTTGTTGTTGTATTTTATTTGACGTTGTTGTTGTTGACATTGTTGTTGTTGTTGTTTATTTGACGTTGTTGTTGTTGTTTTTTATTTGACGTTGTTGTTGACATTGTTGTTGTTGTTGTTGTTATTGTTTATTTGACGTTGTTGTTGTTGTTGTTTATTTGACGTAGTTGTTGTTATTGACGTTGTTGTTGTTGTTGTTTATTTGACATTTTTGTTGTTGTTGATGTTGTTGTTGTTTTTTTTTGACGTTGTTGTTGTTGTTGTTTATTTGACGTTGTTGTTGTTGTTATTGTTGTTGTTGTTGTTAATTTGACGTTGTTGTTGTTTATTTGACGTTGTTGTTGTTGTTTATTTGACGTTGTTGTTGTTGTTCTTTATTCGATGTTGTTGTTGTTGTTATTTATTTGACGTTGTTGTTGTTGTTATTGTTTATTTAACATTGTTGTTGTTGTTGTTGTTTATTTGACATTGTTATTTTTGTTTATTGGACGTTGTTATTGTTGTTTATTTGACGTTGTTTTTGTTATTTTACGTTGTTGTTGTTGTTGTATTTGTTGTTGTTCTTGTTGTTGCTTATTTGACGTTGTTGTTATTGTTGCTATTTATTTGACGTTGTTATTGTTGTTGTTTATTTGACGTTGTTGTTGTTGTTGTTTATTTGACGTTATTGTTGTTGTTGTTTATTTGACGTTGTTGTTGTTGTTGTTATATTTGTTATTGTTGTTATTGTTGTTGCTTATTTGACGTTGTTGTTATTGTTGTTGTTTATTAGACGTTGTTGCCGTTATTCATTTGACGTTGTTGTTGTTGTTGTTTATTTGACGTTGTTGTTGTTGTTGTTGTTCTTTATTTGACGTTGTTGTTGTTGTTGTTTATTTGACGTTGTTGTTGACGTTGTTGTTGTTGTTTATTTGACGTTGTTGTTGTTGTTTATTAGATGTTGTTAATGTTGTTGACATTGTTGTTGTTGTTTTTGTTGTTTATTTGACGTTGTTGTTGTTGTTGTTGTTATTTTTGTTGTTGTTATTGTTGGTGTTGTTGTTGTTTATTTGACGTTGTTGTTGTTGTTGTTTATTTGACGATGTTGTTGTTGTTGTTTATTTGACGTTGTTGTTGTTGTTTATTTGACATTGTTGTTGTTGTTTATTTGACGTTGTTGTTGTTGTTTATTTGACATTGTTGTTGTTGTTGTTGACGTTGTTGTTGTAGTTGTTTATTTGACGTTGTTGTTGTTGACATTGTTGTTGTTGTTGTTGTTTATTTGACGTTCTTGTTGTTGTTTTTTATTTGACGTTGTTGTTGTTGACATTGTTGTTGTTGTTGTTGTTGTTTATTTGACGTAGTTGTTGTTGTTGTTGTTTATTTGACGTTGTTGTTGTTGTTATTGTTGTTGTTGTTATTAATTTGACGTTGTTGTTGTTGTTTATTTGACCCTGTTGCTGTTGTTGTTTATTTGACGTTGTTAATGTTGTTGACATAGTTGTTGTTGTTATTGTTGTTTATTTGACGTTGTTATTGTTGTTGTTGTTTTTCTTGTTGTTATTGTTGGTGTTGTTGTTGTTTATTTGACGTTGTTGTTGTTGTTGTTTATTTGACATTGTAATTGTTGTTGTTTATTTGACGTTGTTGTTGTTGTTGTTGTTTATTTGACGTTGTTGTTGTTGTTTATTTGACGTTGTTGTTGTTGTTGTTTATTTGACATTGTTGTTGTTGTTGTTGACGTTGTTGTTGTAGTTGTTTATTTGACGTTGTTGTTGTTGACATTGTTGTTGTTGTTTATTTGACGTTCTTGTTGTTGTTTTTTATTTGACGTTGTTGTTGTTGACATTGTTGTTGTTGTTGTTTATTTGACGTAGTTGTTGTTATTGACGTTGTTGTTGTTGTTGTTGTTGTTTATTTGACGTTTTTGTTGTTGTCGATGTTGTTGTTGTTGTTGTTTTTTATTTGACGTTGTTGTTGTTGTTGTTGTTGTTTATTTGACGTTGTTGTTGTTGTAATTGTTGTTGTTGTTATTAATTTGACGTTGTTGTTGTTGTTTATTTGACCCTGTTGTTGTTGTTGTTTATTTGACGCTGTTGTTGTTGTTATTTATTTGACATTGTTGTTGTTGTTGTTTATTTGACGTTGTTGTTTATTTGACATTGTTGTTTATTTGACGTTGTTGTTGTTGTTTATTTGACGTCGTTGTTGTTATTTGAAGTTGTTGTTGTTATTTGAAGTTGTTGTTGTTGTATTTGTTGTTGTTGTTGTTGTTTATTTGACGTTGTTGTTGTTGTTTATTTGACGTTGTTGTTATTATTGTTTATTTGACGTTGTTATTGTTGTTGTTGTTGTTTATTTGACGTTGTTATTGTTGTTGACGTTGTTGTTGTTGTTTATTTGACGTTGTTGTTGTTGTTGTTGTTGTTTATTAGACGTTGTTAATGTTGTTGACATTGTTGTTGTTGTTTTTGTTGTTGTTGTTGTTGTTTATTTGATGTTGTTATTGTTGTTGTTGTTGTTGTTGTTGTTATTTTTATTGTTGTTATTGTTGGTGTTGGTGTTGTTTATTTGACGTTGTTGTTGTTGTTTATTTGACGTTGTTGTTGTTGTTTTTTATTTGACGTTGTTGTTGTTGTTTATTTAACGTTGTTGTTGTTGTTGTTGTTGTTGTTGTTTATTTGACGTTGTTGTTGTTGTTGTTTATTTGACAATTTTATTGTTGTTGTTGTTGACGTTGTTGTTGTAGTTGTTTATTTGACGTTGTTGTTGTTGTTGTTGTTGTTTATTTGATGTTTTTTTAGTTGTTGTTATTTATTTGACGTTGTTGTTATTTTTTATTTGACGTTGTTGTTGTTGTTGTTGTTGTTGTTGTTGTTGTTGTTTATTTGATGTTTTTTTAGTTGTTGTTATTTATTTGACGTTGTTGTTGTTTTTTATTTGACGTTGTTGTTGTTGACATTGTTGTTGTTGTTGTTTATTTGAAGTTGTTGTTGTTGTTTTTTATTTGACGTTGTTGTTGACATTGTTGTTGTTGTTGTTGTTGTTTATTTGACGTTGTTGTTGTTGTTGTTTATTTGACGTAGTTGTTGTTATTGACGTTGTTGTTGTTGTTGTTGTTTATTTGACATTTTTGTTGTTGTTGATGTTGTTGTTGTTGTTGTTGTTTTATATTTGACGTTGTTGTTGTTGTTGTTTATTTGACGTTGTTGTTGTTGTTATTGTTGTTGTTGTTGTTAATTTGACGTTGTTGTTGTTTATTTGACGTTGTTGTTGTTGTTGTTTATTTGACGTTGTTATTGTTGGTGTTGTTGTTGTTTATTTGACGTTGTTGTTGTTGTTGTTTATTTGACGTTGTTGTTGTTGTTTTTTATTTGACGTTGTTGTTGTTGTTTATTTAACGTTGTTGTTGTTGTTGTTGTTGTTTATTTGACGTTGTTGTTGTTGTTATTTATTTGACAATTTTATTGTTGTTGTTGTTGACGTTGTTGTTGTAGTTGTTTATTTGACGTTGTTGTTGTTGTTGTTGTTGTTGTTGTTGTTTATTTGATGTTTTTTTAGTTGTTGTTATTTATTTGACGTTGTTGTTGTTTTTTATTTGACGTTGTTGTTGTTGTTGTTGTTGTTGTTGTTTATTTGATGTTTTTTTAGTTGTTGTTATTTATTTGACGTTGTTGTTGTTTTTTATTTGACGTTGTTGTTGTTGACATTGTTGTTGTTGTTGTTGTTTATTTGACGTTGTTGTTGTTGTTTTTTATTTGACGTTGTTGTTGACATTGTTGTTGTTCTTGTTGTTATTGTTTATTTGACGTTGTTGTTGTTGTTGTTTATTTGACGTAGTTATTGTTATTGACGTTGTTGTTGTTGTTGTTTATTTGACATTTTTGTTGTTGTTGATGTTGTTGTTGTTGTTGTTGTTTTTTATTTGACGTTGTTGTTGTTGTTGTTTATTTGACGTTGTTGTTGTTGTTATTGTTGTTGTTGTTGTTAATTTGACGTTGTTGTTGTTTATTTGACGTTGTTGTTGTTGTTGTTTATTTGACGTTGTTGTTGTTGTTGTTTATTTGATGTTGTTGTTGTTGTTATTTATTTGACGTTGTTGTTGTTGTTATTGTTTATTTGACATTGTTGTTGTTGTTGTTGTTTATTTGACATTGTTATTTTTGTTTATTGGACGTTGTTATTGTTGTTTATTTGACGTTGTTTTTGTTATTTTACGTTGTTGTTGTTGTTGTATTTGTTGTTGTTGTTGTTTCTTATTTGACGTTGTTGTTATTGTTGCTATTTATTTGACGTTGTTATTGTTGTTGTTTATTTGACGTTGTTGTTGTTGTTGTTGTTTATTTGACGTTATTGTTGTTGTTGTTTATTTGACGTTGTTGTTGTTGTTGTTATATTTGTTATTGTTGTTATTGTTGTTGCTTATTTGACGTTGTTGTTATTGTTGTTGTTTATTTGACGTTGTTGCCGTTATTCATTTGACGTTGTTGTTGTTGTTGTTGTTTATTTGACGTTGTTGTTGTTGTTGTTGTTCTTTATTTGACGTTGTTGTTGTTGTTGTTTATTTGACGTTGTTGTTGACATTGTTGTTGTTGTTTATTTGACGTTGTTGTTGTTGTTTATTAGATGTTGTTAATGTTGTTGACATTGTTGTTGTTGTTTTTGTTGTTTATTTGACGTTGTTGTTGTTGTTGTTATTTTTGTTGTTGTTATTGTTGGTGTTGTTGTTGTTTATTTGACGTTGTTGTTGTTGTTGTTGTTTATTTGACGATGTTGTTGTTGTTGTTTATTTGACGTTGTTGTTGTTGTTTATTTGACATTGTTGTTGTTGTTTATTTGACGTTGTTGTTGTTGTTTATTTGACATTGTTGTTGTTGTTGTTGACGTTGTTGTTGTAGTTGTTTATTTGACGTTGTTGTTGTTGACATTGTTGTTGTTGTTGTTGTTGTTGTTGTTTATTTGACGTTCTTGTTGTTGTTTTTTATTTGACGTTGTTGTTGTTGACATTGTTGTTGTTGTTGTTGTTGTTTATTTGACGTAGTTGTTGTTGTTGTTGTTTATTTGACGTTGTTGTTGTTGTTATTGTTGTTGTTGTTATTAATTTGACGTTGTTGTTGTTGTTTATTTGACCCTGTTGCTGTTGTTGTTTATTTGACGTTGTTAATGTTGTTGACATAGTTGTTGTTGTTATTGTTGTTTATTTGACGTTGTTATTGTTGTTGTTGTTTTTCTTGTTGTTATTGTTGGTGTTGTTGTTGTTTATTTGACGTTGTTGTTGTTGTTGTTTATTTGACATTGTAATTGTTGTTGTTTATTTGACGTTGTTGTTGTTGTTGTTGTTTATTTGACGTTGTTGTTGTTGTTTATTTGACGTTGTTGTTGTTGTTGTTGTTTATTTGACATTGTTGTTGTTGTTGTTGACGTTGTTGTTGTAGTTGTTTATTTGACGTTGTTGTTGTTGACATTGTTGTTGTTGTTTATTTGACGTTCTTGTTGTTGTTTTTTATTTGACGTTGTTGTTGTTGACATTGTTGTTGTTGTTGTTTATTTGACGTAGTTGTTGTTATTGACGTTGTTGTTGTTGTTGTTGTTTATTTGACGTTTTTGTTGTTGTTGATGTTGTTGTTGTTGTTGTTTTTTATTTGACGTTGTTGTTGTTGTTGTTGTTGTTTATTTGACGTTGTTGTTATTGTAATTGTTGTTGTTGTTATTAATTTGACGTTGTTGTTGTTGTTTATTTGACCCTGTTGTTGTTGTTGTTTATTTGACGTTGTTGTTGTTGTTATTTATTTGACATTGTTGTTGTTGTTGTTTATTTGACGTTGTTGTTTATTTGACATTGTTGTTTATTTGACGTTGTTGTTGTTGTTTATTTAACGTTGTTGTTGTTATTTGAAGTTGTTGTTGTTATTTGAAGTTATTGTTGTTGTATTTGTTGTTGTTGTTGTTGTTGTTGTTGTTTATTTGACGTTGTTGTTGTTGTTTATTTGACGTTGTTGTTATTGTTGTTTATTTGACGTTGTTATTGTTGTTGTTGTTGTTGTTTATTTGACGTTGTTATTGTTGTTGACGTTGTTGTTGTTGTTTATTTGACGTTGTTGTTGTTGTTGTTGTTGTTGTTTATTAGACGTTGTTAATGTTGTTGACATTGTTGTTGTTGTTTTTGTTGTTGTTGTTGTTGTTTATTTGATGTTGTTATTGTTGTTGTTGTTGTTGTTGTTGTTGTTATTTTTGTTGTTGTTATTGTTGGTGTTGTTGTTGTTTATTTGACGTTGTTGTTGTTGTTTATTTGACGTTGTTGTTGTTGTTTTTTATTTGACGTTGTTGTTGTTGTTTATTTAACGTTGTTGTTGTTGTTGTTGTTGTTGTTGTTTATTTGACGTTGTTGTTGTTGTTGTTTATTTGACAATTTTATTGTTGTTGTTGTTGACGTTGTTGTTGTAGTTGTTTATTTGACGTTGTTGTTGTTGTTGTTGTTGTTTATTTGATGTTTTTTTAGTTGTTGTTATTTATTTGACGTTGTTGTTATTTTTTATTTGACGTTGTTGTTGTTGTTGTTGTTGTTTATTTGATGTTTTTTTAGTTGTTGTTATTTATTTGACGTTGTTGTTGTTTTTTATTTGACGTTGTTGTTGTTGACATTGTTGTTGTTGTTGTTTATTTGAAGATGTTGTTGTTGTTTTTTATTTGACGTTGTTGTTGACATTGTTGTTGTTGTTGTTGTTGTTTATTTGACGTTGTTGTTGTTGTTGTTTATTTGACGTAGTTGTTGTTATTGACGTTGTTGTTGTTGTTGTTGTTGTTGTTTATTTGACATTTTTGTTGTTGTTGATGTTGTTGTTGTTGTTGTTGTTTTATATTTGACGTTGTTGTTGTTGTTGTTTATTTGACGTTGTTGTTGTTGTTATTGTTGTTGTTGTTGTTAATTTGACGTTGTTGTTGTTTATTTGACGTTGTTGTTGTTGTTGTTTATTTGACGTTGTTGTTGTTGTTGTTGTTGTTTATTTGATGTTGTTGTTGTTGTTATTTATTTGACGTTGTTGTTGTTGTTATTGTTTATTTGACATTGTTGTTGTTGTTGTTGTTTATTTGACATTGTTATTTTTGTTTATTGGACATTGTTATTGTTGTTTATTTGACGTTGTTTTTGTTATTTTACGTTGTTGTTGTTGTTGTATTTGTTGTTGTTGTTGTTGTTGTTGCTTATTTGACGTTGTTGTTGTTTTTTATTTGACGTTGTTGTTGTTGACATTGTTGTTGTTGTTGTTTATTTGAAGTTGTTGTTGTTGTTTTTTATTTGACGTTGTTGTTGACATTGTTGTTGTTGTTGTTGTTGTTGTTTATTTGACGTTGTTGTTGTTGTTGTTTATTTGACGTAGTTGTTGTTATTGACGTTGTTGTTGTTGTTGTTTATTTGACATTTTTGTTGTTGTTGTTGATGTTGTTGTTGTTGTTGTTTTATATTTGACGTTGTTGTTGTTGTTGTTTATTTGACGTTGTTGTTGTTGTTATTGTTGTTGTTGTTGTTAATTTGACGTTGTTGTTGTTTATTTGACGTTGTTGTTGTTGTTGTTTATTTGACGTTGTTATTGTTGGTGTTGTTGTTGTTTATTTGACGTTGTTGTTGTTGTTGTTTATTTGACGTTGTTGTTGTTGTTTTTTATTTGACGTTGTTGTTGTTGTTTATTTAACGTTGTTGTTGTTGTTGTTGTTGTTTATTTGACGTTGTTGTTGTTGTTATTTATTTGACAATTTTATTGTTGTTGTTGTTGACGTTGTTGTTGTAGTTGTTTATTTGACGTTGTTGTTGTTGTTGTTGTTGTTGTTTATTTGATGTTTTTTTAGTTGTTGTTATTTATTTGACGTTGTTGTTGTTTTTTATTTGACGTTGTTGTTGTTGTTGTTGTTGTTGTTGTTGTTTATTTGATGTTTTTTTAGTTGTTGTTATTTATTTGACGTTGTTGTTGTTTTTTATTTGACGTTGTTGTTGTTGACATTGTTGTTGTTGTTGTTGTTTATTTGACGTTGTTGTTGTTGTTTTTTATTTGACGTTGTTGTTGACATTGTTGTTGTTCTTGTTGTTATTGTTTATTTGACGTTGTTGTTGTTGTTGTTTATTTGACGTAGTTATTGTTATTGACGTTGTTGTTGTTGTTGTTTATTTGACATTTTTGTTGTTGTTGATGTTGTTGTTGTTGTTGTTGTTTTTTATTTGACGTTGTTGTTGTTGTTGTTTATTTGACGTTGTTGTTGTTGTTATTGTTGTTGTTGTTGTTAATTTGACGTTGTTGTTGTTTATTTGACGTTGTTGTTGTTGTTGTTTATTTGACGTTGTTGTTGTTGTTGTTTATTTGATGTTGTTGTTGTTGTTATTTATTTGACGTTGTTGTTGTTGTTATTGTTTATTTGACATTGTTGTTGTTGTTGTTGTTTATTTGACATTGTTATTTTTGTTTATTGGACGTTGTTATTGTTGTTTATTTGACGTTGTTTTTGTTATTTTACGTTGTTGTTGTTGTTGTATTTGTTGTTGTTGTTGTTTCTTATTTGACGTTGTTGTTATTGTTGCTATTTATTTGACGTTGTTATTGTTGTTGTTTATTTGACGTTGTTGTTGTTGTTGTTGTTTATTTGACGTTATTGTTGTTGTTGTTTATTTGACGTTGTTGTTGTTGTTGTTATATTTGTTATTGTTGTTATTGTTGTTGCTTATTTGACGTTGTTGTTATTGTTGTTGTTTATTTGACGTTGTTGCCGTTATTCATTTGACGTTGTTGTTGTTGTTGTTGTTTATTTGACGTTGTTGTTGTTGTTGTTGTTCTTTATTTGACGTTGTTGTTGTTGTTGTTTATTTGACGTTGTTGTTGTTGTTTTTTATTTGACGTTGTTGTTGTTGTTTATTTAACGTTGTTGTTGTTGTTGTTGTTTATTTGACGTTGTTGTTGTTGTTATTTATTTGACAATTTTATTGTTGTTGTTGTTGACGTTGTTGTTGTAGTTGTTTATTTGACGTTGTTGTTGTTGTTGTTGTTGTTGTTTATTTAATGTTTTTTTAGTTGTTGTTATTTATTTGACGTTGTTGTTGTTTTTTATTTGACGTTGTTGTTGTTGTTGTTGTTGTTGTTGTTGTTTATTTGATGTTTTTTTAGTTGTTGTTATTTATTTGACGTTGTTGTTGTTTTTTATTTGACGTTGTTGTTGTTGACATTGTTGTTGTTGTTGTTGTTTATTTGACGTTGTTGTTGTTGTTTTTTATTTGACGTTGTTGTTGACATTGTTGTTGTTCTTGTTGTTATTGTTTATTTGACGTTGTTGTTGTTGTTGTTTATTTGACGTAGTTATTGTTATTGACGTTGTTGTTGTTGTTGTTTATTTGACATTTTTGTTGTTGTTGATGTTGTTGTTGTTGTTGTTGTTTTTTATTTGACGTTGTTGTTGTTGTTGTTTATTTGACGTTGTTGTTGTTGTTATTGTTGTTGTTGTTGTTAATTTGACGTTGTTGTTGTTTATTTGACGTTGTTGTTGTTGTTGTTTATTTGACGTTGTTGTTGTTGTTGTTTATTTGATGTTGTTGTTGTTGTTATTTATTTGACGTTGTTGTTGTTGTTATTGTTTATTTGACATTGTTGTTGTTGTTGTTGTTTATTTGACATTGTTATTTTTGTTTATTGGACGTTGTTATTGTTGTTTATTTGACGTTGTTTTTGTTATTTTACGTTGTTGTTGTTGTTGTATTTGTTGTTGTTGTTGTTTCTTATTTGACGTTGTTGTTATTGTTGCTATTTATTTGACGTTGTTATTGTTGTTGTTTATTTGACGTTGTTGTTGTTGTTGTTGTTTATTTGACGTTATTGTTGTTGTTGTTTATTTGACGTTGTTGTTGTTGTTGTTATATTTGTTATTGTTGTTATTGTTGTTGCTTATTTGACGTTGTTGTTATTGTTGTTGTTTATTTGACGTTGTTGCCGTTATTCATTTGACGTTGTTGTTGTTGTTGTTGTTTATTTGACGTTGTTGTTGTTGTTGTTGTTCTTTATTTGACGTTGTTGTTGTTGTTGTTTATTTGACGTTGTTGTTGACATTGTTGTTGTTGTTTATTTGACGTTGTTGTTGTTGTTTATTAGATGTTGTTAATGTTGTTGACATTGTTGTTGTTGTTTTTGTTGTTTATTTGACGTTGTTGTTGTTGTTGTTATTTTTGTTGTTGTTATTGTTGGTGTTGTTGTTGTTTATTTGACGTTGTTGTTGTTGTTGTTGTTTATTTGACGATGTTGTTGTTGTTGTTTATTTGACGTTGTTGTTGTTGTTTATTTGACATTGTTGTTGTTGTTTATTTGACGTTGTTGTTGTTGTTTATTTGACATTGTTGTTGTTGTTGTTGACGTTGTTGTTGTAGTTGTTTATTTGACGTTGTTGTTGTTGACATTGTTGTTATTGTTGTTGTTTATTTGACGTTCTTGTTGTTGTTTTTTATTTGACGTTGTTGTTGTTGACATTGTTGTTGTTGTTGTTGTTGTTTATTTGACGTAGTTGTTGTTGTTGTTGTTGTTTATTTGACGTTGTTGTTGTTGTTATTGTTGTTGTTGTTATTAATTTGACGTTGTTGTTGTTGTTTATTTGACCCTGTTGCTGTTGTTGTTTATTTGACGTTGTTAATGTTGTTGACATAGTTGTTGTTGTTATTGTTGTTTATTTGACGTTGTTATTGTGGTTGTTGTTTTTCTTGTTGTTATTGTTGGTGTTGTTGTTGTTTATTTGACGTTGTTGTTGTTGTTGTTTATTTGACATTGTAATTGTTGTTGTTTATTTGACGTTGTTGTTGTTGTTGTTGTTGTTTATTTGACGTTGTTGTTGTTGTTTATTTGACGTTGTTGTTGTTGTTGTTTATTTGACATTGTTGTTGTTGTTGTTGACGTTGTTGTTGTAGTTGTTTATTTGACGTTGTTGTTGTTGACATTGTTGTTGTTGTTTATTTGACGTTCTTGTTGTTGTTTTTTATTTGACGTTGTTGTTGTTGACATTGTTGTTGTTGTTGTTTATTTGACGTAGTTGTTGTTATTGACGTTGTTGTAGTAGTTGTTGTTTATTTGACGTTTTTGTTGTTGTTGATGTTGTTGTTGTTGTTGTTTTTTATTTGACGTTGTTGTTGTTGTTGTTGTTGTTTATTTGACGTTGTTGTTATTGTAATTGTTGTTGTTGTTATTAATTTGACGTTGTTGTTGTTGTTTATTTGACCCTGTTGTTGTTGTTGTTTATTTGACGTTGTTGTTGTTGTTATTTATTTGACATTGTTGTTGTTGTTGTTTATTTGACGTTGTTGTTTATTTGACATTGTTGTTTATTTGACGTTGTTGTTGTTGTTTATTTAACGTTGTTGTTGTTATTTGAAGTTGTTGTTGTTATTTGAAGTTATTGTTGTTGTATTTGTTGTTGTTGTTGTTGTTGTTGTTGTTTATTTGACGTTGTTGTTGTTGTTTATTTGACGTTGTTGTTATTGTTGTTTATTTGACGTTGTTATTGTTGTTGTTGTTGTTGTTTATTTGACGTTGTTATTGTTGTTGACGTTGTTGTTGTTGTTTATTTGACGTTGTTGTTGTTGTTGTTATTGTTGTTTATTAGACGTTGTTAATGTTGTTGACATTGTTGTTGTTGTTTTTGTTGTTGTTGTTGTTGTTTATTTGATGTTGTTATTGTTGTTGTTGTTGTTGTTGTTGTTGTTATTTTTGTTGTTGTTATTGTTGGTGTTGTTGTTGTTTATTTGACGTTGTTGTTGTTGTTTATTTGACGTTGTTGTTGTTGTTTTTTATTTGACGTTGTTGTTGTTGTTTATTTAACGTTGTTGTTGTTGTTGTTGTTGTTTATTTGACGTTGTTGTTGTTGTTTATTTGACAATTTTATTGTTGTTGTTGTTGACGTTGTTGTTGTAGTTGTTTATTTGACGTTGTTGTTGTTGTTGTTGTTGTTTATTTGATGTTTTTTTAGTTGTTGTTATTTATTTGACGTTGTTGTTATTTTTTATTTGACGTTGTTGTTGTTGTTGTTGTTGTTTATTTGATGTTTTTTTAGTTGTTGTTATTTATTTGACGTTGTTGTTGTTTTTTATTTGACGTTGTTGTTGTTGACATTGTTGTTGTTGTTGTTTATTTGAAGATGTTGTTGTTGTTTTTTATTTGACGTTGTTGTTGACATTGTTGTTGTTGTTGTTGTTGTTTATTTGACGTTGTTGTTGTTGTTGTTTATTTGACGTAGTTGTTGTTATTGACGTTGTTGTTGTTGTTGTTGTTGTTTATTTGACATTTTTGTTGTTGTTGATGTTGTTGTTGTTGTTGTTTTATATTTGACGTTGTTGTTGTTGTTGTTTATTTGACGTTGTTGTTGTTGTTATTGTTGTTGTTGTTGTTAATTTGACGTTGTTGTTGTTTATTTGACGTTGTTGTTGTTGTTGTTTATTTGACGTTGTTGTTGTTGTTGTTGTTGTTTATTTGATGTTGTTGTTGTTGTTATTTATTTGACGTTGTTGTTGTTGTTATTGTTTATTTGACATTGTTGTTGTTGTTGTTGTTTATTTGACATTGTTATTTTTGTTTATTGGACATTGTTATTGTTGTTTATTTGACGTTGTTTTTGTTATTTTACGTTGTTGTTGTTGTTGTATTTGTTGTTGTTGTTGTTGTTGTTGCTTATTTGACGTTGTTGTTGTTTTTTATTTGACGTTGTTGTTGTTGACATTGTTGTTGTTGTTGTTTATTTGAAGTTGTTGTTGTTGTTTTTTATTTGACGTTGTTGTTGACATTGTTGTTGTTGTTGTTGTTGTTGTTTATTTGACGTTGTTGTTGTTGTTGTTTATTTGACGTAGTTGTTGTTATTGACGTTGTTGTTGTTGTTGTTTATTTGACATTTTTGTTGTTGTTGATGTTGTTGTTGTTGTTGTTGTTTTATATTTGACGTTGTTGTTGTTGTTGTTTATTTGACGTTGTTGTTGTTGTTATTGTTGTTGTTGTTGTTAATTTGACGTTGTTGTTGTTTATTTGACGTTGTTGTTGTTGTTGTTTATTTGACGTTGTTATTGTTGGTGTTGTTGTTGTTTATTTGACGTTGTTGTTGTTGTTGTTTATTTGACGTTGTTGTTGTTGTTTTTTATTTGACGTTGTTGTTGTTGTTTATTTAACGTTGTTGTTGTTGTTGTTGTTGTTGTTTATTTGACGTTGTTGTTGTTGTTATTTATTTGACAATTTTATTGTTGTTGTTGTTGACGTTGTTGTTGTAGTTGTTTATTTGACGTTGTTGTTGTTGTTGTTGTTGTTGTTTATTTGATGTTTTTTTAGTTGTTGTTATTTATTTGACGTTGTTGTTGTTTTTTATTTGACGTTGTTGTTGTTGTTGTTGTTGTTGTTGTTGTTGTTTATTTGATGTTTTTTTAGTTGTTGTTATTTATTTGACGTTGTTGTTGTTTTTTATTTGACGTTGTTGTTGTTGACATTGTTGTTGTTGTTGTTGTTTATTTGACGTTGTTGTTGTTGTTTTTTATTTGACGTTGTTGTTGACATTGTTGTTGTTGTTGTTGTTATTGTTTATTTGACGTTGTTGTTGTTGTTGTTGTTTATTTGACGTAGTTATTGTTATTGACGTTGTTGTTGTTGTTTATTTGACATTTTTGTTGTTGTTGATGTTGTTGTTGTTGTTGTTGTTTTTTATTTGACGTTGTTGTTGTTGTTGTTTATTTGACGTTGTTGTTGTTGTTATTGTTGTTGTTGTTGTTAATTTGACGTTGTTGTTGTTTATTTGACGTTGTTGTTGTTGTTGTTTATTTGACGTTGTTGTTGTTGTTGTTTATTTGATGTTGTTGTTGTTGTTATTTATTTGACGTTGTTGTTGTTGTTATTGTTTATTTGACATTGTTGTTGTTGTTGTTGTTTATTTGACATTGTTATTTTTGTTTATTGGACGTTGTTATTGTTGTTTATTTGACGTTGTTTTTGTTATTTTACGTTGTTGTTGTTGTTGTATTTGTTGTTGTTGTTGTTTCTTATTTGACGTTGTTGTTATTGTTGCTATTTATTTGACGTTGTTATTGTTGTTGTTTATTTGACGTTGTTGTTGTTGTTGTTTATTTGACGTTATTGTTGTTGTTGTTTATTTGACGTTGTTGTTGTTGTTGTTATATTTGTTATTGTTGTTATTGTTGTTGCTTATTTGACGTTGTTGTTATTGTTGTTGTTTATTTGACGTTGTTGCCGTTATTCATTTGACGTTGTTGTTGTTGTTGTTGTTTATTTGACATTGTTGTTGTTGTTGTTGTTCTTTATTTGACGTTGTTGTTGTTGTTGTTTATTTGACGTTGTTGTTGACATTGTTGTTGTTGTTTATTTGACGTTGTTGTTGTTGTTTATTAGATGTTGTTAATGTTGTTGACATTGTTGTTGTTGTTTTTGTTGTTTATTTGACGTTGTTGTTGTTGTTGTTGTTATTTTTGTTGTTGTTATTGTTGGTGTTGTTGTTGTTTATTTGACGTTGTTGTTGTTGTTGTTGTTTATTTGACGATGTTGTTGTTGTTGTTTATTTGACGTTGTTGTTGTTGTTTATTTGACATTGTTGTTGTTGTTTATTTGACGTTGTTGTTGTTGTTTATTTGACATTGTTGTTGTTGTTGTTGACGTTGTTGTTGTAGTTGTTTATTTGACGTTGTTGTTGTTGACATTGTTGTTGTTGTTGTTGTTTATTTGACGTTCTTGTTGTTGTTTTTTATTTGACGTTGTTGTTGTTGACATTGTTGTTGTTGTTGTTGTTGTTTATTTGACGTAGTTGTTGTTGTTGTTGTTTATTTGACGTTGTTGTTGTTGTTATTGTTGTTGTTGTTATTAATTTGACGTTGTTGTTGTTGTTTATTTGACCCTGTTGCTGTTGTTATTTATTTGACGTTGTTAATGTTGTTGACATAGTTGTTGTTGTTATTGTTGTTTATTTGACGTTGTTATTGTTGTTGTTGTTTTTCTTGTTGTTATTGTTGGTGTTGTTGTTGTTTATTTGACGTTGTTGTTGTTGTTTATTTGACATTGTAATTGTTGTTGTTTATTTGACGTTGTTGTTGTTGTTGTTGTTGTTGTTTATTTGACGTTGTTGTTGTTGTTTATTTGACGTTGTTGTTGTTGTTGTTTATTTGACATTGTTGTTGTTGTTGTTGACGTTGTTGTTGTAGTTGTTTATTTGACGTTGTTGTTGTTGACATTGTTGTTGTTGTTTATTTGACGTTCTTGTTGTTGTTTTTTATTTGACGTTGTTGTTGTTGACATTGTTGTTGTTGTTGTTTATTTGACGTAGTTGTTGTTATTGACGTTGTTGTTGTTGTTGTTGTTTATTTGACGTTTTTGTTGTTGTTGATGTTGTTGTTGTTGTTGTTGTTTTTTATTTGACGTTGTTGTTGTTGTTGTTGTTTATTTGACGTTGTTGTTATTGTAATTGTTGTTGTTATTATTAATTTGACGTTGTTGTTGTTGTTTATTTGACCCTGTTGTTGTTGTTGTTTATTTGACGTTGTTGTTGTTGTTATTTATTTGACATTGTTGTTGTTGTTGTTTATTTGACGTTGTTGTTTATTTGACATTGTTGTTTATTTGACGTTGTTGTTGTTGTTTATTTGACGTTGTTGTTGTTATTTGAAGTTGTTGTTGTTATTTGAAGTTGTTGTTGTTGTATTTGTTGTTGTTGTTGTTGTTGTTTATTTGACGTTGTTGTTGTTGTTTATTTGACGTTGTTGTTATTGTTGTTTATTTGACGTTGTTATTGTTGTTGTTGTTGTTTATTTGACGTTGTTATTGTTGTTGACGTTGTTGTTGTTGTTTATTTGACGTTGTTGTTGTTGTTGTTGTTGTTGTTTATTAGACGTTGTTAATGTTGTTGACATTGTTGTTGTTGTTTTTGTTGTTGTTGTTGTTGTTTATTTGATGTTGTTATTGTTGTTGTTGTTGTTGTTGTTGTTATTTTTGTTGTTGTTATTGTTGGTGTTGTTGTTGTTTATTTGACGTTGTTGTTGTTGTTTATTTGACGTTGTTGTTGTTGTTTTTTATTTGACGTTGTTGTTGTTGTTTATTTAATGTTGTTGTTGTTGTTGTTGTTGTTGTTGTTGTTTATTTGACGTTGTTGTTGTTGTTGTTTATTTGACAATTTTATTGTTGTTGTTGTTGACGTTGTTGTTGTAGTTGTTTATTTGACGTTGTTGTTGTTGTTGTTGTTGTTTATTTGATGTTTTTTTAGTTGTTGTTATTTATTTGACGTTGTTGTTATTTTTTATTTGACGTTGTTGTTGTTGTTGTTGTTTATTTGATGTTTTTTTAGTTGTTGTTATTTATTTGACGTTGTTGTTGTTTTTTATTTGACGTTGTTGTTGTTGACATTGTTGTTGTTGTTGTTTATTTGAAGATGTTGTTGTTGTTTTTTATTTGACGTTGTTGTTGACATTGTTGTTGTTGTTGTTGTTGTTTATTTGACGTTGTTGTTGTTGTTGTTTATTTGACGTAGTTGTTGTTATTGACGTTGTTGTTGTTGTTGTTGTTGTTTATTTGACATTTTTGTTGTTGTTGTTGTTGTTGTTGTTTTATATTTGACGTTGTTGTTGTTGTTGTTTATTTGACGTTGTTGTTGTTGTTATTGTTGTTGTTGTTGTTAATTTGACGTTGTTGTTGTTTATTTGACGTTGTTGTTGTTGTTGTTGTTTATTTGACGTTGTTGTTGTTGTTGTTGTTGTTTATTTGATGTTGTTGTTGTTGTTATTTATTTGACGTTGTTGTTGTTGTTATTGTTTATTTGACATTGTTGTTGTTGTTGTTGTTTATTTGACATTGTTATTTTTGTTTATTGGACATTGTTATTGTTGTTTATTTGACGTTGTTTTTGTTATTTTACGTTGTTGTTGTTGTATTTGTTGTTGTTGTTGTTGTTGCTTATTTGACGTTGTTGTTATTGTTGCTATTTATTTGACGTTGTTATTGTTGTTGTTTATTTGACGTTGTTGTTGTTGTTGTTTATTTGACGTTATTGTTGTTGTTGTTTATTTGACGTTGTTGTTGTTGTTGTTATATTTTTTATTGTTGTTATTGTTGTTGCTTATTTGACGTTGTTGTTATTGTTGTTGTTTATTTGACGTTGTTGCCGTTATTCATTTGACGTTGTTGTTGTTGTTGTTTATTTGACGTTGTTGTTGTTGTTGTTGTTCTTTATTTGACGTTGTTGTTGTTGTTGTTTATTTGACGTTGTTGTTGACGTTGTTGTTGTTGTTTATTTGACGTTGTTGTTGTTGTTTATTAGATGTTGTTAATGTTGTTGACATTGTTGTTGTTGTTTTTGTTGTTTATTTGACGTTGTTGTTCTTGTTGTTGTTATTTTTGTTGTTGTTATTGTTGGTGTTGTTGTTTATTTGACGTTGTTGTTGTTGTTGTTTATTTGACGATGTTGTTATTGTTGTTTATTTGACGTTGTTGTTGTTGTTTATTTGACGTTGTTGTTGTTGTTTATTTGACGTTGTTGTTGTTGTTTATTTGACATTGTTGTTGTTGTTGTTGACGTTGTTGTTGTAGTTGTTTATTTGACGTTGTTGTTGTTGACATTGTTGTTGTTGTTGTTGTTTATTTGACGTTCTTGTTGTTGTTTTTTATTTGACGTTGTTGTTGTTGACATTGTTGTTGTTGTTGTTGTTTATTTGACGTAGTTGTTGGGGTTGTTGTTTATTTGACGTTGTTGTTGTTATTATTGTTGTTGTTGTTATTAATTTGACGTTGTTGTTGTTGTTTATTTGACCCTGTTGCTGTTGTTGTTTATTTGACGTTGTTAATGTTGTTGACATAGTTGTTGTTGTTATTGTTGTTTATTTGACGTTGTTATTGTTGTTGTTGTTTTTCTTGTTGTTATTGTTGGTGTTGTTGTTGTTTATTTGACGTTGTTGTTGTTGTTGTTTATTTGACATTGTAATTGTTGTTGTTTATTTGACGTTGTTGTTGTTGTTGTTTATTTGACGTTGTTGTTGTTGTTTATTTGACGTTGTTGTTGTTGTTGTTTATTTGACATTGTTGTTGTTGTTGTTGACGTTGTTGTTGTAGTTGTTTATTTGACGTTGTTGTTGTTGACATTGTTGTTGTTGTTTATTTGACGTTCTTGTTGTTGTTTTTTATTTGACGTTGTTGTTGTTGACATTGTTGTTGTTGTTGTTTATTTGACGTAGTTGTTGTTATTGACGTTGTTGTTGTTGTTGTTGTTGTTGTTTATTTGACGTTTTTGTTGTTGTTGATGTTGTTGTTGTTGTTGTTTTTTATTTGACGTTGTTGTTGTTGTTGTTGTTTATTTGACGTTGTTGTTGTTGTAATTGTTGTTGTTGTTATTAATTTGACGTTGTTGTTGTTGTTTATTTGACCCTGTTGTTGTTGTTGTTTATTTGACGTTGTTGTTGTTGTTATTTATTTGACATTGTTGTTGTTGTTGTTTATTTGACGTTGTTGTTTATTTGACATTGTTGTTTATTTGACGTTGTTGTTGTTGTTTATTTACGTTGTTGTTGTTATTTGAAGTTGTTGTTGTTATTTGAAGTTGTTGTTGTTGTATTTGTTGTTGTTGTTGTTGTTTATTTGACGTTGTTGTTGTTGTTAATTTGACGTTGTTGTTATTGTTGTTTATTTGACGTTGTTATTGTTGTTGTTGTTGTTTATTTGATGTTGTTATTGTTGTTGACGTTGTTGTTGTTGTTTATTTGATGTTGTTGTTGTTGTTGTTGTTGTTGTTTATTAGACGTTGTTAATGTTGTTGACATTGTTGTTGTTGTTTTTGTTGTTGTTGTTGTTGTTGTTTATTTGATGTTGTTATTGTTGTTGTTGTTGTTGTTGTTGTTATTTTTGTTGTTGTTATTGTTGGTGTTGTTGTTGTTTATTTGACGTTGTTGTTGTTGTTTATTTGACGTTGTTGTTGTTGTTTTTTATTTGACGTTGTTGTTGTTGTTTATTTAACGTTGTTGTTGTTGTTGTTGTTGTTGTTTATTTGACGTTGTTGTTGTTGACGTTGTTGTTGTAGTTGTTTATTTGACGTTGTTGTTGTTGTTGTTGTTGTTTATTTGATGTTTTTTTAGTTGTTGTTATTTATTTGACGTTGTTGTTATTTTTTATTTGACGTTGTTGTTGTTGTTGTTGTTGTTTATTTGATGTTTTTTTAGTTGTTGTTATTTATTTGACGTTGTTGTTGTTTTTTATTTGACGTTGTTGTTGTTGACATTGTTGTTGTTGTTGTTTATTTGACGTTGTTGTTGTTGTTTTTTATTTGACGTTGTTGTTGACATTGTTGTTGTTGTTGTTGTTGTTTATTTGACGTTGTTGTTGTTGTTGTTTATTTGACGTAGTTGTTGTTATTGACGTTGTTGTTGTTGTTGTTGTTGTTTATTTGACATTTTTGTTGTTGTTGATGTTGTTGTTGTTGTTGTTGTTTTATATTTGACGTTGTTGTTGTTGTTGTTTATTTGACGTTGTTGTTGTTGTTATTGTTGTTGTTGTTGTTAATTTGACGTTGTTGTTGTTTATTTGACGTTGTTGTTGTTGTTGTTTATTTGACGTTGTTGTTGTTGTTGTTGTTGTTTATTTGATGTTGTTGTTGTTATTTATTTGACGTTGTTGTTGTTGTTATTGTTTATTTGACATTGTTGTTGTTGTTGTTGTTTATTTGACATTGTTATTTTTGTTTATTGGACGTTGTTATTGTTGTTTATTTGACGTTGTTTTTGTTATTTTACGTTGTTGTTGTTGTTGTATTTGTTGTTGTTGTTGTTGTTGCTTATTTGACGTTGTTGTTATTGTTGCTATTTATTTGACGTTGTTATTGTTGTTGTTTATTTGACGTTGTTGTTGTTGTTGTTTATTTGACGTTATTGTTGTTGTTGTTTATTTGACGTTGTTGTTGTTGTTGTTATATTTGTTATTGTTGTTATTGTTGTTGCTTATTTGACGTTGTTGTTATTGTTGTTGTTTATTTGACGTTGTTGCCGTTATTCATTTGACATTGTTGTTGTTGTTGTTTATTTGAAGTTGTTGTTGTTGTTGTTGTTCTTTATTTGACGTTGTTGTTGTTGTTTATTTGACGTTGTTGTTGACGTTGTTGTTGTTGTTTATTTGACGTTGTTGTTGTTGTTGTTGTTTATTAGATGTTGTTAATGTTGTTGACATTGTTGTTGTTGTTTTTGTTGTTTATTTGACGTTGTTGTTGTTGTTGTTATTTTTGTTGTTGTTATTGTTGACGTTGTTGTTGTTGTTGTTGTTGTTTTTTATTTGACGTTGTTGTTGTTGACATTGTTGTTGTTGTTGTTTATTTGACGTTGTTGTTGTTGTTTTTTATTTGACGGTGTTGTTGTTGACATTGTTGTTGTTGTTGTTGTTGTTGTTTATTTGACGTTGTTGTTGTTGTTGTTTATTTGACGTAGTTGTTGTTGTTGTTGTTGTTTATTTAACATTTTTGTTGTTGTTGTTTTTTTTTTATTTGACGTTGTTGTTGTTGTTGTTGTTTATTTGACATTTTTGTTGTTGTTGATGTTGTTGTTGTTGTTTTTTATTTGACGTTGTTGTTGTTTATTTGACGTTGTTGTTGTTATTGTTGTTTGTGTTGTTAATTTGACGTTGATGTTGTTGTTGTTGTTTATTTGACGTTGTTGTTGTTGTTGTTTATTTGACGTTGTTGTTGTTGTTTATTTGATGTTGTTGTTGTTGTTGTTGTTATTTATTTGACGTTGTTGTTGTTGTTATTGTTTATTTGACGTTGTTGTTGTTGTTGTTGTTTATTTGACGTTGTTATTGTTGTTTATTGGACGTTGTTATTGTTGTTTATTTGACGTTGTTTTTGTTATTTTACGTTGTTGTTGTTGTTGTATTTGTTGTTGTTGTTGCTGTTGCTTATTTGACGTTGTTGTTATTGTTGTTGTTTATTTGACGTTGTTGTTGTTGTTATTCATTTGACGTTGTTGTTGTTGTTGTTTATTTGACGTTGTTGTTGTTGTTGTTGTTTATTTGACATTGTTGTTGTTGTTGTTTTTGTTGTTTATTTGACGTTGTTGTTGTTATTTATTTGACGTTGTTGTTGTTTATTTGACGTTGTTGTTAACGTTGTTGTTGTTGGTGTTTATTTGACGTTGTTGTTGTTGTTGTTGTTTATTTGACGTTGTTGTTGTTGTTGACGTTGTTATTGTTGTTGTTTATTTGATGTTGTTATTGTTGTTGTTGACATAGTTGTTGTTGTTTATTTGACTTTGTTCTTATTGTTGCCGTTGTTGTTTATTTGACGTTGTTGTTGTTGTTTATTTGACGTTGTTGTTGTTGTTGACGTTGTTGTTGTTGTTGTTTACTGGACGTTGTTGTTGTTGTTTATTTGACATTGTTATTGTTGTTGACGGTGTTGTTGTTGTTGTTTATTTGACATTGTTATTGTTGTTGTTATTTATTTGACATTGTTGTTGTTGTTAATTTTATTTGATGTTGTTGTTGTTGTTAATTTGATGTTGTTGTTGTTTATTTGACGTTGTTGTTGTTGTTTATTTGATGTTGTTGTTGTTTATTTAACGTTGTTGTTGTTGTTATTTATTTGACGTTGTTGTTGTTATTGTTTATTTGGCGTTGTTGTTGTTTATTTGACGTTGTTATTGTTTATTTGACGTTGTTATTGTTGTTGTTATTTATTTAACGTTATTTTTGTTGTTGTTATTGTTGGTGTTGTTGTTGTTTATTTGACGTTGTTGTTGTTGTTTTTGTTTATTTGACGATGTTGTTGTTGTTGTTTATTTGACGTTGTTGTTGTTGTTTATTTGACGTTGTTGTTGTTGTTTATTTGACGGTTTCGTTGTTGTTTATTTGACATTGTTGTTGTTGTTGTTGTTGACGTTGTTGTTGTTGTTGTTTATTTGACGTTGTTGTTGTTGACATTGTTGTTGTTGTTGTTGTTTATTTGACGTTCTTGTTGTTGTTTTTTATTTGACGTTGTTGTTGTTGACATTATTGTTGTTGTTGTTGTTGTTGTTTATTTGACGTAGTTGTTGTTGTTGTTGTTTATTTGACGTTGTTGTTGTTGTTATTGTTGTTTTTGTTATTAATTTGACGTTGTTGTTGTTGTTTATTTGACCCTGTTGCTGTTGTTGTTTATTTGACGTTGTTAATGTTGTTGACATAGTTGTTGTTGTTGTTGTTGTTTATTTGACGTTGTTATTGTTGTTGTTATTTTTCTTGTTGTTATTGTTGGTGTTGTTGTTGTTTATTTGACGTTGTTGTTGTTGTTGTTTATTTGACGTTGTAATTGTTGTTGTTTATTTGACGTTGTTGTTGTTGTTGTTGTTTATTTGACGTTGTTGTTGTTGTTTATTTGACATTGTTGTTGTTGTTGTTGTTTATTTGACATTGTTGTTGTTGTTGTTGTTGACGTTGTTGTTGTAGTTGTTTATTTGACGTTGTTGTTGTTGACATTGTTGTTGTTGTTTATTTGACGTTGTTGTTGTTTTTTATTTGACGTTGTTGTTGTTGACATTGTTGTTGTTGTTGTTTATTTGACGTAGTTGTTGTTATTGACGTTGTTGTTGTTGTTGTTGTTGTTGTTGTTTATTTGACGTTTTTGTTGTTGTTGATGTTGTTGTTGTTGTTGTTTTTTATTTGACGTTGTTGTTTTTGTTGTTGTTGTTGTTTATTTGACGTTGTTGTTGTTGTAATTGTTGTTGTTGTTATTAATTTGACGTTGTTGTTGTTGTTTATTTGACCCTGTTGTTGTTGTTGTTTATTTGACGTTGTTGTTGTTGTTATTTAATTGACATTGTTGTTGTTGTTGTTTATTTGACGTTGTTGTTTATTCGACATTGTTGTTATTTGAAGTTGTTGTTGTTGTATTTGTTGTTGTTGTTGTTGTTGTTGTTTATTTGACGTTGTTGTTGTTGTTTTTTTGACGTTGTTGTTATTGTTGTTTATTTGACGTTGTTATTGTTGTTGTTGTTGTTGTTTATTTGACGTTGTTATTGTTGTTGACGTTGTTGTTGTTGTTTATTTGACGTTGTTGTTGTTGTTGTTGTTGTTGTTGTTGTTGTTGTTGTTTATTAGACGTTGTTAATGTTGTTGACATTGTTGTTGTTGTTTTTGTTGTTGTTGTTGTTTATTTGATGTTGTTATTGTTGTTGTTGTTGTTGTTGTTGTTGTTGTTGTTATTTTTGTTGTTGTTATTGTTGGTGTTGTTGTTGTTTATTTGACGTTGTTGTTGTTGGTGTTTATTTGACGTTGTTGTTGTTGTTTTTTATTTGACGTTGTTGTTGTTGTTTATTTAACGTTGTTGTTGTTGTTGTTTATTTGACGTTGTTGTTGTTGTTGTTTATTTGACAATTTTATTGTTGTTGTTGTTGACGTTGTTGTTGTAGTTGTTTATTTGACGTTCTTGTTGTTGTTGTTGTTGTTGTTTATTTGATGTTTTTTTAGTTGTTGTTATTTATTTGACGTTGTTGTTGTTTTTTATTTGACGTTGTTGTTGTTGTTGTTGTTTATTTGATGTTTTTTTAGTTGTTGTTATTTATTTGACGTTGTTGTTGTTTTTTATTTGACGTTGTTGTTGTTGACATTGTTGTTGTTGTTGTTGTTTATTTGACGTTGTTGTTGTTGTTTTTTATTTGACGTTGTTGTTGACATTGTTGTTGTTGTTGTTTATTTGACGTTGTTGTTGTTGTTGTTTATTTGACGTAGTTGTTGTTATTGACGTTGTTGTTATTGTTGTTGTTGTTTATTTGACATTTTTGTTGTTGTTGATGTTGTTGTTGTTGTTGTTGTTTATTTGACGTTGTTGTTGTTGTTGTTTATTTGACGTTGTAATTGTTGTTGTTTATTTGACGTTGTTGTTGTTGTTGTTGTTTATTTGACGTTGTTGTTGTTGTTTATTTGACGTTGTTGTTGTTGTTGTTGTTTATTTGACATTGTTGTTGTTGTTGTTGACGTTGTTGTTGTAGTTGTTTATTTGACGTTGTTGTTGTTGACATTGTTGTTGTTGTTTATTTGACGTTCTTGTTGTTGTTTTTTATTTGACGTTGTTGTTGTTGACATTGTTGTTGTTGTTGTTTATTTGACGTAGTTGTTGTTATTGACGTTGTTGTTGTTGTTGTTGTTTATTTGACGTTTTTGTTGTTGTTGATGTTGTTGTTGTTGTTGTTTTTTATTTGACGTTGTTGTTGTTGTTGTTTATTTGACGTTGTTGTTGTTGTAATTGTTGTTGTTGTGATTAATTTGACGTTGTTGTTGTTGTTTATTTGACCCTGTTGTTGTTGTTGTTTATTTGACGTTGTTGTTGTTGTTGTTATTTATTTGACATTGTTGTTGTTGTTGTTTATTTGACGTTGTTGTTTATTCGACATTGTTGTTTATTTGACGTTGTTGTTGTTGTTTATTTGACGTTGTTGTTGTTATTTGAAGTTGTTGTTGTTATTTGAAGTTGTTGTTGTTGTATTTGTTGTTGTTGTTGTTGTTGATGTTTATTTGACGTTGTTGTTGTTGTTTATTTGACGTTGTTGTTATTGTTGTTTATTTGACGTTGTTATTGTTGTTGTTGTTGTTGTTTATTTGACGTTGTTATTGTTGTTGACGTTGTTGTTGTTGTTTATTTGACGTTGTTGTTGTTGTTGTTGTTGTTGTTGTTGTTGTTTATTAGACGTTGTTAATGTTGTTGACATTGTTGTTGTTGTTTTTGTTGTTGTTGTTGTTTATTTGATGTTGTTATTGTTGTTGTTGTTGTTGTTGTTGTTGTTATTTTTGTTGTTGTTATTGTTGGTGTTGTTGTTGTTTATTTGACGTTGTTGTTGTTGTTGTTTATTTGACGTTGTTGTTGTTGTTTTTTATTTGACGTTGTTGTTGTTGTTTATTTAACGTTGTTGTTGTTGTTGTTTATTTGACGTTGTTGTTGTTGTTGTTTATTTGACAATTTTATTGTTGTTGTTGTTGACGTTGTTGTTGTAGTTGTTTATTTGACGTTGTTGTTGTTGTTGTTGTTGTTTATTTGATGTTTTTTTAGTTGTTGTTATTTATTTGACGTTGTTGTTGTTTTTTATTTGCCGTTGTTGTTGTTGTTGTTGTTGTTGTTTATTTGATGTTTTTTTAGTTGTTGTTATTTATTTGACGTTGTTGTTGTTTTTTATTTGACGTTGTTGTTGTTGACATTGTTGTTGTTGTTGTTTATTTGACGTTGTTGTTGTTGTTTTTTATTTGACGTTGTTGTTGACATTGTTGTTGTTGTTGTTTATTTGACGTTGTTGTTGTTGTTGTTTATTTGACGTAGTTGTTGTTATTGACGTTGTTGTTGTTGTTGTTGTTTATTTGACATTTTTGTTGTTGTTGATGTTGTTGTTGTTGTTGTTTTTTATTTGACGTTGTTGTTCTTGTTGTTTATTTGACGTTGTTGTTGTTGTTATTGTTGTTGTTGTTGTTAATTTGACGTTGTTGTTGTTTATTTGACGTTGTTGTTGTTGTTGTTGTTTATTTGACGATGTTGTTGTTGTTTATTTGACGTTGTTGTTGTTGTTGTTTATTTGACGTTGTTGTTGTTGTTTATTTGACGTTGTTGTTGTTGTTGTTTATTTGACATTGTTGTTGTTGTTGTTGACGTTGTTGTTGTAGTTGTTTATTTGACGTTGTTGTTGTTGACATTGTTGTTGTTGTTCTTTATTTGACGTTCTTGTTGTTATTTTTTATTTGACGTTGTTGTTATTGACATTGTTGTTGTTGTTGTTGTTTATTTGACGTAGTTGTTGTTGTTGTTGTTGTTTATTTGACGTTGTTGTTGTTATTGTTGTTGTTGTTATTAATTTGACGTTGTTGTTGTTGTTTATTTGACCCTGTTGCTGTTGTTGTTTATTTGACGTTGTTAATGTTGTTGACATAGTTGTTGTTGTTGTTGTTGTTGTTTATTTGACGTTGTTATTGTTGTTGTTGTTTTTCTTGTTGTTATTGTTGGTGTTGTTGTTGTTTATTTGACGTTGTTGTTGTCGTTGTTGTTGTTGTTTATTTGACGTTGTTGTTGTTGTTGTTGTTTATTTGACGTTGTAATTGTTGTTGTTTATTTGACGTTGTTGTTGTTGTTGTTTATTTGACGTTGTTGTTGTTGTTTATTTGACGTTGTTGTTGTTGTTGTTGTTTATTTGACATTGTTGTTGTTGTTGTTGTTGTTGTTGACGTTGTTGTTGTAGTTATTTATTTGACGTTGTTGTTGTTGACATTGTTGTTGTTGTTGTTTATTTGACGTTCTTGTTGTTGTTTTTTATTTGACGTTGTTGTTGTTGACATTGTTGTTGTTGTTGTTTATTTGACGTAGTTGTTGTTATTGACGTTGTTGTTGTTGTTGTTGTTGTTTATTTGACATTTTTGTTGTTGTTGATGTTGTTGTTGTTGTTGTTTTTTATTTGACGTTGTTGTTGTTGTTGTTGTTGTTTATTTGACGTTGTTGTTGTTGTAATTGTTGTTGTTGTTATTAATTTGACGTTGTTGTTGTTGTTTATTTGACCCTGTTGTTGTTGTTTATTTGACGTTGTTGTTGTTGTTATTTATTTGACATTGTTGTTGTTGTTGTTTATTTGACGTTGTTGTTTATTTGACATTGTTGTTTATTTGACGTTGTTGTTGTTGTTTATTTGACGTTGTTGTTGTTATTTGAAGTTATTGTTGTTATTTGAAGTTGTTGTTGTTGTATTTGTTGTTGTTGTTGTTGTTTATTTGACGTTGTTGTTGTTGTTGTTTATTTGACGTTGTTGTTATTGTTGTTTATTTGACGTTGTTATTGTTGTTGTTGTTGTTGTTTATTTGACGTTGTTATTGTTGTTGACGTTGTTGTTGTTGTTTATTTGACGTTGTTGTTGTTGTTGTTGTTGTTGTTTATTAGACGTTGTTAATGTTGTTGACATTGTTGTTGTTGTTTTTGTTGTTGTTGTTGTTGTTTATTTGATGTTGTTATTGTTGTTGTTGTTGTTGTTGTTGTTATTTTTGTTGTTGTTATTGTTGGTGTTGTTGTTGTTTATTTGACGTTGTTGTTGTTGTTGTTTATTTGACGTTGTTGTTGTTGTTTTTTATTTGACGTTGTTGTTGTTGTTTATTTAACGTTGTTGTTGTTGTTGTTGTTTATTTGACGTTGTTGTTGTTGTTGTTTATTTGACAATTTTTTTGTTGTTGTTGTTGACGTTGTTGTTGTAGTTGTTTATTTGACGTTGTTGTTGTTGTTGTTGTTTATTTGATGTTTTTTAGTTGTTGTTTTTTATTTGACGTTGTTGTTGTTGTTGTTGTTGTTTATTTGATGTTTTTTTAGTTGTTGTTATTTATTTGACGTTGTAATTGTTGTTGTTGTTGTTGTTTATTTGACGTTGTAATTGTTGTTGTTTATTTGACGTTGTTGTTGTTGTTTATTTGACGTTGTTATTGTTGTTGTTGTTGTTGTTTATTTGACGTTGTTATTGTTGTTGACGTTGTTGTTGTTGTTTATTTGACGTTGTTGTTGTTGTTGTTGTTGTTGTTGTTTATTAGACGTTGTTAATGTTGTTGACATTGTTGTTGTTGTTTTTGTTGTTGTTGTTGTTGTTTATTTGATGTTGTTATTGTTGTTGTTGTTGTTGTTGTTATTATTTTTGTTGTTGTTATTGTTGGTGTTGTTGTTGTTTATTTGACGTTGTTGTTGTTGTTGTTTATTTGACGTTGTTGTTGTTGTTTTTTATTTGACGTTGTTGTTGTTGTTTATTTAACGTTGTTGTTGTTGTTGTTGTTTATTTGACGTTGTTGTTGTTGTTGTTTATTTGACAATTTTATTGTTGTTGTTGTTGACGTTGTTGTTATAGTTGTTTATTTGACGTTGTTGTTGTTGTTGTTGTTTATTTGATGTTTTTTAGTTGTTGTTTTTTATTTGACGTTGTTGTTGTTGTTGTTGTTGTTGTTGTTTATTTGATGTTTTTTTAGTTGTTGTTATTTATTTGACGTTGTAATTGTTGTTGTTGTTGTTGTTTATTTGACGTTGTAATTGTTGTTGTTTATTTGACGTTGTTGTTGTTGTTGTTTATTTGACGTTGTTGTTGTTGTTTATTTGACGTTGTTGTTGTTGTTGTTGTTTATTTGACATTGTTGTTGTTGTTGTTGTTGACGTTGTTGTTGTAGTTATTTATTTGACGTTGTTGTTGTTGACATTGTTGTTGTTGTTGTTTATTTGACGTTCTTGTTGTTGTTTTTTATTTGACGTTGTTGTTGTTGACATTGTTGTTTTTGTTGTTTATTTGACGTATTTGTTGTTATTGACGTTGTTGTTGTTGTTGTTGTTTATTTGACATTTTTGTTGTTGTTGATGTTGTTGTTGTTGTTGTTTTTTATTTGACGTTGTTGTTGTTGTTGTTGTTGTTGTTTATTTGACGTTGTTGTTGTTGTAATTGTTGTTGTTGTTATTAATTTGACGTTGTTGTTGTTGTTTATTTGACCCTGTTGTTGTTGTTGTTTATTTGACGTTGTTGTTGTTGTTATTTATTTGACATTGTTGTTGTTGTTGTTTATTTGACGTTGTTGTTTATTTGACATTGTTGTTTATTTGACGTTGTTGTTGTTGTTTATTTGACGTTGTTGTTGTTATTTGAAGTTGTTGTTGTTATTTGAAGTTGTTGTTGTTGTATTTGTTGTTGTTGTTGTTGTTTATTTGACGTTGTTGTTGTTGTTGTTTATTTGACGTTGTTGTTATTGTTGTTTATTTGACGTTGTTATTGTTGTTGTTGTTGTTGTTGTTTATTTGACGTTGTTATTGTTGTTGACGTTGTTGTTGTTGTTTATTTGACGTTGTTGTTGTTGTTGTTGTTGTTGTTGTTTATTAGACGTTGTTAATGTTGTTGACATTGTTGTTGTTGTTTTTGTTGTTGTTGTTGTTGTTTATTTGATGTTGTTATTGTTGTTGTTGTTGTTGTTGTTGTTAGTTTTGTTGTTGTTATTGTTGGTGTTGTTGTTGTTTATTTGACGTTGTTGTTGTTGTTGTTTATTTGACGTTGTTGTTGTTGTTTTTTATTTGACGTTGTTGTTGTTGTTTATTTAACGTTGTTGTTGTTGTTGTTGTTTATTTGACGTTGTTGTTGTTGTTGTTTATTTGACGTTGTTGTTGTTGTAATTGTTGTTGTTGTTATTAATTTGACGTTGTTGTTGTTGTTTATTTGACCCTGTTGTTGTTGTTGTTTATTTGACGTTGTTGTTGTTGTTATTTATTTGACATTGTTGTTGTTGTTGTTTATTTGACGTTGTTGTTTATTTGACATTGTTGTTTATTTGACGTTGTTGTTGTTGTTTATTTGACGTTGTTGTTGTTATTTGAAGTTGTTGTTGTTATTTGAAGTTGTTGTTGTTGTATTTGTTGTTGTTGTTGTTGTTTATTTGACGTTGTTGTTGTTGTTGTTTATTTGACGTTGTTGTTATTGTTGTTTATTTGACGTTGTTATTGTTGTTGTTGTTGTTGTTGTTTATTTGACGTTGTTATTGTTGTTGACGTTGTTGTTGTTGTTTATTTGACGTTGTTGTTGTTGTTGTTGTTGTTGTTGTTTATTAGACGTTGTTAATGTTGTTGACATTGTTGTTGTTGTTTTTGTTGTTGTTGTTGTTGTTTATTTGATGTTGTTATTGTTGTTGTTGTTGTTGTTGTTGTTAGTTTTGTTGTTGTTATTGTTGGTGTTGTTGTTGTTTATTTGACGTTGTTGTTGTTGTTGTTTATTTGACGTTGTTGTTGTTGTTTTTTATTTGACGTTGTTGTTGTTGTTTATTTAACGTTGTTGTTGTTGTAGTTGTTTATTTGACGTTGTTGTTGTTGTTGTTGTTTATTTGATGTTTTTTAGTTGTTGTTTTTTATTTGACGTTGTTGTTGTTGTTGTTGTTGTTGTTGTTTATTTGATGTTTTTTTAGTTGTTGTTATTTATTTGACGTTGTTGTTGTTTTTTATTTGACGTTGTTGTTGTTGACATTGTTGTTGTTGTTTATTTGACGTTGTTGTTGTTGTTTTTTATTTGACGTTGTTGTTGACATTGTTGTTGTTGTTGTTGTTTATTTGACGTCGTTGTTGTTGTTGTTTATTTGACGTAGTTGTTGTTGTTGTTGTTGTTTATTTGACATTTTTGTTGTTGTTGATGTTGTTGTTGTTGTTGTTGTTTTTTATTTGACGTTGTTGTTGTTGTTGTTTATTTGACGTTGTTGTTGTTATTATTGTTGTTGTTGTTGTTAATTTGACGTTGTTGTTGTTTATTTGACGTTGTTGTTGTTGTTGTTGTTTATTTGACGTTGTTGTTGTTGTTGTTGTTGTTTATTTGATGTTGTTGTTGTTGTTATTTATTTGACGTTGTTGTTGTTGTTATTGTTTATTTGACATTGTTGTTGTTGTTGTTGTTTATTTGACATTGTTATTTTTGTTTATTGGACGTTGTTATTGTTGTTTATTTGACGTTGTTTTTGTTATTTTACGTTGTTGTTGTTGTTGTATTTGTTGTTGTTGTTGTTGTTGCTTATTTGACGTTGTTGTTATTGTTGCTATTTATTTGACGTTGTTATTGTTGTTGTTTATTTGACGTTGTTGTTGTTGTTGTTTATTTGACGTTATTGTTGTTGTTGTTGTTTATTTGACGTTGTTGTTGTTGTTGTTATATTTGTTATTGTTGTTATTGTTGTTGCTTATTTGACGTTGTTGTTATTGTTGTTGTTTATTTGACGTTGTTGCCGTTATTCATTTGACGTTGTTGTTGGTGTTGTTTATTTGACGTTGTTGTTGTTGTTGTTGTTCTTTATTTGACGTTGTTGTTGTTGTTGTTTATTTGACGTTGTTGTTGACGTTGTTGTTGTTGTTTATTTGACGTTATTGTTGTTGTTGTTGTTGTTTATTAGATGTTGTTAATGTTGTTGACATTGTTGTTGTTATTTTTGTTGTTTATTTGACGTTGTTGTTGTTGTTGTTATTTTTGTTGTTGTTATTGTTGGTGTTGTTGTTGTTTATTTGACGTTGTTGTTGTTGTTTATTTGACATTGTTGTTGTTGTTGTTGTTGACGTTGCTGTTGTTATTGTTTATTTGATGTTGTTTTAGTTGTTGTTGTTTATTTGACGTTGTTGTTGTTTTTTATTTGACGTTGTTGTTGTTGACATTGTTGTTGTTGTTGTTTATTTGACGTTGTTGTTGTTGTTGTTTTTTATATGACGTTGTTGGTGTTGACATTGTTGTTGTTGTTGTTTATTTGACGTTGTTGTTGTTGTTGTTGTTTATTTGACGTAGTTGTTGTTGTTGTTGTTGTTTATTTGACATTTTTGTTGTTGTTGATGTTGTTGTTGTTGTTTTTTTTTATTTGACGTTGTTGTTGTTGTTGTTGTTGTTGTTGTTTATTTGACATTTTTGTTGTTGTTGATGTTGTTGTTGTTGTTGTTTTTTATTTGACGTTGTTGTTGTTGTTGTTTATTTGACGTTGTTGTTGTTGTTTATTTGACGTTGTTGTTGTTATTTGAAGTTGTTGTTGTTATTTGAAGTTGTTGTTGTTGTATTTGTTGTTGTTGTTGTTGTTTATTTGACGTTGTTGTTGTTGTTGTTTATTTGACGTTGTTGTTATTGTTGTTTATTTGACGTTGTTATTGTTGTTGTTGTTGTTGTTGTTTATTTGACGTTGTTATTGTTGTTGACGTTGTTGTTGTTGTTTATTTGACGTTGTTGTTGTTGTTGTTGTTGTTGTTGTTTATTAGACGTTGTTAATGTTGTTGACATTGTTGTTGTTGTTTTTGTTGTTGTTGTTGTTGTTTATTTGATGTTGTTATTGTTGTTGTTGTTGTTGTTGTTGTTGTTATTTTTGTTGTTGTTATTGTTGGTGTTGTTGTTGTTTATTTGACGTTGTTGTTGTTGTTGTTTATTTGACGTTGTTGTTGTTGTTTTTTATTTGACGTTGTTGTTGTTGTTTATTTAACGTTGTTGTTGTTGTTGTTGTTTATTTGACGTTGTTGTTGTTGTTGTTTATTTGACAATTTTATTGTTGTTGTTGTTGACGTTGTTGTTGTAGTTGTTTATTTGACGTTGTTGTTGTTGTTGTTGTTTATTTGATGTTTTTTAGTTGTTGTTATTTATTTGACGTTGTTGTTGTTTTTGTTGTTGTTGTTGTTTATTTGATGTTGTTATTGTTGTTGTTGTTGTTGTTGTTGTTGTTGTTATTTTTGTTGTTGTTATTGTTGGTGTTGTTGTTGTTTATTTGACGTTGTTGTTGTTGTTGTTTATTTGACGTTGTTGTTGTTGTTTTTTATTTGACGTTGTTGTTGTTGTTTATTTAACGTTGTTGTTGTTGTTGTTTATTTGACGTTGTTGTTGTTGTTGTTTATTTGACAATTTTATTGTTGTTGTTGTTGACGTTGTTGTTGTAGTTGTTTATTTGACGTTGTTGTTGTTGTTGTTGTTGTTTATTTGATGTTTTTTTAGTTGTTGTTATTTATTTGACGTTGTTGTTGTTTTTTATTTGCCGTTGTTGTTGTTGTTGTTGTTGTTGTTTATTTGATGTTTTTTTAGTTGTTGTTATTTATTTGACGTTGTTGTTGTTTTTTATTTGACGTTGTTGTTGTTGACATTGTTGTTGTTGTTGTTTATTTGACGTTGTTGTTGTTGTTTTTTATTTGACGTTGTTGTTGACATTGTTGTTGTTGTTGTTTATTTGACGTTGTTGTTGTTGTTGTTTATTTGACGTAGTTGTTGTTATTGACGTTGTTGTTGTTGTTGTTGTTTATTTGACATTTTTGTTGTTGTTGATGTTGTTGTTGTTGTTGTTTTTTATTTGACGTTGTTGTTCTTGTTGTTTATTTGACGTTGTTGTTGTTGTTATTGTTGTTGTTGTTGTTAATTTGACGTTGTTGTTGTTTATTTGACGTTGTTGTTGTTGTTGTTGTTTATTTGACGATGTTGTTGTTGTTTATTTGACGTTGTTGTTGTTGTTGTTTATTTGACGTTGTTGTTGTTGTTTATTTGACGTTGTTGTTGTTGTTGTTTATTTGACATTGTTGTTGTTGTTGTTGACGTTGTTGTTGTAGTTGTTTATTTGACGTTGTTGTTGTTGACATTGTTGTTGTTGTTGTTTATTTGACGTTGTTGTTGTTGTTGTTTTTTATATGACGTTGTTGGTGTTGACATTGTTGTTGTTGTTGTTTATTTGACGTTGTTGTTGTTGTTGTTGTTTATTTGACGTAGTTGTTGTTGTTGTTGTTGTTTATTTGACATTTTTGTTGTTGTTGATGTTGTTGTTGTTGTTTTTTTTTATTTGACGTTGTTGTTGTTGTTGTTGTTGTTGTTGTTTATTTGACATTTTTGTTGTTGTTGATGTTGTTGTTGTTGTTGTTTTTTATTTGACGTTGTTGTTGTTGTTGTTTATTTGACGTTGTTGTTGTTGTTTATTTGACGTTGTTGTTGTTATTTGAAGTTGTTGTTGTTATTTGAAGTTGTTGTTGTTGTATTTGTTGTTGTTGTTGTTGTTTATTTGACGTTGTTGTTGTTGTTGTTTATTTGACGTTGTTGTTATTGTTGTTTATTTGACGTTGTTATTGTTGTTGTTGTTGTTGTTGTTTATTTGACGTTGTTATTGTTGTTGACGTTGTTGTTGTTGTTTATTTGACGTTGTTGTTGTTGTTGTTGTTGTTGTTGTTTATTAGACGTTGTTAATGTTGTTGACATTGTTGTTGTTGTTTTTGTTGTTGTTGTTGTTGTTTATTTGATGTTGTTATTGTTGTTGTTGTTGTTGTTGTTGTTGTTATTTTTGTTGTTGTTATTGTTGGTGTTGTTGTTGTTTATTTGACGTTGTTGTTGTTGTTGTTTATTTGACGTTGTTGTTGTTGTTTTTTATTTGACGTTGTTGTTGTTGTTTATTTAACGTTGTTGTTGTTGTTGTTGTTTATTTGACGTTGTTGTTGTTGTTGTTTATTTGACAATTTTATTGTTGTTGTTGTTGACGTTGTTGTTGTAGTTGTTTATTTGACGTTGTTGTTGTTGTTGTTGTTTATTTGATGTTTTTTAGTTGTTGTTATTTATTTGACGTTGTTGTTGTTTTTGTTGTTGTTGTTGTTTATTTGATGTTGTTATTGTTGTTGTTGTTGTTGTTGTTGTTGTTGTTGTTATTTTTGTTGTTGTTATTGTTGGTGTTGTTGTTGTTTATTTGACGTTGTTGTTGTTGTTGTTTATTTGACGTTGTTGTTGTTGTTTTTTATTTGACGTTGTTGTTGTTGTTTATTTAACGTTGTTGTTGTTGTTGTTTATTTGACGTTGTTGTTGTTGTTGTTTATTTGACAATTTTATTGTTGTTGTTGTTGACGTTGTTGTTGTAGTTGTTTATTTGACGTTGTTGTTGTTGTTGTTGTTGTTTATTTGATGTTTTTTTAGTTGTTGTTATTTATTTGACGTTGTTGTTGTTTTTTATTTGTCGTTGTTGTTGTTGTTGTTGTTGTTGTTTATTTGATGTTTTTTTAGTTGTTGTTATTTATTTGACGTTGTTGTTGTTTTTTATTTGACGTTGTTGTTGTTGACATTGTTGTTGTTGTTGTTTATTTGACGTTGTTGTTGTTGTTTTTTATTTGACGTTGTTGTTGACATTGTTGTTGTTGTTGTTTATTTGACGTTGTTGTTGTTGTTGTTTATTTGACGTAGTTGTTGTTATTGACGTTGTTGTTGTTGTTGTTGTTTATTTGACATTTTTGTTGTTGTTGATGTTGTTGTTGTTGTTGTTTTTTATTTGACGTTGTTGTTCTTGTTGTTTATTTGACGTTGTTGTTGTTGTTATTGTTGTTGTTGTTGTTAATTTGACGTTGTTGTTGTTTATTTGACGTTGTTGTTGTTGTTGTTGTTTATTTGACGATGTTGTTGTTGTTTATTTGACGTTGTTGTTGTTGTTGTTTATTTGACGTTGTTGTTGTTGTTTATTTGACGTTGTTGTTGTTGTTGTTTATTTGACATTGTTGTTGTTGTTGTTGACGTTGTTGTTGTAGTTGTTTATTTGACGTTGTTGTTGTTGACATTGTTGTTGTTGTTCTTTATTTGACGTTCTTGTTGTTGTTTTTTATTTGACGTTGTTGTTATTGACATTGTTGTTGTTGTTGTTGTTTATTTGACGTAGTTGTTGTTGTTGTTGTTGTTTATTTGACGTTGTTGTTGTTGTTATTGTTGTTGTTGTTATTAATTTGACGTTGTTGTTGTTGTTTATTTGACCCTGTTGCTGTTGTTGTTTATTTGACGTTGTTAATGTTGTTGACATAGTTGTTGTTGTTGTTGTTGTTGTTTATTTGACGTTGTTATTGTTGTTGTTGTTTTTCTTGTTGTTATTGTTGGTGTTGTTGTTGTTTATTTGACGTTGTTGTTGTCGTTGTTGTTGTTGTTTATTTGACGTTGTTGTTGTTGTTGTTGTTTATTTGACGTTGTAATTGTTGTTGTTTATTTGACGTTGTTGTTGTTGTTGTTTATTTGACGTTGTTGTTGTTGTTTATTTGACGTTGTTGTTGTTGTTGTTGTTTATTTGACATTGTTGTTGTTGTTGTTGTTGTTGACGTTGTTGTTGTAGTTATTTATTTGACGTTGTTGTTGTTGACATTGTTGTTGTTGTTGTTTATTTGACGTTCTTGTTGTTGTTTTTTATTTGACGTTGTTGTTGTTGACATTGTTGTTGTTGTTGTTTATTTGACGTAGTTGTTGTTATTGACGTTGTTGTTGTTGTTGTTGTTGTTTATTTGACATTTTTGTTGTTGTTGATGTTGTTGTTGTTGTTGTTTTTTATTTGACGTTGTTGTTGTTGTTGTTGTTGTTGTTTATTTGACGTTGTTGTTGTTGTAATTGTTGTTGTTGTTATTAATTTGACGTTGTTGTTGTTGTTTATTTGACCCTGTTGTTGTTGTTTATTTGACGTTGTTGTTGTTGTTATTTATTTGACATTGTTGTTGTTGTTGTTTATTTGACGTTGTTGTTTATTTGACATTGTTGTTTATTTGACGTTGTTGTTGTTGTTTATTTGACGTTGTTGTTGTTATTTGAAGTTATTGTTGTTATTTGAAGTTGTTGTTGTTGTATTTGTTGTTGTTGTTGTTGTTTATTTGACGTTGTTGTTGTTGTTGTTTATTTGACGTTGTTGTTATTGTTGTTTATTTGACGTTGTTATTGTTGTTGTTGTTGTTGTTTATTTGACGTTGTTATTGTTGTTGACGTTGTTGTTGTTGTTTATTTGACGTTGTTGTTGTTGTTGTTGTTGTTGTTTATTAGACGTTGTTAATGTTGTTGACATTGTTGTTGTTGTTTTTGTTGTTGTTGTTTATTTGATGTTGTTATTGTTGTTGTTGTTGTTGTTGTTGTTATTTTTGTTGTTGTTATTGTTGGTGTTGTTGTTGTTTATTTGACGTTGTTGTTGTTGTTGTTTATTTGACGTTGTTGTTGTTGTTTTTTATTTGACGTTGTTGTTGTTGTTTATTTAACGTTGTTGTTGTTGTTGTTGTTTATTTGACGTTGTTGTTGTTGTTGTTTATTTGACAATTTTTTTGTTGTTGTTGTTGACGTTGTTGTTGTAGTTGTTTATTTGACGTTGTTGTTGTTGTTGTTGTTTATTTGATGTTTTTTAGTTGTTGTTTTTTATTTGACGTTGTTGTTGTTGTTGTTGTTGTTGTTGTTTATTTGATGTTTTTTTAGTTGTTGTTATTTATTTGACGTTGTAATTGTTGTTGTTGTTGTTGTTTATTTGACGTTGTAATTGTTGTTGTTTATTTGACGTTGTTGTTGTTGTTTATTTGACGTTGTTATTGTTGTTGTTGTTGTTGTTTATTTGACGTTGTTATTGTTGTTGACGTTGTTGTTGTTGTTTATTTGACGTTGTTGTTGTTGTTGTTGTTGTTGTTTATTAGACGTTGTTAATGTTGTTGACATTGTTGTTGTTGTTTTTGTTGTTGTTGTTGTTGTTTATTTGATGTTGTTATTGTTGTTGTTGTTGTTGTTGTTATTATTTTTGTTGTTGTTATTGTTGGTGTTGTTGTTGTTTATTTGACGTTGTTGTTGTTGTTGTTGTTTATTTGACGTTGTTGTTGTTGTTTTTTATTTGACGTTGTTGTTGTTGTTTATTTAACGTTGTTGTTGTTGTTGTTGTTTATTTGACGTTGTTGTTGTTGTTGTTTATTTGACAATTTTATTGTTGTTGTTGTTGACGTTGTTGTTATAGTTGTTTATTTGACGTTGTTGTTGTTGTTGTTGTTTATTTGATGTTTTTTAGTTGTTGTTTTTTATTTGACGTTGTTGTTGTTGTTGTTGTTGTTTATTTGATGTTTTTTTAGTTGTTGTTATTTATTTGACGTTGTAATTGTTGTTGTTGTTGTTGTTTATTTGACGTTGTAATTGTTGTTGTTTATTTGACGTTGTTGTTGTTGTTGTTTATTTGACGTTGTTGTTGTTGTTTATTTGACGTTGTTGTTGTTGTTGTTGTTTATTTGACATTGTTGTTGTTGTTGTTGTTGACGTTGTTGTTGTAGTTATTTATTTGACGTTGTTGTTGTTGACATTGTTGTTGTTGTTGTTTATTTGACGTTCTTGTTGTTGTTTTTTATTTGACGTTGTTGTTGTTGACATTGTTGTTGTTGTTGTTTATTTGACGTATTTGTTGTTATTGACGTTGTTGTTGTTGTTGTTGTTGTTTATTTGACATTTTTGTTGTTGTTGATGTTGTTGTTGTTGTTGTTTTTTATTTGACGTTGTTGTTGTTGTTGTTGTTGTTTATTTGACGTTGTTGTTGTTGTAATTGTTGTTGTTGTTATTAATTTGACGTTGTTGTTGTTGTTTATTTGACCCTGTTGTTGTTGTTGTTTATTTGACGTTGTTGTTGTTGTTATTTATTTGACATTGTTGTTGTTGTTGTTTATTTGACGTTGTTGTTTATTTGACATTGTTGTTTATTTGACGTTGTTGTTGTTGTTTATTTGACGTTGTTGTTGTTATTTGAAGTTGTTGTTGTTATTTGAAGTTGTTGTTGTTGTATTTGTTGTTGTTGTTGTTGTTTATTTGACGTTGTTGTTGTTGTTGTTTATTTGACGTTGTTGTTATTGTTGTTTATTTGACGTTGTTATTGTTGTTGTTGTTGTTGTTGTTTATTTGACATTGTTATTGTTGTTGACGTTGTTGTTGTTGTTTATTTGACGTTGTTGTTGTTGTTGTTGTTGTTGTTGTTTATTAGACGTTGTTAATGTTGTTGACATTGTTGTTGTTGTTTTTGTTGTTGTTGTTGTTGTTTATTTGATGTTGTTATTGTTGTTGTTGTTGTTGTTGTTGTTGTTATTTTTGTTGTTGTTATTGTTGGTGTTGTTGTTGTTTATTTGACGTTGTTGTTGTTGTTGTTTATTTGACGTTGTTGTTGTTGTTTTTTATTTGACGTTGTTGTTGTTGTTTATTTAACGTTGTTGTTGTTGTTGTTGTTTATTTGACGTTGTTGTTGTTGTTGTTTATTTGACAATTTTATTGTTGTTGTTGTTGACGTTGTTGTTGTAGTTGTTTATTTGACGTTGTTGTTGTTGTTGTTGTTTATTTGATGTTTTTTAGTTGTTGTTTTTTATTTGACGTTGTTGTTGTTGTTGTTGTTGTTGTTTATTTGATGGTTTTTTAGTTGTTGTTATTTATTTGACGTTGTTGTTGTTTTTTATTTGACGTTGTTGTTGTTGACATTGTTGTTGTTGTTTATTTGACGTTGTTGTTGTTGTTTTTTATTTGACGTTGTTGTTGACATTGTTGTTGTTGTTGTTGTTTATTTGACGTCGTTGTTGTTGTTGTTTATTTGACGTAGTTGTTGTTGTTGTTGTTGTTTATTTGACATTTTTGTTGTTGTTGATGTTGTTGTTGTTGTTGTTGTTTTTTATTTGACGTTGTTGTTGTTGTTGTTTATTTGACGTTGTTGTTGTTATTATTGTTGTTGTTGTTGTTAATTTGACGTTGTTGTTGTTTATTTGACGTTGTTGTTGTTGTTGTTTATTTGACGTTGTTGTTGTTGTTGTTGTTGTTTATTTGATGTTGTTGTTGTTGTTATTTATTTGACGTTGTTGTTGTTGTTATTGTTTATTTGACATTGTTGTTGTTGTTGTTGTTTATTTGACATTGTTATTTTTGTTTATTGGACGTTGTTATTGTTGTTTATTTGACGTTGTTTTTGTTATTTTACGTTGTTGTTGTTGTTGTATTTGTTGTTGTTGTTGTTGTTGCTTATTTGACGTTGTTGTTATTGTTGCTATTTATTTGACGTTGTTATTGTTGTTGTTTATTTGACGTTGTTGTTGTTGTTGTTTATTTGACGTTATTGTTGTTGTTGTTGTTTATTTGACGTTGTTGTTGTTGTTGTTATATTTGTTATTGTTGTTATTGTTGTTGCTTATTTGACGTTGTTGTTATTGTTGTTGTTTATTTGACGTTGTTGCCGTTATTCATTTGACGTTGTTGTTGTTGTTGTTTATTTGACGTTGTTGTTGTTGTTGTTGTTCTTTATTTGACGTTGTTGTTGTTGTTGTTTATTTGACGTTGTTGTTGACGTTGTTGTTGTTGTTGTTTATTTGACGTTGTTGTTGTTGTTGTTGTTGTTTATTAGATGTTGTTAATGTTGTTGACATTGTTGTTGTTATTTTTGTTGTTTATTTGACGTTGTTGTTGTTGTTGTTATTTTTGTTGTTGTTATTGTTGGTGTTGTTGTTGTTTATTTGACGTTGTTGTTGTTGTTTATTTGACATTGTTGTTGTTGTTGTTGTTGACGTTGCTGTTGTTATTGTTTATTTGATGTTGTTTTAGTTGTTGTTGTTTATTTGACGTTGTTGTTGTTTTTTATTTGACGTTGTTGTTGTTGACATTGTTGTTGTTGTTGTTTATTTGACGTTGTTGTTGTTGTTTTTTATTTGACGTTATTGGTGTTGACATTGTTGTTGTTGTTGTTTATTTGACGTTGTTGTTGTTGTTGTTTATTTGACGTAGTTGTTGTTGTTGTTGTTGTTTATTTGACATTTTTGTTGTTGTTGATGTTGTTGTTGTTGTTTTTTTTTATTTGACGTTGTTGTTGTTGTTGTTGTTGTTGTTTATTTGACATTTTTGTTGTTGTTGATGTTGTTGTTGTTGTTGTTTTTTATTTGACGTTGTTGTTGTTGTTGTTTATTTGACGTTGTTGTTGTTATTGTTGTTTGTGTTGTTAATTTGACGTTGATGTTGTTGTTGTTGTTTATTTGACGTTGTTGTTGTTTATTTGACGTTGTTGTTGTTTATTTGATGTTGTTGTTGTTGTTATTTATTTGACGTTGTTGTTGTTGTTATTGTTTATTTGACGTTGTTGTTGTTGTTGTTGTTGTTTATTTGACGTTGTTATTGTTGTTTATTGGACGTTGTTATTGTTGTTTATTTGACATTGTTTTTGTTATTTTACGTTGTTATTGTTGTTGTTGTATTTGTTGTTGTTGTTGTTGTTGCTTATTTGACGTTGTTGTTATTGTTGCTATTTATTTGACGTTGTTATTGTTGTTGTTTATTTGACGTTGTTGTTGTTGTTGTTTATTTGACGTTATTGTTGTTGTTATTTATTTGACGTTGTTGTTGTTGTTGTTGTTATATTTGTTATTGTTGTTATTATTGTTGCTTATTTGACGTTGTTGTTATTGTTGTTGTTTATTTGACGTTGTTGTTGTTGTTATTCATTTGACATTGTTGTTGTTGTTGTTTATTTGACGTTGTTGTTGTTGTTGTTGTTGTTTATTTGACGTTGTTGTTGTTGTTGTTTTTGTTGTTTATTTGACGTTGTTGTTGTTATTTATTTGACGTTGTTGTTGTTGTTTATTTGACGTTGTTGTTAACGTTGTTGTTGTTGGTGTTTATTTGACGTTTTTTTTGTTGTTGTTGTTTATTTGACGTTGTTGTTGTTGTTGACGTTGTTATTGTTCTTGTTTATTTGATGTTGTTATTGTTGTTGTTGACATAGTTGTTGTTGTTTATTTGACGTTGTTCTTGTTGTTGCCGTTGTTGTTTATTTGACGTTGTTGTTGTTGTTTATTTGACGTTGTTATTGTTGTTGTTGACGTTGTTGTTGTTGTTGTTTACTGGACGTTGTTGTTGTTGTTTATTTGACATTGTTATTGTTGTTGACGGTGTTGTTGTTGTTGTTGTTTATTTGACATTGTTGTTGTTGTTGTTATTTATTTGACATTGTTGTTGTTGTTAATTTTATTTGATGTTGTTGTGGTTGTTGTTAATTTGATGTTGTTGTTGTTGTTGTTGTTGTTTATTTGACGTTGCTGTTGTTGTTTATTTGATGTTGTTGTTGTTGTTGTTTATTTAACGTTGTTGTTGTTGTTATTTATTTGACGTTGTTGTTGTTGTTATTGTTTATTTGGCGTTGTTGTTGTTTATTTGACGTTGTTATTGTTTATTTGACGTTGTTTTTGTTATTTCACGTTGTTGTTGTTGTTGTTGTTGTATTAGTTGTTGTTGTTGTTGCTTATTTGACGTTGTTGTTATTGTTGCTATTTATTTGACGTTGTTGTTGTTGTTGTTTATTTGACGTTATTGTTGTTGTTGTTTATTTGACGTTGTTGTTGTTGTTGTTATATTTGTTATTGTTGTTATTGTTGTTGCTTATTTGACGTTGTTGTTATTGTTGTTGTTTATTTGATGTTGTTGCCGTTATTCATTTGACGTTGTTGTTGTTGTTGTTTATTTGACGTTGTTGTTGTTGTTGTTTATTTGACGTTGTTGTTGTTTATTTGACGTTGTTGTTGTTTATTTGATGTTGTTGTTGTTGTTGTTATTTATTTGACGTTGTTAATGTTGTTATTGTTTATTTGACGTTGTTGTTGTTGTTGTTGTTGTTTATTTGACGTTGTTATTGTTGTTTATTGGACGTTGTTATTGTTGTTTATTTGACATTGTTTTTGTTATTTTACGTTGTTATTGTTGTTGTTGTATTTGTTGTTGTTGTTGTTGTTGCTTATTTGACGTTGTTGTTATTGTTGCTATTTATTTGACGTTGTTATTGTTGTTGTTTATTTGACGTTGTTGTTGTTGTTGTTTATTTGACGTTATTGTTGTTGTTATTTATTTGACGTTGTTGTTGTTGTTGTTATATTTGTTATTGTTGTTATTATTGTTGCTTATTTGACGTTGTTGTTATTGTTGTTGTTTATTTGACGTTGTTGTTGTTGTTATTCATTTGACGTTGTTGTTGTTGTTGTTTATTTGACGTTGTTGTTGTTGTTGTTTATTTGACGTTGTTGTTGTTGTTGTTTTTGTTGTTTATTTGACGTTGTTGTTGTTATTTATTTGACGTTGTTGTTGTTGTTTATTTGACGTTGTTGTTAACGTTGTTGTTGTTGGTGTTTATTTGACGTTGTTGTTGTTGTTGTTTATTTGACATTGTTGTTGTTGTTGACGTTGTTATTGTTGTTGTTTATTTGATGTTGTTATTGTTGTTGTTGACATAGTTGTTGTTGTTTATTTGACGTTGTTCTTGTTGTTACCGTTGTTGTTTATTTGACGTTGTTGTTGTTGTTTATTTGACGTTGTTGTTGTTGTTGTTGACGTTGTTGTTGTTGTTGTTTACTGGACGTTGTTGTTGTTGTTTATTTGACATTGTTATTGTTGTTGACGGTGTTGTTGTTGTTGTTGTTTATTTGACATTGTTGTTGTTGTTGTTATTTATTTGACATTGTTGTTGTTGTTAATTTTATTTGATGTTGTTGTGGTTGTTGTTAATTTGATGTTGTTGTTGTTGTTGTTGTTTATTTGACGTTGCTGTTGTTGTTTATTTGATGTTGTTGTTGTTGTTGTTTATTTAACGTTGTGGTTGTTGTTATTTATTTGACGTTGTTGTTGTTGTTATTGTTTATTTGGCGTTGTTGTTGTTTATTTGATGTTGTTATTGTTTATTTGACGTTGTTTTTGTTATTTGACGTTGTTGTTGTTGTTGTTGTATTAGTTGTTGTTGTTGTTGCTTATTTGACGTTGTTGTTATTGTTGCTATTTATTTGACGTTGTTGTTGTTGTTGTTTATTTGACGTTATTGTTGTTGTTGTTGTTGTTTATTTGACGTTGTTGTTGTTGTTGTTATATTTGTTATTGTTGTTATTGTTGTTGCTTATTTGACGTTGTTGTTATTGTTGTTGTTTATTTGACGTTGTTGTCGTTATTCATTTGACGTTGTTGTTGTTGTTGTTGTTTATTTGACGTTGTTGCTGTTGTTGTTGTTGTTGTTTATTTGACGTTGTTGTTGTTGTTGTTTATTTGACGTTGTTGTTGACGTTGTTGTTGTTGTTGTTTATTTGACGTTGTTGTTGTTGTTTATTAGATGTTGTTAATGTTGTTGACATTGTTGTTGTTGTTTTTGTTGTTCATTTGACGTTGTTGTTGTTGTTATTTTTGTTGTTGTTATTGTTGGTGTTGTTGTTGTTTATTTGACGTTGTTGTTGTTGTTGTTGTTTATGTGACGTTGTTGTTGTTGTTTATTTGACGTTGTTGTTGTTGTTTATTTGACGTTGTTGTTGTTGTTTATTTGACGTTGTTGTTTTTGTTGTTTATTTGACATTGTTGTTGTTGTTGTTGTTGACGTTGTTGTTGTAGTTGTTTATTTGACGTTGTTGTTGTTGACATTGTTGTTGTTGTTGTTTATTTGACGTTCTTGTTGTTGTTTTTTATTTGACGTTGTTGTTGTTGACATTGTTGTTGTTGTTGTTGTTTATTTGACGTAGTTGTTGTTGTTGTTGTTTATTTGACGTTGTTGTTGTTGTTATTGTTGTTATTGTTATTAATTTGACGTTGTTGTTGTTGTTTATTTGACCCTGTTGCTGTTGTTGTTTATTTGACGTTATTGTTGTTGTTATTTATTTGACATTGTTGTTATTGTTGTTTATTTGTCGTTGTTGTTTATTTGACATTGTTGTTTATTTGACGTTGTTGTTGTTGTTTATTTGACGTTGTTGTTGTTGTTATTTGAAGTTGTTGTTGTTGTATTTGTTGTTGTTGTTGTTGTTTATTTGGCGTTGTTGTTGTTGTTGTAATTTTGACGTTTTTGTTATTGTTGTTTATTTGACGTTGTTATTGTTGTTGTTGTTGTTGTTTATTAGACGTTGTTAATGTTGTTGACATTGTTGTTGTTATTTTTGTTGTTGTTGTTGTTGTTGTTTATTTGATGTTGTTATTGTTGTTGTTGTTGTTTATTTGACGTTGTTGTTGTTGTTGTTGTTGTTGTTATTTTTGTTGTTGTTATTGTTGGTGTTGTTGTTGTTTATTTGACGTTGTTGTTGTTGTTGTTTATTTGACGTTGTTGTTGTTGTTGTTTATTTGACGTTGTTGTTGTTGTTGTTATATTTGTTATTGTTGTTATTGTTGTTGCTTATTTAACGTTGTTGTTATTGTTGTTGTTTATTTGACGTTGTTGCCGTTATTAATTTGACGTTGTTGTTGTTGTTGTTTATTTGAAGTTGTTGTTGTTGTTGTTGTTGTTCTTTATTTGACGTTGTTGTTGTTGTTGTTTATTTGACGTTGTTGTTGACGTTGTTGTTGTTGTTGTTTATTTGACGTTGTTGTTGTTGTTATTTATTTGACGTTATTGTTGTTGTTATTGTTTATTTGGCGTTGTTGTTGTTTATTTGACGTTGTTATTGTTTATTTGACGTTGTTTTTGTTATTTGACGTTGTTGTTGTTGTTGTTGTTGTATTAGTTGTTGTTGTTGTTGTTGCTTATTTGACGTTGTTGTTGTTGTTGTTGTTGTATTAGTTGTTGTTGTTGTTGTTGCTTATTTGACGTTGTTGTTATTGTTGCTATTTATTTGACGTTGTTGTTGTTGTTGTTTATTTGACGTTATTGTTGTTGTTGTTTATTTGACGTTGTTGTTGTTGTTGTTATATTTGTTATTGTTGTTATTGTTGTTGCTTATTTGACGTTGTTGTTATTGTTGTTGTTTATTTGACGTTGTTGCCGTTATTCATTTGACGTTGTTGTTGTTGTTGTTTATTTGACGTTGTTGTTGTTGTTGTTGTTGTTTATTTGACGTTGTTGTTGTTGTTGTTTATTTGACGTTGTTGTTGACGTTGTTGTTGTTGTTGTTTATTTGATGTTGTTGTTGTTGTTTATTAGATGTTGTTAATGTTGTTGACATTGTTGTTGTTGTTTTTGTTGTTTATTTGACGTTGTTGTTGTTGTTGTTATTTTTGTTGTTGTTATTGTTTGTGTTGTTGTTGTTTATTTGACGTTGTTGTTGTTGTTGTTGTTTATGTGACGTTGTTGTTGTTGTTGTTTATTTGACGTTGTTGTTGTTGTTTATTTGACGTTGTTGTTGTTGTTTATTTGACGTTGTTGTTGTTGTTGTTTATTTGACATTGTTGTTGTTGTTGTTGACGTTGTTGTTGTAGTTGTTTATTTGACGTTGTTGTTGTTGACATTGTTGTTGTTGTTGTTTATTTGACGTTCTTGTTGTTGTTTTTTATTTGACGTTGTTGTTGTTGACATTGTTGTTGTTGTTGTTGTTTATTTGACGTAGTTGTTGTTGTTGTTGTTTATTTGACGTTGTTGTTGTTGTTATTGTTGTTGTTGTTATTAATTTGACGTTGTTGTTGTTGTTGTTTATTTGACGTTGTTGCTGTTGTTGTTTATTTGACGTTATTGTTGTTGTTATTTATTTGACATTGTTGTTATTGTTGTTTATTTGACGTTGTTGTTTATTTGACATTGTTGTTTATTTGACGTTGTTGTTGTTGTTTATTTGACGTTGTTGTTGTTATTTGAAGTTGTTGTTGTTATTTGAAGTTGTTGTTGTTGTATTTGTTGTTGTTGTTGTTGTTTATTTGGCGTTGTTGTTGTTGTTGTAATTTTGACGTTTTTGTTATTGTTGTTTATTTGACGTTGTTATTGTTGTTGTTGTTGTTGTTTATTTGACATTGTTATTGTTGTTGACGTTGTTGTTGTTGTTTATTTGACGTTGTTGTTGTTGTTGTTTATTAGACGTTGTTAATGTTGTTGACATTGTTGTTGTTGTTTTTGTTGTTGTTGTTGTTGTTGTTTATTTGATGTTGTTATTGTTGTTGTTGTTGTTTATTTGACGTTGTTGTTGTTGTTGTTGTTATTTTTGTTGTTGTTATTGTTGGTGTTGTTGTTGTTTATTTGACGTTGTTGTTGTTGTTGTTTATTTGACGTTGTCGTTGTTGTTTTTTATTTGACGTTGTTGTTGTTGTTTATTTGACGTTGTTGTTGTTGTTGTTTATTTGACGTTGTTGTTGTTGTTGTTGTTTATTTGACAATTTTGTTGTTGTTGTTGACGTTGTTGTTGTAGTTGTTTATTTGACGTTTTTGTTGTTGTTGTTGTTTATTTGATGTTGTTTTAGTTGTTGTTGTTTATTTGACGTTGTTGTTGTAGTTGTTTATTTGACGTTGTTGTTGTTGACATTGTTGTTGTTGTTGTTGTTTATTTGACGTTCTTGTTGTTGTTTTTTATTTGACGTTGTTGTTGTTGACATTGTTGTTGTTGTTGTTTATTTGACGTAGTTGTTGTTATTGATGTTGTTGTTGTTGTTGTTGTTGTTGTTTATTTGACATTGTTGTTGTTATTTGAAGTTGTTGTTGTTATTTGAAGTTGTTGTTGTTGTTGTATTTGTTGTTGTTGTTGTTATTGTTGTTTATTTGACGTTGTTGTTGTTGTTGTTGTTTATTTGACGTTGTTGTTTTTGTATTTTATTTGACGTTGTTATTATTGTTGTTGTTGTTGTTTATTTGACGTTGTTGTTGTTGTTTACGTTGTTGTTGTTGTTTATTTGACGTTGTTGTTGTTATTGTTGTTGTTGTTGTTTATTAGACGTTGTTAATGTTGTTGACATTGTTGTTGTTGTTTTTGTTGTTGTTGTTGTTGTTTATTTGATGTTGTTATTGTTGTTGTTGTTGTTTATTTGACGTTGTTGTTGTTGTTGTTGTTGTTATTTTTGTTATTGTTATTGTTGGTGTTGGTGTTGTTTATTTGTCGTTGTTGTTGTTGTTGTTGTTGTTTATTTGACGTTGTTGTTGTTGTTGTTTATTTGTTGTTGTTGTTGTTGTTTATTTGACGTTGTTGTTGTTGTTGTTGTTGTTTATTTGACGTTGTTGTTGACGTTGTTGTTGTTGTTGTTTATTTGACGTTGTTGTTGTTGTTGTTGTTTATTTGACGTTGTTAATGTTGTTGACATAGTTGTTGTTGTTTTTGTTGTTTATTTGACGTTGTTATTGTTGTTGTTGTTTTTGTTGTTGTTATTGTTGGTGTTGTTGTTGTTGTTTATTTGACGTTGTTGTTGTTGTTGTTGTTGTTGTTTATTTGACGTTATTGTTGTTGTTATTTAATTAACGTTGTTGTTGTTGTTTTTATATTTGTTATTGTTGTTATTATTGTTGCTTATTTGACGTTGTTGTTATTGTTGATGTTTATTTGACGTTGTTGTTGTTGTTATTCATTTGACGTTGTTGTTGTTGTTTATTTGACGTTGTTGTTGTTGTTGTTGTTTATTTGACGTTGTTGTTGTTGTTGTTTTTGTTGTTTATTTGACGTTGTTGTTGTTATTTATTTGACGTTGTTGTTGTTGTTGTTCATTTGACGTTGTTGTTAACGTTGTTGTTGTTGGTGTTTATTTGACGTTGTTGTTGTTGTTGTTTATTTGACGTTGTTGTTGTTGTTGACATTGTTATTGTTGTTGTTTATTTGATGTTGACATTGTTGTTGTTGACATAGTTGTTCTTGTTTATTTGACGTTGTTCTGGTTGTTGTCGTTGTTGTTTACTTGACGTTGTTGTTGTTGTTTATTTGACGTTGTTGTTGTTGTTGTTGTTGACGTTGTTGTTGTTGTTGTTTACTGGACGTTGTTGATGTTGTTTATTTGACATTGTTATTGTTGTTGACGGTGTTGTTGTTGTTGTTGTTTATTTGACATTGTTGTTGTTGTTATTTATTTGACGTTGCTGTTGTTGTTAATTTTATTTGACGTTGTTGTTGTTGTTGTTAATTTGATGTTGTTGTTGTTGTTGTTTATTTGACGTTGTTGTTGTTGTTTATTTGACGTTGTTGTTGTTGTTGTTTATTTAACGTTGTTGTTGTTGTTATTTATTTGACGTTGTTGTTGTTGTTATTGTTTATTTGGCGTTGTTGTTGTTTATTTGACGTTGTTATTGTTTATTTGACGTTGTTTTTGTTATTTGACATTGTTGTTGTTGTTGTTGTTGTATTAGTTGTTGTTGTTGTTGCTTATTTGACGTTGTTGTTATTGTTGCTATTTATTTGACGTTGTTGTTGTTGTTGTTTATTTGACGTTATTGTTGTTGTTGTTTATTTGACGTTGTTGTTGTTGTTGTTATATTTGTTATTGTTGTTATTGTTGTTGCTTATTTGACGTTGTTGTTATTGTTGTTGTTTATTTGACGTTGTTGCCGTTATTCATTTGACGTTGTTGTTGTTGTTGTTTATTTGACGTTATTGTTGTTGTTGTTGTTGTTGTTGTGTATTTGACGTTGTTGTTGTTGTTGTTTATTTGACGTTGTTGTTGACGTTGTTGTTGTTGTTGTTGTTTATTTGACGTTGTTGTGGTTGTTTATTAGATGTTGTTAATGTTGTTGACACTGTTGTTGTTGTTTTTGTTGTTCATTTGACGTTGTTGTTGTTGTTGTTATTTTTGTTGTTGTTATTGTTGGTGTTGTTGTTGTTTATTTGACGTTGTTGTTGTTGTTGTTTATGTGACGTTGTTGTTGTTGTTGTTGTTTATTTGACGTTGTTGTTGTTGTTTATTTGACGTTGTTGTTGTTGTTTATTTGACGTTGTTGTTGTTGTTGTTGTTTATTTGACATTGTTGTTGTTGTTGTTGTTGACGTTGTTGTTGTAGTTGTTTATTTGACGTTGTTGTTGTTGACATTGTTGTTGTTGTTGTTTATTTGACGTTCTTGTTGTTGTTTTTTATTTGACGTTGTTGTTGTTGACATTGTTGTTGTTGTTGTTGTTTATTTGACGTAGTTGTTGTTGTTGTTGTTTATTTGACGTTGTTGTTGTTGTTATTGTTGTTGTTGTTATTAATTTGACGTTGTTGTTGTTGTTGTTTATTTGACCCTGTTGCTGTTGTTGTTTATTTGACGTTATTGTTGTTGTTATTTATTTGACATTGTTGTTATTGTTGTTTATTTGACGTTGTTGTTTATTTGACATTGTTGTTTATTTGACGTTGTTGTTGTTGTTTATTTGACGTTGTTGTTGTTATTTGAAGTTGTTGTTGTTATTTGAAGTTGTTGTTGTTGTATTTGTTGTTGTTGTTGTTGTTTATTTGGCGTTGTTGTTGTTGTTGTAATTTTGACGTTTTTGTTATTGTTGTTTATTTGACGTTGTTATTGTTGTTGTTGTTGTTGTTTATTTGACATTGTTATTGTTGTTGACGTTGTTGTTGTTGTTTATTTGACGTTGTTGTTGTTGTTGTTTATTAGACGTTGTTAATGTTGTTGACATTGTTGTTGTTGTTTTTGTTGTTGTTGTTGTTGTTGTTTATTTGATGTTGTTATTGTTGTTGTTGTTGTTTATTTGACGTTGTTGTTGTTGTTGTTGTTATTTTTGTTGTTGTTATTGTTGGTGTTGTTGTTGTTTATTTGACGTTGTTGTTGTTGTTGTTTATTTGACGTTGTCGTTGTTGTTTTTTATTTGACGTTGTTGTGGTTGTTTATTTGACGTTGTTGTTGTTGTTGTTTATTTGACGTTGTTGTTGTTGTTGTTGTTTATTTGACAATTTTGTTGTTGTTGTTGACGTTGTTGTTGTAGTTGTTTATTTGACGTTTTTGTTGTTGTTGTTGTTTATTTGATGTTATTTTAGTTGTTGTTGTTTATTTGACGTTGTTGTTGTAGTTGTTTATTTGACGTTGTTGTTGTTGACATTGTTGTTGTTGTTGTTGTTTATTTGACGTTCTTGTTGTTGTTTTTTATTTGACGTTGTTGTTGTTGACATTGTTGTTGTTGTTGTTTATTTGACGTAGTTGTTGTTATTGATGTTGTTGTTGTTGTTGTTGTTGTTGTTGTTTATTTGACATTGTTGTTGTTATTTGAAGTTGTTGTTGTTATTTGAAGTTGTTGTTGTTGTTGTATTTGTTGTTGTTGTTGTTATTGTTGTTTATTTGACGTTGTTGTTGTTGTTTATTTGACGTTGTTGTTTTTGTATTTTATTTGACGTTGTTATTATTGTTGTTGTTGTTGTTTATTTGACGTTGTTGTTGTTGTTTACGTTGTTGTTGTTGTTTATTTGACGTTGTTGTTGTTATTGTTGTTGTTGTTGTTTATTAGACGTTGTTAATGTTGTTGACATTGTTGTTGTTGTTTTTGTTGTTGTTGTTGTTGTTTATTTGATGTTGTTATTGTTGTTGTTGTTGTTTATTTGACTTTGTTGTTGTTGTTGTTGTTGTTATTTTTGTTATTGTTATTGTTGGTGTTGGTGTTGTTTATTTGACGTTGTTGTTGTTGTTGTTGTTGTTGTTTATTTGACGTTGTTGTTGTTGTTTATTTGACGTTGTTGTTGTTGTTTATTTGACGTTGTTGTTGTTGTTGTTGTTGTTTATTTGACGTTGTTGTTGTTTATTTGACGTTGTTGTTGACGTTGTTGTTGTTGTTGTTTATTTGACGTTGTTGTTGTTGTTGTTGTTTATTTGACGTTGTTAATGTTGTTGACATAGTTGTTGTTGTTTTTGTTGTTTATTTGACGTTGTTATTGTTGTTGTTGTTTTTGTTGTTGTTATTGTTGGTGTTGTTGTTGTTGTTTATTTGACGTTGTTGTTGTTGTTGTTGTTGTTGTTTATTTGACGTTATTGTTGTTGTTATTTAATTAACGTTGTTGTTGTTGTTTTTATATTTGTTATTGTTGTTATTATTGTTGCTTATTTGACGTTGTTGTTATTGTTGATGTTTATTTGACGTTGTTGTTGTTGTTATTCATTTGACGTTGTTGTTGTTGTTGTTTATTTGACGTTGTTGTTGTTGTTGTTGTTTATTTGACGTTGTTGTTGTTGTTGTTTTTGTTGTTTATTTGACGTTGTTGTTGTTATTTATTTGACGTTGTTGTTGTTGTTGTTTATTTGACGTTGTTGTTAACGTTGTTGTTGTTGGTGTTTATTTGACGTTGTTGTTGTTGTTGTTTATTTGACGTTGTTGTTGTTGTTGACATTGTTATTGTTGTTGTTTATTTGATGTTGACATTGTTGTTGTTGACATAGTTGTTGTTGTTTATTTGACGTTGTTCTTGTTGTTGTCGTTGTTGTTTATTTGACGTTGTTGTTGTTGTTTATTTGACGTTGTTGTTGTTGTTGTTGACGTTGTTGTTGTTGTTGTTTACTGGACGTTGTTGATGTTGTTTATTTGACATTGTTATTGTTGTTGACGGTGTTGTTGTTGTTGTTTATTTGACATTGTTGTTGTTGTTATTTATTTGACGTTGCTGTTGTTGTTAATTTTATTTGACGTTGTTGTTGTTGTTGTTAATTTGATGTTGTTGTTGTTGTTGTTTATTTGACGTTGTTGTTGTTGTTTATTTGACGTTGTTGTTGTTGTTGTTGTTTATGTGACGTTGTTGTTGTTATTTATTTGACGTTGTTGTTGTTGTTATTGTTTATTTGGCGTTGTTGTTGTTTATTTGACGTTGTTATTGTTTATTTGACGTTGTTTTTGTTATTTGACATTGTTGTTGTTGTTTATTTGACGTTGTTGTTGTTGTTGTTTATTAGACGTTGTTAATGTTGTTGACATTGTTGTTGTTGTTTTTGTTGTTGTTGTTGTTGTTGTTTATTTGATGTTGTTATTGTTGTTGTTGTTGTTTATTTGACGTTGTTGTTGTTGTTGTTGTTGTTATTTTTGTTGTTGTTATTGTTGGTGTTGTTGTTGTTTATTTGACGTTGTTGTTGTTGTTGTTGTTTATTTGACGTTGTTGTTGTTGTTTATTTGACGTTGTTGTTGTTGTTGTTTATTTAACGTTGTTGTTGTTGTTATTTATTTGACGTTGTTGTTGTTATTGTTTATTTGGCGTTGTTGTTGTTTATTTGACGTTGTTATTGTTTATTTGACGTTGTTTTTGTTATTTGACATTGTTGTTGTTGTTGTTGTATTAGTTGACGTTGTTGTTGTTTCTTATTTGACGTTGTTGTTATTGTTGCTATTTATTTGACGTTGTTGTTGTTGTTTATTTGACGTTATTGTTGTTGTTGTTTATTTGACATTGTTGTTGTTGTTGTTATATTTGTTATTGTTGTTATTGTTGTTGCTTATTTGACGTTGTTGTTATTGTTGTTGTTTATTTGACGTTGTTGCCGTTATTCATTTGACGTTGTTGTTGTTGTTGTTTATTTGACGTTGTTGTTGTTGTTGTTGTTGTTGTTTATTTGACGTTGTTGTTGTTGTTGTTTATTTGACGTTGTTGTTGACGTTGTTGTTGTTGTTGTTTATTTGACGTTGTTGTTGTTGTTTATTAGATGTTGTTAATGTTGTTGACATTGTTGTTGTTGTTTTTGTTGTTCATTTGACGTTGTTGTTGTTGTTGTTATTTTTGTTGTTGTTATTGTTGGTGTTGTTGTTGTTTATTTGACGTTGTTGTTGTTGTTGTTGTTTATGTGACGTTGTTGTTGTTGTTTATTTGACGTTGTTGTTGTTGTTTATTTGACGTTGTTGTTGTTGTTTATTTGACGTTGTTGTTGTTGTTGTTTATTTGACATTGTTGTTGTTGTTGTTGTTGACGTTGTTGTTGTAGTTGTTTATTTGACGTTGTTGTTGTTGACATTGTTGTTGTTGTTGTTTATTTGACGTTCTTATTGTTGTTTTTTATTTGACGTTGTTGTTGTTGACATTGTTGTTGTTGTTGTTGTTTATTTGACGTAGTTGTTGTTGTTGTTGTTTATTTGACGTTGTTGTTGTTGTTATTGTTGTTGTTGTTATTAATTTGACGTTGTTGTTGTTGTTTATTTGACCCTGTTGCTGTTGTTGTTTATTTGACGTTATTGTTGTTGTTATTTATTTGACATTGTTGTTATTGTTGTTTATTTGACGTTGTTGTTTATTTGACATTGTTGTTTATTTGACGTTGTTGTTGTTGTTGTTTATTTGACGTTGTTGTTGTTATTTGAAGTTGTTGTTGTTATTTGAAGTTGTTGTTGTTGTATTTGTTGTTGTTGTTGTTTATTTGGCGTTGTTGTTGTTGTTATAATTTTGACGTTTTTGTTATTGTTGTTTATTTGACGTTGTTATTGTTGTTGTTGTTGTTGTTTATTTGACATTGTTATTGTTGTTGACGTTGTTGTTGTTGTTTATTTGACGTTGTTGTTGTTGTTATTTATTAGACGTTGTTAATGTTGTTGACATTGTTGTTGTGGTTTTTGTTGTTGTTGTTGTTGTTGTTTATTTGATGTTGTTATTGTTGTTGTTGTTGTTTATTTGACGTTGTTGTTGTTGTTGTTGTTATTTTTGTTGTTGTTATTGTTGGTGTTGTTGTTGTTTATTTGACGTTGTTGTTGTTGTTGTTTATTTGACGTTGTTGTTGTCGTTTTTTATTTGACGTTGTTGTTGTTGTTTATTTGACGTTGCTGTTGTTGTTGTTTATTTGACGTTGT
>OX451735.1:1336332700-1336345200 GCA_948472305.1 Vicia faba | reverse complement strand
GCGTTGTTGTTGTTTATTTGATGTTGTTATTGTTTATTTGACGTTGTTTTTGTTATTTGACGTTGTTGTTGTTGTTGTTGTATTAGTTGTTGTTGTTGTTGCTTATTTGACGTTGTTGTTATTGTTGCTATTTATTTGACGTTGTTGTTGTTGTTGTTTATTTGACGTTATTGTTGTTGTTGTTGTTTATTTGACGTTGTTGTTGTTGTTGTTATATTTGTTATTGTTGTTATTGTTGTTGCTTATTTGACGTTGTTGTTATTGTTGTTGTTTATTTGACGTTGTTGCCGTTATTCATTTGACGTTGTTGTTGTTGTTGTTTATTTGACGTTGTTGCTGTTGTTGTTGTTGTTGTTTATTTGACGTTGTTGTTGTTGTTGTTTATTTGACGTTGTTGTTGACGTTGTTGTTGTTGTTGTTTATTTGACGTTGTTGTTGTTGTTTATTAGATGTTGTTAATGTTGTTGACATTGTTGTTGTTGTTTTTGTTGTTCATTTGACGTTGTTGTTGTTGTTATTTTTGTTGTTGTTATTGTTGGTGTTGTTGTTGTTTATTTGACGTTGTTGTTGTTGTTGTTGTTTAGGTGACGTTGTTGTTGTTGTTTATTTGACGTTGTTGTTGTTGTTTATTTGACGTTGTTGTTGTTGTTTATTTGACGTTGTTGTTGTTGTTGTTTATTTGACATTGTTGTTGTTGTTGTTGTTGACGTTGTTGTTGTAGTTGTTTATTTGACGTTGTTGTTGTTGACATTGTTGTTGTTGTTGTTTATTTGACGTTCTTGTTGTTGTTTTTTATTTGACGTTGTTGTTGTTGACATTGTTGTTGTTGTTGTTTATTTGACGTAGTTGTTGTTGTTGTTTATTTGACGTTGTTGTTGTTGTTATTGTTGTTATTGTTATTAATTTGACGTTGTTGTTGTTGTTTATTTGACCCTGTTGCTGTTGTTGTTTATTTGACGTTATTGTTGTTGTTATTTATTTGACATTGTTGTTATTGTTGTTTATTTGACGTTGTTGTTTATTTGACATTGTTGTTTATTTGACGTTGTTGTTGTTGTTTATTTGACGTTGTTGTTGTTGTTATTTGAAGTTGTTGTTGTTGTATTTGTTGTTGTTGTTGTTGTTTATTTGGCGTTGTTGTTGTTGTTGTTGTAATTTTGACGTTTTTGTTATTGTTGTTTATTTGACGTTGTTATTGTTGTTGTTGTTGTTGTTTATTTGACATTGTTATTGTTGTTGACGTTGTTGTTGTTGTTTATTTGACGTTGTTGTTGTTGTTGTTTATTAGACGTTGTTAATGTTGTTGACATTGTTGTTGTTATTTTTGTTGTTGTTGTTGTTGTTGTTGTTTATTTGATGTTGTTATTGTTGTTGTTGTTGTTTATTTGACGTTGTTGTTGTTGTTGTTGTTGTTGTTATTTTTGTTGTTGTTATTGTTGGTGTTGTTGTTGTTTATTTGACGTTGTTGTTGTTGTTGTTTATTTGACGTTGTTGTTGTTGTTGTTTATTTGACGTTGTTGTTGTTGTTGTTATATTTGTTATTGTTGTTATTGTTGTTGCTTATTTAACGTTGTTGTTATTGTTGTTGTTTATTTGACGTTGTTGCCGTTATTCATTTGACGTTGTTGTTGTTGTTGTTTATTTGACGTTGTTGTTGTTGTTGTTGTTGTTCTTTATTTGACGTTGTTGTTGTTGTTGTTTATTTGACGTTGTTGTTGACGTTGTTGTTGTTGTTGTTTATTTGACGTTGTTGTTGTTGTTATTTATTTGACGTTATTGTTGTTGTTATTGTTTATTTGGCGTTGTTGTTGTTTATTTGACGTTGTTATTGTTTATTTGACGTTGTTTTTGTTATTTTACGTTGTTGTTGTTGTTGTTGTATTAGTTGTTGTTGTTGTTGTTGCTTATTTGACGTTGTTGTTATTGTTGCTATTTATTTGACGTTGTTGTTGTTGTTGTTTATTTGACGTTATTGTTGTTGTTGTTTATTTGACGTTGTTGTTGTTGTTGTTATATTTGTTATTGTTGTTATTGTTGTTGCTTATTTGACGTTGTTGTTATTGTTGTTGTTTATTTGACGTTGTTGCCGTTATTCATTTGACGTTGTTGTTGTTGTTGTTTATTTGACGTTGTTGTTGTTGTTGTTGTTGTTGTTTATTTGACGTTGTTGTTGTTGTTGTTTATTTGACGTTGTTGTTGACGTTGTTGTTGTTGTTGTTTATTTGATGTTGTTGTTGTTGTTTATTAGATGTTGTTAATGTTGTTGACATTGTTGTTGTTGTTTTTGTTGTTTATTTGACGTTGTTGTTGTTGTTGTTATTTTTGTTGTTGTTATTGTTTGTGTTGTTGTTGTTTATTTGACGTTGTTGTTGTTGTTGTTGTTTATGTGACGTTGTTGTTGTTGTTGTTTATTTGACGTTGTTGTTGTTGTTTATTTGACGTTGTTGTTGTTGTTTATTTGACGTTGTTGTTGTTGTTGTTTATTTGACATTGTTGTTGTTGTTGTTGACGTTGTTGTTGTAGTTGTTTATTTGACGTTGTTGTTGTTGACATTGTTGTTGTTGTTGTTTATTTGACGTTCTTGTTGTTGTTTTTTATTTGACGTTGTTGTTGTTGACATTGTTGTTGTTGTTGTTGTTTATTTGACGTAGTTGTTGTTGTTGTTGTTTATTTGACGTTGTTGTTGTTGTTATTGTTGTTGTTGTTATTAATTTGACGTTGTTGTTGTTGTTGTTTATTTGACCCTGTTGCTGTTGTTGTTTATTTGACATTATTGTTGTTGTTATTTATTTGACATTGTTGTTATTGTTGTTTATTTGACGTTGTTGTTTATTTGACATTGTTGTTTATTTGACGTTGTTGTTGTTGTTTATTTGACGTTGTTGTTGTTATTTGAAGTTGTTGTTGTTATTTGAAGTTGTTGTTGTTGTATTTGTTGTTGTTGTTGTTGTTTATTTGGCGTTGTTGTTGTTGTTGTAATTTTGACGTTTTTGTTATTGTTGTTTATTTGACGTTGTTATTGTTGTTGTTGTTGTTGTTTATTTGACATTGTTATTGTTGTTGACGTTGTTGTTGTTGTTTATTTGACGTTGTTGTTGTTGTTGTTTATTAGACGTTGTTAATGTTGTTGACATTGTTGTTGTTGTTTTTGTTGTTGTTGTTGTTGTTGTTTATTTGATGTTGTTATTGTTGTTGTTGTTGTTTATTTGACGTTGTTGTTGTTGTTGTTGTTATTTTTGTTGTTGTTATTGTTGGTGTTGTTGTTGTTTATTTGACGTTGTTGTTGTTGTTGTTTATTTGACGTTGTCGTTGTTGTTTTTTATTTGACGTTGTTGTTGTTGTTTATTTGACGTTGTTGTTGTTGTTGTTTATTTGACGTTGTTGTTGTTGTTGTTGTTTATTTGACAATTTTGTTGTTGTTGTTGACGTTGTTGTTGTAGTTGTTTATTTGACGTTTTTGTTGTTGTTGTTGTTTATTTGATGTTGTTTTAGTTGTTGTTGTTTATTTGACGTTGTTGTTGTAGTTGTTTATTTGACGTTGTTGTTGTTGACATTGTTGTTGTTGTTGTTGTTTATTTGACGTTCTTGTTGTTGTTTTTTATTTGACGTTGTTGTTGTTGACATTGTTGTTGTTGTTGTTTATTTGACGTAGTTGTTGTTATTGATGTTGTTGTTGTTGTTGTTGTTGTTGTTTATTTGACATTGTTGTTGTTATTTGAAGTTGTTGTTGTTATTTGAAGTTGTTGTTGTTGTTGTATTTGTTGTTGTTGTTGTTATTGTTGTTTATTTGACGTTGTTGTTGTTGTTGTTTATTTGACGTTGTTGTTTTTGTATTTTATTTGACATTGTTATTATTGTTGTTGTTGTTGTTTATTTGACGTTGTTGTTGTTGTTTACGTTGTTGTTGTTGTTTATTTGACGTTGTTGTTGTTATTGTTGTTGTTGTTGTTTATTAGACGTTGTTAATGTTGTTGACATTGTTGTTGTTGTTTTTGTTGTTGTTGTTGTTGTTGTTTATTTGATGTTGTTATTGTTGTTGTTGTTGTTTATTTGACGTTGTTGTTGTTGTTGTTGTTATTTTTTTTATTGTTATTGTTGGTGTTGGTGTTGTTTATTTGACGTTGTTGTTGTTGTTGTTGTTGTTTATTTGACGTTGTTGTTGTTGTTGTTTATTTGACGTTGTTGTTGTTGTTTATTTGACGTTGTTGTTGTTGTTGTTGTTGTTTATTTGACGTTGTTGTTGTTTATTTGACGTTGTTGTTGACGTTGTTGTTGTTGTTGTTTATTTGACGTTGTTGTTGTTGTTGTTGTTGTTAATTTGACGTTGTTAATGTTGTTGACATAGTTGTTGTTGTTTTTGTTGTTTATTTGACGTTGTTATTGTTGTTGTTGTTTTTGTTGTTGTTATTGTTGGTGTTGTTGTTGTTGTTTATTTGACGTTGTTGTTGTTGTTGTTGTTGTTTATTTGACGTTATTGTTGTTGTTATTTAATTAACGTTGTTGTTGTTGTTTTTATATTTGTTATTGTTGTTATTATTGTTGCTTATTTGACGTTGTTGTTATTGTTGATGTTTATTTGACGTTGTTGTTGTTGTTATTCATTTGACGTTGTTGTTGTTGTTGTTTATTTGACGTTGTTGTTGTTGTTGTTGTTTATTTGACGTTGTTGTTGTTGTTGTTGTTTTTGTTGTTTATTTGACGTTGTTGTTGTTATTTATTTGACGTTGTTGTTGTTGTTGTTTATTTGACGTTGTTGTTAACGTTGTTGTTGTTGGTGTTTATTTGACGTTGTTGTTGTTGTTGTTTATTTGACGTTGTTGTTGTTGTTGACATTGTTATTGTTGTTGTTTATTTGATGTTGACATTGTTGTTGTTGACATAGTTGTTGTTGTTTATTTGACGTTGTTCTTGTTGTTGTCGTTGTTGTTTATTTGACGTTGTTGTTGTTGTTTATTTGACGTTGTTGTTGTTGTTGTTGACGTTGTTGTTGTTGTTGTTTACTGGACGTTGTTGATGTTGTTTATTTGACATTGTTATTGTTGTTGACGGTGTTGTTGTTGTTGTTGTTTATTTGACATTGTTGTTGTTGTTATTTATTTGACGTTGCTGTTTTTGTTAATTTTATTTGACGTTGTTGTTGTTGTTGTTAATTTGATGTTGTTGTTGTTGTTGTTTATTTGACGTTGTTGTTGTTGTTTATTTGACGTTGTTGTTGTTGTTGTTTATTTAACGTTGTTGTTGTTGTTATTTATTTGACGTTGTTGTTGTTGTTATTGTTTATTTGGCGTTGTTGTTGTTTATTTGACGTTGTTATTGTTTATTTGACGTTGTTTTTGTTATTTGACATTGTTGTTGTTGTTGTTGTTGTATTAGTTGTTGTTGTTGTTGTTGCTTATTTGACGTTGTTGTTATTGTTGCTATTTATTTGACGTTGTTGTTGTTGTTGTTTATTTGACGTTATTGTTGTTGTTGTTTATTTGACGTTGTTGTTGTTGTTGTTATATTTGTTATTGTTGTTATTGTTGTTGCTTATTTGACGTTGTTGTTATTGTTGTTGTTTATTTGACGTTGTTGCCGTTATTCATTTGACGTTGTTGTTGTTGTTGTTTATTTGACGTTGTTGTTGTTGTTGTTGTTGTTGTTTATTTGACGTTGTTGTTGTTGTTGTTTATTTGACGTTGTTGTTGACGTTGTTGTTGTTGTTGTTTATTTGACGTTGTTGTTGTTGTTTATTAGATGTTGTTAATGTTGTTGACATTGTTGTTGTTGTTTTTGTTGTTCATTTGACGTTGTTGTTGTTGTTGTTATTTTTGTTGTTGTTATTGTTGGTGTTGTTGTTGTTTATTTGACGTTGTTGTTGTTGTTGTTGTTTATGTGACGTTGTTGTTGTTGTTTATTTGACGTTGTTGTTGTTGTTTATTTGACGTTGTTGTTGTTGTTTATTTGACGTTGTTGTTGTTGTTGTTTATTTGACATTGTTGTTGTTGTTGTTGTTGACGTTGTTGTTGTAGTTGTTTATTTGACGTTGTTGTTGTTGACATTGTTGTTGTTGTTGTTTATTTGACGTTCTTGTTGTTGTTTTTTATTTGACGTTGTTGTTGTTGACATTGTTGTTGTTGTTGTTGTTTATTTGACGTAGTTGTTGTTGTTGTTGTTTATTTGACGTTGTTGTTGTTGTTATTGTTGTTGTTGTTATTAATTTGACGTTGTTGTTGTTGTTTATTTGACCCTGTTGCTGTTGTTGTTTATTTGACGTTATTGTTGTTGTTATTTATTTGACATTGTTGTTATTGTTGTTTATTTGACGTTGTTGTTTATTTGACATTGTTGTTTATTTGACGTTGTTGTTGTTGTTTATTTGACGTTGTTGTTGTTATTTGAAGTTGTTGTTGTTATTTGAAGTTGTTGTTGTTGTATTTGTTGTTGTTGTTGTTGTTTATTTGGCGTTGTTGTTGTTGTTGTAATTTTGACGTTTTTGTTATTGTTGTTTATTTGACGTTGTTATTGTTGTTGTTGTTGTTGTTTATTTGACATTGTTATTGTTGTTGACGTTGTTGTTGTTGTTTATTTGACGTTGTTGTTGTTGTTGTTTATTAGACGTTGTTAATGTTGTTGACATTGTTGTTGTTGTTTTTGTTGTTGTTGTTGTTGTTTATTTGATGTTGTTATTGTTGTTGTTGTTGTTTATTTGACGTTGTTGTTGTTGTTGTTGTTGTTATTTTTGTTGTTGTTATTGTTGGTGTTGTTGTTGTTTATTTGACGTTGTTGTTGTTGTTGTTTATTTGACGTTGTTGTTGTTGTTGTTTATTTGACGTTGTTGTTGTTGTTGTTATATTTGTTATTGTTGTTATTGTTGTTGCTTATTTAACGTTGTTGTTATTGTTGTTGTTTATTTGACGTTGTTGCCGTTATTCATTTGACGTTGTTGTTGTTGTTGTTTATTTGACGTTGTTGTTGTTGTTGTTGTTGTTCTTTATTTGACGTTGTTGTTGTTGTTGTTTATTTGACGTTGTTGTTGACGTTGTTGTTGTTGTTGTTTATTTGACGTTGTTGTTGTTGTTATTTATTTGACGTTATTGTTGTTGTTATTGTTTATTTGGCGTTGTTGTTGTTTATTTGACGTTGTTATTGTTTATTTGACGTTGTTTTTGTTATTTTACGTTGTTGTTGTTGTTGTTGTATTAGTTGTTGTTGTTGTTGTTGCTTATTTGACGTTGTTGTTATTGTTGCTATTTATTTGACGTTGTTGTTGTTGTTGTTTATTTGACGTTATTGTTGTTGTTGTTTATTTGACGTTGTTGTTGTTGTTGTTATATTTGTTATTGTTGTTATTGTTGTTGCTTATTTGACGTTGTTGTTATTGTTGTTGTTTATTTGACGTTGTTGCCGTTATTCATTTGACGTTGTTGTTGTTGTTGTTTATTTGACGTTGTTGTTGTTGTTGTTTATTTGACGTTGTTGTTGTTGTTGTTTATTTGACGTTGTTGTTGACGTTGTTGTTGTTGTTGTTTATTTGATGTTGTTGTTGTTGTTTATTAGATGTTGTTAATGTTGTTGACATTGTTGTTGTTGTTTTTGTTGTTTATTTGACGTTGTTGTTGTTGTTGTTATTTTTGTTGTTGTTATTGTTTGTGTTGTTGTTGTTTATTTGACGTTGTTGTTGTTGTTGTTGTTTATGTGACGTTGTTGTTGTTGTTGTTTATTTGACGTTGTTGTTGTTGTTTATTTGACGTTGTTGTTGTTGTTTATTTGACGTTGTTGTTGTTGTTGTTTATTTGACATTGTTGTTGTTGTTGTTGACGTTGTTGTTGTAGTTGTTTATTTGACGTTGTTGTTGTTGACATTGTTGTTGTTGTTGTTTATTTGACGTTCTTGTTGTTGTTTTTTATTTGACGTTGTTGTTGTTGACATTGTTGTTGTTGTTGTTGTTTATTTGACGTAGTTGTTGTTGTTGTTGTTTATTTGACGTTGTTGTTGTTGTTATTGTTGTTGTTGTTATTAATTTGACGTTGTTGTTGTTGTTGTTTATTTGACCCTGTTGCTGTTGTTGTTTATTTGACATTATTGTTGTTGTTATTTATTTGACATTGTTGTTATTGTTGTTTATTTGACGTTGTTGTTTATTTGACATTGTTGTTTATTTGACGTTGTTGTTGTTGTTTATTTGACGTTGTTGTTGTTATTTGAAGTTGTTGTTGTTATTTGAAGTTGTTGTTGTTGTATTTGTTGTTGTTGTTGTTGTTTATTTGGCGTTGTTGTTGTTGTTGTAATTTTGACGTTTTTGTTATTGTTGTTTATTTGACGTTGTTATTGTTGTTGTTGTTGTTGTTTATTTGACATTGTTATTGTTGTTGACGTTGTTGTTGTTGTTTATTTGACGTTGTTGTTGTTGTTGTTTATTAGACGTTGTTAATGTTGTTGACATTGTTGTTGTTGTTTTTGTTGTTGTTGTTGTTGTTGTTTATTTGATGTTGTTATTGTTGTTGTTGTTGTTTATTTGACGTTGTTGTTGTTGTTGTTGTTGTTATTTTTGTTGTTATTGTTGGTGTTGTTGTTGTTTATTTGACGTTGTTGTTGTTGTTGTTTATTTGACGTTGTCGTTGTTGTTTTTTATTTGACGTTGTTGTTGTTGTTTATTTGACGTTGTTGTTGTTGTTGTTTATTTGACGTTGTTGTTGTTGTTGTTGTTTATTTGACAATTTTGTTGTTGTTGTTGACGTTGTTGTTGTAGTTGTTTATTTGACGTTTTTGTTGTTGTTGTTGTTTATTTGATGTTGTTTTAGTTGTTGTTGTTTATTTGACGTTGTTGTTGTAGTTGTTTATTTGACGTTGTTGTTGTTGACATTGTTGTTGTTGTTGTTGTTTATTTGACGTTCTTGTTGTTGTTTTTTATTTGACGTTGTTGTTGTTGACATTGTTGTTGTTGTTGTTTATTTGACGTAGTTGTTGTTATTGATGTTGTTGTTGTTGTTGTTGTTGTTGTTTATTTGACATTGTTGTTGTTATTTGAAGTTGTTGTTGTTATTTGAAGTTGTTGTTGTTGTTGTATTTGTTGTTGTTGTTGTTATTGTTGTTTATTTGACGTTGTTGTTGTTGTTGTTTATTTGACGTTGTTGTTTTTGTATTTTATTTGACATTGTTATTATTGTTGTTGTTGTTGTTTATTTGACGTTGTTGTTGTTGTTTACGTTGTTGTTGTTGTTTATTTGACGTTGTTGTTGTTATTGTTGTTGTTGTTGTTTATTAGACGTTGTTAATGTTGTTGACATTGTTGTTGTTGTTTTTGTTGTTGTTGTTGTTGTTGTTTATTTGATGTTGTTATTGTTGTTGTTGTTGTTTATTTGACGTTGTTGTTGTTGTTGTTATTTTTTTTATTGTTATTGTTGGTGTTGGTGTTGTTTATTTGACGTTGTTGTTGTTGTTGTTGTTGTTTATTTGACATTGTTGTTGTTGTTGTTTATTTGACGTTGTTGTTGTTGTTTATTTGACGTTGTTGTTGTTGTTGTTGTTGTTTATTTGACGTTGTTGTTGTTTATTTGACGTTGTTGTTGACGTTGTTGTTGTTGTTGTTTATTTGACGTTGTTGTTGTTGTTGTTGTTGTTTATTTGACGTTGTTAATGTTGTTGACATAGTTGTTGTTGTTTTTGTTGTTTATTTGACGTTGTTATTGTTGTTGTTGTTTTTGTTGTTGTTATTGTTGGTGTTGTTGTTGTTGTTTATTTGACGTTGTTGTTGTTGTTGTTGTTGTTTATTTGACGTTATTGTTGTTGTTATTTAATTAACGTTGTTGTTGTTGTTTTTATATTTGTTATTGTTGTTATTATTGTTGCTTATTTGACGTTGTTGTTATTGTTGATGTTTATTTGACGTTGTTGTTGTTGTTATTCATTTGACGTTGTTGTTGTTGTTGTTTATTTGACGTTGTTGTTGTTGTTGTTGTTGTTTATTTGACGTTGTTGTTGTTGTTGTTTTTGTTGTTTATTTGACGTTGTTGTTGTTATTTATTTGACGTTGTTGTTGTTGTTGTTTATTTGACGTTGTTGTTAACGTTGTTGTTGTTGGTGTTTATTTGACGTTGTTGTTGTTGTTGTTTATTTGACGTTGTTGTTGTTGTTGACATTGTTATTGTTGTTGTTTATTTGATGTTGACATTGTTGTTGTTGACATAGTTGTTGTTGTTTATTTGACGTTGTTCTTGTTGTTGTCGTTGTTGTTTATTTGACGTTGTTGTTGTTGTTTATTTGACGTTGTTGTTGTTGTTGTTGACGTTGTTGTTGTTGTTGTTTACTGGACGTTGTTGATGTTGTTTATTTGACATTGTTATTGTTGTTGACGGTGTTGTTGTTGTTGTTGTTTATTTGACATTGTTGTTGTTGTTATTTATTTGACGTTGCTGTTTTTGTTAATTTTATTTGACGTTGTTGTTGTTGTTGTTAATTTGATGTTGTTGTTGTTGTTGTTTATTTGACGTTGTTGTTGTTGTTTATTTGACGTTGTTGTTGTTGTTGTTTATTTAACGTTGTTGTTGTTGTTATTTATTTGACGTTGTTGTTGTTGTTATTGTTTATTTGGCGTTGTTGTTGTTTATTTGACGTTGTTATTGTTTATTTGACGTTGTTTTTGTTATTTGACATTGTTGTTGTTGTTGTTGTTGTATTAGTTGTTGTTGTTGTTGTTGCTTATTTGACGTTGTTGTTATTGTTGCTATTTATTTGACGTTGTTGTTGTTGTTGTTTATTTGACGTTATTGTTGTTGTTGTTTATTTGACGTTGTTGTTGTTGTTGTTATATTTGTTATTGTTGTTATTGTTGTTGCTTATTTGACGTTGTTGTTATTGTTGTTGTTTATTTGACGTTGTTGCCGTTATTCATTTGACGTTGTTGTTGTTGTTGTTTATTTGACGTTGTTGTTGTTGTTGTTGTTGTTGTTGTTTATTTGACGTTGTTGTTGTTGTTGTTTATTTGACGTTGTTGTTGACGTTGTTGTTGTTGTTGTTTATTTGACGTTGTTGTTGTTGTTTATTAGATGTTGTTAATGTTGTTGACATTGTTGTTGTTGTTTTTGTTGTTCATTTGACGTTGTTGTTGTTGTTGTTATTTTTGTTGTTGTTATTGTTGGTGTTGTTGTTGTTTATTTGACGTTGTTGTTGTTGTTGTTGTTTATGTGACGTTGTTGTTGTTGTTTATTTGACGTTGTTGTTGTTGTTTATTTGACGTTGTTGTTGTTGTTTATTTGACGTTGTTGTTGTTGTTGTTTATTTGACATTGTTGTTGTTGTTGTTGTTGACGTTGTTGTTGTAGTTGTTTATTTGACGTTGTTGTTGTTGACATTGTTGTTGTTGTTGTTTATTTGACGTTCTTGTTGTTGTTTTTTATTTGACGTTCTTGTTGTTGACATTGTTGTTGTTGTTGTTGTTTATTTGACGTAGTTGTTGTTGTTGTTGTTTATTTGACGTTGTTGTTGTTGTTATTGTTGTTGTTGTTATTAATTTGACGTTGTTGTTGTTGTTTATTTGACCCTGTTGCTGTTGTTGTTTATTTGACGTTATTGTTGTTGTTATTTATTTGACATTGTTGTTATTGTTGTTTATTTGACGTTGTTGTTTATTTGACATTGTTGTTTATTTGACGTTGTTGTTGTTGTTTATTTGACGTTGTTGTTGTTATTTGAAGTTGTTGTTGTTATTTGAAGTTGTTGTTGTTGTATTTGTTGTTGTTGTTGTTGTTTATTTGGCGTTGTTGTTGTTGTTGTAATTTTGACGTTTTTGTTATTGTTGTTTATTTGACGTTGTTATTGTTGTTGTTGTTGTTGTTTATTTGACATTGTTATTGTTGTTGACGTTGTTGTTGTTGTTTATTTGACGTTGTTGTTGTTGTTGTTTATTAGACGTTGTTAATGTTGTTGACATTGTTGTTGTTGTTTTTGTTGTTGTTGTTGTTGTTTATTTGATGTTGTTATTGTTGTTGTTGTTGTTTATTTGACGTTGTTGTTGTTGTTGTTGTTGTTATTTTTGTTGTTGTTATTGTTGGTGTTGTTGTTGTTTATTTGACGTTGTTGTTGTTGTTGTTTATTTGACGTTGTTGTTGTTGTTTATTTGACGTTGTTGTTGTTGTTGTTTATTTAACGTTGTTGTTGTTGTTATTTATTTGACGTTGTTGTTGTTATTGTTTATTTGGCGTTGTTGTTGTTTATTTGACGTTGTTATTGTTTATTTGACGTTGTTTTTGTTATTTGACATTGTTGTTGTTGTTGTTGTTATATTAGTTGTTGTTGTTGTTGCTTATTTGACGTTGTTGTTATTGTTGCTATTTATTTGACGTTGTTGTTGTTGTTGTTTATTTGACGTTATTGTTGTTGTTGTTTATTTGACGTTGTTGTTGTTGTTGTTATATTTGTTATTGTTGTTATTGTTGTTGCTTATTTGACGTTGTTGTTATTGTTGTTGTTTATTTGACGTTGTTGCCGTTATTCATTTGACGTTGTTGTTGTTGTTGTTTA
>OX451735.1:1336315200-1336327700 GCA_948472305.1 Vicia faba | reverse complement strand
TTGACGTTGTTGTTGTTGTTGTTTATTTGACGTTGTTGTTGTTGTTGTTTTTGTTGTTTATTTGACGTTGTTGTTGTTATTTATTTGACGTTGTTGTTGTTGTTGTTTATTTGACGTTGTTGTCAACGTTGTTGTTGTTGGTGTTTATTTGACGTTGTTGTTGTTGTTGTTGTTTATTTGACGTTGTTGTTGTTGTTGACGTTGTTATTGTTGTTGTTTATTTGATGTTGTTATTGTTGTTGTTGACATAGTTGTTGTTGTTTATTTGACGTTGTTCTTGTTGTTGCCGTTGTTGTTTATTTGACGTTGTTGTTGTTGTTGTTGACGTTGTTGTTGTTGTTGTTTACTGGACGTTGTTGTTGTTGTTTATTTGACATTGTTATTGTTGTTGACGGTGTTGTTGTTGTTGTTTATTTGACATTGTTGTTGTTGTTATTTATTTGACGTTGTTGTTGTTGTTAATTTTATTTGACGTTGTTGTTGTTGTTGTTAATTTGATGATGTTGTTGTTGTTTATTTGACGTTGTTGTTGTTGTTTATTTGACGTTGTTGTTGTTGTTGTTTATTTAACGTTGTTGTTGTTGTTATTTATTTGACGTTGTTGTTGTTGTTATTGTTTATTTGGCGTTGTTGTTGTTTATTTGACGTTGTTATTGTTTATTTGACGTTGTTGTTGTTGTTGTTGTTGTATTAGTTGTTGTTGTTGTTGTTGCTTATTTGACGTTGTTGTTATTGTTGCTATTTATTTGACGTTGTTGTTGTTGTTGTTTATTTGACGTTGTTGTTGTTGTTGTTATATTTGTTATTGTTGTTATTGTTGTTGCTTATTTTACGTTGTTGTTATTGTTGTTGTTTATTTGACGTTGTTGCCGTTATTCATTTGACGTTGTTGTTGTTGTTTATTTGACGTTGTTGTTGTTGTTGTTGTTCTTTATTTGACGTTGTTGTTGTTGTTGTTTATTTGACGTTGTTGTTGACGTTGTTGTTGTTGTTGTTTATTTGACGTTGTTGTTGTTGTTTATTAGATGTTGTTAATGTTGTTGACATTGTTGTTGTTGTTTTTGTTGTTTATTTGACGTTGTTGTTGTTGTTGTTATTTTTGTTGTTGTTTTTGTTGGTGTTGTTGTTGTTTATTTGACGTTGTTGTTGTTGTTGTTTATTTGACGATGTTGTTGTTGTTGTTTATTTGACGTTGTTGTTGTTGTTTATTTGACGTTGTTGTTGTTGTTGTTGTTGTTGTTTATTTGACATTGTTGTTGTTGTTGTTGTTGACGTTGTTGTTGTAGTTGTTTATTTGACGTTGTTGTTGTTGACATTGTTGTTGTTGTTGTTTATTTGACGTTCTTGTTGTTGTTTTTTATTTGACGTTGTTGTTGTTGTTGACATTGTTGTTGTTGTTGTTGTTGTTGTTTATTTGACGTAGTTGTTGTTGTTGTTGTTTATTTGACGTTGTTGTTGTTGTTATTGTTGTTGTTGTTATTAATTTGACGTTGATGTTGTTGTTTATTTGACCCTGTTGTTGTTGTTGTTTATTTGACGTTATTGTTGTTGTTATTTATTTGACATTGTTGTTATTGTTGTTTATTTGACGTTGTTGTTTATTTGACATTGTTGTTTATTTGACGTTGTTGTTGTTGTTTATTTGACGTTGTTGTTATTATTTAAAGTTGTTGTTATTTGAAGTTGTTGTTGTTGTATTTGTTGTTGTTGTTGTTGTTTATTTGACGTTGTTGTTGTTGTTGTAATTATGACGTTGTTGTTATTGTTGTTTATTTGACGTTGTTATTGTTGTTGTTGTTGTTGTTTATTTGACGTTGTTATTGTTGTTGACGGTGTTGTTGTTGTTGTTGTTTATTTGACATTGTTGTTGTTGTTATTTATTTGACGTTGTTGTTGTTGTTAATTTTATTTGACGTTGTTGTTGTTGTTGTTAATTTGATGTTGTTGTTGTTGTTGTTTATTTGATGTTGTTATTGTTGTTGTTGTTGTTTATTTGACGTTGTTGTTGTTGTTGTTGTTATTTTTGTTGTTGTTATTGTTGGTGTTGTTGTTGTTTATTTGACGTTGTTGTTGTTGTTGTTGTTTATTTGACGTTGTTGTTGTTGTTGTTTATTTGACATTGTTGTTGTTGTTATTTATTTGACGTTGTTGTTGTTGTTAATTTTATTTGACGTTGTTGTTGTTGTTGTTAATTTGATGTTGTTGTTGTTGTTTATTTGATGTTGTTATTGTTGTTGTTGTTGTTTATTTGACGTTGTTGTTGTTGTTGTTGTTGTTATTTTTGTTGTTGTTATTGTTGGTGTTGTTGTTGTTTATTTGACGTTGTTGTTGTTGTTGTTGTTTATTTGACGTTGTTGTTGTTGTTGTTTATTTGACGTTGTTGTTGTTGTTTATTTGACGTTGTTGTTGTTGTTGTTGTTGGTGTTTATTTGACGTTGTTGTTGTTTATTTGACGTTGTTGTTGACGTTGTTCGTGTTGTTGTTTATTTGACGTTGTTGTTGTTGTTGTTTATTTGACGTTGTTAATGTCGTTGACATAGTTGTTGTTGTTTTTGTTGTTTATTTGACGTTGTTATTGTTGTTGTTGTTTTTGTTGTTGTTATTGTTGGAGTTGTTGTTGTTGTTTAGTTGACGTTGTTGTTGTTGTTGTTGTTTATTTGACGTTATTGTTGTTGTTATTTAATTAACGTTGTTGTTGTTGTTATATTTGTTATTGTTGTTATTATTGTTGCTTATTTGACGTTGTTGTTATTGTTGTTGTTTATTTGACGTTGTTGTTGTTGTTATTCATTTGACGTTGTTGTTGTTGTTGTTTATTTGACGTTGTTGTTGTTGTTGTTGTTTATTTGACGTTGTTGTTGTTGTTGTTTTTGTTGTTTATTTGACGTTGTTGTTGTTATTTATTTGACGTTGTTGTTGTTGTTTATTTGACGTTGTTGTTAACGTTGTTGTTGTTGGTGTTTATTTGACGTTGTTGTTGTTGTTGTTGTTGTTGTTTATTTGACGTTGTTGTTGTTATTGACGTTGTTATTGTTGTTGTTTATTTGATGTTGTTATTGTTGTTGTTGACATAGTTGTTGTTGTTTATTTGACGTTGTTCTTGTTGTTGCCGTTGTTGTTTATTTGACGTTGTTGTTGTTGTTGTTTATTTGACGTTGTTGTTGTTGTTGTTGTTGACGTTGTTGTTGTTGTTGTTTACTGGACGTTGTTGTTATTGTTTATTTGACATTGTTATTGTTGTTGACGGTGTTGTTGTTGTTGTTGTTTATTTGACATTGTTGTTGTTGTTATTTATTTGACGTTGTTGTTGTTGTTAATTTTATTTGACGTTGTTATTGTTGTTGTTAATTTGATGTTGTTGTTGTTGTTGTTTATTTGACGTTGTTGTTGTTGTTTATTTGACGTTGTTGTTGTTGTTGTTTATTTAACGTTGTTGTTGTTATTTATTTGACGTTGTTGTTGTTGTTATTGTTTATTTGGCGTTGTTGTTGTTTATTTGACGTTGTTATTGTTTATTTGACGTTGTTTTTTTTATTTGACGTTGTTGTTGTTGTTGTTGTTGTATTAGTTGTTGTTGTTGTTGTTGCTTATTTGACGTTGTTGTTATTGTTGCTATTTATTTGACGTTGTTGTTGTTGTTGTTATTTATTTGACGTTATTGTTGTTGTTGTTTATTTGACGTTGTTGTTGTTGTTATATTTGTTATTGTTGTTATTGTTGTTGCTTATTTGACGTTGTTGTTATTGTTGTTGTTTATTTGACGTTGTTGCCGTTATTCATTTGACGTTGTTGTTGTTGTTGTTGTTTATTTGACGTTGTTGTTGTTGTTGTTGTTCTTTATTTGACGTTGTTGTTGTTGTTGTTTATTTTACGTTGTTGTTGACGTTGTTGTTGTTGTTGTTTATTTGACGTTGTTGTTGTTGTTTATTAGATGTTGTTAATGTTGTTGACATTGTTGTTGTTGTTTTTGTTGTTTATTTGACGTTGTTGTTGTTGTTATTATTTTTGTTGTTGTTTTTGTTGGTGTTGTTTTTGTTTATTTGACGTTGTTGTTGTTGTTGTTTATTTGACGATGTTGTTGTTGTTGTTTATTTGACGTTGTTGTTGTTGTTTATTTGACGTTGTTGTTGTTGTTGTTTATTTGACATTGTTGTTGTTGTTGTTGTTGACGTTGTTGTTGTAGTTGTTTATTTGACGTTGTTGTTGTTGACATTGTTGTTGTTGTTGTTTATTTGACGTTCTTGTTGTTGTTTTTTATTTGACGTTCTTGTTGTTGACATTGTTGTTGTTGTTGTTGTTGTTCATTTGACGTAGTTGTTGTTGTTGTTGTTTATTTGACGTTGTTGTTGTTGTTATTGTTGTTGTTGTTATTAATTTGACGTTGATGTTGTTGTTTATTTGACCCTGTTGCTGTTGTTGTTTATTTGACGTTATTGTTGTTGTTATTTATTTGACATTGTTGTTATTGTTGTTTATTTGACGTTGTTTATTTGACATTGTTGTTTATTTGATGTTGTTGTTGTTGTTTATTTGACGTTGTTGTTATTATTTAAAGTTGTTGTTATTTGAAGTTGTTGTTGTTGTATTTGTTGTTGTTGTTGTTGTTTATTTGACGTTGTTGTTGTTGTTGTAATTATGACGTTGTTGTTATTGTTGTTTATTTGACGTTGTTATTGTTGTTGTTGTTGTTGTTTATTTGACGTTGTTATTGTTGTTGACGGTGTTGTTGTTGTTGTTGTTTATTTGACATTGTTGTTGTTGTTATTTATTTGACGTTGTTGTTGTTGTTAATTTTATTTGACGTTGTTGTTGTTGTTGTTAATTTGATGTTGTTGTTGTTGTTGTTTATTTGACGTTGTTGTTGTTGTTTATTTGACGTTGTTGTTGTTGTTGTTGTTTATTTAACGTTGTTGTTGTTGTTATTTATTTGACGTTGTTGTTGTTGTTATTGTTTATTTGGCGTTGTTGTTGTTTATTTGACATTGTTATTGTTTATTTGACGTTGTTTTTGTTATTTGACGTTGTTGTTGTTGTTGTTGTATTAGTTGTTGTTGTTGTTGCTTATTTGACGTTGTTGTTATTGTTGCTATTTATTTGACGTTGTTGTTGTTGTTGTTTATTTGACATTATTGTTGTTGTTGTTTATTTGACGTTGTTGTTGTTGTTGTTATATTTGTTATTGTTGTTATTGTTGTTGCTTATTTGACGTTGTTGTTATTGTTGTTGTTTATTTGACGTTGTTGTCGTTATTCATTTGACGTTGTTGTTGTTGTTGTTGTTTATTTGACGTTGTTGTTGTTGTTGTTGTTGTTCTTTATTTGACGTTGTTGTTGTTGTTCTTTATTTGACGTTGTTTCTGACGTTTTTGTTGTTGTTGACGTTGTTGTTGTTGTTGTTTATTTGACGTTGTTGTTGACGTTGTTGTTGTTGACGTTGTTGTTGTTGTTGTTTATTTGACGTTGTTGTTGTTGTTTATTAGATGTTGTTAATGTTGTTGACATTGTTGTTGTTGTTTTTGTTGTTTATTTGACGTTGTTGTTGTTGTTGTTATTTTTGTTGTTGTTATTGTTGGTGTTGTTGTTGTCTATTTGACGTTGTTGTTGTTGTTGTTTATTTGACGTTCTTGTTGTTGTTGTTTATTTGACGTTGTTGTTGTTGTTTATTTGACGTTGTTGTTGTTGTTTATTTGACGTTGTTGTTGTTGTTGTTGTTGTTTATTTGACATTGTTGTTGTTGTTGTTGTTGTTGACGTTGTTGTTGTAGTTGTTTATTTGACATTGTTGTTTTTGACATTGTTGTTGTTGTTGTTTATTTGACGTTCTTGTTGTTGTTTTTTATTTGACGTTGTTGTTGTTGACATTGTTGTTTTTGTTGTTGTTTATTTGACGTAGTTGTTGTTGTTGTTGTTTATTTGACATTGTTGTTGTTGTTATTGTTGTTGTTGTTATTAATTTGACGTTGTTGTTGTTGTTTATTTGACCCTGTTGCTGTTGTTGTTTATTTGACGTTATTGTTGTTGTTATTTATTTGAAATTGTTGTTATTGTTGTTTATTTGACGTTGTTGTTTATTTGACATTGTTGTTTATTTGACGTTGTTGTTGTTGTTTATTTGACATTGTTGTTGTTATTTGAAGTTGTTGTTGTTATTTGAAGTTGTTGGTGTTGTATTTGTTGTTGTTGTTGTTGTTTATTTGACGTTGTTGTTGTTGTTGTAATTTTGACGTTGTTGTTATTGTTGTTTATTTGACGTTGTTATTGTTGTTGTTGTTGTTGTTGTTGTTTATTTGACGTTGTTATTGTTGTTGACGGTGTTGTTGTTGTTGTTGTTTATTTGACATTGTTGTTGTTGTTATTTATTTGACGTTGTTGTTGTTGTTAATTTTATTTGACGTTGTTGTTGTTGTTGTTAATTTGATGTTGTTGTTGTTGTTGTTTATTTGACGTTGTTGTTGTTGTTTATTTGACGTTGTTGTTGTTGTTGTTTATATAACGTTGTTGTTGTTGTTATTTATTTGACGTTGTTGTTGTTGTTATTGTTTATTTGGCGTTGTTGTTGTTTATTTGACATTGTTATTGTTTATTTGACGTTGTTTTTGTTATTTGACGTTGTTGTTGTTGTTGTATTAGTTGTTGTTGTTGTTGCTTATTTGACGTTGTTGTTATTGTTGCTAATTATTTGACGTTGTTGTTGTTGTTTATTTGACGTTATTGTTGTTGTTGTTTATTTGACGTTGTTGTTGTTGTTGTTGTTGTTATATTTGTTATTGTTGTTATTGTTGTTGCTTATTTGACGTTGTTGTTATTGTTGTTGTTTATTTGACGTTGTTGCCGTTATTCATTTGACGTTGTTGTTGTTGTTGTTTATTTGACGTTGTTGTTGTTGTTGTTGTTGTTGTTCTTTATTTGACGTTGTTGTTGTTGTTGTTTATTTGACCTTGTTGCTGACGTTGTTGTTGTTGTTGACGTTGTTGTTGTTGTTGTTTATTTGACGTTGTTGTTGACGTTGTTGTTGTTGTTGACGTTGTTGTTGTTGTTGTTTATTTGACGTTGTTGTTGTTGTTTATTAGATGTTGTTAATGTTGTTGACATTGTTGTTGTTGTTTTTGTTGTTTATTTGACGTTGTTGTTGTTGTTGTTATTTTTGTTGTTGTTATTGTTGGTGTTGTTGTTGTCTATTTGACGTTGTTATTGTTGTTGTTTATTTGACGTTGTTGTTGTTGTTGTTTATTTGACGTTGTTGTTGTTGTTGTTTATTTGACGTTGTTGTTGTTGTTTATTTGATGTTGATGTTGTTGTTGTTGTTTATTTAACATTGTTGTTGTTGTTGTTGTTGACGTTGTTGTTGTAGTTATTTATTTGACGTTGTTGTTGTTGACATTGTTGTTGTTGTTGTTTATTTGACGTTCTTGTTGTTGTTTTTTATTTGACGTTGTTGTTGTTGACATTGTTGTTGTTGTTGTTGTTTATTTGACGTAGTTGTTGTTGTTGTTGTTTATTTGACGTTGTTGTTGTTGTTATTGTTGTTGTTGTTATTAATTTGACATTGTTGTTGTTGTTTATTTGACCCTGTTGCTGTTGTTGTTTATTTGACGTTATTGTTGTTGTTATTTATTTGACATTGTTGTTATTGTTGTTTATTTGACGTTGTTGTTTATTTGACATTGTTGTTTATTTGACGTTGTTGTTGTTGTTTATTTGACATTGTTGTTGTTATTTGAAGTTGTTGTTGTTATTTGAAGTTGTTGTTGTTGTATTTGTTGTTGTTGTTGTTGTTTATTTGACGTTGTTGTTGTTGTTGTTGTAATTTTGACGTTGTTGTTATTGTTGTTTATTTGACGTTGTTATTGTTGTTGTTGTTGTTATTTATTTGACGTTGTTATTGTTGTTGACGTTGTTGTTGTTGTTTATTTGACGTTGTTGTTGTTGTTGTTTATTAGACGTTGTTAATGTTGTTGACATTGTTGTTGTTGTTTTTGTTGTTGTTGTTGTTGTTGTTGTTGTTTATTTGATGTTGTTATTGTTGTTGTTGTTGTTGTTGTTTATTTGACGTTGTTGTTGTTGTTGTTGTTGTTATTTTTGTTGTTGTTATTGTTGGTGTTGTTGTTGTTTATTTGACGTTGTTGTTGTTGTTGTTTATTTGACGTTGTTGTTGTTGTTTTTTATTTGACGTTGTTGTTGTTGTTTATTTGACGTTGTTGTTGTTGTTGTTGTTTATTTGACGTTGTTGTTGTTGTTGTTGTTTATTTGACAATTTTGTTGTTGTTGTTGTTGACGTTGTTGTTGTAGTTGTTTATTTGACTATGTGGTTGTTGTTGTTGTTGTTTATTTGATGTTGTTTTAGTTGTTGTTGTTTATTTGATGTTGTTGTTGTAGTTGTTTATTTGACGTTGTTGTTGTTGACATTGTTGTTGTTGTTGTTGTTTATTTGACGTTCTTGTTGTTGTTTTTTATTTGACGTTGTTGTTGTTGACATTGTTGTTGTTGTTGTTGTTTATTTGACGTAGTTGTTGTTATTGACGTTGTTGTTGTTGTTGTTGTTGTTGTTTATTTGACATTGTTGTTTATTTGACGTGGTTGTTGTTGTTTATTTAATGTTGTTGTTGTTGTTATTTATTTGACGTTGTTGTTGTTGTTATTGTTTATTTGGCGTTGTTGTTGTTTATTTGACGTTGTTATTGTTTATTTGACGTTGTTTTTTTTATTTGACGTTGTTGTTGTTGTTGTTGTATTAGTTGTTGTTGTTGATGTTGCTTATTTGACGTTGTTGTTATTGTGGCTATTTATTTGACGTTGTTGTTGTTGTTGTTTATTTGACGTTATTGTTGTTGTTGTTTATTTGACGTTGTTGTTGTTGTTGTTGTTATATTTGTTATTGTTGTTATTGTTGTTGCTTATTTGACGTTGTTGTTATTGTTGTTGTTTATTTGACGTTGTTACCGTTATTCATTTGACGTTGTTGTTGTTGTTGTTTATTTGACGTTGTTGTTGTTGTTGTTGTTCTTTATTTGACGTTGTTGTTGTTGTTGTTTATTTGACGTTGTTGTTGACGTTGTTGTTGTTGTTGTTGTTTATTTGACGTTGTTGTTGTTGTTTATTAGATGTTGTTAATGTTGTTGACATTGTTGTTCTTGTTTTTGTTGTTTATTTGACGTTGTTGTTGTTGTTGTTATTTTTGTTGTTGTTATTGTTGGTGTTGTTGTTGTTTATTTGACGTTGTTGTTGTTGTTGTTTATTTGACGATGTTGTTATTGTTGTTTATTTGACGTTGTTGTTGTTGTTTATTTGACGTTGTTGTTGTTGTTTATTTGACGTTGTTGTTGTTGTTTATTTGACATTGTTGTTGTTGTTGTTGTTGACGTTGTTGTTGTAGTTGTTTATTTGACGTTGTTGTTGTTGACATTGTTGTTGTTGTTGTTTATTTGACGTTCTTGTTGTTGTTTTTTATTTGACGTTGTTGTTGTTGACATTGTTGTTGTTGTTGTTGTTTATTTGACGTAGTTGTTGTTGTTGTTGTTTATTTGACGTTGTTGTTGTTGTTATTATTGTTGTTGTTATTAATTTGACGTTGTTGTTGTTGTTTATTTGACCCTGTTACTGTTGTTGTTTATTTGACGTTATTGTTGTTGTTATTTATTTGACATTGTTGTTATTGTTGTTTATTTGACGTTGTTGTTTATTTGACATTGTTGTTTATTTGACGTTGTTGTTGTTGTTTATTTGACGTTGTTGTTATTATTTAAAGTTGTTGTTATTTGAAGTTGTTGTTGTTGTATTTGTTGTTGTTGTTGTTGTTTATTTGACGTTGTTGTTGTTGTTGTAATTATGACGTTGTTGTTATTGTTGTTTATTTGACGTTGTTATTGTTGTTGTTGTTGTTGTTTATTTGACGTTGTTATTGTTGTTGACGGTGTTGTTGTTGTTGTTGTTTATTTGACATTGTTGTTGTTGTTATTTATTTGACGTTGTTGTTGTTGTTAATTTTATTTGACGTTGTTGTTGTTGTTGTTAATTTGATGTTGTTGTTGTTGTTGTTTATTTGACGTTGTTGTTGTTGTTTATTTGACGTTGTTGTTGTTGTTGTTGTTTATTTAACGTTGTTGTTGTTGTTATTTATTTGACGTTGTTGTTGTTGTTATTGTTTATTTGGCGTTGTTGTTGTTTATTTGACATTGTTATTGTTTATTTGACGTTGTTTTTGTTATTTCACGTTGTTGTTGTTGTTGTTGTATTAGTTTTTGTTGTTGTTGCTTATTTGACGTTGCTGTTATTGTTGCTATTTATTTGACGTTGTTGTTGTTGTTGTTTATTTGACGTTATTGTTGTTGTTGTTTATTTGACGTTGTTGTTGTTGTTGTTGTTGTTGTTATATTTGTTATTGTTGTTATTGTTGTTGCTTATTTGACGTTGTTGTTATTGTTGTTGTTTATTTGACGTTGTTGCCGTTATTCATTTGACGTTGTTGTTGTTGTTGTTTATTTGACGTTGTTGTTGTTGTTGTTCTTTATTTGACGTTGTTGTTGTTGTTGTTGTTTATTTGACGTTGTTGTTGACGTTGTTGTTGTTGTTGTTTATTAGATGTTGTTAATGTTGTTGACATTGTTGTTGTTGTTTTTGTTGTTTATTTGACGTTGTTGTTGTTGTTATTTTTGTTGTTGTTATTGTTGGTGTTGTTGTTGTTTATTTGACGTTGTTGTTGTTTATTTGACGTTGTTGTTGTTGTTGTTGTTTATTTGACGTTGTTGTTGTTATTTATTTGACGTTGTTGTTGTTGTAGTTTATTTGACATTGTTGTTGTTGTTGTTGACGTTGCTGTTGTTGTTGTTTATTTGATGTTGTTTTAGTTGTTGTTGTTTATTTGACGTTGTTGTTGTTTTTTATTTGACGTTGTTGTTGTTGACATTGTTGTTGTTATTGTTGTTTATTTGACGTTGTTGTTGTTGTTTTTTATTGGACGTTGTTGTTGTTGACATTGTTGTTGTTGTTGTTTATTTGACATTGTTGTTGTTGTTGTTTATTTGACGTAGTTGTTGTTGTTGTTGTTGTTTATTTGACATTTTTGTTGTTGTTGATGTTGTTGTTGTTTTTGTTTTTTATTTGACGTTGTTGTTGTTGTTGTTGTTTATTTGACATTTTTGTTGTTGTTGATGTTGTTGTTGTTGTTGTTTTTTATTTGACGTTGTTGTTGTTGTTGTTGTTTATTTGACGTTGTTGTTGTTGTTATTGTTGTTTGTGTTGTTAATTTGACGTTGATGTTGTTGTTGTTGTTTATTTGACGTTGTTGTTGTTGTTGTTGTTTATTTGACGTTGTTGTTATTGTTGTTTATTTGATGTTGTTGTTGTTGTTATTTATTTGACGTTGTTGTTGTTGTTATTGTTTATTTGACGTTGTTGTTGTTGTTGTTTATTTGACGTTGTTATTGTTGTTTATTGGACGTTGTTATTGTTGTTTATTTGACGTTGTTTTTGTTATTTTACGTTGTTGTTGTTGTTGTTGTATTTGTTGTTGTTGTTGCTGTTGCTTATTTGACGTTGTTGTTATTGTTGCTATTTATTTGACGTTGTTATTGTTGTTGTTTATTTGACGTTGTTGTTGTTGTTGTTTATTTGACGTTATTGTTGTTGTTATTTATTTGACGTTGTTGTTGTTGTTGTTATATTTTTTATTGTTGTTATTATTGTTGCTTATTTGACGTTGTTGTTATTGTTGTTGTTTATTTGACATTGTTGTTGTTGTTATTCATTTGACGATGTTGTTGTTGTTGCTTATTTGACGTTGTTGTTGCTTATTTGACGTTGTTGTTGTTGTTGTTGTTTTTGTTGTTTTTGTTGTTTATTTGACGTTGTTGTTGTTATTTATTTGACGTTGTTGTTGTTGTTGTTTATTTGACGTTGTTGTTAACGTTGTTGTTGTTGGTGTTTATTTGACGTTGTTGTTGTTGTTGTTGTTGTTGTTGTTTATTTGACGTTGTTGTTGTTGTTGACGTTGTTATTGTTGTTGTTTATTTGATGTTGTTATTGTTGTTGTTGACATAGTTGTTGTTGTTTATTTGACGTTGTTCTTGTTGTTGTCGTTGTTGTTTATTTGACGTTGTTGTTGTTGTTTATTTGACGTTGTTGTTGTTGTTGACGTTGTTGTTGTTGTTTACTGGACGTTGTTGTTGTTGTTTATTTGACATTGTTATTGTTGTTGACGGTGTTGTTGTTGTTGTTGTTTATTTGACATTGTTTTTGTTGTTATTTATTTGACGTTGTTGTTGTTGTTAATTTTATTTGACGTTGTTGTTGTTGTTAATTTTATTTGACGTTGTTGTTTTTGTTGTTAATTTGATGTTGTTGTTGTTGTTGTTGTTTATTTGACGTTGTTGTTGTTGTTTATTTGACGTTGTTGTTGTTGTTGTTTATTTAACGTTGTTGTTGTTGTTATTTATTTGACGTTGTTGTTGTTGTTATTGTTTATTTAGCGTTGTTGTTGTTTATTTGACGTTGTTATTGTTTATTT
>OX451735.1:1336265200-1336310200 GCA_948472305.1 Vicia faba | reverse complement strand
GTTGTTATTTATTTGACGTTGTTGTTGTTGTTTATTTGATGTTGACGTTGTTGTTGTTGTTTATTTGACGTTGTCGTTGTTGTTGTTGTTGTTTATTTGACGTTGTTGTTGTTGTTGACGTTGTTGTTGTTATTGTTTATTTGATGTTGTTGTTGTTGTTGACATAGTTCTTGTTGTTTATTTGACATTGTTGTTGTTGTTGTTGACGTTGTTGTTTATTTGACGTTGTTGTTGTTGTTGTTGTTTATTTGACGTTGTTGTTGTTTATTTGACGTTGTTGTTGTTGTTGTTGACGTTGTTGTTGTTGTTTATTGGACGTTGTTGTTGTTGTTGTTGTTGTTTATTTGACATTTTTGTTGTTGTTGACGGTGATGTTATTGTTGTTGTTTATTTGACATTGTTGTTGTTGTTATTTTTTATTTGACGTTGTTGTTGTTGTTTATTTGACGTTGTTGTTGTTGTTTATTTGACGTTGTTGTTTATTTGACGTTGTTGTTGTTTATTTGATGTTGTTGTTGTTATTTGAAGTTGTTGTTGTTGTTGTATTTGTTGTTGTTGTTGTTGTTGTTGTTTATTTGACGTTGTTGTTGCTGTTGTTTATTTGACGTTATTGTTGTTGTTTATTTGACATTGTTATTGTTGTTGTTGTTGTTGTTTATTTGACGTTGTTGTTGACGTTGTTGTTGTTGTTGTTGTTTATTTGACATTTTTGTTGTTGTTGATGTTGTTGTTGTTGTTGTTTTTTATTTGACGTTGTTGTTGTTGTTGTTGTTGTTGTTGTTGTTTATTTGATGTTGTTGTTGTTGTTATTGTTGTTTGTGTTGTTAATTTGACGTTGTTGTTGTTTATTTGACGTTGTTGTTGTTGTTGTTTATTTGACGTTGTTGTTGTTGTTGTTTATTTGATGTTGTTGTTGTTGTTATTTATTTGACGTTGTTGTTGTTGTTATTGTTTATTTGACGTTGTTGTTGTTGTTGTTGTTTATTTGACGTTGTTATTGTTGTTTATTGGACGTTGTTATTGTTGTTTATTTGACGTTGTTTTTGTTATTTTACGTTGTTGTTGTTGTTGTATTTGTTGTTGTTGTTGTTGTTATTGTTGCTATTTATTTGACGTTGTTATTGTTGTTGTTTATTTGACGTTGTTGTTGTTGTTGTTTATTTGACGTTATTGTTGTTGTTATTTATTTGACGTTGTTGTTGTTGTTGTTATATTTGTTATTGTTGTTATTATTGTTGCTTATTTGACGTTGTTGTTATTGTTGTTGTTTATTTGACGTTGTTATTGTTGTTATTCATTTGACGTCGTTATTGTTGTTGTTTATTTGACGTTGTTGTTGTTGTTGTTTATTTGACGTTGTTGTTGTTGTTGTTTTTGTTGTTTATTTGACGTTGTTGTTGTTATTTATTTGACGTTGTTGTTGTTGTTGTTTATTTGACGTTGTTGTTAACGTTGTTGTTGTTGGTGTATATTTGACGTTGTTGTTGTTGTTGTTGTTTATTTGACGGTGTTGTTGTTGTTGACGTTGTTATTGTTGTTTTTTATTTGATGTTGTTATTGTTGTTGTTGACATAGTTGTTGTTGTTTATTTGACGTTGTTCTTGTTGTTGCCGTTGTTGTTTATTTGACGTTGTTGTTGTTGTTTATTTGACGTTGTTGTTGTTGTTGTTGACGTTGTTGTTGTTGTTGTTTACTGGACGTTGTTGTTATTGTTTATTTGACATTGTTATTGTTGTAGACGGGGTTGTTGTTGTTGTTTATTTGACATTGTTGTTGTTGTTATTTATTTGACGTTGTTGTTGTTGTTAATTTTATTTGACGTTGTTGTTGTTGTTGTTAATTTGATGTTGTTGTTGTTGTTGTTTATTTGACGTTGTTGTTGTTGTTTATTTGACGTTGTTGTTGTTGTTGTTGTTTATTTAACGTTGTTGTTGTTATTTATTTGACGTTGTTGTTGTTGTTATTGTTTATTTGGCGTTGTTGTTGGTTATTTGACGTTGTTATTGTTTATTTGACGTTGTTTTTGTTATTTGACGTTGTTGTTGTTGTTGTATTAGTTGTTGTTGTTGTTGCTTATTTGACGTTGTTGTTATTGTTGCTATTTATTTGACGTTGTTGTTGTTGTTTATTTGACGTTGTTGTTGTTGTTGTTTATTTGACGTTGTTGTTGTTGTTGTATTTGTTATTGTTGTTATTGTTGTTGCTTATTTGACGTTGTTGTTATTGTTGTTGTTTATTTGACGTTGTTGTTGTTGTTGTTATTCATTTGACGTTGTTGTTGTTGTTGTTTATTTGACGTTGTTGTTGTTGTTCTTCATTTGACGTTGTTGATGTCGTTGTTTTTGTTGTTTATTTGACGTTGTTGTTATTATTTATTTGACGTTGTTGTTGTTGTTTATTTGACGTTGACGTTGTTGTTGTTGTTTATTTGACGTTGTCGTTGTTGTTGTTGTTGTTTATTTGACGTTGTTGTTGTTGTTGACATTGTTGTTGTTATTGTTTATTTGATGTTGTTGTTGTTGTTGACATAGTTCTTGTTGTTTATTTGACATTGTTGTTGTTGTTGACGTTGTTGTTTATTTGACGTTGTTGTTGTTGTTGTTTATTTGACGTTGTTGTTGTTTATTTGACGTTGTTGTTGTTGTTGTTGACGTTGTTGTTGTTGTTTATTGGACGTTGTTGTTGTTGTTGTTGTTGTTTATTTGACATTTTTGTTGTTGTTGACGGTGATGTTATTGTTGTTGTTTATTTGACATTGTTGTTGTTGTTATTTTTTATTTGACGTTGTTGTTGTTGTTTATTTGACGTTGTTGTTGTTGTTTATTTGACGTTGTTGTTTATTTGACGTTGTTGTTGTTTATTTGATGTTGTTGTTGTTATTTGAAGTTGTTGTTGTTGTTGTATTTGTTGTTGTTGTTGTTGTTGTTGTTTATTTGACGTTGTTGTTGCTGTTGTTTATTTGACGTTATTGTTGTTGTTTATTTGACATTGTTATTGTTGTTGTTGTTGTTGTTTATGTGACGTTGTTGTTGACGTTGTTGTTGTTGTTGTTGTTGTTTATTTGACGTTGTTGTTGTTGTTGTTGTTTATTTGACGTTGTTAATGTTGTTGACATAGTTGTTGTTGTTTTTGTTGTTTATTTGACGTTGTTATTGTTGTTGTTGTTTTTGTTGTTGTTATTGTTGGTGTTGTTGTTGTTGTTTATTTGACGTTGTTGTTGTTGTTGTTTATTTGACGTTGTTGTTGTTGTTGTTTATTTGACGTTGTTGTTGTTGTTTATTTGACGTTGTTGTTGTTGTTTATTTGACGTTGTTGTTGTTGTTGTTTATTTGACATTGTTGTTGTTGTTGTTGTTTTTGACGTTGTTGTTGTTGTTGTTGACGTTGTTGTTTATTTGACGTTGTTGTTGTTGTTGTTTATTTGACGTTGTTGTTGTTGTTGTTTATTGGACGTTGTTGTTGTTGTTGTTTATTTTACATTGTTGTTGTTGTTGACGGTGATGTTATTGTTGTTGTTTATTTGACATTGTTGTTGTTGTTATTATTTATTTGACGTTGTTGTTGTTGTTTATTTGACGTTGTTGTTGTTATTTATTTGACGTTGTTGTTTATTTGACGTTGTTGTTGTTGTTGTTTATTTGACGTTGTTGTTGTTGTTTATTTGACGTTGTTGTTGTTGTTGTTTATTTGACGTTTTTGTTGTTGTTTATTTGACGTTGTTGTTGTTGTTGTTTATTTGACGTTGTTGTTGTTGTTGTTTATTTGACGTTGTTGTTGTTGTTGTTGTTGACGTTGTTGTTTATTTGACGTTGTTGTTGTTGTTGTTTATTTGACGTTGTTGTTGTTGTTGACATTGTTGTTGTTGTTGTTTATTGGATGTTGTTCTTGTTGTTGTTTATTTGACATTGTTGTTGTTGTTGACGGTGATGTTATTGTTGTTGTTTATTTGACATTGTTGTTGTTGTTATTATTTATTTGACGTTGTTGTTGTTGTTTATTTGACGTTGTTGTTGTTGTTTATTTGACGTTGTTGTTTATTTGACGTTGTTGTTGTTGTTTATTTGACGTTGTTGTTGTTATTTGAAGTTGTTGTTGTTGTTGTATTTGTTGTTGTTGTTGTTGTTGTTGTTTATTTGACGTTGTTGTTGTTGTTTATTTGACGTTATTGTTGTTGTTTATTTGACATTGTTATTGTTGTTGTTGTTGTTGTTGTTTATTTGACGATGTTGTTGATGTTGTTGTTGTTGTTGTTTATTTGACGTTGTTGTTGTTGTTGTTTATTTGACGTTGTTAATGTTGTTGACATAGTTGTTGTTGTTTTTGTTGTTTATTTGACGTTGTTATTGTTGTTGTTGTTTTTGTTGTTGTTATTGTTGGTGTTATTGTTGTTTATTTGACGTTGTTGTTGTTGTTGTTGTTTATTTGACGTTGTTGTTGTTGTTGTTTATTTGACGTTGTTGTTGTTGTTGTTTATTTGACGTTGTTGTTGTTGTTTATTTGACGTTGTTGTTGTTGTTGTTTATTTGACATTGTTGTTGTTGTTGTTTTTGACGTTGTTGTTGTAGTTGTTTATTTGACGTTGTTGTTGTTGTTTATTTGATGATGTTTTAGTTGTTGTTGTTTATTTGATGTTGTTGTTGTTGTTATTCATTTGACGATGTTGTTGTTGTTGTTGTTTATTTGACGTTGTTGTTGTTGTTGTTTATTTGACGTTGTTGTTGTTGTTGTTTTTGTAGTTTATTTGACGTTGTTGTTGTTATTTATTTGACGTTGTTGTTGTTGTTGTTTATTTGACGTTGTTGTTAACGTTGTTGTTGTTGGTGTTTATTTGACGTTGTTGTTGTTGTTGTTGTTATTTATTTGACGTTGTTGTTGTTGTTATTTATTTGACGTTGTTGTTGTTGTTAATTTTATTTGACGTTGTTGTTGTTGTTGTTGTTAATTTGACGTTGTTGTTGTTGTTGTTGTTTATTTGACGTTGTTGTTGTTATTTATTTGACGTTGTTGTTGTTGTTGTTTATTTAACGTTGTTGTTGTTATTTATTTGACGTTGTTGTTGTTGTTATTGTTTATTTGGCGTTGTTGTTGTTTATTTGACGTTGTTATTGTTTATTTGACGTTGTTTTTGTTATTTGACGTTGTTGTTGTTGTTGTATTAGTTGTTGTTATTGTTGTTGCTTATTTGACGTTGTTGTTATTGTTGCTATTTATTTGACGTTGTTGTTGTTGTTGTTTATTTGACGTTGTTGTTGTTGTTGTTTATTTGACGTTGTTGTTGTTGTTGTATTTGTTATTGTTGTTATTGTTGTTGCTTATTTGACGTTGTTGTTATTGTTGTTGTTTATTTGACGTTGTTGTTGTTGTTGTTATTCATTAGACGTTGTTGTTGTTGTTGTTTATTTGACGTTGTTGTTGTTGTTCTTCATTTGACGTTGTTGATGTCGTTGTTTTTGTTGTTTATTTGACGTTGTTGTTGTTATTTATTTGACGTTGTTGTTGTTGTTTATTTGACGTTGACGTTGTTGTTGTTATTTATTTGACGTTGTCGTTGTTGTTGTTGTTGTTTATTTGACGTTGTTGTTGTTGTTGTTGACGTTGTTGTTGTTATTGTTTATTTGATGTTGTTGTTGTTGACATAGTTCTTGTTGTTTATTTGACATTGTTGTTGTTGTTGTTGTTGTTGACGTTGTTGTTTATTTGACGTTGTTGTTGTTGTTGTTGTTGTTTATTTGACGTTGTTGTTGTTTATTTGACGTTGTTGTTGTTGTTGTTGTTGACGTTGTTGTTGTTGTTGTTTATTGGACGTTGTTGTTGTTGTTGTTTATTTGACATTTTTGTTGTTGTTGACGGTGATGTTATTGTTGTTGTTTATTTGACATTGTTGTTGTTGTTATTTTTTATTGGACGTTGTTGTTGTTGTTTATTTGACGTTGTTGTTGTTGTTTATTTGACGTTGTTGTTGTTGTTTATTTGACGTTGTTGTTTATTTGACGTTGTTGTTGTTTATTTGATGTTGTTGTTGTTATTTGAAGTTGTTGTTGTTGTTGTATTTGTTGTTGTTGTTGTTGTTGTTGTTTATTTGACGTTGTTGTTGTTGTTTATTTGACGTTATTGTTGTTGTTTATTTGACATTGTTATTGTTGTTGTTGTTGTTGTTGTTTATTTGACGTTGTTGTTGACGTTGTTGTTGTTGTTGTTGTTTATTTGACGTTGTTGTTGTTGTTTATTTGACGTTGTTAATGTTGTTGACATAGTTGTTGTTGTTTTTGTTGTTTATTTGACGTTGTTATTGTTGTTGTTGTTTTTGTTGTTGTTATTGTTGGTGTTGTTGTTGTTGTTTATTTGACGTTGTTGTTGTTGTTGTTTATTTGACGTTGTTGTTGTTGTTGTTTATTTGACGTTGTTGTTGTTGTTTATTTGACGTTGTTGTTGTTGTTTATTTGACGTTGTTGTTGTTGTTGTTTATTTGACATTGTTGTTGTTGTTTTTGACGTTGTTGTTGTTGTTGTTGACGTTGTTGTTTATTTGACGTTGTTGTTGTTGTTGTTTATTTGACGTTGTTGTTGTTGTTGTTGTTTATTGGACGTTGTTGTTGTTGTTGTTTATTTGACATTGTTGTTGTTGTTGACGGTGATGTTATTGTTGTTGTTTATTTGACATTGTTGTTGTTGTTATTATTTATTTGACGTTGTTGTTGTTGTTTATTTGACGTTGTTGTTGTTGTTTATTTGACGTTGTTGTTTATTTGACGTTGTTGTTGTTGTTGTTTATTTGACGTTGTTGTTGTTGTTGTTTATTTGACGTTGTTGTTGTTGTTGTTTATTTGACGTTGTTGTTGTTGTTTATTTGACGTTGTTGTTGTTGTTGTTGTTTATTTGACATTGTTGTTGTTGTTGTTTTTGACGTTATTTGACGTTGTTGTTGTTGTTGTTGACGTTGTTGTTTATTTGACGTTGTTGTTGTTGTTGTTTATTTGACGTTGTTGTTGTTGTTGTTGACGTTGTTGTTGTTGTTGTTTATTGGATGTTGTTGTTGTTGTTGTTTATTTGACATTGTAGTTGTTGTTGACGGTGATGTTATTGTTGTTGTTTATTTGACATTGTTGTTGTTGTTATTATTTATTTGACATTGTTGTTGTTGTTTATTTGACGTTGTTGTTTATTTGACGTTGTTGTTGTTGTTGTTTATTTGACGTTGTTGTTGTTATTTGAAGTTGTTGTTGTTGTTGTATTTGTTGTTGTTGTTGTTGTTGTTGTTTATTTGACGTTGTTGTTGTTGTTTATTTGACGTTATTGTTGTTGTTTATTTGACATTGTTATTGTTGTTGTTGTTGTTGTTGTTTATTTGACGTTGTTGTTGATGTTGTTGTTGTTGTTGTTTATTTGACGTTGTTGTTGTTGTTGTTGTTTATTTGACGTTGTTAATGTTGTTGACATAGTTGTTGTTGTTGTTGTTGTTTATTTGACGTTGTTGTTGTTGTTGTTTTTGTTGTTTATTTGACGTTGTTGTTGTTATTTATTTGACGTTGTTGTTGTTGTTGTTTATTTGACGTTGTTGTTAACGTTGTTGTTGTTGGTGTATATTTGACGTTGTTGTTGTTGTTGTTGTTTATTTGACGGTGTTGTTGTTGTTGACGTTGTTATTGTTGTTTTTTATTTGATGTTGTTATTGTTGTTGTTGACATAGTTGTTGTTGTTTATTTGACGTTGTTCTTGTTGTTGCCGTTGTTGTTTATTTGACGTTGTTGTTGTTGTTTATTTGACGTTGTTGTTGTTGTTGACGTTGTTGTTGTTGTTGTTTACTGGACGTTGTTGTTATTGTTTATTTGACATTGTTATTGTTGTAGACGGGGTTGTTGTTGTTGTTTATTTGACATTGTTGTTGTTGTTATTTATTTGACGTTGTTGTTGTTGTTAATTTTATTTGACGTTGTTGTTGTTGTTAATTTGATGTTGTTGTTGTTGTTGTTTATTTGACGTTGTTGTTGTTGTTTATTTGATGTTGTTGTTGTTGTTGTTGTTTATTTAACGTTGTTGTTGTTATTTATTTGACGTTGTTGTTGTTGTTATTGTTTATTTGGCGTTGTTGTTGGTTATTTGACGTTGTTATTGTTTATTTGACGTTGTTTTTGTTATTTGACGTTGTTGTTGTTGTTGTATTAGTTGTTGTTGTTGTTGCTTATTTGACGTTGTTGTTATTGTTGCTATTTATTTGACGTTGTTGTTGTTGTTTATTTGACGTTGTTGTTGTTGTTGTTTATTTGACGTTGTTGTTGTTGTTGTATTTGTTATTGTTGTTATTGTTGTTGCTTATTTGACGTTGTTGTTATTGTTGTTGTTTATTTGACGTTGTTGTTGTTGTTGTTATTCATTTGACGTTGTTGTTGTTGTTGTTTATTTGACGTTGTTGTTGTTGTTCTTCATTTGACGTTGTTGATGTCGTTGTTTTTGTTGTTTATTTGACGTTGTTGTTGTTATTTATTTGACGTTGTTGTTGTTGTTTATTTGATGTTGACGTTGTTGTTGTTGTTTATTTGACGTTGTCGTTGTTGTTGTTGTTGTTTATTTGACGTTGTTGTTGTTGTTGACGTTGTTGTTGTTATTGTTTATTTGATGTTGTTGTTGTTGTTGACATAGTTCTTGTTGTTTATTTGACATTGTTGTTGTTGTTGTTGACGTTGTTGTTTATTTGACGTTGTTGTTGTTGTTGTTGTTTATTTGACGTTGTTGTTGTTTATTTGACGTTGTTGTTGTTGTTGTTGACGTTGTTGTTGTTGTTTATTGGACGTTGTTGTTGTTGTTGTTGTTGTTTATTTGACATTTTTGTTGTTGTTGACGGTGATGTTATTGTTGTTGTTTATTTGACATTGTTGTTGTTGTTATTTTTTATTTGACGTTGTTGTTGTTGTTTATTTGACGTTGTTGTTGTTGTTTATTTGACGTTGTTGTTTATTTGACGTTGTTGTTGTTTATTTGATGTTGTTGTTGTTATTTGAAGTTGTTGTTGTTGTTGTATTTGTTGTTGTTGTTGTTGTTGTTGTTTATTTGACGTTGTTGTTGCTGTTGTTTATTTGACGTTATTGTTGTTGTTTATTTGACATTGTTATTGTTGTTGTTGTTGTTGTTTATTTGACGTTGTTGTTGACGTTGTTGTTGTTGTTGTTGTTTATTTGACATTTTTGTTGTTGTTGATGTTGTTGTTGTTGTTGTTTTTTATTTGACGTTGTTGTTGTTGTTGTTGTTGTTGTTGTTTATTTGATGTTGTTGTTGTTGTTATTGTTGTTTGTGTTGTTAATTTGACGTTGTTGTTGTTTATTTGACGTTGTTGTTGTTGTTGTTTATTTGACGTTGTTGTTGTTGTTGTTTATTTGATGTTGTTGTTGTTGTTATTTATTTGACGTTGTTGTTGTTGTTATTGTTTATTTGACGTTGTTGTTGTTGTTGTTGTTTATTTGACGTTGTTATTGTTGTTTATTGGACGTTGTTATTGTTGTTTATTTGACGTTGTTTTTGTTATTTTACGTTGTTGTTGTTGTTGTATTTGTTGTTGTTGTTGTTGTTATTGTTGCTATTTATTTGACGTTGTTATTGTTGTTGTTTATTTGACGTTGTTGTTGTTGTTGTTTATTTGACGTTATTGTTGTTGTTATTTATTTGACGTTGTTGTTGTTGTTGTTATATTTGTTATTGTTGTTATTATTGTTGCTTATTTGACGTTGTTGTTATTGTTGTTGTTTATTTGACGTTGTTATTGTTGTTATTCATTTGACGTCGTTATTGTTGTTGTTTATTTGACGTTGTTGTTGTTGTTGTTTATTTGACGTTGTTGTTGTTGTTGTTTTTGTTGTTTATTTGACGTTGTTGTTGTTATTTATTTGACGTTGTTGTTGTTGTTGTTTATTTGACGTTGTTGTTAACGTTGTTGTTGTTGGTGTATATTTGACGTTGTTGTTGTTGTTGTTGTTTATTTGACGGTGTTGTTGTTGTTGACGTTGTTATTGTTGTTTTTTATTTGATGTTGTTATTGTTGTTGTTGACATAGTTGTTGTTGTTTATTTGACGTTGTTCTTGTTGTTGCCGTTGTTGTTTATTTGACGTTGTTGTTGTTGTTTATTTGACGTTGTTGTTGTTGTTGTTGACGTTGTTGTTGTTGTTGTTTACTGGACGTTGTTGTTATTGTTTATTTGACATTGTTATTGTTGTAGACGGGGTTGTTGTTGTTGTTTATTTGACATTGTTGTTGTTGTTATTTATTTGACGTTGTTGTTGTTGTTAATTTTATTTGACGTTGTTGTTGTTGTTGTTAATTTGATGTTGTTGTTGTTGTTGTTTATTTGACGTTGTTGTTGTTGTTTATTTGACGTTGTTGTTGTTGTTGTTGTTTATTTAACGTTGTTGTTGTTATTTATTTGACGTTGTTGTTGTTGTTATTGTTTATTTGGCGTTGTTGTTGGTTATTTGACGTTGTTATTGTTTATTTGACGTTGTTTTTGTTATTTGACGTTGTTGTTGTTGTTGTATTAGTTGTTGTTGTTGTTGCTTATTTGACGTTGTTGTTATTGTTGCTATTTATTTGACGTTGTTGTTGTTGTTTATTTGACGTTGTTGTTGTTGTTGTTTATTTGACGTTGTTGTTGTTGTTGTATTTGTTATTGTTGTTATTGTTGTTGCTTATTTGACGTTGTTGTTATTGTTGTTGTTTATTTGACGTTGTTGTTGTTGTTGTTATTCATTTGACGTTGTTGTTGTTGTTGTTTATTTGACGTTGTTGTTGTTGTTCTTCATTTGACGTTGTTGATGTCGTTGTTTTTGTTGTTTATTTGACGTTGTTGTTATTATTTATTTGACGTTGTTGTTGTTGTTTATTTGACGTTGACGTTGTTGTTGTTGTTTATTTGACGTTGTCGTTGTTGTTGTTGTTGTTTATTTGACGTTGTTGTAGTTGTTGACATTGTTGTTGTTATTGTTTATTTGATGTTGTTGTTGTTGTTGACATAGTTCTTGTTGTTTATTTGACATTGTTGTTGTTGTTGACGTTGTTGTTTATTTGACGTTGTTGTTGTTGTTGTTTATTTGACGTTGTTGTTGTTTATTTGACGTTGTTGTTGTTGTTGTTGACGTTGTTGTTGTTGTTTATTGGACGTTGTTGTTGTTGTTGTTGTTGTTTATTTGACATTTTTGTTGTTGTTGACGGTGATGTTATTGTTGTTGTTTATTTGACATTGTTGTTGTTGTTATTTTTTATTTGACGTTGTTGTTGTTGTTTATTTGACGTTGTTGTTGTTGTTTATTTGACGTTGTTGTTTATTTGACGTTGTTGTTGTTTATTTGATGTTGTTGTTGTTATTTGAAGTTGTTGTTGTTGTTGTATTTGTTGTTGTTGTTGTTGTTGTTGTTTATTTGACGTTGTTGTTGCTGTTGTTTATTTGACGTTATTGTTGTTGTTTATTTGACATTGTTATTGTTGTTGTTGTTGTTGTTTATGTGACGTTGTTGTTGACGTTGTTGTTGTTGTTGTTGTTGTTTATTTGACGTTGTTGTTGTTGTTGTTGTTTATTTGACGTTGTTAATGTTGTTGACATAGTTGTTGTTGTTTTTGTTGTTTATTTGACGTTGTTATTGTTGTTGTTGTTTTTGTTGTTGTTATTGTTGGTGTTGTTGTTGTTGTTTATTTGACGTTGTTGTTGTTGTTGTTTATTTGACGTTGTTGTTGTTGTTGTTTATTTGACGTTGTTGTTGTTGTTTATTTGACGTTGTTGTTGTTGTTTATTTGACGTTGTTGTTGTTGTTGTTTATTTGACATTGTTGTTGTTGTTGTTGTTTTTGACGTTGTTGTTGTTGTTGTTGACGTTGTTGTTTATTTGACGTTGTTGTTGTTGTTGTTTATTTGACGTTGTTGTTGTTGTTGTTTATTGGACGTTGTTGTTGTTGTTGTTTATTTTACATTGTTGTTGTTGTTGACGGTGATGTTATTGTTGTTGTTTATTTGACATTGTTGTTGTTGTTATTATTTATTTGACGTTGTTGTTGTTGTTTATTTGACGTTGTTGTTGTTATTTATTTGACGTTGTTGTTTATTTGACGTTGTTGTTGTTGTTGTTTATTTGACGTTGTTGTTGTTGTTTATTTGACGTTGTTGTTGTTGTTGTTTATTTGACGTTTTTGTTGTTGTTTATTTGACGTTGTTGTTGTTGTTGTTTATTTGACGTTGTTGTTGTTGTTGTTTATTTGACGTTGTTGTTGTTGTTGTTGTTGACGTTGTTGTTTATTTGACGTTGTTGTTGTTGTTGTTTATTTGACGTTGTTGTTGTTGTTGACATTGTTGTTGTTGTTGTTTATTGGATGTTGTTCTTGTTGTTGTTTATTTGACATTGTTGTTGTTGTTGACGGTGATGTTATTGTTGTTGTTTATTTGACATTGTTGTTGTTGTTATTATTTATTTGACGTTGTTGTTGTTGTTTATTTGACGTTGTTGTTGTTGTTTATTTGACGTTGTTGTTTATTTGACGTTGTTGTTGTTGTTTATTTGACGTTGTTGTTGTTATTTGAAGTTGTTGTTGTTGTTGTATTTGTTGTTGTTGTTGTTGTTGTTGTTTATTTGACGTTGTTGTTGTTGTTTATTTGACGTTATTGTTGTTGTTTATTTGACATTGTTATTGTTGTTGTTGTTGTTGTTGTTTATTTGACGATGTTGTTGATGTTGTTGTTGTTGTTGTTTATTTGACGTTGTTGTTGTTGTTGTTTATTTGACGTTGTTAATGTTGTTGACATAGTTGTTGTTGTTTTTGTTGTTTATTTGACGTTGTTATTGTTGTTGTTGTTTTTGTTGTTGTTATTGTTGGTGTTATTGTTGTTTATTTGACGTTGTTGTTGTTGTTGTTGTTTATTTGACGTTGTTGTTGTTGTTGTTTATTTGACGTTGTTGTTGTTGTTGTTTATTTGACGTTGTTGTTGTTGTTTATTTGACGTTGTTGTTGTTGTTGTTTATTTGACATTGTTGTTGTTGTTGTTTTTGACGTTGTTGTTGTAGTTGTTTATTTGACGTTGTTGTTGTTGTTTATTTGATGATGTTTTAGTTGTTGTTGTTTATTTGATGTTGTTGTTGTTGTTATTCATTTGACGATGTTGTTGTTGTTGTTGTTTATTTGACGTTGTTGTTGTTGTTGTTTATTTGACGTTGTTGTTGTTGTTGTTTTTGTAGTTTATTTGACGTTGTTGTTGTTATTTATTTGACGTTGTTGTTGTTGTTGTTTATTTGACGTTGTTGTTAACGTTGTTGTTGTTGGTGTTTATTTGACGTTGTTGTTGTTGTTGTTGTTATTTATTTGACGTTGTTGTTGTTGTTATTTATTTGACGTTGTTGTTGTTGTTAATTTTATTTGACGTTGTTGTTGTTGTTGTTGTTAATTTGACGTTGTTGTTGTTGTTGTTGTTTATTTGACGTTGTTGTTGTTATTTATTTGACGTTGTTGTTGTTGTTGTTTATTTAACGTTGTTGTTGTTATTTATTTGACGTTGTTGTTGTTGTTATTGTTTATTTGGCGTTGTTGTTGTTTATTTGACGTTGTTATTGTTTATTTGACGTTGTTTTTGTTATTTGACGTTGTTGTTGTTGTTGTATTAGTTGTTGTTATTGTTGTTGCTTATTTGACGTTGTTGTTATTGTTGCTATTTATTTGACGTTGTTGTTGTTGTTGTTTATTTGACGTTGTTGTTGTTGTTGTTTATTTGACGTTGTTGTTGTTGTTGTATTTGTTATTGTTGTTATTGTTGTTGCTTATTTGACGTTGTTGTTATTGTTGTTGTTTATTTGACGTTGTTGTTGTTGTTGTTATTCATTAGACGTTGTTGTTGTTGTTGTTTATTTGACGTTGTTGTTGTTGTTCTTCATTTGACGTTGTTGATGTCGTTGTTTTTGTTGTTTATTTGACGTTGTTGTTGTTATTTATTTGACGTTGTTGTTGTTGTTTATTTGACGTTGACGTTGTTGTTGTTATTTATTTGACGTTGTCGTTGTTGTTGTTGTTGTTTATTTGACGTTGTTGTTGTTGTTGTTGACGTTGTTGTTGTTATTGTTTATTTGATGTTGTTGTTGTTGACATAGTTCTTGTTGTTTATTTGACATTGTTGTTGTTGTTGTTGTTGTTGACGTTGTTGTTTATTTGACGTTGTTGTTGTTGTTGTTGTTGTTTATTTGACGTTGTTGTTGTTTATTTGACGTTGTTGTTGTTGTTGTTGTTGACGTTGTTGTTGTTGTTGTTTATTGGACGTTGTTGTTGTTGTTGTTTATTTGACATTTTTGTTGTTGTTGACGGTGATGTTATTGTTGTTGTTTATTTGACATTGTTGTTGTTGTTATTTTTTATTGGACGTTGTTGTTGTTGTTTATTTGACGTTGTTGTTGTTGTTTATTTGACGTTGTTGTTGTTGTTTATTTGACGTTGTTGTTTATTTGACGTTGTTGTTGTTTATTTGATGTTGTTGTTGTTATTTGAAGTTGTTGTTGTTGTTGTATTTGTTGTTGTTGTTGTTGTTGTTGTTTATTTGACGTTGTTGTTGTTGTTTATTTGACGTTATTGTTGTTGTTTATTTGACATTGTTATTGTTGTTGTTGTTGTTGTTGTTTATTTGACGTTGTTGTTGACGTTGTTGTTGTTGTTGTTGTTTATTTGACGTTGTTGTTGTTGTTTATTTGACGTTGTTAATGTTGTTGACATAGTTGTTGTTGTTTTTGTTGTTTATTTGACGTTGTTATTGTTGTTGTTGTTTTTGTTGTTGTTATTGTTGGTGTTGTTGTTGTTGTTTATTTGACGTTGTTGTTGTTGTTGTTTATTTGACGTTGTTGTTGTTGTTGTTTATTTGACGTTGTTGTTGTTGTTTATTTGACGTTGTTGTTGTTGTTTATTTGACGTTGTTGTTGTTGTTGTTTATTTGACATTGTTGTTGTTGTTTTTGACGTTGTTGTTGTTGTTGTTGACGTTGTTGTTTATTTGACGTTGTTGTTGTTGTTGTTTATTTGACGTTGTTGTTGTTGTTGTTGTTTATTGGACGTTGTTGTTGTTGTTGTTTATTTGACATTGTTGTTGTTGTTGACGGTGATGTTATTGTTGTTGTTTATTTGACATTGTTGTTGTTGTTATTATTTATTTGACGTTGTTGTTGTTGTTTATTTGACGTTGTTGTTGTTGTTTATTTGACGTTGTTGTTTATTTGACGTTGTTGTTGTTGTTGTTTATTTGACGTTGTTGTTGTTGTTGTTTATTTGACGTTGTTGTTGTTGTTGTTTATTTGACGTTGTTGTTGTTGTTTATTTGACGTTGTTGTTGTTGTTGTTGTTTATTTGACATTGTTGTTGTTGTTGTTTTTGACGTTATTTGACGTTGTTGTTGTTGTTGTTGACGTTGTTGTTTATTTGACGTTGTTGTTGTTGTTGTTTATTTGACGTTGTTGTTGTTGTTGTTGACGTTGTTGTTGTTGTTGTTTATTGGATGTTGTTGTTGTTGTTGTTTATTTGACATTGTAGTTGTTGTTGACGGTGATGTTATTGTTGTTGTTTATTTGACATTGTTGTTGTTGTTATTATTTATTTGACATTGTTGTTGTTGTTTATTTGACGTTGTTGTTTATTTGACGTTGTTGTTGTTGTTGTTTATTTGACGTTGTTGTTGTTATTTGAAGTTGTTGTTGTTGTTGTATTTGTTGTTGTTGTTGTTGTTGTTGTTTATTTGACGTTGTTGTTGTTGTTTATTTGACGTTATTGTTGTTGTTTATTTGACATTGTTATTGTTGTTGTTGTTGTTTATTTGACGTTGTTGTTGATGTTGTTGTTGTTGTTGTTTATTTGACGTTGTTGTTGTTGTTGTTGTTTATTTGACGTTGTTAATGTTGTTGACATAGTTGTTGTTGTTTTTGTTGTTTATTTGACGTTGTTATTGTTGTTGTTGTTTTTGTTGTTGTTATTGTTGGTGTTGTTGTTGTTTATTTGACGTTGTTGTTGTTGTTGTTTATTTGACATTGTTGTTGTTGTTGTTTATTTGACGTTGTTGTTATTGTTGTTTATTTGACGTTGTTGTTGTTGTTTATTTGACGTTGTTGTTGTTGTTGTTTATTTGACATTGTTGTTGTTGTTGTTTTTGACGTTGTTGTTGTAGTTGTTTATTTGACGTTGTTGTTGTTGTTGTTGTTTATTTGATGATGTTTTAGTTGTTGTTGTTTATTTGATGTTGTTGTTGTTGTTATTCATTTGACGATGTTGTTGTTGTTGTTTATTTGACGTTGTTGTTGTTGTTGTTGTTTATTTGACATTGTTGTTGTTGTTGTTTTTGTTATTTATTTGACGTTGTTGTTGTTATTTATTTGACGTTGTTGTTGTTGTTGTTTATTTGACGTTGTTGTTAACGTTGTTGTTGTTGGTGTTTATTTGACGTTGTTGTTGTTGTTGTTGTTTATTTGACGTTGTTGTTGTTGTTGACGTTGTTTTTGGTGTTGTTTATTTGATGTTGTTATTGTTGTTGTTGAGATAGTTGTTGTTGTTTATTTGACGTTGTTCTTGTTGTTGTCGTTGTTGTTTATTTGACGTTGTTGTTATTGTTTATTTGACGTTGTTGTTGTTGTTGTTGACGTTGTTGTTGTTGTTGTTTACTGGACGTTGTTGTTGTTGTTTATTTGACATTGTTATTGTTGTTGACGGTGTTGTTGTTGTTGTTGTTTATTTGACATTGTTGTTGTTGTTATTTATTTGACGTTGTTGTTGTTGTTGTTAATTTTATTTGACGTTGTTGTTGTTGTTGTTGTTAATTTGATGTTGTTGTTGTTGTTGTTGTTTATTTGACGTTGTTGTTGTTGTTTATTTGACGTTGTTGTTGTTGTTGTTGTTTATTTAACGTTGTTGTTGTTATTTATTTGACGTTGTTGTTGTTGTTATTGTTTATTTGGCGTTGTTGTTGTTTATTTGACGTTATTATTGTTTATTTGACGTTGTTTTTGTTATTTGACGTTGTTGTTGTTGTTGTATTAGTTGTTGTTGTTGTTGCTTATTTGACGTTGTTGTTATTGTTGCTATTTATTTGACGTTGTTGTTGTTGTTGTTTATTTGACGTTATTTTTGTTGTTGTTTATTTGACGTTGTTGTTGTTGTTGTTATATTTGTTATTGTTGTTATTGTTGTTGCTTATTTGACGTTGTTGTTATTGTTGTTGTTTATTTGACGTTGTTGCCGTTATTCATTTGACGTTGTTGTTGTTGTTGTTGTTTATTTGACGTTGTTGTTGTTGTTGTTCTTTATTTGACGTTGTTGTTGTTGTAGTTTATTTGACGTTGTTGTTGACATTGTTGTTGTTGTTGTTTATTTGACGTTGTGGTTGTTGTTTATTAGATGTTGTTAATGTTGTTGACATTTTTGTTGTTGTTTTTGTTGTTTATTTGACGTTGTTGTTGTTGTTATTTTTGTTGTTGTTATTGTTGGTGTTGTTGTTGTTTATTTGACGTTGTTGTTGTTGTTGTTTATTTGACGTTGTTGTTGTTATTGTTTATTTGAAGTTGTTGTTGTTGTTTATTTGACGTTGTTGTTGTTGTTTATTTGACGTTATTATTGTTGTTGTTTATTTGACATTGTTGTTGTTGTTGTTGACGTTGCTGTTGTTGTTGTTTATTTGATGTTGTTTTAGTTGTTGTTGTTTATTTGACGTTGTTGTTGTTTTTTATTTGACGTTGTTGTTGTTGACATTGTTGTTGTTGGTGTTTATTTGACGTTGTTGTTGTTGTTTTTTATTTGACGTTGTTGTTGTTGACATTGTTGTTGTTGTTGTTTATTTGACGTTGTTGTTGTTGTTGTTTATTTGACGCAGTTGTTGTTGTTGTTGTTGTTGTTTATTTGACATTTTTGTTGTTGTTGATGTTGTTGTTGTTGTTGTTTTTTATTTGACGTTGTTGTTGTTATTGTTGTTGTTGTTTATTTGACATTTTTGTTGTTGTTGATGTTGTTGTTGTTGTTATTTTTTATTTGACGTTGTTGTTGTTGTTGTTGTTTATTTGACGTTGTTGTTGTTGTTATTGTTGTTTGGGTTGTTAATTTGACGTTGTTGTTGTTTATTTGACGTTGTTGTTGTTGTTGTTGTTGTTTATTTGACGTTGTTGTTGTTGTTGTTGTTTATTTGATGTTATTGTTGTTGTTATTTATTTGACGTTGTTGCTGTTGTTATTGTTTATTTGATGTTGTTGTTGTTGTTGTTTATTTGACGTTGTTATTGTTGTTTATTGGACGTTGTTATTGTTGTTTATTTGACGTTGTTTTTGTTATTTTACGTTGTTGTTGGTGTTGTTGTATTTGTTGTTGTTGTTGTTGTTGCATATTTGACGTTGTTGTTATTGTTGCTATTTATTTGACGTTGTTATTGTTGTTGTTTATTTGACGTTGTTGTTGTTGTTGTTGTTTATTTGACGTTATTGTTGTTGTTATTTATTTGACGTTGTTGTTGTTGTTGTTATATTTGTTATTGTTGTTATTATTGTTGCTTATTTGACGTTGTTGTTATTGTTGTTGTTTATTTGATGTTGTTGTTGTTATTCATTTGACGTTGTTGTTGTTGTTTTTTTTAATTTACGTTGTTGTTGTTGTTGTTGTTGTTGTTTATTTGACGTTGTTGTTGTTGTTGTTTTTGTTGTTTATTTGACGTTGTTGTTGTTATTTATTTGACGTTGTTGTTGTTGTTTATTTGACGTTGTTGTTAACGTTGTTGTTGTTGGTGTATATTTGACGTTGTTGTTGTTGTTGTTGTTTATTTGACGTTGTTGTTGTTGTTGACGTTGTTATTGTTGTTTTTTATTTGATGTTGTTATTGTTGTTGTTGACATAGTTGTTGTTGTTGTTTATTTGACGTTGTTCTTGTTGTTGCCGTTGTTGTTTATTTGACGTTGTTGTTGTTGTTTATTTGACGTTGTTGTTGTTGTTGTTGTTGACGTTGTTGTTGTTGTTGTTTACTGGACGTTGTTGTTGTTGTTTATTTGACATTGTTATTGTTGTTGACGGTGTTGTTGTTGTTGTTGTTTATTTGACATTGTTGTTGTTGTTATTTATTTGACGTTGTTGTTGTTGTTAATTTTATTTGACGTTGTTGTTATTGTTGTTGTTAATTTGATGTTGTTGTTGTTGTTGTTGTTTATTTGACGTTGTTGTTGTTGTTTATTTGACGTTGTTGTTGTTGTTGTTGTTTATTTAACGTTGTTGTTGTTATTTATTTGATGTTGTTGTTGTTGTTATTGTTTATTTGGCGTTGTTGTTGTTTATTTGACGTTGTTATTGTTTATTTGACGTTGTTTTTGTTATTTGACGTTGATGTTGTTGTTGTTGTATTAGTTGTTGTTGTTGTTGCTTATTTGACGTTGTTGTTATTGTTGCTATTTATTTGACGTTGTTGTTGTTGTTGTTTATTTGACGTTATTTTTGTTGTTGTTTATTTGACGTTGTTGTTGTTGTTGTTATATTTGTTATTATTGTTATTGTTGTTGCTTATTTGATGTTGTTGTTATTGTTGTTGTTTATTTGATGTTGTTGCCGTTATTCATTTGACGTTGTTGTTGTTGTTGTTTATTTGACGTTGTTGTTGTTGTTGTTCTTTATTTGACGTTGTTGTTGTTGTAGTTTATTTGACGTTGTTGTTGACGTTGTTGTTGTTGTTGTTTATTTGACGTTGTTGTTGTTGTTTATTAGATGTTGTTAATGTTGTTGACATTTTTGTTGTTGTTTTTGTTGTTTATTTGACGTTGTTGTTGTTATTGTTGGTGTTGTTGTTGTTTATTTGACGTTGTTGTTGTTGTTGTTGTTTATTTGACGTTGTTGTTGTTGTTGTTTATTTGACGTTGTTGTTGTAGTTTATTTGACGTTGTTGTGGTTGTTTATTTGACGTTGTTGTTGTTGTTGTTTATTTGACATTATTGTTGTTGTTGTTGTTGACGTTGTTGTTGTTGTTGTTTATTTGATGTTGTTTTAGTTGTTGTTGTTTATTTGACGTTGTTGTTGTTTTTTATTTGACGTTGTTGTTGTTTACATTGTTGTTGTTGGTGTTTATTTGACGTTGTTGTTGTTGTTTTTTATTTGACGTTGTTGTTGTTGACATTGTTGTTGTTGTTGTTTATTTGACGTTGTTGTTGTTGTTGTTTATTTGACGTAGTTGTTGTTGTTGTTGTTGTTGTTTATTTGACATTTTTGTTGTTGTTGATGTTGTTGTTGTTGTTGTTTTTTATTTGACGTCGTTGTTGTTGTTGTTGTTGTTGTTTATTTGACATTTTTGTTGTTGTTGATGTTGTTGTTGTTGTTATTTTTTATTTGACGTTGTTGTTGTTGTTGTTTATTTGACGTTGTTGTTGTTGTTGTTATTGTTGTTTGTGTTGTTAATTTGACGTTGTTGTTGTTTATTTGACGTTGTTGTTGTTATTGTTGTTTATTTGACGTTGTTGTTGTTGTTGTTGTTTATTTGATGTTATTGTTGTTGTTATTTATTTGACGTTGTTGTTGTTGTTATTGTTTATTTGATGTTGTTGTTGTTGTTGTTTATTTGACGTTGTTATTGTTGTTTATTGGACGTTGTTATTGTTGTTTATTTGACGTTGTTTTTGTTATTTTACGTTGTTGTTGTTGTTGTATTTGTTGTTGTTGTTGTTGTTGCTTATTTGACGTTGTTGTTATTGTTGCTAATTATTTGACGTTGTTATTGTTGTTGTTTATTTGACGTTGTTGTTGTTGTTGTTTATTTGACGTTATTGTTGTTGTTATTTATTTGACGTTGTTGTTGTTGTTATATTTGTTATTGGTGTTATTATTGTTGCTTATTTGACGTTGTTGTTATTGTTGTTGTTTATTTGACGTTGTTGTTATTGTTATTCATTTGTTGTTGTTGTTGTTGTTTTTTTTAATTTACGTTGTTGTTGTTGTTGTTGTTTATTTGACGTTGTTGTTGTTGTTGTTTTTGTTGTTTATTTGACATTGTTGTTGTTATTTATTTGACGTTGTTGTTGTTGTTGTTTATTTAACGTTGTTGTTGTTGGTGTATATTTGACGTTGTTGTTGTTGTTGTTTATTTGACGTTGTTGTTGTTGTTGACGTCGTTATTGTTGTTTTTTATTTGATGTTGTTATTGTTGTTGTTGACATAGTTGTTGTTGTTTATTTGACGTTGTTCTTGTTGTTGCCATTGTTGTTTATTTGACGTTGTTGTTGTTGTTGTTGTTTATTTGACGTTGTTGTTGTTGTTGTTGTTGTTGACGTTGTTGTTGTTGTTGTTTACTGGACGTTGTTGTTATTATTTATTTGACATTGTTATTGTTGTTGACGGTGTTGTTGTTGTTGTTGTTTATTTGACATTGTTGTTGTTGTTATTTATTTGACGTTGTTGTTGTTGTTAATTTTATTTGACGTTGTTGTTGTTGTTAATTTGACGTTGTTGTTGTTGTTGTTGTTGTTTATTTGACGTTGTTGTTGTTGTTTATTTGACGTTGTTGTTGTTGTTGTTTATTTAACGTTGCTGTTGTTATTTATTTGACGTTGTTGTTGTTGTTATTGTTTATTTGGCATTGTTGTTGTTTATTTGACGTTGTTATTGTTTATTTGACGTTGTTTTTGTTATTTGACGTTGTTGTTGTTGTTGTTGTATTAGTTGTTGTTGTTGTTGCTTATTTGGCGTTGTTGTTATTGTTGCTATTTATTTGACGTTGTTGTTGTTGTTGTTGTTGTTTATTTGACGTTGTTGTTGTTGTTGTTGTTTATTTGACGTTGTTGTTGTTGTTGTATTTGTTATTGTTGTTATTGTTGTTGCTTATTTGACGTTGTTGTTATTGTTGTTGTTTATTTGACGTTGTTGTTGTTGTTGTTATTCATTTGACGTTGTTGTTGTTGTTGTTTATTTGACGTTGTTGTTGTTGTTCTTCATTTGACGTTGTTGATGTCGTTGTTTTTGTTGTTTATTTGACGTTGTTGTTGTTATTTATTTGACGTTGTTGTTGTTGTTTATTTGACGTTGATGTTGTTGTTGTTGTTTATTTGACGTTGTCGTTGTTGTTGTTGTTGTTTATTTGACGTTGTTGTTGTTGACGTTGTTGTTGTTATTGTTTATTTGATGTTGTTCTTGTTGTTGACATAGTTCTTGTTGTTTATTTGACATTGTTGTTGTTGTTGTTGACGTTGTTGTTTATTTGACGTTGTTGTTGTTGTTGTTTATTTGACGTTGTTGTTGTTGTTGTTGTTTATTGGACGTTGTTGTTATTGTTGTTTATTTGACATTTTTGTTGTTGTTGACGGTGATGTTATTGTTGTTGTTTATTTGACATTGTTGTTGTTGTTATTTTTTATTTGACGTTGTTGTTGTTGTTTATTTGACGTTGTTGTTGTTGTTTATTTGACGTTGTTGTTTATTTGACGTTGTTGTTGTTTATTTGATGTTGTTAATGTGGTTGACATAGTTCTTGTTGTTTATTTGACGTTGTTGTTGTTGTTGTTGACGTTGTTGTTTATTTGACGTTGTTGTTGTTGTTGTTGTTTATTTGACGTTGTTGTTGTTGTTGTTGTTGTTTATTGGACGTTGTTGTTGTTGTTGTTTATTTGACATTTTTGTTGTTGTTGACGGTGATGTTATTGTTGTTGTTTATTTGACATTGTTGTTGTTGTTATTTTTTATTTGACGTTGTTGTTGTTGTTTATTTGACGTTGTTGTTGTTGTTTATTTGACGTTGTTGTTTATTTGACGTTGTTGTTGTTTATTTGATGTTGTTGTTGTTATTTGAAGTTGTTGTTGTTGTTGTATTTGTTGTTGTTGTTGTTGTTGTTTATTTGACGTTGTTGTTGTTGTTGTTTATTTGACGTTATTGTTGTTGTTTATTTGACATTGTTATTGTTGTTGTTGTTTATTTGACGTTGTTGTTGACGTTGTTGTTGTTGTTATTGTTTATTTGACGTTGTTGTTGTTGTTGTTTATTTGACGTTGTTAATGTTGTTGACATAGTTGTTGTTGTTTTTGTTGTTTATTTGATGTTGTTATTGTTGTTGTTGTTTTTGTTGTTGTTATTGTTGGTGTTGTTGTTGTTGTTTATTTGACGTTGTTGTTGTTGTTGTTTATTTGACGTTGTTGTTGTTGTTGTTTATTTGACGTTGTTGTTGTTGTTTATTTGACGTTGTTGTTGTTGTTTATTTGACGTTGTTGTTGTTGTTGTTTATTTGACATTGTTGTTGTTGTTTATTTGACGTTGTTGTTGTTGTTGTTTATTTGACATTGTTGTTGTTGTTGTTTTTGACGTTGTCGTTGTATTAGTTGTTGTTGTTGTTGTTTATTTGAAGTTGTTGTTGTTGTTGTTTATTTGACGTTGTTGTTGTTGTTGTTTATTGGACGTTGTTGTTGTTGTTGTTTATTTGACATTGTTGTGGTTGTTGACGGTGATGTTATTGTTGTTGTTTATTTGACATTGTTGTTGTTGTTATTATTTATTTGACGTTGTTGTTGTTGTTTATTTGACGTTGTTGTTGTTGTTTATTTGACGTTGTTGTTTATTTGACGTTGTTGTTGTTGTTGTTTATTTGACGTTGTTGTTGTTGTTGTTTATTTGACGTTGTTGTTGTTGTTTATTTGACGTTGTTGTTGTTGTTGTTTATTTGACATTGTTGTTGTTGTTGTTTTTGACGTTGTTGTTGTTGTTGTTGACGTTGTTGTTTATTTGTCGTTGTTGTTGTTGTTGTTTATTTGACGTTGTTATTGTTGTTGTTGACAGTGTTGTTGTTGTTGTTGTTTATTGGACGTTGTTGTTGTTGTTGTTTATTTGACATTGTTCTTGTTGTTGACGGTGATGTTATTGTTGTTGTTTATTTGACATTGTTGTTGTTGTTATTATTTATTTGACGTTGTTGTTGTTGTTTATTTGACGTTGTTGTTGTTTTTTATTTGACGTTGTTATTTATTTGACGTTGTTGTTGTTGTTTATTTGACGTTGTTGTTGTTATTTGAAGTTGTTGTTGTTGTTGTATTTGTTGTTGTTGTTGTTGTTGTTTATTTGATGTTGTTGTTGTTGTTTATTTGACGTTATTGTTGTTGTTTATTTGACATTGTTATTATTGTTGTTGTTGTTGTTGTTGTTGTTGTTGTTGTTTATTTGACGTTGTTGTTGATGTTGTTGTTGTTGTTTATTTGACGTTGTTGTTGTTGTTGTTTATTTGACGTTGTTAATGTTGTTGACATAGTTGTTGTTGTTTTTGTTGTTTATTTGACGTTGTTATTGTTGTTGTTGTTTTTGTTGTTGTTATTGTTGGTGTTGTTGTTGTTTATTTGACGTTGTTGTTGTTGTTGTTTATTTGACGTTGTTGTTGTTGTTGTTTATTTGACGTTGTTGTTGTTGTTGTTTATTTGACGTTGTTGTTGTTGTTTATTTGACGTTGTTGTTGTTGTTGTTGTTTATTTGACATTGTTGTTGTTGTTGTTTTTGACGTTGTTGTTGTAGTTGTTTATTTGACGTTGTTGTTGTTGTTGTTGTTGTTTATTTGATGATGTTTTAATTGTTGTTGTTTATTTGACGTTGTTGTTGTTGTTATTCATTTGACGTTGTTGTTGTTGTTTTTTTTTAATTTACATTGTTATTGTTGTTGTTTATTTGACGTTGTTGTTGTTGTTGTTTTTGTTGTTTATTTGACGTTGTTGTTGTTATTTATTTGACGTTGTTATTGTTGTTGTTTATTTGACGTTGTTGTTAACGTTGTTGTTGTTGGTGTATATTTGACGTTGTTGTTGTTGTTGTTTATTTGACGTTGTTGTTGTTGTTGACGTTGTTATTGTTGTTTTTTATTTGATGTTGTTATTGTTGTTGTTGACATAGTTGTTGTTGTTTATTTGACGTTGTTCTTGTTGTTGCCGTTGTTGTTTATTTGACGTTGTTGTTGTTGTTTATTTGACGTTGTTGTTGTTGTTGTTATTGACGTTGTTGTTGTTGTTGTTTACTGGACGTTGTTGTTATTGTTTATTTGACATTGTTATTGTTGTTGACGGTGTTGTTGTTGTTGTTGTTTATTTGACATTGTTGTTGTTGTTATTTATTTGACGTTGTTGTTGTTGTTAATTTTATTTGACGTTGTTGTTGTTGTTGTTAATTTGACGTTGTTGTTGTTGTTGTTGTTGTTTATTTGACGTTGTTGTTGTTGTTGTTTATTTGACGTTGTTGTTGTTGTTGTTGTTTATTTAACGTTGTTGTTGTTATTTATTTGACGTTGTTGTTGTTGTTATTGTTTATTTGGCGTTGTTGTTGTTTATTTGACGTTGTTATTGTTTATTTGACGTTGTTTTTGTTATTTGACGTTGTTGTTGTTGTCGTTGTATTAGTTGTTGTTGTTGTTGCTTATTTGACGTTGTTGTTATTGTTGCTATTTATTTGAGGTTGTTGTTGTTGTTGTTTATTTGACGTTGTTGTTGTTGTTGTTTATTTGACGTTGTTGTTGTTGTTATTGTTTATTTGGCGTTGTTGTTGTTTATTTGACGTTGTTATTGTTTATTTGACGTTGTTTTTGTTATTTGACGTTGTTGTTGTTGTTGTTGTTGTATTAGTTGTTGTTGTTGTTGCTTATTTGACGTTGTTGTTATTGTTGCTATTTATTTGACGTTGTTGTTGTTGTTGTTTATTTGACGTTGTTGTTGTTGTTGTTTATTTGACGTTGTTGTTGTTGTTGTATTTGTTATTGTTGTTATTGTTGTTGCTTATTTGACGTTGTTGTTATTGTTGTTGTTTATTTGACGTTGTTGTTGTTGTTATTCATTTGACGTTGTTGTTGTTGTTGTTTATTTGACGTTGTTGTTGTTGTTCTTCATTTGACGTTGTTGATGTCGTTGTTTTTGTTGTTTATTTGACGTTGTTGTTGTTATTTATTTGACGTTGTTGTTGTTGTTTATTTGACGTTGTTGTTGTTGTTGTTTATTTGACGTTGTCGTTGTTGTTGTTGTTGTTTATTTGACGTTGTTGTTGTTGTTGACGTTGTTGTTGTTATTGTTTATTTGATGTTGTTGTTGTTGTTGACATAGTTCTTGTTGTTTATTTGACGTTGTTGTTGTTGTTGTTGACGTTGTTGTTTATTTGACGTTGTTGTTGTTGTTTATTTGACGTTGTTGTTGTTGTTGTTGTTTATTGGACGTTGTTGTTGTTGTTGTTTATTTGACATTTTTGTTGTTGTTGACGGTGATGTTATTGTTGTTGTTTATTTGACATTGTTGTTGTTGTTATTTTTTATTTGACGTTGTTGTTGTTGTTTATTTGACGTTGTTGTTGTTGTTTATTTGACGTTGTTGTTTATTTGACGTTGTTGTTGTTTATTTGATGTTGTTGTTGTTGTTGTTGACATAGTTCTTGTTGTTTATTTGACGTTGTTGTTGTTGTTGTTGACGTTGTTGTTTATTTGACGTTGTTGTTGTTGTTGTTGTTTATTTGACGTTGTTGTTGTTGTTGTTGTTGTTTATTGGACGTTGTTGTTGTTGTTTATTAGACATTTTTGTTGTTGTTGACGGTGATGTTATTGTTCTTGTTTATTTGACATTGTTGTTGTTGTTATTTTTTATTTGACGTTGTTGTTGTTGTTTATTTGACGTTGTTGTTGTTGTTTATTTGACGTTGTTGTTTATTTGACGTTGTTGTTGTTTATTTGATGTTGTTGTTGTTATTTGAAGTTGTTGTTGTTGTTGTATTTGTTGTTGTTGTTGTTGTTGTTGTTTATTTGACGTTGTTGTTGTTGTTTATTTGACGTTATTGTTGTTGTTTATTTGACATTGTTATTGTTGTTGTTGTTTATTTGACGTTGTATTTGACGTTGTTGTTGTTGTTATTGTTTATTTGACGTTGTTGTTGTTGTTGTTGTTTATTTGACGTTGTTAATGTTGCTGACATAGTTGTTGTTGTTTTTGTTGTTTATTTGACGTTGTTATTGTTGTTGTTGTTTTTGTTGTTGTTATTGTTGGTGTTGTTGTTGTTGTTTATTTGACGTTGTTGTTGTTGTTGTTTATTTGACGTTGTTGTTGTTGTTGTTTATTTGACGTTGTTGTTGTTGTTTATTTGACGTTGTTGTTGTTGTTGTTTATTTGACATTGTTGTTGTTGTTTTTGACGTTGTTGTTGTTGTTGTTGTTTACGTTGTTGTTTATTTGACGTTGTTGTTGTTGTTGTTGTTTATTTGACGTTGTTGTTGTTGTTGTTTATTGGACGTTGTTGTTGTTGTTGTTTATTTGACATTGTTGTTGTTCTTGACGGTGATGTTATTGTTGTTGTTTATTTGACATTGTTGTTGTTGTTATTATTTATTTGACGTTGTTGTTGTTGTTTATTTGACGTTGTTGTTGTTGTTTATTTGACGTTGTTGTTTATTTGACGTTGTTGTTGTTGTTGTTTATTTGTCGTTGTTGTTGTTGTTGTTTATTTGACGTTGTTGTTGTTGTTTATTTGACGTTGTTGTTGTTGTTGTTTATTTGACATTGTTGTTGTTGTTGTTTTTGACGTTGTTGTTGTTGTTGTTGTTGACGTTGTTGTTTATTTGACGTTGTTGTTGTTGTTGTTTATTTGACGTTGTTGTTGTTGTTGTTGACGTTGTTGTTGTTGTTGTTGTTTATTGGACGTTGTTGTTGTTGTTGTTTATTTGACATTGTTCTTGTTGTTGACGGTGATGTTATTGTTGTTGTTTATTTGACATTGTTGTTGTTGTTATTATTTATTTGACGTTGTTGTTGTTGTTTATTTGACGTTGTTGTTGTTTTTTATTTGACGTTGTTATTTATTTGACGTTGTTGTTGTTGTTTATTTGACGTTGTTGTTGTTATTTGAAGTTGTTGTTGTTGTTGTATTTGTTGTTGTTGTTGTTGTTGTTTATTTGATGTTGTTGTTGTTGTTTATTTGACGTTATTGTTGTTGTTTATTTGACATTGTTATTATTGTTGTTGTTGTTGTTGTTTATTTGACGTTGTTGTTGTTGTTGTTTATTTGACGTTGTTAATGTTGTTGACATAGTTGTTGTTGTTTTTGTTGTTTATTTGACGTTGTTATTGTTGTTGTTGTTTTTGTTGTTGTTATTGTTGGTGTTGTTGTTGTTTATTTGACGTTGTTGTTGTTGTTGTTGTTGTTTATTTGACGTTGTTGTTGTTGTTGTTTATTTGACGTTGTTGTTGTTGTTGTTTATTTGACGTTGTTGTTGTTGTTTATTTGACGTTGTTGTTGTTGTTGTTGTTTATTTGACATTGTTGTTGTTGTTGTTTTTGACGTTGTTGTTGTAGTTGTTTATTTGACGTTGTTGTTGTTGTTGTTGTTGTTGTTTATTTGATGATGTTTTAATTGTTGTTGTTTATTTGACGTTGTTGTTGTTGTTATTCATTTGACGTTGTTGTTGTTGTTTTTTTTAATCTACATTGTTGTTGTTGTTGTTGTTTATTTGACGTTGTTGTTGTTGTTGTTTTTGTTGTTTATTTGACGTTGTTGTTGTTATTTATTTGACGTTGTTGTTGTTGTTGTTGTTTATTTGACGTTGTTGTTAACGTTGTTGTTGTTGGTGTATATTTGACGTTGTTGTTGTTGTTGTTTATTTGACGTTGTTGTTGTTGTTGACGTTGTTATTGTTTTTTTTTATTTGATGTTGTTATTGTTGTTGTTGACATAGTTGTTGTTGTTTATTTGACGTTGTTCTTGTTGTTGCCGTTGTTGTTTATTTGACGTTGTTGTTGTTGTTTATTTGACGTTGTTGTTGTTGTTGTTGTTGACGTTGTTGTTGTTGTTGTTTACTGGACGTTGTTGTTATTGTTTATTTGACATTGTTATTGTTGTTGACGGTGTTGTTGTTGTTGTTTATTTGACATTGTTGTTGTTGTTATTTATTTGACGTTGTTGTTGTTGTTAATTTTATTTGACGTTGTTGTTGTTGTTGTTAATTTGACGTTGTTGTTGTTGTTGTTGTTGTTGTTTATTTGACGTTGTTGTTGTTGTTGTTTATTTGACGTTGTTGTTGTTGTTGTTGTTTATTTAACGTTGTTGTTGTTATTTATTTGACGTTGTTGTTGTTGTTATTGTTTATTTGGCGTTGTTGTTGTTTATTTGACGTTGTTATTGTTTATTTGACGTTGTTTTTGTTATTTGACGTTGTTGTTGTTGTCGTTGTATTAGTTGTTGTTGTTGTTGCTTATTTGACGTTGTTGTTATTGTTGCTATTTATTTGACGTTGTTGTTGTTGTTGTTTATTTGACGTTGTTGTTGTTGTTGTTTATTTGACGTTGTTGTTGTTGTTATTGTTTATTTGGCGTTGTTGTTGTTTATTTGATGTTGTTATTGTTTATTTGACGTTGTTTTTGTTATTTGACGTTGTTGTTGTTGTTGTTGTATTAGTTGTTGTTGTTGTTGCTTATTTGACGTTGTTGTTATTGTTGCTATTTATTTGACGTTGTTGTTGTTGTTGTTTATTTGACGTTGTTGTTATTGTTGTTTATTTGACGTTGTTGTTGTTGTATTTGTTATTGTTGTTATTGTTGTTGCTTATTTGACGTTGTTGTTATTGTTGTTGTTTATTTGACGTTGTTGTTGTTGTTATTCATTTGACGTTGTTGTTGTTGTTGTTTATTTGACGTTGTTGTTGTTGTTCTTCATTTGACGTTGTTGATGTCGTTGTTTTTGTTGTTTATTTGACGTTGTTGTTGTTATTTATTTGACGTTGTTGTTGTTGTTTATTTGACGTTGCTGTTGTTGTTGTTGTTTATTTGACGTTGTCGTTGTTGTTGTTGTTGTTTATTTGACGTTGTTGTTGTTGTTGTTGACGTTGTTGTTTATTTGACGTTGTTGTTGTTGTTGTTTATTTGACGTTGTTGTTGTTGTTGTTGTTGTTTATTGGACGTTGTTGTTGTTGTTTATTTGACATTTTTGTTGTTGTTGACGGTGATGTTATTGTTGTTGTTTATTTGACATTGTTGTTGTTGTTATTTTTTATTTGACGTTGTTGTTGTTGTTTATTTGACGTTGTTGTTGTTGTTTATTTGACGTTGTTGTTTATTTGACGTTGTTGTTGTTTATTTGATGTTGTTGTTGTTGTTGACATAGTTCTTGTTGTTTATTTGACGTTGTTGTTGTTGTTGTTGACGTTGTCGTTTATTTGACGTTGTTGTTGTTGTTGTTTATTTGACGTTGTTGTTGTTGTTGTTGTTGTTTATTGGACGTTGTTGTTGTTGTTTATTTGACATTTTTGTTGTTGTTGACGGTTATGTTATTGTTGTTGTTTATTTGACATTGTTGTTGTTGTTATTTTTTATTTGACGTTGTTGTTGTTGTTTATTTGACGTTGTTGTTGTTGTTTATTTGACGTTGTTGTTTATTTGACGTTGTTGTTGTTTATTTGATGTTGTTGTTGTTATTTGAAGTTGTTGTTGTTGTTGTATTTGTTGTTGTTGTTGTTGTTGTTTATTTGACGTTGTTGTTGTTGTTTATTTGACGTTATTGTTGTTGTTTATTTGACATTGTTATTGTTGTTGTTGTTTATTTGACGTTGTATTTGACGTTGTTGTTGTTGTTATTGTTTATTTGACGTTGTTGATGTTGTTGTTGTTTATTTGACGTTGTTAATGTTGCTGACATAGTTGTTGTTGTTTTTGTTGTTTATTTGACGTTGTTATTGTTGTTGTTGTTTTTGTTGTTGTTATTGTTGGTGTTGTTGTTGTTGTTTATTTGACGTTGTTGTTGTTGTTGTTTATTTGACGTTGTTGTTGTTGTTTATTTGACATTGTTGTTGTTGTTTATTTGACGTTGTTGTTGTTGTTGTTTATTTGACATTGTTGTTGTTGTTTTTGACGTTGTTGTTGTTGTTGTTGTTGACGTTGTTGTTTATTTGACGTTGTTGTTGTTGTTGTTTATTTGACGTTGTTGTTGTTGTTGTTTATTGGACGTTGTTGTTGTTGTTGTTTATTTGACATTGTTGTTGTTCTTGACGGTGATGTTATTGTTGTTGTTTATTTGACATTGTTGTTGTTGTTATTATTTATTTGACGTTGTTGTTGTTGTTTATTTGACGTTGTTGTTGTTGTTTATTTGACGTTGTTGTTTATTTGACGTTGTTGTTTATTTGACGTTGTTGTTGTTGTTGTTTATTTGACGTTGTTGTTGTTGTTGTTTATTTGACGTTGTTGTTGTTGTTTATTTGACGTTGTCGTTGTTGTTGTTTATTTGACATTGTTGTTGTTGTTGTTTTTGATGTTGTTGTTGTTGTTGTTGACGTTGTTGTTTATTTGACGTTGTTGTTGTTGTTGTTGTTTATTTGACGTTGTTGTTGTTGTTGTTGACGTTGTTGTTGTTGTTGTTTATTGGACGTTGTTGTTGTTGTTGTTTATTTGACATTGTTCTTGTTGTTGACGGTTGTTGTACTCCAAAATTTGCCCTCCCATATTTCTCAAAATATTCCAAGAAAAATTCACAAGTCCAACCCGGCGCGTCATATTCAGGTATTCTTTCGCCAAGATATCTCTGATAACATATTCTCAAATTCAGGTTCGGCTCAAGAGATAATTCTTTAAAGAAGGTATCCGAATGTGCGAGTTTTCTTGAAGAAATATGGTGAAAAAATGTGCTGAAAGTGCAGTTTTTACGCGCTAAAAAATTCATAACTTGAAGATCGTGACTCATTTTGAACCCGTTCCGGTGGCCAAAATTCCGTCTTGACATTATCTACGTTTTCATCTCTCACGGCTGGAAGCCAATTTCGATCAGAAGGTCTTCAAAAATGTGGATTTATCAAGTATTTTCGTGCAGAAAATTTGTGACAGAAGTTTATTTGCGTCATGTTCAAAAAATCATAACTTGGTCGATTTTCATCGTATCGAGCTGGTTTCGGTGCCAAAATTTCACAAATTTAGTTGACTACATTTTCACAGAAGGAATTGAGTTCAAACGGTATTCAAAAGGCCTTCGTTTTTTGCTCAGAGTGCGTGACACGCTGAAAATCCTGAATGCTGAATATTATTTCATCTGAGCCGAAACTTCGAAAATTCATAACTCGGTCAATTTTTATCGGATTGGACTCATATTTTTACACAAGGTCACTGACTCATAGATCTACAACTTTGCTTCAAAAGTCGAGACCAAATTATGCACCGATCAATACCAGTTTTTTATTGAAGAACGTGTCAGAGCCGACACTGGAGCCCAAAATAAGTTTGTCTGAGCTGAAACTTCAAAAATTCATAACTAATTCACCGTTTATCCGATTGAGTCGATTTTCGGACAGGAGTTAGTTCTCGATGTCGGCTACATTTTGTTTTCACATTTCAACTTCAAAAAATGCACTTAAGTCCCTGCGATTTAGCCTGGAAAGTGACGAATTCAAGTGAATATTGGAGGCCCAATTGCACATTCAAAGCCCATTTTCTTTACCCTAATTTCCACTATATAATCACCTTCTTGTCACACAAACCAGGGGGGAAAAAAAGAAAAAAAAGGGAAGAGAAAAAGAGAGAAAAAACCTTGCCACAACACTGTTGGAATATCAAACTCTTTCAAGAACCCTAAAACCTTAAAATCCTTATTACAAATCCCTCTCTCACTACAAACAAAGTCATCTCAGTTACAAACCAACATCTTATTACTTCTTCAGTAAGGGTAAGGCTGACTTGATCTCCATGATCCAAAGGGCATAAAAGCATTCATGTCACTACTTTTCCAGTAAGGGTAAGGTTGATTTGATCTCCATGATCAAAAGGGTATAATCATGCATACATGCCATATTGTGCCTAAACATTAAATTTTTTCATATATTGGCTTTATTTGCATTTTATGATTTTATTTGATGTGTTTGTGAGATTCAACACTGCAGATTTAGACAGGATCCCAGGCAGGTTCATTAAGGAACGTTGATGCCAAAAGCCAAATGGCCAAAAGTCAAAAGCCAAATGGCCAGACTAGAAAAACTTATGCATGACACCAATACATGGCGAGGCAGACATTAAGCCAGAGATTAAGGGAACGTTGAAGCCAGAACACAAATGGCCAAAAGCCAAAAGCCAATTGGCCAAAGTAGAACAACTTATGCATGAAACCCAATCCAATGGCCAAAGAATACAAACCACGGTACTCAGGAGTCAATACTTCAAAAAACCTCCCCTTGGGCCAGACACCCCCTATGGTTTGCTCAATTTTTAATTTTTATTTGTTTTTCCTTTTTATTCTTTTAATTGTTTTTTAATTGTTTTCTTTTAATTCCATAAAACAATTTTCATAATAAATATAAAATACAGAAAAATCAAAAAAATGTTTATTTTATTAATATTAATTTCACTATTATTATTTTTGTAAATAAACTTTAAACAATTAATTAGATTAATTTAGGTTTCAAAACTTTAATATTTTTCTTAATAAATTAAATATGTAGAAATTAGGTTTTTTTAACTTTTTCATCATTTTTTAATAAATAATTTTCTCATTATTATTATTATTAACTACTAATTTATTTTGTAAATAAACATGTACATAAATTCTTTAGTAAATTAAGTTAAACTTTAACATTTTTCTCAAATAATTAAAAATAACTTAGAATTAGGGTTTCTTTTAATTTTAATTTTAATTTTTTATTTCATAAATACAAAAAAAACCTAAAAAACACTTCTTTTATTTCAATAAATAATTAATTAATTTTTAATTTCATTTAATTTCTTTAAAGGGTCCAACGCCCTTGAACGTTCTATTTTTATTTCTTTCGCACATTTATTTTCTTTCAAATATTATGTAATTGCTCAAGCCATGTAACTCGGACATTTTATATTTCCCGCATTTTATTTCTTTATTTATTTTTCTGTCAAATCGGGTCCTGGATTAAATTTTGGCGATGTGGACCCGCGCCTTTGTAATAGTTTAGGAACTTTTAATTTCCGCATCTTTTTAACTGTTAAATAAATGCATGCAAGAATGAATGACAAAAAAATAAAAAACAAACGCATAGATCACCTTGACATGAATAAGACAAAATAACTGAACATGACACACAAATCACACACCACCCCTAGGGTACGCCTCACTGTTGCCTTGCCTCGAAAGGTGATCGTCGAGTAGAGGATGTCTTAGTAAGTCCTCATGATCCGGGAACCTGGCATGAGGGTAGCTTCTAAGGTGTCTTCCCCTTGCTCTGGTGATCACCATGTCCCGAACCTCGAATTGACCCGAACACCTCCAACGATGGTGCTACCTACCTCTCAATGGTGGGATGGCACTACTTTAAAGGACATTTACACAGACGAATTCCTTAGGGTAGGTAGCCGACTCTAGATACTTGCTCTAATTTCAAAAACAAATCAAAAATACTTTTCACACCGACACATTTTCAAAAAGCTTTCGAAATCAATTTTTCAAACACTCTTGAGGACCGATACAAGAGTCGAACTGAAATTTTCAAAGAAACTTTTTTAAAACCCACAGTTGAAAAGCAAACAAACCATTTTTGAAAACACAAATGAGTAAGTATCTAAGAGCCCATGGATAACCATGGATAGAAAGGGTGCTAACACCTTCCCTTTCTATAATCTACCTCCCGAACCGAGAGCAATCTCTTTAAGGAATTTTTCTGTGCTTTTGTCCTTTCCATTTGGAGAAAATAAAAGACGGTGGCGACTCTTGCTTCCGCGACATTTCGCGAACCAGCGTTAAACAGTCAGTTCCAGATCCACCGATCACAGAACTGGCAACTCTGCTGGGGAAAATCTTATAAAGTGAGGTGTACCTTAGGGCTAGTTCATAACTGTGTTTTCAATTGTTTTCCTTGTGTGCTTTAAATTGTGGGTTGCTTGGGAGTTCTATAGATCCTAACCCGGATCTGGGGGATACCTTCTTAGAAAGTAGCAACAAGGCTGTGAGGGAACTGTGCGGGGTATACCGACATGGTTGAAACAGTCTGCTACGTTGATGTGGCACTTTGGTGTGTACCGGTAACCCTTGAGTTCAGTCAAGGAGAGTACGGGGCCTCCGCGTGGTGTCGTGAAGCATCAACAGACCTTAGGAACCTTAATTGAACTATCTTGGCCTCTTTAGGGTAGTGAGATAACTGACTTTGGTGCAGTCCGAGGTTGGTTGATACTCGATACTACACTCAATTGAGGGTTGCTTTCTTAGAATATTTCGGTCGCCAGTTCAGTGGCCAAATCGAAACGATGAACAATGAAAGCAATCCCGTGATATTGGGACCCTTAGAACCCGGTTACTTCTAATAGGACAGGTTGAACCCACCAACTTCAAGAGGGTACTACCCAGACCCCATGCTGGCCTAAACTCTAAGGGTTTCTCTTGTGTGACTTGTGTGCCTTCGTACTTGACTACTTGCATGCTTGTTATCTGACGCATGAACTACTTGTAGGTTTTGTTTACAGTCCTTAATTGGGACTCATAACAGGGTACTAAGTCTCTTGCAGGTTTTGTTTATAGTCCTTAACTAGGACTCATAACAGGGTTTACTGAATTTCCTACAGGTTTTTGTTTTAGTCCTTAACCAGGACTCATAACAAGGTTTACCAAGTTTCTTGCAGGGTTTTTGTTTTAGTCCTTAACCAGGACTCATAACAAGGTTTACCAAGTTTCTTGCAGGGTTTTTGTTTTAGTCCTTAACCAGGACTCATAACAAGGTTTACCAAGTTTCTTGCAGGGTTTGTTTTAGTCCTTAATTGGGACTCATGACAGGTTTTACTTGAGTTTCTTGCAGGTTTTGGTTTGCAGTCCTTAATTGGGACTTACAACAGGGTTACCTACATTACCCCATGCATCATGACATCATACCATTGCATACATCCTAATCCATTTCAAGGATCTCAAGGGCTTGCGATGCAGGTCATGATGAATCAAATATCTAGCAAGGGGCAAAGAGGATTTATTTTCCTCTAGACAAAGTTGTCAGGGGCTATGACCCACTAGATATGGTGAGCTTTGACACTTGAAGAAGGTTCCCCCCAACCAAGGTTGTTTGGAAATCAAAGCCAGACAGGATGACTAAAGTCAGGGGCTATGACCCACTGGATATGGTGAGCCTTTGACCCTTGAAGAAGAATTCTCAACAACATGGGTTTCCTTCAATCAAGCTACCGGACCCAAGTTCTAACAAATTTTCTTGTTTATCCCGCGAGGTCCTTGAAAACATTACATGCATGTCATACATATCATCGCATAACAGGTACCCTTGTTGCAGGTCACTTACCTCCCCCGCTGTTTATTTAAGGCAATGGCTTCCCAACAAGATAACCAGGACCTTCTTACTCAAGAAGCTCGGTTCGGGGAAATCCTCCTGAATCTATCCAAGGGGCAGGAGGAGCTAAGGACACTTCTCATGGAGACTTTGGTCAGAAACAGCGCTGAGGACGAACGGCTGAAACACCTGCAAGCTGAGATGGATGCAATGAAAGCCCAAATGCTGGGGCAGGGGACTGCTATTCAAGGTTTAGCTCAAAGACAAGAAGAGCTCGGTGTTCTCATCAACCAACTGCTTCAGAGTAACCAACTGGGGCAAGCGTCTAAGGGTAAAGAGCCAGTCATCGTTCAGTCACCTTTGAAACAAGGAGGTAAGGGGAGAGCTCCTCAAAGGGCTCCAGTGTCACAAATTCAGCATCAACCTCACCGGCTTCAGCCAGACAAGCCCAAAAGGCAATTCACCAAGCTCAACGTGTCGCTGCCTCAAGCCTTACAACAACTGCTGAGGTTGAACTTGGTAACTCTAAAGGATCCTCCTAAGAATCCCAACAGGACACCTTCAAGGTATGACCCCAACGCTCACTGCGCTTATCATTCTGACAGCCCGGGGCATGCTACAGAGGATTGTTGGACTTTGAAGAATAAAATCCAGGACCTGATTGAGGAAGGAGCTGTGGAATTCACCCAAGAGGGCCAGGCTGAGTACTTCTACCATCCCTACAGGATCCACCTTTTGAAGTGACAAATCCTGAGACTGGAAAACTTTTGTTCATTCGAATGTTCAAGTTGCAGTTTTCTTTTGTTCAAACATTTACTCATTGTTAAACATTGTTATTCCATTAATGCATCGCATATGTCTGTTTTGAAGCAATATATTCGTATTCACTAAATGCAAATTATTTCCATATTTTTTCTGATGTCAGCTCTTGATCTAAAATTCTAAGCCTCTTGAGGGAGGATGACGAAAACGATACCGCGATCATTACAGTATGCTTTTGAACAGACCCCGCTTATGAAGTACAGGCATTGTTTCAATTCCTAAACACTTGAGTAATAAGGAAGATAATCCCTCGTCAACCCCTCTGAGCCAAAGAAGTAGAAGTTTTTATTTTCGAAAATCAAAACCCATAATCATAACCTGGGGCAGGGTAGTTCTCTCAGTTGATCCAAGTGCATAACGAATGGCACCAAAAAGTCCTTACAAAACAAAAGACAGTGATGGTTCCCTACAATCATAAAGACAGGCAGTCATTATCAAAAATCATAAATGAAAAGCCCAATAAGTCAAAACCTACGAAGGGGACTTACGAAACTGGGGCATCCCGCTGACTGTAATTCCAAAAAGGAAACAGTTCAGGCAAAAAAAGAAAGGGATAACAAAAATCAAGAAAGAGGTCTCACAAACCCTCAACCAAAGCAAAAAAAATGACTGCCTATTCAAAATAAATCATCAATATCTGAACCATCATTGGAACATCAGGACAAAGACTCAAACAAGGTCTAACGCACGGTCAGCTGAGTTTAGGTTTGGAGAACATCACGAAGAGCGGGTGGGTACAAATAATTTGAGCCTTTATCCTTTGTTTCTTGAACCATGAACCAGGCCATGTTATAACCCTTAAAAGTCCTAGCTGAAGCATGGGTTAGTTCGAAAGCATACTGTTCCAAAAGGTATCCTGACTCCTTAAGGCCTACGGTAAATACAGAGTTGACATCGTGTTTTACAAACATTCATTTGTTTTATGAAAAAGAATGCATTTTCAAAATCTTCAAGACAGACATAAGCTTTGCATTTTTAACATAACCTTGTTTGCATATGAATATTTGTTTGAGCAGCAGGGAAATTCGCGCGATGAATACCTAGTGAACAAGAGCACTTCCAATCAAGGGGCATGGCATGAGCATGGTCCATCATCTGGGGCAATCCAGTCAAGATTCGGAGAATCTCTCGAAGGCCAAACAGCCTGGGGCAAATCTCCGCCTGAGTCACTCGGGGCATCCCAACAACGAGTCTTGCCTAATCAAACATCTTCTGATAGTATGCCAAAACATTTCTAACAGGGGCAGCTCCCTACATCCTGAGAGCATGGACATAGTCGAAAAAAAAGTACTACGCATAATCAAAGACCCGCTAGGTTGACACACCTAGGCAAAAATTAGGGCTTCCCGTCGAACCAAAAGGGTTCGGGCAAAAATAAGGGACGAAATGAAAAAATTGTACACCCGGCAAGTCGAAAACCTGAAAAGGCGGCTTGGGCAAAAATGGGTATCCCGGTGGACTGAAAACCCGAAAGGGCGGTCCAGGCAAAAGTTAGGGATCAAAAGCGTACGACTATGTCATGTCTTCTTGTCACCTGCCTACTAGAAGAAGGTTTGTCCATCAACAATTATCAACACCCCACAAGTGCCTCCCCCATAGAAACAGGGGCAATAAAGAGCGGTCTAAGCAATCTGATTGTTCTATCCTCCAAGGTATCAGGGTAGGCTCCGTTGAAGAACATAACCAATACAGTTCGATGCTTCCCCAGGAGAGTCCAATCCAGCTTCCCCAGGAAAGTTGGAATTCATCTCCCCCAAGCAATAAGCTTATCCCCAGTAGATTCTGGAAGCTTACCCTCGCAGAGCACGAACGCGTCGCCCGGCTTTATTCAAAGAGTTATTTCCTTAACCGGATATAACTGGGTTATCCTCAGCCAAAAGCCACGGAAAGAGCGTCCTCGACGTAGTTCTTTCCTATCCCCAGCGAAGTCTATTCGCACTTCCAACACAACAAGGGTATCCCCGGAAAGTTATTATCAACAGCTTAACAAAGTAAACCTCTCCCCACAGAGTGTTGCTCCCCAGCAAGATCGTCAGAGTACTTTTCTCCCCGCAGAATCCTCCATTTGCCAAGTTTATTCCGCAACGAAGTCATCTTCTCCTACCGGTATTCTTGCAGTTATCATCCCCAGCGGAAGCAAAATCTATTCTTCAACATCAGCCCAGGATACGACTTCCCGGCACCCGTCAAGGATTTATTTTTCCTAGACGAAAAACACATTCATAAAACGTTACACACATCATTATAGCATGCATAGACGCATCATATCACCCCAATCTCATTTATTTTTGAGAACATCTTAAAATCATGCAATTCATGCATTATGACATTGCATACAACTAATTCGTTACTTTTTCAGGAAAGAACGATCAACAGATAAAAGTCTTCATTCTGCTGAGGTAGTAATCGTCCCAGATTCCTTCATCATTCTGCTGAGGTAGTAATCGTCCCAGATTCCTTCATCATTCTGCTGAGGTAGTAATCGTCCCAGATTCCTTCATCATTCTGCTGAGGTAGTAATCGTCCCAGATTCCTTCATCATCCTGCTGAGGTAGTAATTGTCCCAGATTCCTTCATCATCCTGCTGAGGTAGTAATCGTCCCAGATTCCTTCATCATTCTGCTGAGGTAGTAATCGTCCCAGATTCCTTCATCATTCTGCTGAGGTAGTAATCGTCCCAGATTCCTTCATCATTCTGCTGAGGTAGTAATCGTCCCAGATTCTTTCATCATTCCGCTGAGGTAGTAATCGTCCCAGATTCCTTCATCATTCTGCTGAGGTAGTAATCGTCCCAGATTCCTTCATCATCCTGCTGAGGTAGTAATCGTCCCAGATTCCTTCATCATTCTGCTGAGGTAGTAATCGTCCCAGATTCCTTCATCATTCTGCTGAGGTAGTAATCGTCCCAGATTCCTTCATCATTCTGCTGAGGTAGTAATCGTCCCAGATTCCTTCATCATCCTGTTGAGGTAGTAATCGTCCCAGATTCCTTCATCATCCTGCTGAGGTAGTAATCGTCCCAGATTCCTTCATCATTCTGCTGAAGTAGTAATCGTCCCAGATTCCTTCATCATTCTGCTGAGGTAGTAATCGTCCCAGATTCCTTCATCGTCCTGCTGAGGTAGTAATCGTCCTAGATTCCTTCATCATATATTTGGAGTAGCAATCGTCTCAGATTCCTTCATCACATCCTTATCAAAAAACCTCCTCTGGTTCAGTCAGATCGACCCTAAGATCTCCCTGATTCTTATCCCAGTAGAAGATACCCAAGATTTTTCTCAACGAGCGTTGTTGAAGTTAAAGTCACCCAAGACTTTTCTCAACGAGCGTTGTTGAAGTTAAAGTCACCCAAGACTTTTCTCAACGAGGGTTGTTGAAGTTAAAGTCACCCAAGATTTTTTTCAACGAGCGTTGTTGAAGTTCAAGTCGCCCAAGGTTCTCTTACCATTCCTGCTAAGGCAGTAACCATCCCTGGTTCATTCATCACCGTTTGAAGCTCCAGACTCGGCTCCTGTAACCAGTCAGGACACATCTATACCAAGCATCTGAAAACCAGCTCCTGCAACGTGTCAGGTACTCATTTTTTCTTTTGCAGGTATGCAGGTTCTCGCTAAGGAATCTCCTACGCAATCAACATCCAGATGGCATCTATAAGCCCATCATCCTATCCAGCAATCTCCAAATGGCATCTATAAGCCCATTCCCCCATCACACTGCTAACATGTGAGCGCAAATTTCTGGGCACTCTAGTGTTCAATCATCTTCCACCTTCGGATTACGAAAGGCACGTCCGCCAATCTGCATCCTCAGGTCTAAGAAGATTGAACAGGGGCAACTGTTGTACCCCAAAATTTGCCCTCCCATATTTCTCAAAATATTCCAAGAAAAATTCACAAGTCCAACCCGGCGCGTCATATTCAGGTATTCTTTCGCCAAGATATCTCTGATAACATATTCTCAAATTCAGGTTCGGCTCAAGAGATAATTCTTTAAAGAAGGTATCTGAATGTGCGAGTTTTCTTGAAGAAATATGGTGAAAAAATGTGCTGAAAGTGCAGTTTTTACGCGCTAAAAAATTCATAACTTGAAGATCGTGACTCATTTTGAACCCGTTCCGGTGGCCAAAATTCCGTCTTGACATTATCTACGTTTTCATCTCTCACGGCTGGAAGCCAATTTCGATCAGAAGGTCTTCAAAAATGTGGATTTATCAAGTATTTCCGTGCAGAAAATTTGTGACAGAAGTTTATTTGCGTCATGTTCAAAAAATCATAACTTGGTCGATTTTCATCGTATCGAGCTGGTTTCGGTGCCAAAATTTCACAAATTGAGTTGACTACATTTTCACAGAAGGAATTGAGTTCAAACGGTATTCAAAAGGCCTTCATTTTTTGCTCAGAGTGCGTGACACGCTGAAAATCCTGAATGCTGAATATTATTTCATCTGAGCCGAAACTTCGAAAATTCATAACTCGGTCAATTTTTATCGGATTGGACTCATATTTTTACACAAGGTCACTGACTCATAGATCTACAACTTTGCTTCAAAAGTCGAGACCAAATTATGCACCGATCAATACCAGTTTTTTATTGAAGAACGTGTCAGAGCCGACACTGGAGCCCAAAATAAGTTTGTCTGAGCTGAAACTTCAAAAATTCATAACTAATTCACCGTTTATCCGATTGAGTCGATTTTCGGACAGGAGTTAGTTCTCGATGTCGGCTACATTTTGTTTTCACATTTCAACTTCAAAAAATGCACTTAAGTCCCTGCGATTTAGCCTGGAAAGTGACGAATTCAAGTGAATATTGGAGGCCCAATTGCACATTCAAAGCCCATTTTCTTTATCCTAATTTCCACTATATAATCACCTTCTTGTCACACAAACCAGGGGGGAAAAAAAGAGAAAAAAGGGAAGAGAAAAAGAGAGAAAAAACCTTGCCACAACACTGTTGGAATATCAAACTCTTTCAAGAACCCTAAAACCTTGAAATCCTTATTACAAATCCCTCTCTCACTACAAACAAAGTCATCTCAGTTACAAACCAACATCTTATTACTTCTTCAGTAAGGGTAAGGCTGACTTGATCTCCATGATCCAAAGGGCATAAAAGCATTCATGTCACTACTTTTCCAGTAAGGGTAAGGTTGATTTGATCTCCATGATCAAAAGGGTATAATCATGCATACATGCCATATTGTGCCTAAACATTAAATTTTTTCATATATTGGCTTTATTTGCATTTTATGATTTTATTTGATGTGTTTGTGAGATTCAACACTGCAGATTTAGACAGGATCCCAGGCAGGTTCATTAAGGAACGTTGATGCCAAAAGCCAAATGGCCAAAAGTCAAAAGCCAAATGGCCAGACTAGAAAAACTTATGCATGACACCAATACATGGCGAGGCAGACATTAAGCCAGAGATTAAGGGAACGTTGAAGCCAGAACACAAATGGCCAAAAGCCAAAAGCCAAAAGCCAATTGGCCAAAGTAGAACAACTTATGCATGAAACCCAATCCAATGGCCAAAGAATACAAACCACGGTACTCAGGAGTCAATACTTCAAAAAACCTCCCCTTGGGCCAGACACCCCCTATGGTTTGCTCAATTTTTAATTTTTATTTGTTTTTCCTTTTTATTCTTTTAATTGTTTTTTAATTGTTTTCTTTTAATTCCATAAAACAATTTTCATAATAAATATAAAATACAGAAAAATCAAAAAAATGTTTATTTTATTAATATTAATTTCACTATTATTATTTTTGTAAATAAACTTTAAACAATTAATTAGATTAATTTAGGTTTCAAAACTTTAATATTTTTCTTAATAAATTAAATATGTAGAAATTAGGTTTTTTTAACTTTTTCATCATTTTTTAATAAATAATTTTCTCATTATTATTATTATTAACTACTAATTTATTTTGTAAATAAACATGTACATAAATTCTTTAGTAAATTAAGTTAAACTTTAACATTTTTCTCAAATAATTAAAAATAACTTAGAATTAGGGTTTCTTTTAATTTTAATTTTAATTTTTTATTTCATAAATACAAAAAAAAACCTAAAAAACACTTCTTTTATTTCAATAAATAATTAATTAATTTTTAATTTCATTTAATTTCTTTAAAGGGTCCAACGCCCTTGAACGTTCTATTTTTATTTCTTTCGCACATTTATTTTCTTTCAAATATTATGTAATTGCTCAAGCCATGTAACTCGGACATTTTATATTTCCCGCATTTTATTTCTTTATTTATTTTTCTGTCAAATCGGGTCCTGGATTAAATTTTGGCGATGTGGACCCGCGCCTTTGTAATAGTTTAGGAACTTTTAATTTCTGCATCTTTTTAACTGTTAAATAAATGCATGCAAGAATGAATGACAAAAAAATAAAAAACAAACGCATAGATCACCTTGACATGAATAAGACAAAATAACTGAACATGACACACAAATCACACACCACCCCTAGGGTACGCCTCACTGTTGCCTTGCCTCGAAAGGTGATCGTCGAGTAGAGGATGTCTTAGTAAGTCCTCATGATCCGGGAACCTGGCATGAGGGTAGCTTCTAAGGTGTCTTCCCCTTGCTCTGGTGATCACCATGTCCCGAACCTCGAATTGACCCGAACACCTCCAACGATGGTGCTACCTACCTCTCAATGGTGGGATGGCACTACTTTAAAGGACATTTACACAGACGAATTCCTTAGGGTAGGTAGCCGACTCTAGATACTTGCTCTAATTTCAAAAACAAATCAAAAATACTTTTCACACCGACACATTTTCAAAAAGCTTTCGAAATCAATTTTTCAAACACTCTTGAGGACCGATACAAGAGTCGAACTGAAATTTTCAAAGAAACTTTTTTAAAACCCACAGTTGAAAAGCAAACAAACCATTTTTGAAAACACAAATGAGTAAGTATCTAAGAGCCCATGGATAACCATGGATAGAAAGGGTGCTAACACCTTCCCTTTCTATAATCTACCTCCCGAACCGAGAGCAATCTCTTTAAGGAATTTTTCTGTGCTTTTGTCCTTTCCATTTGGAGAAAATAAAAGACGGTGGCGACTCTTGCTTCCGCGACATTTCGCGAACCAGCGTTAAACAGTCAGTTCCAGATCCACCGATCACAACGGTGATGTTATTGTTGTTGTTTATTTGACATTGTTGTTGTTGTTATTATTTATTTGACGTTGTTGTTGTTGTTTATTTAACGTTGTTGTTGTTTTTTATTTGACGTTGTTGTTTATTTGACGTTGTTGTTGTTGTTTATTTGACGTTGTTGTTGTTATTTGAAGTTGTTGTTGTTGTTGTATTTGTTGTTGTTGTTGTTGTTGTTGTTGTTTATTTGATGTTGTTGTTGTTGTTTATTTGACATTGTTATTGTTGTTGTTGTTGTTGTTGTTTATTTGACGTTGTTGTTGATGTTGTTGTTGTTGTTGTTTATTTGACGTTGTTGTTGTTGTTGTTTATTTGACGTTGTTAATGTTGTTGACATAGTTGTTGTTGTTTTTGTTTATTTGACGTTGTTATTGTTGTTGTTGTTTTTGTTGTTGTTATTGTTGGTGTTGTTATTGTTTATTTGATGTTGTTGTTGTTGTTGTTGTTTATTTGACGTTGTTAATGTTGCTGACATAGTTGTTGTTGTTTTTGTTGTTTATTTGACGTTGTTATTGTTGTTGTTGTTTTTGTTGTTGTTATTGTTGGTGTTGTTGTTGTTGTTTATTTGACGTTGTTGTTGTTGTTTATTTGACGTTGTTGTTGTTGTTGTTAATTTGACGTTGTGGTTGTTGTTTATTTGACGTTGTTGTTGTGGTTTATTTGACGTTGTTGTTGTTGTTGTTTATTTGACATTGTTGTTATTGTTTTTGACGTTGTTGTTGTTGTTGTTGTTGACGTTGTTGTTTATTTGACGTTGTTGTTGTTGTTGTTTATTTGACGTTGTTATTGTTGTTGTTTATTTGACGTTGTTGTTATTGTTTATTTGACGT